>OX589611.1:26176763-27396097 GCA_951329385.1 Polia nebulosa | reverse complement strand
ACTGTAAAATAATATAAGTATAAATATTTATAGGTTAAAATAAAGTTTTTAAATTTTCCGTAGGGTATTCGTGTACAGTGTCATTTAACAATATTTTAGGCATTTTTTTCAGATTTTTTTGACTTTTGGTTCCAAAGCTATTGATTTTTAAAGTATTTTTTAGTATTAAATAGGAATAAATAGAAATAATACATTTTTGACACCAATATTGACTTTAATATATGTATTTAGAGTGGTTTAAGCCCAAAGTTGAGCCCAATAGCTCAAAGATTGACTGGAATAGACTTTTTCAGCCATTTTGGTTTTAGTGGTTGTTGGACTTAACAGCAAATATCTGCGGAACTATTGGGCGCAGAGAACTGGGATTTCCACAATTCCCAGCGGAGTACCAGCGGGAACATTTTTTGTATATTTTCAGTCGTTTTCAGGACCTGAAGTTTTTCAGCCCTGAAACCAAATCTGTTAGATAGAGGAAGTCGGGCTGAGAACTTTATCCGAGACCGCGTCTCTCTCCGACAAACGGGGGCGGAGTTACAGCCACTCAAAGTCGCTTTTTGACAGTAGGGCGGCCATTTTGTAAAACTTTGGCCCTACGTAGCTCCGAAACCGGGGGTCGTGGAGGGTTGCGGTTTTCGCCTTGGTGTTCGGGGAGGCAACCTCTGTCTGACCTTTAGGTTTTCAGGCGTCTTGGGGCTGAAAAGTTTCAGAATCCTGAAAGCCATCTTACTTGACGGGGCGGGACGAGCCGAGTCAGAAAAGTCCAAGCGCGGGTGTTCTACGATCATTGTGGGGGAAGTTATACCGGGTTGAAAATTGACTTTGACAGTTCTCAAACTGTCAAACCATTTTTCAGACTCGGATAACTCCCGAACCGGAGGTCGTGGAAGGCTCGCGTTTTCGTTGGGGACGTTGACTGGCTCCTCCCTGTCCGTCTAGCGTCATTTCGGGGATTTTCAGGAGTCAAAAATCTTTCAGCCTGAAAACTATCCCAAAGGATAGATCTCGCCAGGCCCAGTTGGGAAAGCCCAAGCACGGTGGTATTCGGCCGAACGGTTTGGGAGAAAACCAGGTTTAACCAGTTTTGACACCAACCTAGGGCAGCAACCAAGAAACTTTGAACCGGGTTTTCTCCGGAACCCTTTGGAATAGGGGTGCCGTGTTTGGGTTCATCTGAGGGGGCTTGGAGAGAGCTACCTGACTAAAGGTAGAGCGCGACTCTACATAGAGTTAAAATTTTTTCTGAAAATTTTTCATTAGTAATTCGACGGGGCTTGGCTCCTGGGACCCGATAGGCGTAGAATTGAGACCTGATATACGTTGGACAGGACAGAGACTCTATTTAGAGTCTTTTAAAGACGTTATTTACAAATTGTCGTTGTAAATACTATTTAGTTTTAAGATCCTTCACGGTTTTGTTTCTTTTGAACAATCGGACATTTTTATATTAATTTTAGGTCTTTTTATTTTTATTTTATTTTTCATTTTCGATATTTAATTTTATTTATCGTCCCTTTTGACGAACGTCCTTATTGACGGTGTTAGTTTTAAGTGGCGCATACCTCTAAAATGTTTGGCATTAGAACCCCATTGAAGGCGACCGACGGTGAAAAATCACCGTCAAAATCTGAGGCAGTCGCCCCTCTAAACGTTAGACGCAGCATAGGGGAGTGGGAAGCCACTAAAACAAGTCCCACCACCACCACAATGGTAAAGACGTCGCAGGCCGGCCCTGCAAAATCCAAAATTAACTCTGTTCTGACGCAGGAGGGCAAATTGGCGACCGTGAGCACAGCGAGGAGGTCTGTCGAAATATGCTCACCACCGAATATTAAATATGCAAACCGAACTGCGGAGGCTAAAGCCTGTCTAACAAAAGCTAAGCTCCACCTAAACAGCTCCCGAAACACTAAGACCGAAATAAAAAACGGCATTTGCGAGGCCACAGAGCGACTTTACCAATTGGTGAAGGAAGTCGAACTAGAACTAAAAGTGGCTAAGCAAAAAATGATTAAGGAAGGGCCGGTAGGGAATGACCCAGAACCAATGGCAATATCATGTTCTCTTCAACAAAATGACACAAGCAAGATATTACAGACGATGGATAATCACACAAAGCTCCTAATGGAGAATAACAACAAAATGGAGGAGTTAAAGGAAAAAATGGACCGTCAGAGAGAACTCTTGGAGAAAGGCTCGTATGCGAGTGTGGCCGCAACTCGGTGTGTGAAGTCACTGCCAGGGCGCAGTACCTTACACTCGGTTGTGGTTACCTCTAAAGACGAAACCGAGACGGGTGACGAAGTCCTAAACAAAGTGAGGAAAGTGATAAATGCCAAGGATGGGTGGATAAAGGTGGAAAAGGTTCGGAAAGCCAAGGATAGGAAGGTAATAATAGGACTGGAGACCGAGGAGGAAAGAAGTAAAGTTAAGAACCGACTCCAAAAAGAAGGAGTAGACCTCACTGTCGAGGAAGTTAAAAACAAAGACCCACTTCTGATTCTCAAGAACGTCCTAGTCGTAAACACCGACGAAGACGTCATTAGAGCGCTGAGAAATCAGAATAAGGGTGTTTTTGACGGCCTTGACAGCGGGGAAAATAGGGTGGAAGTTAGGTACAGAAGAAGGACACGTAACCCTCACACTGGCCACGTCATCATCAGTGTTTCGCCCACCATCTGGCGACGGGCTTTGGAGGCCGGGGCTGTACATATTGACCTTCAGCGTATTAGGGTTGAGGACCAGACCCCGCTGGTCCAGTGCACCCGCTGCCTGGGCTTCGGGCACGGCAAGCGGTTTTGTAAAGAACCTGCGGACTTATGCAGCCACTGCGGCGGTCCACACATGAGACCAGAGTGCCCCGACTGGCTCTCAGGCTCAAAACCAGCTTGCCGGAACTGTACGAGGGCTAAAGTAGAGCATAACACGCAACACAATGCGTTTAGTCAAGACTGCCCGGTAAGGAAGAAATGGGATGACGTGGCCAGATCAACCGTAGCATACTGCTAAGGGCACCTCAACTGGAAAAACCCCATATGGGATATTGCAGGCCAACCTCCAACATAAGAAGCTGGCCACCAACGAGCTTCTGATAGAAGCTGCGAAGCGCGGAATTGCGGTGGCGCTCATTCAGGAACCGTATGTGGCCGGAGCAAAGGTAATGAGGAGTCACAGGGGCGTTAGGATCTTCCAGAACACTGGCATTGGAGATGGGACTGTTAAGGCTGCAATAGCAGTCTTTAACAGTGACTTAACTGTCAAACAGTACCCGCAACTCACCACAAACAACATCTCGGTGGTGGGAATCCAGACCAGTGCCTGGGAGATCACGCTTGTCTCCTATTACTTCGAGCCAGACCAGCCTATCGAGCCCTATTTAGACCAACTCAGGAAAATATGGCTCGCCGTCGGTTCCAGGAGATTAATCATTGGAGGGGACGCCAATGCAAAGAACATATGGTGGGGCAGTCCGACAGTCGATCTCAGAGGGGAAGAGATGGCAGGAACTCTCGGCGAGCTAAACTTAAACATACTCAACCAAGGGGAAATTCCGACCTTCGACACTATCCGAGGAGGGAAGCGGTACAGCAGTTACGTGGACATCACCGCATGCTCCAACGACATATTGGGCTTGGTTGACGACTGGAGGATTGACGAAGGACTCACGAGCTCGGATCACAACGGCATCATGTTTAGGATCCTATTGCAGAAGTCTACAGGTATTAAAATAGAGAGAACCACTAGAAAATTTAACACTAAAAAAGCTAATTGGTCCAAATTTCTTGAGAAATTTGGCCAATTAAAAATAGAACATCAAATTACAATAGCTGAAATAAATAAAATTAAAAACATAGAACAAATAGATAGAATGGTAGATAACCTTACAAAAGTAATAGACGAGGCATGCACGCTCACAATTCCGTCCAAAAAAGTTAAAGAGGAACTTACATTGCCGTGGTGGTCCGAGAGACTCGCTGGGATCAAGAGGTCCGTCGCCACCAAAAAGCGGAGGATTCGCTGTGCCGCCCCAATCCGGAGGTCGAAGGTCATAGAAGAGTACCTGAAACAGAAAGAAGAGTACGAATTAGAAGCGGCCAAAGCTCAGACCGAGAGCTGGAAGGAGTTCTGTAGGAAGCGGGATAGGGAGGGGGTTTGGGAGGGTATTTACAGGGTGATAGGTAGGACACAGCGGAGGGAGGAGGACCGGCCTTTGGAGCAAAATGGTGAAGTGCTGGATTCGAAGGGCTCCGTGAGATTACTGGCGGATACGTTTTATCCAGGGGACCTTCCAGAATGTGACAATGCTTATCACAGATCCATACGAATCAAAGCAGAGCAAGTGAACTCTGGCGACCAAAATGATTTTTGCGACCCACCGTTCACGATGGCGGAACTAAGTAGATCGGTTGAGTCCTTCAATCCAAAAAAGGCACCGGGCTCTGAGGGCTTTACGGCAGACATCTGTCGTCATGCCGTGGGTGATGACCCGGAAGTGATCCTGCGGTTACTAAACAAGTGCCTCGAACGCCATCATTTCCCCACGTCCTGGAAGGAGGCAACGGTCGTGATTTTGAGGAAGCCCGGAAAAGAGAATTACGCCTCTCCCAAATCATATAGACCGATCGGACTGTTGCCTGTTTTGGGAAAAATTTTTGAAAAGATGCTGGTGGCTCGCCTTAGGTTTCATTTGTTACCAAGGATGAGCACCCGTCAGTACGGATTCATGCCACAAAGAAGCACCGAAGACTCCCTCTATGCTCTTATGCAGCACATCAATAAAAAACTAGCACAAAAAAGGCTTATTACGCTGGTATCTTTAGACATAGAGGGAGCATTCGATAGTGCTTGGTGGCCAGCCATTAGAGTCCGTCTGGCAGAGGAGAAGTGTCCGATAAACCTAAGGCGAGTCATAGATAGCTATCTCAGAGACCGGAAAGTTTCGATCAGGTACGGTGGGGAGACATATGGTAAGAACACAAGTAAGGGCTGTGTTCAAGGCTCGATTGGGGGCCCGTTCTTCTGGAACTTGATCCTAGACCCCCTCTTTAAAAAACTGGAGAATAGGGGAGATTACATTCAGGCTTTTGCGGACGATGTTCTCCTGGTGTTTGACGGAGATACTGCACTAGAAGTGGAGGAGCGTGCCAATGCCGCTCTCAGTCATGTTCTGGCGTGGGGTGTCGAAAATAAACTCAAATTTGCACCACATAAAACGACGGCTATGGTGATAACAAGAAAGTTAAAATACGACACACCGCGTCTGAGTATGGGGGGGATCGGCATCGGCATGTCAAAGGAAATAAAGCTTCTGGGCGTGATCATAGATGAGAAGCTGACGTTTAACACGCACGTCTCGATCGTCTGTGAGAGGGCAATGGCTATCTACAAGCGGCTGTGTAGAGCCGCAAAGGTTAGTTGGGGCCTTAACTCGGAAGTCATTAGGACTATATACATAGCGGCTATAGAGCCCATAATACTCTACGCTGCTAGCGTTTGGGCACCGGCAGCTAAAAACTTGGGTATTGCAAAGCGACTCCGCACTGTTCAGCGTGGAATCGCCCAAAAAATAAGCAAAGCATATCGCACTGTCTCCCTGAACTCGGCTCTGGTGCTGGCTGGGTTGCTCCCGCTTGACCTTCGTGTCCGGGAAGTGGCCGCGCTCTACGAGGCCAGGAGGGGGGTGCCCCAGCCCGCACTGCGGGGCAGGGAGGTGGAGCAAATGTTCCCAACTCTGGAGGCCCCGCATCCCGCGGAGCTGGTGAGCCTGGAGTTTGGAATCCTGGTAGACGAGGAACACTATAACAACCACAGCAACCTTGCAGTGCGGATCTTCACCGACGGCAGCAAAATTGAGGGCAAGGTTGGAGCGGCGCTATCCCTGTGGAATGGTGCCGCCGAAACGAAAACCCTCAAGCTTGCACTGCCGTCCTACTGTACCGTCTATCAGGCAGAACTCTTGGCTCTACAAAGAGCAGTGGGGGAGGTGCTCGGGCACAGTGAAACCACATTCGGCATCTTCAGCGACTCCATGGCGGCCCTTCAGTCGGTAACCAGCACAAGTTCCTCCCACCCCTTGGCTGTGGAAGCCAGAGATACCTTACGTCGCTGTAAGCTCCAGAACAAGAGGGTATTCTTGTTCTGGATAAAGGCCCACGCAGGGTTGGAGGGAAACGAGAGAGCCGACCAGCTCGCAAAGGAGGCCGCCCTGGGGTCGAAGAAGAGGCCGGATTACGATCTGTGTCCCGTGTCATTCGTCAAGCGAACAATCCGGTCGGAAACGCTTGACGAGTGGAACGGGAGATATGGGTCCGGTGACACTGCCTCGGGCACTAAGATCTTCTTCCCTGACGCGGTTGTAGCGTACAGTGTGGTGCGCAAGATGACTCATACGAGTATAACGACACAAATTCTGACGGGGCACGGTGGGTTCTCCGCATACTTGAATCGCTTCAAGTGTGAGGAGGATCCATCGTGCGCCTGCGAGCCTGGTGTCGGGGAGTCGGTTTTGCACATACTTACCGAGTGTCCAATCACCGCAAAAAAGCGGTACGAGATGGAGCAGAAACTAGCCGTGAAGATAAATGCCCAGAATTTACAAAACCTGATGACGGGAAAGAGCAGAGACGAATTTCTCAAATATTGTAGCGAAATAGCATCCCTTGTTAATAAGAGAAACAAAACCGTATAAGGAAATATGCTGTCGTAATATAGTGAGTATATTAGAGATCAGCATAGCGCATAGAAGTGAAATAGTATTAGGTATAATAGGTAATGAATACAATATGTGAAAATAGAGATAAGTGTTAAATAATTAAAAATATATAAGTGAGATCAACAGTAACAACTGCTCCCCCGCTTCTTGAGAAAAAACGGAAGCTAAACTATAATGTAAAAATAGTACATAAATTGAAAACTGTAAAAAGAAATAAATCTAGAATAAGTATCAATAGAATAAAACTGTAAAATAGTGTAAGATTAGACATAAGCTTATTTTAAGTAATAAAATGTGCAGGAAAAATGTAAAATAAAAATTTTCTCCCCTGGTTCTTTTGTTGCACCCCAAATACATGAATTAAATAAAGTTAAAGCAAAGACAGTTAGACTTAGTAAAAGATAGATAGAGGATAGTTGGGCGTCCCACCCATAAAAGACGTAAACGACGATGAATGATAGAAAGACCTAGTATGAAGAATAAAAGTACGAGAGGCATAAATGCGAGAACTGGTATGAAAGGAAAGCGGATAGGCATAGACTCCGATATAATTTGGAAATAGAAGTAAAAAAAAAAAAAAAAAAAAAAAAAAAAAAAAACCTAACCTAACCTAACCTAACCTAACCTAACCGATCGATTTCTCAGCCTTCAGGAGTGCTAATTTGACCTAGTTTTTTGCATAGTAATTACAGGACGGGCTAGTTCCTGCTATCCTGACTATAGAAATTGACCATCGAGGTTTTATTTTTCGAATACCTACAAATTGTGATTTTTTCAAAAAAATTTTATTTTCAAAATTAGATATCTCAAATTCTACTCGTTAGATTCTTTTGGTTTAAACTCCATAGGACTCCATCAACCATTACCTGTGCCCCGGTGCGTGTTTCGCGTATCCGAGTCCTGGTTTTGGAACAAATTTTCAAAAATTTTCTCAAAAAATCTAGTTTTTTGCCCATATTCAAAAATTTTTGTTCTACATAAATTTTTATTTTTATAAAATCCGTTAGCCCATGCGGAGACGCAACTTTTGACACCCCACACGTGAGCCTAGCTCTCACGAAACGTCAAAAAATTGCAGATTGTGTTTTCCGGAAAACGGGTTTTCCACCCCCTGTGTTAAGGCCCTTAAGGCGAAAATTCCGAAATTAGTATAGCTCGTTAGATCTTGCGGGGCCGCGTCTTTTGACACCTCTCCCGTACGTCTAGCGTGCTCGGCACCCTAAATATTCGAAAAATCCTAAAATAAATCTATTAAATTTGGCCGATTTTATCCAGAAAATCCACCTTAGCGAACTAGCAGAATTAGGGAGGCTCAGCAACGGCTGAGTCGCCCTAGCGCCCCCAGCCGCGACCGCCGCAGGAGACGCCAGGGGCCGCGAGACGATCTCCGGCCACCGTAGACCCGGGCCTGCGGACGGCGAGTAGCGGGTAACTCGCCGCCCGATCAGCACCAGGCCCGAGAGTCGACGGCGCGTAGTGTTCCACGCGCGCCTCAAAGAGTTGTCAGCCAAGCGTAGGGGCCTGCCAAGGCCGGTGCCTGCCCGGGGGTGGAGGATAAATTCGAAAGAGTTACCTCGCCCCCGGGCACTCGAGGCAGGGAGGAACAGGGGTGGGTTTTAGTCAGTAAAAGTCTGACACACCCTTCCGCTCCACCCCAGAGCGGAAGAAGTCATTGGATGATTTCCCACCCCCCAAAAAAAAAAAAAAAAAAAAGCGAACTAGCAGAAAACAAAACCATCGATTTCTCAGCCTTCAGGAGTGCTAATTTGACCTAGTTTTTTGCATAGTAATTACAGGACGGGCTAGTTCCTGCTATCCTGACTATAGAAATTGACCATCGAGGTTTTATTTTTCGAATACCTACAAATTGTGATTTTTTCAAAAAAAATTTATTTTCAAAATTAGATATCTCAAATTCTACTCGTTAGATTCTTTTGGTTTAAACTCCATAGGACTCCATCAACCATTACCTGTGCCCCGGTGCGTGTTTCGCGTATCCGAGTCCTGGTTTTGGAACAAATTTTCAAAATTTTTCTCAAAAAATCTAGTTTTTTGCCCATATTCAAAAATTTTTGTTCTAGATAAATTTTTATTTTTATAAAATCTGTTAGCCCGTGCGGAGACGCAACTTTTGACACCCCACACGTGAGCCTAGCTCTCACGAAACGTCAAAAAATTCGCCACCCGCCCACCCGGCGGTCTTTTAATCTGTATACAATAAGACGAAGAGGAAATTGATAAAAATTTTTAATTTGACAAAATAGTTTTTTCTATTGATTGACTATTTTAGAATCTTTTTGACATCTATACCAGACGTGACTAAAAATTTCTAGTCACAATATTTAATTATTGACATTTTATTGAATTTTAATATTGTATTTTTTATCTTATTTTTAACCTATTTTTAATCGATATATTTGACGGATCCCTCCTTTACAGGGATCTAGTCCTAGTGATATTTTGACGCAAATTATATTTGACGGATCCCTCCTTTACAGGGATCTAGTTCTAGTGATTTTTGACACAATTCGTATAGTTGGCTGATCCCCCCTTTACAGGGATCTAGTCCTATCGTCTGATTTGGCGCAATCTATATAGTTGGCTGATCCCCCCTTTACAGGGATTCAGTTAATTATCTTTAGATTGTCCCCTGATCTTTGACTCCGACATGATTCGTACGCCGGCCAAGGACGCAGATGTGCAGGGCTCTGGAGGCTCGCCGCGATCGGCAGAGGAAGCTGGGACGTCGCTTTCGAGTGTCAGGCGCAGCATTGGGGAATGGGAGGCTGGAAGGGTAGAGCCCAAGGCTAAGTCCCCGGCCAACCTAAAACCAGCTGCGTCCCAACCAACCACACACAAAATCCCCGGCTCTCTGGTGACGCGCCGGGCCTCTGTGGGCGCTGCAGACCCTGCTAAAAAGGCCGAACCCAAGTACCCCAACCTGACAGCGGAGGCGAGAGCTTGCCTAAATAAGGCGAAGCTGCATTTGGGCAACTCTCGCAACCTGAAAACGGAAATTAAGACGGAGGTGCTTGGGGCCATAAACAGGCTGTACGAAATCGTGAAGGAGTCGGAGAAGAAAAGATCGTCCGCCACGCCGCCTGCAAAAGCGTCGGAAGTGGATCCGACCTGCCAACCCACCCCTATCGAGGAACAGAGGGTTCCAATGACAACCACAGTTGTTCCGACAGAGCTTGTGAAACAGCTCATAGGAGACCTCCAGCAGCACAAACGGGCGCTGGAGGAATGCCAACAGCACACGCAGGCCTTGTCGGAACAGCTCAAAAAGGCACCTCACTACGTCGCCGGCCAAGGACCAACATTCGCCGAAATCGCTGCCGTTTCCAAACAGCAGTTCCAGCGACCTCTTCACTCGGTGGTCGTCTCATCTGTTGATGACCAGGACACCGGTGAAGTGGTTGTTGAGAAGCTGAGGACGGCAGTTGATGCTAAAAACACGGGCACAAGGGTCGAGCGTGTACGGAAAGTGAGGGACCAGAAGGTGGTGGTCAGTTTTAAAACTGAGGAGGAGCTGGCAAGGGTCAAGGAGAGGATTAAGAGGGCAGGGAACCTGGTGGTAGAGGAGGTTAAGAATAGGGACCCCCTCGTCATCATAAAAGACGTCCTCTCCTGCCACTCCGACGTGGAGACGATTGAGGCCATAAAACGGCAAAACCAGCATCTGCTTGGGGACGTGCCTGCCGGAGATGTGAGGCTGGCTGTGAAGTACCGTCGCAAGACCAGGAACGCCCATTTGTGCCACATCATCTTGCAGGTGTCCCCAGCGATATGGCAAAGGCTCACAACGGCGGGTTGCGTGCATATTGACCTACAGAGGGTGCGTGTACTGGACCAGTCACCGCTGGTGCAGTGCACTCGCTGTCTGCGTTATGGCCACAGCCGTAAGCTGTGCACGGAACCCGCCGACTTGTGTATTCATTGTGGTGACCCCCACATGCGCGCGGATTGCCCCTCGCGACTGGCTGCGGGTAAACCGTCATGCCGAAACTGTGTGACGGCAAAACTTGCCACAATTGATCACAACGCCTTCGACAGCGAGTGCCCGATCCGTGTTAGGTGGGACGCATTGGCGCGCCTGTCGGTGGCGTACTGCTGAGGTGGTGACGGCCGCAGTCAGGAATACTCAACCAGGCAGCCGCACTCGGACAGACCCCGGCGTCCACCCGGGATACCACGTCATCCAAGCGAATCTGCAGAGGAAGAACCTAGCAACCCAAGAGCTCTTACAAGTGGCAAGCGAGCGGAGGGTTGCTTTCGCGCTGCTCCAGGAGCCTTATGTGGGTGGGATCAAGAGGATGCGAGACTACCGGGGAGCGAGAATCTACCAGTGCGCTGATCAAGGAAGTGGAACTGTGAAGGCGGCAATAGTCGTATTCGATCACGAACTCGACGTCTCACAGTGTCCAGAACTCACTACCAACAACATCACGGTAGTGAGGATCCAAACCAGCGCCTGGGAAATCGCAGTAGTCTCCTTCTACTTTGAACCCGGCAAGCCCATAGAGCCATACCTGGAGCACCTCAGGCGGATTCGCGAGGAATTGGGTCAAACCAAAATAGTGGTTGGTGGGGACGCCAACGCCAAGAGCCACTGGTGGGGTAGTGCGGTTGTCGACGATAGGGGCGAGGAAATGTCCGGGACGCTGGATGAGTTGGGCTTGCAGGTGCTCAACGTCGGCCACACTCCGACTTACGACACCGTCAGGGGGGGCAGGTCTTACGCCAGCTTAGTTGACGTAACGGCCTGCTCAACCGACTTGCTGGATCTGGTGGAAGACTGGAGGGTTGAGGAAGGCATCACGAGTTCGGACCACAACGGCATTGTCTTCAAAATTAAACTGGTCAAATCAAAAGGCATTAGAGTAAATAGTACAACTAGGATTTACAATACAAAAAGAGCAAATTGGAGCCAGTTTCATGAGAAACTGGCCCAATTAAAAGTAGACAATAAATTAGACTCAGAAAACATAAAAAACATAAACAACAAAACACAATTAGAAAATAACATAAACTCATACATTCATGCAATAGAAGAAACATGCCAACAAACCTTACCAAAATTAAATAAAAATAAAAAACTTACTTTGCCGTGGTGGTCCACCGAGCTCGCTGACCTAAAAAAGAAAGTCAACACCAGTCGACGCCGCATCCGTTGCGCAGCACCAGTTCGGAGACAAGTGGTCGTCGAGGAGTATCTGCAGGCCAAGGAAGCGTACGAATCCCGGGCTAAGCAGGCGCAGATTGAAAGCTGGAAGAGGTTCTGCGAAAAGCAGGACAGGGAGGGAGTCTGGGAGGGCGTATACCGGGTAATCGGACGGACTGCCAAAAGGTATGAAGACCTGCCCTTGGTGAGGGACGGAGTGTCACTCAGCCCACAAGACTCGGCGAGGTTGTTAGCTGAGACATTCTACCCGGATGACCTGGAAGGGGGAGAAAACGCTGATCACCGTCGGACTCGAGAAGCGGCCAGTCGTGTAAACGAGCGGGCGCATGATGAATACCATGACCCGCCGTTTACACTTCTGGAGCTGAAGACCGCGGTGGACAGCTTCAACCCCAAAAAGGCACCCGGGGCGGATGGTCTCACAGCCGAGATATGTGCCCAGGCCATTTTCCGGGATCCAGGGATGTTCCTTGCACTGACAAATAAGTGCCTTGAGCTGGGTCACTTCCCTGGGGCCTGGAAAGTGGCTACAGTAGTGATGCTCCGTAAACCCGGAAAGGACACCTACACCACCCCGAAGTCCTACAGGCCGATCGGCCTCCTACCAGTCCTGGGCAAAATCCTGGAAAAGTTGGCGGTAGCTCGTCTAAAGTGGCATCTGATCCCGCGGTTGAGTACTCGCCAGTTTGGTTTTATGCCCCAGAAGAGCACCGAAGACTCCCTCTATACAATGATGCAACACATCAAGGCAAAGCTGGATCAAAAGAAGCTGATCACTGTTGTCTCACTTGATATAGAGGGAGCCTTCGATAGCGCATGGTGGCCGGCCATTAGAACCAGACTGGCTGAGGAAAAGTGCCCGGTGAACGTCAGACGGCTGCTGGACAGCTACCTGGACGACAGAAGTGTCCGGGTCAGGTATGCAGGGGCCGAGTACCAGAGAAGGACGACGAAGGGGTGTGTGCAGGGGTCGATTGGCGGTCCGATCCTCTGGAATCTGGTGCTGGATCCTCTGTTGAAGGGGCTCGAAGAGCGGGGTTACCACTGCCAGGCTTTTGCCGACGACGTGGTGCTCATCTTCGACGGGGATACAGCACTGGAGGTCCAAAGACAGGCCAATGCCGCCCTTGAGTATGTTCGAGAGTGGGGCATCAGAAACAAACTGAAGTTCGCACCACACAAAACATGTGCCATGGTTGTGACAAGGAAGTTAAAGTATGATGTCCCGCTCTTGAACATGGGCGGGGTCGACATTGGCATGTCTGAGGAAATAAAGATACTGGGGCTCACTGTGGATCACCAGCTCACCTTCAACTCACATGCTGCTAACGTTTGTGCAAAGGCGATTGCTTTTTACAAACAGCTTTCCAGAGCAGCCAAGGTGAGCTGGGGTCTACACCCGGAGGTGATACGCTCGATTTATACCGCGGCGGTCGAGCCGGTGGTACTGTATGCAGCTAGCGCATGGGCGCCAGCGGCTAAAAAGATCGGAGTGCAAAAACTCTTGTATTCAGTCCAGCGGGGATTCGCTCAGAAGCTCTGCAAATCCTACCGCACCGTTTCGCTAAACTCCGCACTCGTGCTGGCGGGGATACTCCCACTCGACCTCCGAATACAGGAAGCAGCCGCACTGTATGAGGCAAAGAGGGGAGTACCCCAGCCAGCGCTTGCGGGACGGGAGGTGGAGCGTGTGGTGGCATTTGCAGAAACTCCGCACCCGGCGAAACATATGGCCATGGGGTTCGTGAGCTTGGTAGATCAGTCACATGTGGAGTCCCACAACAGCCAAGAGGTGAGGTTTTTCACCGATGGCAGCAAGATTGCGGGCAAAGTCGGAGCAGCACTGTCCCTTTGGGACAGGTATGCCGAGATTAGGTCCGTCAAGCTTAGCTTGCCAACGTGCTGTACTGTCTACCAGGCGGAACTCCTGGCCATATGCGTAGCTACACGCCAGATACTGCGTCGCAGGGAGGGAACCTTTGGTATTTACAGTGACTCGAAGGCCGCACTGGAGACGGTCACAAACCAGGGTTCCCTCCACGCGCTGGCAGTGGAGGCGAGGGCGAATCTCAATGTGGCTTTATCCCAGAGCAAAGATGTCTCTTTGTTCTGGATAAAGGCACATGCTGGACTGGAAGGCAACGAGCGCGCCGACCATCTGGCGAAGGAAGCTGCACTACATCTGAAAAAGAAACCGGACTACGACCGCTGCCCGGTTTCATTCGTCAAGCGGCTTATCCGTTTGGAGTCGCTTGACGAATGGAATCGTAGGTATAAAACTGGAGGAACAGCGTCGATCACCAAGATCTTCCTCCCGGATGCAGTTGACGCCTACAGATTGGTAAACAAGATAAGACCAGCAGGGGTAGTCACCCAGATTATGACAGGGCACGGTGGGTTCTCCGAATACTTGCATCGCTTCAAGTGTAAGGAGAACCCATCGTGTATCTGTGAGCCGAGTGCGGTAGAGTCGGTCCCGCACATTATTTTCCAATGTCCGGTATTTGCAAGGGAAAGGTGTGAGCTAGAGCAGGAACTTGAGACCGAACTAAACCAAAATATAATTAGCGTGCTGATTAAGACAGCAAAATCGAGAAAGATGGTTTTGGAATACTGTATAAGAGTAGCAACTAGAGTCATAAACCGAAATAGAAAAATTTAAAAAACTGTGCTTTCATTACATGTAGGCTTACAAGAAATGCTAAGCATAGATTTACACACGCATTTAACTAGAGTAATAAATAAACAAAATAGATATAGAAATAATAACAACACTTTTTTCAAAATTAAAAATCAAAGTCATTTTTAGGTTAAAACCCAGTTTTCATCAATTCGTACAGATATTCAATCATAAAATAGACAGACAAGGTCTCTGACGACGTCAGGGGACAAGTAGCGCGGCAGGAGTGTGGTTTTAGTCAGTAAGAGTCTGACACTGTTCGGGCTGGCTCGCTTGCGAGTCAGCCCGTTCGTCCATGAGGATTTCCCACTCCTGCCAAAAAAAAAAAAAAAAAAAAAAAAAAAAACCTAACCTAACCTAACCTAACCTCCCCCCGCGACGATAGCACGCTCACAAGTCTGCTCCGCGCTCGAAATCCTAAAAAATTTGCTTCAAAAATCTGAAAAAGTGGTATTTTTGAACCGAATATCATCGTGTATACCACCAAAATACGCGGAAAAATGCAAGCTATCTGATGGTGAAAAGTGCGCAACTGTGAGTGTCTTGAGAAAAGAAATATTCACAAAAAAGTGCAAAAAAGTTAAACTTAAAATTAAAACGCCGTGGAATCCAGATCGACGACACCTATGTTTTTTGGTGCCTAACGACGCGTCTCGTTGACGCCCATAATCTGAAGCTGCTTCCGGATTTTTCCGGGCCACGACTTCGAAGAAAACGAAGAAAAACCTCGGACCACGTGGCCACGTGCCACCAGTTCCAGCGGAGTGCGGCTGGCACCATATAGCGGCATCGAGGAAGGACATCGAGCCCTACGGAACGACGCTTCAAGCACTAAAAAAGGTGAAGTGGTTGCAGAGTTATCAAATTTTCAAAATTGTTTAAATTTTCTAAAATCTCTATTTAATTATTTATCGCGACGACCCCCCAAATTTAATTTGGCATTTGAAGGGCCCTAGTAACTACTACAATTCTGCAAAGTTTCAGTTTTTTATCATTAATAGTTTCAGAGTTACGATTTTTTAAAAATTAGGGGTTGACACGAGGGGTGTCGAAAAAGGGTTTGGTATCTCTGAAACCACAACCAAAAAAATTATTTTAAGTTTAGTATAGAAATATTTTTAAGTATCATAAGTTTTTATTGGGAACTATATTTTCTATCACCAAAATTTATATTTGTCATCAAGTTGTATCACCTAATAAATAGATCTATCGCCACGAAATATTTTCGTTCTCAGATAAACAAAAATTGTTCCCAGGTATGAATTATCAAATTAATGTTAATATATGTGTAAAATAAGAGATCGATAACCAATAAAATTATATTGCATTACATGAATTTAAACTTCGTTCTTATAATAACAGTTTTGTTACTTAAATAATAGCTCTGTGCTCAGAATGGTAGATCTGTCACCAAATAAATCGATTATCGATCCCTGACTGCGGGGGGGCTTTATATTTTTAAAGGTTGTCTTGAAAAGATCGCTTTTAGCGATAAGGCCGCCCATTGTGTCACCCTATGTAATGTTTTCCTCATATTATTATTGTAATTTATATGGTGTACATAATAAAGAGTATTCTATTCTATTCTATTCTATACTACCAGTGGAAATTTAAAACCTTGGGAGTCTAGTTAAGTAGCAGAATCTTTTGGTTGAAACGATGATGACAACCCTAATTTTTTATTTGAACTTAATGCAATTTTCTAGTAAATGATTTATTTAGTATATGATTTATTGGTGATCTCTTTAAATTAGTTTGCTTAAATACTTATTAGGACACACCTATTATAATACATAAAAAAACATTTATTTGGTACTAGACCTTATATCTCAGGATTTTAGGTGATTTATTGTGGAACTGATTTTGCATTGTTTGGTGACTACATTTTGGTGACAGATCTACTATTTGGAGGACAAACCCTATTATTTAAGAAACACAAAACTAATTAAATTGGTGATAGCTTAAATGATACCCGTTTTTATTGTGTTGCTATTGTTCTGTGTTGTTTTTTGTAAAATTTAGGGGGTTTTTAGTCTTAAACAAATCGGGGGTTAGTTTTCCAGGGCCAACAATATAAAATCCAGATTGGACTCTTCAAGCCCTTTCCGGAGAGCCCAAACTTGACTAGTTTTGGATAACGGATGCCAAAACTGTGCAAACAGCCGCCATTTTGAGCGCCATATTGGAAAACTTTCACCCGACATAACTTTGGACTCGAACGACGTAGGAGGCTGCCGTTTTCACAGTATCAGTTGGGGGGGCGACACCTGTCCCGTAAACCTGGTTTTGAGTGATTTGGCGCTGGGGGTTTTCAGTGTCCTGGGGACCACCTTGCGGGCTAGGGGGGGTAAGGCTGAGCAGAATAAGTCCAAACACGGTCGTTCTGCGGCCATTGGGGGGGAAGATAGCACGGGTTGAAGTTGGGCCTTGACAGTTCTCAAACTGTCAAAAGTTTTTTCAACCTCGTGTGGTTCCTGAACCAGTGGTCGTAGAGCGCTCGGATTTTTTCAGGGGGCATTGGCTCGCCTTTCCCCATCTGGCAGGTGCCTTTTTGGTGGTTTTCAGGGCCTGAAAATTTTTCGGCCTGAAAGTTGTTCAGGAGAATAGATCGTGTCGTGCCCAGCCAGGGGAACCCGAACACGGACGTTCTACGGCCATTGGAAGGGAGGCTAGCCCGGGTTTGGTTTTGACTTTGACAGTTCTCGAACTGTCAAACGAGATTTCAGACTCGGATAACTCCCGAACCGGGGGTCGTGTAGCGTTCGGGTTTGGACTGGGGGTGTTGGCTCGCCTTCCCCTTTCTGCCGGGAGCTCTTTCAGGGACTTTCAGGGTTTGAGTTGTTTTCGGCCTGAAAATAGCTCAGAGGGATAGATTGCGTCGTGCCGGGTCAGGGGAACCCAAGCACGGCAGTATTCGGACAAACGGTCCCCGAGATAACCGCGGGTAACCGTGTTCTGGTCGCCATCTTGTTTGGAGACCGGATTTTCGGGCGGCTGTATCTTGGGAACCCTTTGGACTAGAGTGGCCGAGTTTGGGTTCGTCTGAGAGGGCTCGCCGGGACCTGTCCCCTTGGGGGTAGGAATCGACTCTACCTAGAGTCTAAAAAATTGACGGAAAATTTTTTCGAGAAAATTTGAAGTGGAACGGCTTCTAGAGCCTCAAGACTCTAGACAGTGGTCTAGGTTTAGTATAACTCTAGTTTATAAGAAGGTTGACAGAGCAAGACTCTACCATAAGTCACTGTACGAAGTTCTGGTAACACCTGTAGTCAGAACGAGACTGTATTCACACAGAGGTAAAAATTTTTGACATTATATAGACACATTCTACTGACCTACTACTATTGCTAGTAGTAGATCTGACTGGAGCGCGCTTGTTGACCTCCCGGCTGCGTACGTACCAAGTGACAAGATTCTTCGGGATCTTTATTTTATTGTTTGTCTTTGTTTATTGTTTTATACACACCTTATACACTTTTACACGTATTATATACACAACCGGGGTACACTTTACAATACCCCACTGACGTCGGACTAATTCCAACCTTAATCCATACCATAAAAAGATGATGGGTATACGCTCACCTGTAAGTAAGCCGACAAGCCGGCCAAACAAAAGCCCACCAAGTGCGCCGGAAGAGGCTGGACCTTCCACGCAAAGCGTGAGAAAAAGTGTGGGCGAATGGGAGGCTGGGCAGCCAGCAAGGAAACAGACACCCCCATTAAAATTGAGGTATGAGAGGAAAATGACAGAAGACGCACCACCTAGGTTGACACCGGAGACGTCAAGACAAGCATCAGTCGGGATTGTCGGCCTGAGTCCACCGGTGGTGAAAACAAGAGTCGCGGAGGCCAGAGCTTGCCTTGTTAAAATTAAGACCCATCTGACAAACTCCAAAAATTTAAAAAGAGAAATTAAGGATGAGGTCAAAGCACAGGCAGACCGGCTATACCTGCTAGTTAAAGAATCGGAGCAGGACAAAGGACGGGCCCTGCCCCCAAAAGTCGTAGCAGAAAGTAAGGGGGTGCAAACACTAGCGGAAGAAAAAGGAAAAGTAGTTTCCATCACGGAAGTGGAGGTGGAGTCCCTTAAAAAGGTACTGGAGGAACATAGCCGGCAACTAAAAGAAAATAGTGCGAAGCTTGATGGGCTGAAAGAGGCACTTAAAACTAATGAGGAGCATATGGAGAAAATCTCCTACGCCAGTGTAGCGGCAAGTCGGCCAATCAAGCAACCACCAAAACAAACGGCACTCCACTCCATTGTGGTCTCCTCCACAAAGGAGACGGAAACGGGAGAAAACATAATTGACCACATCAGGAAGGCGGTCAACGCAAAAGAAGGGTGGGTTACTGTCGACAAAATAAGGAAAGCGAAAGATAGGAAAGTGGTTTTGGGATGTAGAACGGAAGAGGAAAGGGAAAAAATTAAGAGGAGACTGGCAAGTGTGGGGGAGATTCTGAAGGTCGAAGACGTTAAAAACAAGGACCCGCTGGTGATCCTGAGGGACGTCTTAGCCTATAACACAGACGAGGATGTCCTAAAGGCTCTCCGGAACCAGAATAGGGATATGTTCGAGGACCTAACAAAGGAGGAAGACCGGGTAGAGGTACTGTACAAGAAGAAGACCAGAAACCCCCACACACAACACGTAATCCTCAGAGTTTCCCCAAAGTTATGGAGCAAACTGCAGGATAGACAGGCTGTCCACATAGATCTGCAGAAGATCAGAGTGGCAGACCAGACTCCACTGGTTCAATGTTCCCTGTGCCTTGGATTTGGGCATGGACGGCGGCTCTGCAGGGAGCAAGTGGAGAAGTGCAGTCACTGCGGGGGCCCTCATATGAGGACGCAATGTGCTGACTGGCTGGCTGGAACAGCTCCATCGTGCTGTAACTGCGTGCGGGCGAAGCTGGAGAACGCGGAACACAACGCGTTCAGCGACGAATGCCCAGTTAGGAGAAGGTGTGAGGTTCTGGCCAGAGCCAGGGTAGCATATTGCTAAAGTGGAGACTGGCGAAAGGGCAGGCACCCCAACCAGAGGATACGCAGTAGCCCAAGCCAACCTGCAAAGAAAGGAACTGGCAACCACCGAACTCTTTTTAGAGGCCAGTGAGCGAAACATCGCATGGGCACTGATTCAGGAACCTTATGTGGGGGGGGCTAGGAGTATGAAGAGCTACCGTGGTGCGAGAGTCTACCAGTGTGAGGTTGATGGAAGTGGGACGGTAAAGGCGGCAGTTGCCGTCTTTGATGATGACTTGGATGTCATTCCGTACCCAAAACTCACCACTAACAACATCGTTGTGGTGGGGATCCGGACCAAAGCCTGGGAAATCGCAGTAGTCTCTTACTACTTTGAGCCAGGCCACCCCATAGGGCCTTACCTGGATCAGCTGACCAATATAAAGTTGGAGCTGGGCACCGGACTACTGCTGATAGGCGGAGACGGCAACGCAAAGAGCACCTGGTGGGGAAGCACCATAGAAGACCCCAGGGGAGAAGAGATGTCCGGGACCCTTGAAGAGTTGGAGCTTCAGGTACTGAATACTGGCGATACGCCGACCTATTACACAGTAAGAGGCGGCGTGGTATACAAGAGCCATGTGGACGTCACGGCGTGTTCGCTCGAGCTTTTTGACATGGTAGACGGCTGGCGTATTGACACAGGAGTGACGAGCTCGGACCATAACACCATTTTATTCCATTTAAAACAAAAAAGGGAAAAAGGGATTCAAATAATTAGAACAACAAGGAGGTATAATTCTAGGAAGGCAAATTGGGAAAATTTTAATATCAAATTGGGGGAAAATAAGATTGCGAATAATATATCTATAGACAGCATTAATCAAATAAATACAAAAAATAAACTTGAACAATTGGTTTTATGTTATAACAATATAATTGAAAAAGCCTGTGACGAGGCCATCCCTAAAATTAGCAAAAAAACGAAATTTACCATTCCGTGGTGGTCCGAGGATCTCGCAGTGAAGAAAAAGGAGGTCACAACCAAGAAGAACCGTGTCCGCAACGCCGCGCCTGTCCGCCGAGCGATGGTCGTAGGCGAGTACCTGAAAGCGAAGGAGGAATATGAGTGCCAAGCCAAGAAAGCCCAAATAGCCAGCTGGAAAGCGTTCTGTGAAAAACAAGACGGAGAAAGCCTGTGGGATGGGATTTATAGAGTCCTTAGAGGGACCACCAGGAGACAAGAAGATCTGACCCTAACGAGCGATGGTGCATTCCTGAACCCGAAGGAATCGGCAGCCTTACTTGCCGACACGTTCTATCCAAAGGACACAGCGGAAGATGACAACGCAGACCACAGGCTTACCAGGGAAGCAGCCAGTCGGGTAAATGAATGGCGTCAAGATGAATATCTTGACCCACCATTTACACCGCTGGAGCTGAAGACAGCCGTGGAACGTTTTAATCCAAAGAAAGCCCCTGGAGTGGATGGATTCACGTCGGACATCTGCAGTCGAGCGATCTACCAGGACCTGGACGCTTTCCTTGCCCTTTACAACAAGTGCCTAGAATTGGCGCACTTCCCGGACATCTGGAAGGAGGCAACGGTGGTAGTCCTCAGAAAACCGGGCAAGGAAGATTATACGAACCCCAGGTCATACAGACCGATAGGTCTCCTGCCGGTCTTGGGGAAGGTCCTGGAGAGGATGGTAGTAGCGCGGATTAAATGGCAGCTTGTGCCGCGGTTTAGTACTCGTCAGTTTGGCTTTATGCCCCAGAAGAGCACTGAGGACGCCCTCTGTACTCTAATAAAGCATGTACAGGACAAGTTGAGGCTGAAGAAGCTAATTGTCCTGGTGTCATTGGATATAGAGGGTGCCTTCGATAGCGCCTGGTGGCCAGCAATCAAAGTCAGACTGGCAGAGGAACAGTGCCCGGTGAACACCAGGAGGCTACTGGACAGTTACCTCGATTGCAGAAAAGTAAGAGTGAGGTATGCTGGGGAGGAATGCACAAGAGAGACAAATAAGGGCTGTGTCCAAGGGTCAATCGGTGGTCCCATATTTTGGAATTTAATACTGGACCCGCTACTGAAGGAGCTGGAGGAGAAAGGCCTCTTTGTGCAGGCGTTTGCAGATTATTTGGTCTTGGTCGTGGATGGCGACACAGCGGCTGAAGTCTCCAGAACCACCAATGCAGCCCTCGCCCATGCTCAGAGTTGGGATGTAAGAAATAAGCTGAGGTTTGCACCGCACAAAAGTTGTGCGATGGTAATGACCAATAAGCTTAAGTACGACACTCCAATTCTGAGCATGGGCGGGGTCGACATCGGTATGGTGAGGAGTGTGAAGCTGCTGGGTTTAACCATCGACGACAACTTGACCTTCAGCCAGCACACGAAGAACGTCTGCAAGAGGGTAGCTGAAGTTTATAAGCAGCTTTCGCGGGCAGCCAAAGTCAGCTGGGGTCTACATACAGACATAATCCACAACATTTACACTGCCACGATAGAACCCATTGTTACGTACGCGGCTGGAGCCTGGGCTCCCGCTACGAAAAAGCTGGGGATACGGAGGAAGCTAGGCTCTGTCCAACGAGGATTCGTCCAGAAGCTCTGCAAATCTTACCGTACAGTCTCACTAAAAAAAAAAAAAAAAAAAAAAAAAAAAAAAAAAAAAAAAAAAAAAAAAAAAAAAATTAAAATACTACTAAACTCGGCACTGGTACTGGCTGGGATACTACCTCTTGACCTCCGCATACAAGAGGCAGCCGCCCTGTATGAGGCAAGGAGAGGGTCATCCCGGTTCGTGCCAGGAGACCGGGAGATTGAGGGTAGGGTGAGATTTGCAGAGACATCTCATCCTGCCAAACAAATGGCCTTGGAGTTCGTGTGCCTGGCAGACCAACAGCTTGCGGACAGTCGAAACGTGCAGACAGTGCGAATATTCACTGACGGCAGCAAGATTGAGGGGAAGGTCGGAGCCGCATTATCCCTGTGGGATAATGAAGGTGAAATCCGGAACCTCAAGCTAAGTCTCGCCGCGTACTGCACTGTCTACCAGGCGGAACTACTAGCCATTTGCAAGGCAACGGACGTGATCCTCAAGCGCAAAGAGACGAGTTATGGCTTGTACAGCGACTCAATGGCAGCATTGCAGACGCTGGCAGGCCATGGCTCGCTCCACCCTCTGGCGGTCCGCGCAAGAGCCAATTTGGCTCAGGCGTTGGACCAGGGCAAAGATGTTTCTTTCTTCTGGGTCAAGGCCCACGCGGGCTTGCCGGGGAACGAGCGTGCGGACGAGCTGGCTAAGGAGGCGGCGTTGTCGTCACGGAGGAAGCCGGACTATGACCAGTGTCCGGTTTCATTCATCAAGCGTCAAATCCGTTTGGGTTCGCTTGATGAGTGGAACCGGAGATATGTGTCGGGCGAGACGGCCTCGGTGACGAAAATGTTCCTTCCGGACGCCATAGCAGCCTACCGTATTGTACAACGGGTGAGGCCGACAGGCGTACTCACGCAGGTCTTAACGGGGCACGGTGGGTTCTCAGAATACTTGAATCGCTTCAGGTGTAAGGAGAGCCCATCGTGCGCCTGCGACCCCAATCTGGAGGAATCAGTCCCCCACATCGTTCTGGACTGTCCGATTTACGCTAAAGAGCGGTACGATCTGGAACAGGAGTTGGGGATAAGACTGGAGAGGGAAAGCGTGGCAGAAGTAATGTCCGGAAAAAGCAGAGATAAATTAATCGCCTACTGTGTGAATATAGCTCAAAAAGTTATAAATAAAAATAAAACTAGCTGAAACATCTATGTTTCATTTTATATTGTATACATATAATTAATGCAAACATAGGATATAAGTGTAATAATTGTTAAGTAGGATAAGCAGTAGGCTAAGTAAAACTTGTAAGTAGATGTAAGAAATAAATGTAATAAAGTAAAGCTGTGTAAATTGTGAGTAGATATAAAATAGACTGTAAGAAAAAATTGTAAAATTTATAATGTAAAATAAACCGAAGTTGTGTGGATTATTTACCCTAGTATATGTAATAAAGACTAAAGAATAGAAAATAGAAGAGTAGGAACTAGTAAAAGTGGGAGTCCCACCCACAGAATGAATGGTGAAGGATATAAGAAAGATCTAGTATGTAGCATAAAAGCGCGAGAGGCATGAATAGCGAGAACTGGTATGGATGAGGATTTAGATATAGAATAGGCGCCAATTTCGTTGGCGGAAAAAAAAAAAAAAAAAAAAAAAAAAAAAAAAACCTAACCTAACCTAACCTAACCTAACCTTGCTCGTCTCAAATTTTACCTGCTCCCCAGGATTAGTACTCGCCAATACGGCTTTATGCCCCAAAAGAGCACCGAAGACTCCCTCTATACTCTCACGCAGTACATCCGCGAAAAACTGGCACAGAAGAAGATTGTTACGCTTGTGTCACTAGATATAGAGGGAGCATTCGACAGTGCGTGGTGGCCCGCCATAACAGTACGATTGGCTGAGGAAAAGTGTCCTGTGAATTTGTAGTCAGCAGCTACTTCAGTGACAGGATGGTGAGCGTGAGATACGCCGGGGAAGAATTTAGCAAATCGACCCACAAAGGATGCGTCCAGGGTTCCATTGGAGGTCCAGTCTTCTGGAACGTGCTACTGGACCCACTCCTGAAGCAGCTCGAAGGTAGAGGAAACTACTGCCAAGCATTTGCCGATGATGTAGTGATGGTGTTCGTCGGTGAATCGGCAGTGGAAATTGAGGGACAGGCCAATGCCGCTCTCGAACATGTTCGAGCGTGGGGTGTCCAAAATAAGCTCAAATTCGCGCCGCACAAAACCTGTGCGATGGTGTTAACGCGGAGGCTAAAGTACGACACGCCACGCTTGAGCATGGGGGGGGTCGACATTGGCATGTCCCAAGATGTTAAAATCCTGGGCCTCACCATCGACTCCAAGCTCTCGTTCAATAAGCACATAGCTATCGCCTGTAAGAAGGCGATAGCTATTAATGATAAATGATAAATGATGATAAATGATGTTTATTCAGTAAATAGGTTACAAGGAAAACTTTTACACGTCAATGTTTTTTTGTCAGTTTAAGCTAGATGAGGCCGGTGTTTCCTAGCTGACTACCCTGAGAAGAAACACCGAAACAAACTCAGAGGTCAAAGTCTCTTTTAGTGTTCAAATCCATACAATGTGGACTGGTTAGATCCTATGAGAACCATGTACGTTTATGTCTGGGATGAGCTTTATGAAGAAAGCAACACATGAATTCGAGTGGACCTGTCCAGACAGTGCAAGCATTTGTCAGTCATCGCGAAGCTCAACTCAGAACTCTGAGGTGCTCAACGAACCGACGAACAATACCAAAGTAAGGACATTTGAGTAGGCCGCAAAAAATACTCAAACTGCCAGACAATCATAAAATCTACATGAATATAACGACATACATAGTTCTCGCATTCACATTATTCTATATGAGGACCATGCAGCTTAGTGTCTGTAGTGGTCTTTTGAAGAAAGAACCAAACATATTTGAGTGGACCTGTCCAGTCAGTGCAAGCATTTGTCAATAGTCGAATAGCTCAACTTAAAAACCACTAAGGAGCTCAATGACATGACGAACAATACCAAAGAAAAGACATTTGGGTAGGCCGCAAAAGTACTCAAACTGTCAGACAACGTTGAAAATTACTGTAAAAAGGAGGAGAAAATAATAATAATAACCCACATAGTCCTCACATTTACAATAATTAAGTAATCAAAAAAAAATAAAAATATAATACTTTACAAAGTAAATATTTGTGTCAAACAAAATAGTAATCATAATATGTCAATCAAAAAATAAAAATAAATATAATACTTAACAAAGTATTCAAGTCAAAAAAAATAATAATAATAATAATAAAATGTCAATAAAAAAATAAAATAAAAAATATAATGCAATACTATACAAGTATTCATGTCAAAAACGAATATTAAAAAAAAATATATATATAAAAAATTTTTCATCAGTAAGTAGTACATATGAAAACAATGGCTCATGTATATCATTGAAGCAGCTCAATCCCACGCCTTTTTGTCCTCAAGAAAGTCATTAATTGTGTAAAAAGCTTTCTGGCATAGCTTACGTTTAATAAATGATTTAAATTTATTTATGCTTAGTTCTTGAATTTGGCTATTTACAAGCAACTAGCCAGGGCAGCCCGGGTGAGCTGGGGTTTGCACCCGGAAGTCATCCGGGTGATATACACCGCAGCAGTCGAGCCAACGCTCCTGTACGCCGCAAGTGTTTGGGCACCAGCCGCGAACAATTTAGGGGTCATTAAGCAGTTAAATGTGGTCCAAAGGGGGTTTGCGCAAAAGCTGTGTAGAGCCTACCGCACGGTCTCCCTTAACTCGGCTCTGGTACTGGCTGGGTTACTCCCACTCGATTTGCGCATCCGCGAGGCGGCTGCGCTGTACGGGGCCAAGAGGGGGCTGCCTCAGCCAGTGTTGGGAGACAGGGAGGTCGAGCGGATGGCTCCAGCGATCGAGTCCCCGCACCCCGCAAAGCAGACCACACTGCAGTTCGGCAGCCTGATAGACGAGGAACAATATCGGAACCACAGCGATTTCGCTGTGCGTATTTTCACAGACGGCAGCAAGATTGAGGGCAGGGTCGGAGCGGCGCTATCTTTGTGGAATAGTACCACCGAGGTAAAGGCCCTCAAACTTGCTCTGCCGTCTTACTGCACCGTCTATCAGGCGGAGCTATTGGCCCTTAAACGAGCGGCTGGTGAGGCGCTCAAACGCAGGGAGAGCACGTTCGGCATCTTCAGCGACTCCATGGCGGCCCTTCAGTCGGTAGTAAACGTGAGTTCCCCCCATCCCCTAGCAGTGGAAACCAGAGACACCCTTCGCCGCTGCGAGCTCCAGAGCAAGAGTGTCTCCTTGTTCTGGATCAAGGCCCACGCAGGATTGGAGGGAAACGAGCGAGCCGACCAACTCGCGAAGGAAGCCGCCCTGGGGTTGAAGAAGAGGCCGGACTACGATCTGTGCCCCGTTTCATTCGTCAAGCGACAGATCCGTATGGAGTCGCTTGACGAGTGGAACGGGAGATATAAGTCGGGGGCAACAGCCTCCGGCACAAAGATGTTTTTCCCTGACGCGGTTGCGGCGTACAGTGTGGTGCGTAAATTTGAGCCGACAAGCCTCACAACACAGATTCTCACGGGGCACGGTGGGTTTTCTGCATACCTGAATCGCTTCAGGTGTAAGGATAACCCATCGTGCGCCTGTGAGCCCGGAAGGGACGAGACGGTCCTACACATTTTATTAGAGTGCCCGATCACTGCTAGAGAGCGGTACGAAGCGGAGCAAGGCCTAAATGAGAAGCTGTCTGTAAATAGTTTATGTAGTTTGATAAGTGGTAAAAAAAGAAAGGAGTTTTTAGAATATTGTAGTAGAATAGCAATAGTAGTTAACAATAGAAATAGGATAGAAAAGTAAAATAGGAAACTTATTTATATAATGATTATATAGTTTAAGTACCTAAATAATAAGAAAAAAAAAAAAAAATAAAATAAAAAAAAATAAAAAAAAAAAATAAAAATAAAAATACAATATTCTAAAACAAAAGAAAGTTTTTACTTACGACACATGTCATGTAGACAAAATATTAAGTCGCTAAGTCGTTCATCGCAAAGAACAGGCTCTGATCAAGTCAGAGGACATCTTGCGTGGCAGGAGTGTGGTTTTAGTCAGTAAGAGTCTGACACTGCTCGGGCTGGCTCGCTCGCGAGTCAGTCCTCCCGACAGTCGCTGCAGTGATGGCACCGAGCGTCTGGCTCCCTGTTTATGCGACACAAGTACTTCCCGAAGCAGCCATGCCCCGAGAGCACCTGCGTCGCTCGAAACGACAGGGAGCCGTGCTTCCTCCCGAGCCATTCGTCGAGCACTGGTCGGATCGCGTCGACGGTAGCAAGGCCGGCGGTAGGGCGTGAAAGCCTATCCCGCCATTCTGCCATCATGACCTCGCGGAGCTGTGACCGACGCAACTCGATCTCGCGCTGCATTGGTTCACCGCCCCGCGTCCGCACCTCCTCGCGCCACCGGTACAGCGAGGCGAGGACTCTCGCCTCCATATCCCAGGGCGGAGATCCGGCCAGTGCACAACCCGCCTCGTAGGAGATCGTGCGATATCCCCTGATAGCCCTGACGGCCATCGCCCTCTGCGGTCTTCGCAGTATTGCGATGCTGCCGGCCGTCAGGTCAGAAGCCCACACCGGGGCCCCGTACAAGGCCATGGATCGCACGATCCCCAAGTACAACCGCCTACAGGCGGTGCTCGGGCCCCCCAGATTGGGAAGCAGCGTTGCGAGCGCGCCCGCGGCGCCCATCAACCTAGGTGTTAGCCGCCGAAAATGAGGGCCAAAGTCCCACCGGCTGTCGAGCACCAATCCTAGGTACTTCATGGTGGACTCGACAGCAATTTGGACTCCCCCGACCACTTTTTTTTTTTTTTTTTTTTTTTTTTTTTTTTTTTTTTTTTTTTTTTTTTTTTTTTTGCCGGGTGGAAAATCCTCATGGATGTCCTTCGCCTGGGGCGGGCGAAGGGGTCTGTCAGACTCTTACTGACTAAAAACCACCCCGGTGTTCCCTCATATACTTGACTCCGGGGCAACGGGTGCGAATGGGACTTCCGCTGCCCCGGACTAGTACCGGCCCGCTGTCTGCGGGCCTCATCCCGTGGTGAGGAGTGAGGTCTCAACCCCCCTTTACGTCTAAGAGAGGCGCACGTGAACACTACGCGCCGCCATCTCGGGTCTCGGTTGATGGACCTCCCCTGTATATACAGGATAAGTCGAAATGGACGGAGGTATCCAAAATGTGTGTTGACAAGAAAATTCAATACACAAAAGCCAGCGCATGCGCGATCGGCATCCGCGTCACGGTCAAGTCGGTCAACGACTACCGTGACCTCACCAGGTCCCTCAAGGAGAGGAAGGTTGCGTTTCATACGTACTCCCTCCCCGAAGATACGCCCACCAGAGTGGTGATAAGACGTATCCCAAAAGAAATCTCAACCACGGAGATTAAAGAGGACTTGCTAGCTCAGCAAGTCCCAGTCATAGCCGTCCACCGCCTACATAGGGCGCGGGGCGATGAAGTTTACGACATGGTTCTAGTCGTTTGTGAACCAACTTCGGGGCATCACCCCATTTTTAAAATAAAATCAGTTTGCGCCCTCTCTGGCATTTCTATCGAAAAGCCAAATAAACCTTCCGTAGTTGGTCAATGTCACCGTTGCCAACTTTATGGGCATTCGCAGAGCAATTGCTTTGCCACTCCCAGATGCGTCAAGTGTCTGGGGGCCCATGGGACGGCCGAATGCCCCCACCCCAAAGACCTGTCACTCTGCACAGAGCCGCCTAGCTGCGTTCTGTGCGGCCAGATCGGACACCCGGCTAACTACCGTGGCTGTCCGAAAGCCCCCAAGCTGGCTCCCAAGCTGGCAAAACGGGCAAACGCCCGCCTTCAAAGGGAAAGCCCCTCTTCAAAGGTGCCCCCTTTCTCCCAAACCCCCAATAGGCTTGCACCACAAAGGCCCTCCCCCTGGAGTAGGCTTAACCATCTCCAAGCCTTCCCAGCCCTAGCGGCCCCCACTTCCAATCCCAGCGCGTATGGCCTTCATGCCAGCGCCAGCGCCCGCGCTAGCCCCCGCGCCAGCCCCCGCGCCAGCCCCCGCGCCAGTCCCCGCGCCAGCCCCTGCGCCATCAGTCCCAGTAGCCCGCCCAACTGGAGCACGCCGCATTGCGGCCCCGGCTGCGATGCCAGTGAGCCAGCCCCCCGCTGTAGAAGAGGAAAAAAGTGTAGCCCTCACTATTCTCGAGGCCTACCAAATCTTCCGCACCCCCGAAGCCCGAGCCTTGGCTGCTATTTTAAAGCAGACCAAAAAGGCCGGCAATTACACTCCGGAGGCGGCCCGAGAAATCTGGGCCAATTTCAACGGTATCGCTAAGATACTGGACAACCTGGATTTTTTTATTACCCAGTTATGGATAGTAAAAATAAAGCAATGTGCCATAAACCGCGGTCCCTTAGAATTGGATATTACAATGCTAACGGATTCGCGGGTCAACGTGATGAGATCGCGAAATTCCTACGCGACCATCACATTGACATTTTTCTAATACAGGAGACCTTCCTGAAGCCCCACCGCAGCAATCCTAGACTTGCCAACTATAGAATAGTTCGCAACGATAGTACACGCTGCCATAAAGGTGGGACTCTGATCTACTACAGGAAGGAACTGTATTGTGTCCCATTAGCGCCTCACGATTCACTCTCACATCTAGAGTACTCTGCCTGTCGACTAGGCATGACCGGCCATCAGCCGATTACCATAGTCTCCGCCTATTTCCCACCGGTGGCACCACAAGAGCCACCCGACGACCCCATCGCTATCACCAGTGATTTTACTGAACTCTTCGGCCTGAGTGACTCCGTTATTGTAGCGGGCGATCTCAACGCCAAACATCCGGCTTGGAACAGCAGAGTCACAAATCCCAGAGGTAGGCTCATGTTTAAACTGAGCTCAACCTTAAACTTTGACGTCATCGCTCCGATGGGGCCAACTCACTTTCCCCACGACCCCTCTCACACGCCTGACATTCTCGATGTGGCGCTTCTAAAGAATGTAAACCTTCGTTTGCAGTCGATAGAAGCAATACACGAACTCACCTGTGATCACCGCCCTGTGATCATGCACTTGGGCTCCCGCTCGGGTCAACCCGACCCCGGGCTACCCCCCCCGACCCAGGTAATTACCGAATGGAAGAAAGTAAGCGATAGGCTGAAATCTACCACGTCGGTTCACCTGGACGCCAACCCCGATCACATAGACTCAGTCGCTGACACGACGGCAGCGATCGACTCGCTTACGGAGCACGTACAGGCTGTCCTGAACGAATGTTCAAAGGTGGTACCAGTGACAGAAGATCGTCGCTGGAAGCTGCCGGACGATGTGCGGGCTCTGATAACCGAGAAGAACGCAGCCATCCGTGCGTACAGTGCTTTTCCCTGCGACGCAAACAAGGCTCACATGCGCAATTTACAGCGTGCTGTAAAAAGTCGCATTAGTGAGCATCGTTCTGCGGGCTGGGGCAAGTTGCTGAGCGAACTCGAGCCCAACCACCACGCCTTCTGGAATCTCCAGAGGAAGCTGCGTTCCAAGGAAGAGACTTTCATGCCTCCTCTTATTCACCCAGACAAGAGTGTCGCCTTTGACAACTCTGAAAAAGCGGAGTGCCTAGCCGACAGTCTAGAGGCTCAATGTTCTCCCAGCTCCCAGCCAGCTGACCAGGCCCACCTTGACATGGTGGACGCTGAAGTTGAAAGGAGAGCTTCCCTCCCACCCTTCGAAGACCCAGATGACCCTCTACCCCCCGTCACTCCAGACGAGGTGGAGGATATCATCAAAAAGCTCCAGCCCCGAAAAGCCCCAGGCCCTGACGGCATCACCGGCAGGGTCATACAGCTCTTCCCCGCCCAATTAATCTTGCTTATGACCGCCATCTTCAATGGCGCCTTAAGCAACAATATTTTCCCCCGAGCATGGAAGCAGGCCGTTGTCATTGGTATTCCCAAACCAGGCAAGCCCCCGGCTAACCCCTCCAGCTACCGTCCCATCAGTCTCCTCAATGTTTTCGGCAAAATCTACGAAAAACTTATTTATAAGCGGCTCAAAGATTATGCCGAAACTAACAATCTCATCCCTAACGAGCAATTCGGCTTCCGTTCCGAGCACTCGTGCGTCCAACAAGTATACCGAATCGTAGAACATATGAGCGCTGGGTTCCAGCGCGGTATGACGACCGGTGTCTTGTACTTCGACATTGCGAAAGCGTTCGACAAAGTCTGGCACAACGGCTTAATTTATAAGCTGTATCAATTAGGAGTGCCAGATCGTCTCGTACTCATCTTGCGTGACTTTCTGTCGAATCGTACTTTCCGCTATCGTCTCGAGGGAACACTTTCCTCCCCTCACCCCATCAGATCAGGAGTCCCACAAGGCTCTGTAGTATTCCCCTTAGCCTTCACGCTGTACACAAGCGATGTCCCTAAAAACAAAAAGTCTCACATAGCATTATTTGCTGACGACACGGCCATCTACTATACGGGCCGTGTACCCACCCAGATAGCTCGCAATCTCCAATCCTCCGCAAACATCTTGGGCAAATGGTTCCGGAAATGGAGAATCGAGGTTAACCCCGACAAGAGTCAGGCTGTTCTCTACTCGAGACTCCGACGCAAAATATCCCCACCCCCTCCGATCACCATGTATAATAAGCCTATTCCGTGGGAGAAGAAGGCTAAATACCTGGGTGTGGTCCTAGACCAACACCTCACCTTCGCCGAGCACATAAAGCAGGCCCGCGCGCGGGCCGCTTTCGCTCAAGGTAGGCTTCATTCCATGATCAATAAACGCAGTACCTTGTCGTACAAGTGTAAACTGCGTACTTTCACCGCGGTCATTCGTCCCATCATGACCTACGCTGGCCCTGTCTTCGCACACGCCAAGCCCCGGTTCATTCATAAAATGCAGACTCTTCAGAGCCGCTTTCTTCGCCGAGCGGCGGGTGCCCCCTACTTTGTCCGTAACGAAGAGCTGCATGTAGACTTCAAACTTCCCACCATCCAGCAGTACTTGAATCGTCTCAAACGTCCAAGCGTTTTCTAGATACCGCTGTGAATAATCCAAACCCCCTTTTTTTTTTTTTTTGGGGGATGGGAAATCATCTTATGACTCTTTCCGCTCTGGGGTGGAGCGGAAGGGCGTGTCAGACTCTTACTGACTAAAACCCACCCCTGTTCCTCCCTGCCCTACGCGCCCGGGGGCGAGGTAACTCTTTCGAATTTATCCTCCACCCCCGGGCAGGCACTGGCCGTGGCAGGCCCCGTCCTTTGCTGACAACTCTTTGAGGCGCGCGTGGAACACTACGCGCCGTCGACTCTCGGGCCTAGTGCTGATCGGACGGCGAGTTACCCGCTACTCGCCGTCCGCAGGCCCGGGTCTACGGTGGCCGGAGATCGTCTCGCAGCCCCCGGCGTCTCCTGCGACGGCTGCTGCTGGGGGCGCTAGGGCGACTCGGTCTCTGTTGAGTCTCCCTAACGTGTGCCGCCTCCCTCTTCGCGAGCATTACTGCTTCGCAGAAGTTGGAGACGGCCCCCCATTCCCTCTCACTCCGTACCATGGCCTGAACCAGGGCACGGCGCGAGAGGTCGCTGCCGCCTATCGCATCCACGAGGACACGGCGGTGTTCTGCCCAGGCGGGGCAAACCTCCACCGTATGCTCCACCGTGTCCACGGGGCGATCCTCGCATCCAAACCCCCTAATCGCATCGGCCGCCCGATACGAACCCTCCCGCATCTCCAAGGTGCGCCGACCCAGACATACCCTCCTCATTCCTGACGACCCTACCACCCTGCTCCAGGAGAGCCGTAGGGAAACTAGCACCACAGCCCGCCAACGCACACAGCCGTCCTTCCGCCCCCGCCGTAGAGGCCCGCGAAGACCTGTTCAATGCCCTCCCCGTCTCTCGCCAGCACGTGCCGCTGAGCAAGCATATCCCCCAAGTAATGAGAATCAGATCCAGCCTTCCCTTGCTGTCCCCTCAGTGACGCCCTAAGCCGAGGCCCGTACCCCGCAGGGGGTGCCCTTAGCGTGGTCACTTAAGTTTCTTTTACTTTTACTTAAGCTTCGTTTGTAAGTTTTAATAAGTCCTGGCTGGAGGCTTTAATAAATTAGAGCCTTCACAGGCAAGTTCGGTTGAGCAGTCGACAACCAATAGGGTTGAACTGCGATAGGTCCCACAAAAAAAAAAAAAAAAGGCAGTCAAATTCAGTCACTCAGCGGCAGTTGACTCAGTGAGCTCGAAAGTCCTCTGGCTTTCGCTCTATTGTCTAGTACCACACCTTGTACAGACTATTGTCTTGTTCCACACCTTGAACAGACTGAGTCTCGTTGTGTTCCACACCTTGAACCGACTGAGCATTGTCGTGTATCACACCTTGTACCGACTGTATATTGTTTATGTAACATATTCTTTTATGAACCATATTGTGAACTGTAAAATAAATAGTCTTCAAGATTTAAGAAGAGTTTAATTGAACCAAGTGACTCCTCCAACCCAGCAAACATTATAGTTTGGGTTCCATCCCAAATATTGGTCCTTCGAGCGCCGGATCCGAGGAAAGTCACTATAGAAAAGACTCCAGCGAACTTATTGAAGATTATTTATGAAGATTCATTATTGAGAACAATTTACAATGCCAGTCACGAGGTCTACGGGAAAACGAGGCGGCCAGGCGTCGACTACAGTTACAGAACAGACTGAAACCGCTACGGAAACCGCTACAGAAGCCACGACTGACACAAGCGCTACAGAAGCGACGCGAGCAACGGCCAACACTTTGGAAGCCCCAGCCGCCACCGCGTCTACAGTTAAACACGCCGCGCAAGAAGACGTCACAACTGAGAACAAAGAAAGTGGTCGCCGCAGCAAACCTACGTCACAGAAGAGTGATAAAACTTCGAAAGCGCGCCGCATAGCCAGGGCCAAAGCAGAGCTGGCACAACGATTAGCCAATTTAGCGGCTGCGCGCCTAGCCGAAATCGAAGCTGAGTCAACTGATGAAGACGTATCCTCCATCGCCTCGGAAGCTGGAAATGATCATCGAGTGACTAATTGGCTCCATTCAAGTCAGTTGCTCGCCATCTCCAACAGACCTTATCAATCCGAGGTGAAGTCGTCGATCGATCCCGCAGTTCCAGTGACGACCGCCGTAGCCTGGGACATCCCGGCGACTTTACCGGCGGGAGTCAGCACCAGACCCCCGCAACCGAACCCGCCGCCAGTGATCGCTGCCGCCCTCTGGCAGCCGAACCTTGCAACTGAACAGTTGCACCCGAACCTGCCGCCAGTGAGTGCCACCGCCTCCTGGCAGCAGAACTTTGCGACTGAACAGCCGCACCCGAACCCGCCGCCAGTGAGTGTCGCCGCCTCCTGGCAGCAGAACTTTGCGACTGAACAGCCGCACCCGAACCCGCCGCCAGTGAGTGTCGCCGCCTCCTGGCAGCAGAACTTCGCGACCGAACAGCCGCACTTGAACCCGCCGCCAGTGAGTGCCGCCGCCTCCTGGCAGCCGAACCCCGCGCCTGCGCAGCCACACTTGAACCCGCCGCCAGTGATCACCGCCGCATCCTGGCAACCGAACTACGTGCCTGCTCAACCGCAACCAATGCCAGCGCCAATAGAACCCGGCGCGCCCTGGCCATCGAACTCTACGCACGTGACACCGAACACATCATGGCAACCGATCTACACTACGGCGCCGCATCACAGCTACACGTTGAAACCTGCCACTGCAACCTGGGTGCCGCCGTCTACGCCATCAGTTCACGTCGCGCAACAACCTACAGTACTAGCCGTCCCAGATACAAGGACGGACATGAGAGAACTTGCTGCCGCAATTACGCAAGCTGTGCAGACCGCACAGTACCAACAGCCAATGAAGCATTCTGAACTTCCCTGCTTCAATGGAGCTCATCAAGATTGGCTCACGTTCCGCGCCGCCTATTGTGAGACAGCGCATCGATTGTCAGCAGTGGAAAATATGTCAAGACTCAGAATAAGCCTTCGAGGAATAGCAAAAGAAGCTGTACAGGGTCTGTTAATAGTAAACGCTGACCCGTACGAAGTCATGAAGACACTCGAGCTACGCTTCGGTCGGCCAGACTCAATAGCCATGGCCGAGATGGAGCGACTACGAACCTTACCTCGCCAGACTGAATCTCCGCGTGAAGTCTGCACCTTCGCTACCAAAGTAGAAAACATCATTGGTACTCTGCGAGCACTCAACTGCGGGCATTATCTCTTCAATCCAGAAGTCACGAAGGCTATGGCTGAAAAGCTCACACCGACCTTGAAAAGGCAATGGTACCAGTTTTCAGCAGAGCAACCCAGAACCGAACCTGATCTTCTGAAGTTTACCCGATTCATCAAGATAGAAGCAGAGATGTGCAGCCCGTATGCACTGCCTGAGAACATCGCTGCAACAACCCCAACGCCTCAGAAAATGCAGCGACGTCAGCAGCGGGTACATGCCACGCAAGAAGCAAGCAAACCAAATTGTGGCTTATGTGATCGTCAAGGGCACAGCATCGTGGAATGCGACCAATTCAAGAAGGCAACTACTGATGCAAGATGGGACATAGCAAAGAAGCATCGCCTGTGTTTTCGCTGCCTCAGATTCCGAACAAAGCAACACAGCTGTAAACCAAAGAGATGCGAGATAGGCAACTGTGTGCACTTACATCACAAGATGCTACACTCCAATGGTGCAGCAGCCAAGAAGAAAGAAGAAACCGATAGCTCCAAAAAAGAACAAGAGAAGGTCCATTCAATGTGGACACCGAGAGTATCTTTTCTCAAGATAATACCAGTGCACCTTTCTGGACCGGCGGGAGCTGTCAATACCTACGCGCTCCTTGACGACGGCTCTACCGTAACTCTGATCGATGAGAGCCTAGCCAATCAAATCGGAGCAGAAGGATCCAGTGAACCACTTCGAATAGCATCTTTTGACGGAGAACCCACAGTCGACGTGTCATCTCGAAGAGTGAACTTCTTCATCAAAGGACTTCACACGTCCGAACGTAAGCTACGAGCGAGAACAATCAAGCAGCTAGAGTTGGCCACACAGAAGATCCCTGGAGAAGCAGTCAGAAACTGTGAACATCTTCATGACATCGCCAGAGAGATAGTAACAGAAGATGCAAGACCTAGACTTCTGATTGGCCAAGACAATTGGGATCTCCTCATCGCAACGGAGGTCAGAACAGGAAAAAAGAACCAACCAGTGGCCTCACTGACACCATTGGGTTGGGTCCTGCATGGCAGTCACACGCGAACACTTGGCCACAGAGTAAACTTCATCAGATATGCCAACACAGACGACGAACTTCATGAACTGGTGAAAGAATACATCACGATAGACAACATACAAGTCAATCCGAAGAAGCCCATCAACGATCCCGAAGAAAAAGCACTCCGAATCCTTCAGCAGCATACGACCAGAACTCCAGAAGGAAGATATCAAACTGCCCTATTGTGGCGAGATGAAAACGTCAAGATGCCAGACAACTATGACAGCGCTCTGAACAGACTCATGAGCGTAGAGAAGAAGCTAGATAAAGAACCTGAACTAAAGAAGAAGTACACTGAACAAATGGAAGCACTAGTATCAAAAGGGTACGCCGAACCAGCTCCACACTCGACATCGGAACATCGAACATGGTACCTACCTCACTTTGCCGTGTTCAACCCCATGAAACCAGACAAACTTAGGATTGTCTGCGACGCAGCAGCCAAGACTAGAGGAGTCTCATTAAACGACCAACTACTCACTGGCCCAGATCTACTGCAATCGCTACCAGGAGTAATAATGCGCTTCCGTCAGCACTCAATCGCCGTGACCGCTGACATCACCGAAATGTTCCTGCAAATAGAACTACGACCCGAAGACCGGGATGCTCTCCGATACTTATGGCGAGGAGACCGAAGAGACGACCAGCCGCCGGAACAATACCGCATGAAGTCGCTAATCTTCGGAGCTTCTTGCTCACCAGCGACGGCAATCTACGTGAAAAACACGAACGCCGAGAGATTCCAGCAGGAACATCCAGAAGCAGTCAAAGCTATCAAAAGAAAACATTACATGGATGACTATCTGAATAGTTTTGACACATTGGAGGAAGCCGTGAGAGTCTCGCAAGCTGTGCGTGACATACATAGAGAAGCGCACTTTGAACTCAAGAAATGGTCATCTAACTCGAGCACCCTTCTAGAAGCGCTAGGGGAAGTCGCCAAGACTGAAGACACAATCAAGCTGGACGACAGCATCAAGACAGAACGAGTTCTCGGTCTAATATGGAAGCCAACGGAAGACTCCCTCACATTCAATCTAAATCTTGCACGCATACCTCAGAACGTCCTACAGAACGACACGCCAACAAAGAGAGAAGCTCTCAGAATAGTTATGTCCCTGTTTGACCCATTGGGACTCGTTTCACCGGTCACCATCAGAGCCAAGCAAATACTACAAGAAGTTTGGCGTCGTGGAACAGCATGGGACGAAACCCTGGACAGTGACCTGGCTGCCAGCTGGAGAAAATGGCTCACCCACCTCAGGAAGTTGGAACACATGTCCATTCCACGAACTTACCCAGGCTTCAGCAACACAGAATCCCTACAGCTGCACGTGTTCACAGACGCAAGTGAATCTGCATACGCAGCAACCATGTATTGGCGAACAGTCACCAAAGATGGAAGAGTCTACATCTGCCTAATCACAGCCAAAGCCAAGGTGGCGCCACTGAAGCTGATGTCGATTCCGCGATTGGAACTGCAAGCAGCAGTACTCGGAGCACGTATGGCGTCATCAGTTAAGGAAGAGCACGAACAAACGCCAGAGTCAACCACATTCTGGACCGACAGCAGAACTACACTGTCATGGATCAGAACCGGGTCTCGAACCTACAAGCCGTATGTCGCTCATCGCATCGCAGCAATCGAGGAACATAGCTCCACCAACGAATGGCGCTGGCTGCCAACCAAACTGAATCCAGCAGACGACGCTACAAGAGATGTACCAGAGAACTACGGGCAAGATCATCGTTGGTTCAACGGCCCAGAATTCCTTCTCGGTTCCCCAGAAACGTGGCCAGCCGACGAGAAGAACCCTGTCATAATCACAGGGGAAGAGAGAACTTGTGCCTTCACTGACAAGAACGTACAAATCAGTGAAGCAATACCGGACGTCAATAGGTTCTCACGCTGGGAGAGATACTTACGATCTACAGCACGAATGCTGCAGTTCCTGCACCTCTGTCGCCAATCAAGGCAAAACATCAACTACAAAAGAAATAAAAAGAACGACAGCAACGATCCTGATTGGAGGAAGAACAAACGAACATTGCCAGTCAAAGTGGCAGAGAGACGAGAGACCACAAACATTTATTTACCTCTCTCCACTGAATTTCTTCGTAAGGCCGAGAATCTGATCCTGCAAGCTTCACAAGAACAATCCTTCCTGGAAGAAATAGAAGCTCTGAAGAACAAAAGACCCTTACCACGAAGTAGTCGCCTACACACATTGAGCATAGAACTCATAGATGGAGAGATTCGACTGAAAAGCAGAATAGCCATCATGACAGACATCGCTGAGAATCTGAAGAACCCAATGGTCCTTGATGGAGATCACCTTGCAACACGATTGTGGATCGAACATGTCCACCGCCAGCTGCATCACGCGAGCACCGAGATGACAGTCAACGAATGCCGTCAGCAGCATTGGGTGCTCCGCCTACGACCTACAACCAAGAACATTATCAGTAAGTGTTTACGATGTCGTATGAAGGCAGCCTCTCCACCGCAGCCTATGACAGGGAATCTCCCTTCCTGTCGCCTAGCTCACCACCAGAGGCCATTCACCTTCGCTGGTTTGGACTATTTTGGGCCAATGACCATTACAGTGGGACGAAGTCATCAGAAGAGATACGTCGCCCTATTCACCTGTCTCACGACGCGAGCCATTCATCTGGAACTCGTGGGATCGCTCAACACAGATTCGGCGATCATGGCACTGCGTCGTATGATAGCGCGCCGAGGATGTCCGACACAGTTGTGGTCCGACAATGGAACTAATTTTCACGGCGCTGAGAAGGAACTACGGACTGCCATCTTCGCAGCTACAGCGGAAGAAGCCTCGAAGAAGATGATTGACTGGAGATTCATCCCGCCGGGTGATCCTTTTATGGGAGGCGCATGGGAACGCATGGTGAGATCTGTGAAGACAGCACTTGCCGCCACTTTGAACGAGCGTTTCCCGAGCGAAGAAGTGCTTCACACATTACTCATTGAAGCCGAACACACAGTGAACAGCCGGCCACTTACCCACGTATCCGTGAACCCCGAAGATCCAGAAGCCCTAACGCCCAATCATTTCATCTTGGGAGGTCCGGGTCGTATCGCAGCACCAGGTGAATTCAACGACAGTGACCTGCATCTACGAGCAAGTTGGCGCGCATCTCAGAGACTCGCCGATATATTCTGGGCCAGATGGCTTAAAGAATACCTTCCAGAGCTACGGAACCGTAGAGAACCGCACACCAAAGGCACGATTCCCAAAGTCGGTGACCTAATACTCATCGCGGACGGCAACCTTCCACGGAACATGTGGATCAGAGGACGCATCTGTGCTACGTTTCCCGGCCCAGATGGAGTGGTACGAACGGTGGACGTGACCACGAAAGGAGGAACCTTACGACGTCCAGTGAAGAAAATAGTCGTCCTGCCGACCGAGACCGGCGATCCTGCACCATCTACAACTGCGACGTCAGCGGCGGGCGTCGCACGGCGGGAGGAATGTGCAGGACGCTCAAACGAATGTAAATAGGAAGCGTAATCGCTTTAGTCCATACTAAACCTATAGTTAATTTAGTTTATTTGTCATGTTTTCATTATATCTTATTATGTTTAGTAATGTCTTAAAATAAGGATAAAAGTATGTTTTAATATCAAGCTCACTGAGGTAACTTTTTTGTATAGCGCAAGTAGTGCATGTCACAGCGCTAAAATTGACCAATAGTAATAAAGCTCGTAGTTAGGAATTTTGGCTAGTCAGTGATTGGTTGTTCCAATTCATGCTTCTCATGGATTGGCTACAGACAGTGGAAAGTTTTCGAAGTCCACCATGTAAAATTATGTACATGTTGAGATACATATGTAAAGTTGCTTTGTTTTTATTGTAGTTTATAGATTTGTGATAATGTAAAAAAAACTTTTTAACAAAAAATTAACCGACGAAAAAGAACTAAAAAGCAAAAAATAAATAAACCTTTTAAGTCTTGAGTAATGAGCTTATTTACCTACATAAAATATCAAATTTTATATAAACTAATTTTGAGTCGGCGCCAAACAACAATCTGATTATTAAATATCTAAATTTTATAAGTACTTACAAATGAATAGGGCTGTAAGTAGGTAATTAATCATTTTATTAATTGGCGCCGGATCAAAATTAGTTTATATAAAATTTGATATTTTATGTAGGTAAATAAGCTCATTACTCAAGACTTAAAAGGTTTATTTATTTTTTGCTTTTTAGTTCTTTTTCGTCGGTTAATTTTTTTGTTAAAAAGTTTTTTATTTCATGATTTTTTGTGGCTCGCATCATCTTTTAACACTCTGAGGCTAATTTATAATTCTTCATCATTCCTCTTGCCACTGAGCTGATGATATAACAATCCTTCCATGAAGTTCCCAGGATATTGACCAGTTGAGGTTACCTCCAATATTGTAAAGACGTCTTTTCGTCAAAGCATATTAAGTAGGATTTGTCACTAAAACCAGTTTTTATATCTGACTTCTATTGTTTAGGAAAGGTATGGTTTCCATCATCAGCTCAGTTTCATGATGTGATGGTTCCTAAATGCAAATACCTGATTCAGTTATGAAAAGTAAACAGAAACAATATTCGTGCCCAATTTTCGAGGTTCTCTCTCAATTTTTTCAGGATCCCATGAGCAAATCCTGATATCCTTGACAATTCTTGAGGTATACCCTATCTAAAAAAAACGAATCATCAAAATCGGTTCATAAATAACGGAGTGAGGGCCGAACATACATACAGAAACGCTAAACGTGCCCACAATTTTCGAGGTTTTCTCTCAATTTTGTCAGGATTCCATTGTCCGATCATGATTTCCTTGACATGGGACCACCCTTGAGGTATACCCTATCTAACAAAATGACGGAGTGAGGGCTGAACACACATACAGAAACGCTAAACGTGCCCACAATTTTCGAGGTTTTCTCTCAATTTTGTCAGGATTCCATTGTCAGATCCTGATTTCCTTGACATGGGACCACCCTTGAGGTATACCCTATCTAACAAAAAAAGAATAATCAAAATCGGTTCATAAATGACGGAGTGAGGGCTGAACACACATACAGAAACGCTAAACGTGCCCACAATTTTCGAGGTTTTCTCTCAATTTTGTCAGGATTCCATTGTCAGATCCTGATTTCCTTGACATGGGACCACCCTTGAGGTGTACCCTATCTAACAAAAAAAGAATAATCAAAATCGGTTCATAAATGACGGAGTAAGGGCTGAACATACACAAAAAAAAAAAAAAAAAAAAAAAACATATATACGGTCGAATTGAGAACCTCCTCCTTTTTTTTCGTCGGTTAAAAATAGAATATAAAAGTAAAATATAACGTAGAATCAGTTTGTCCATAGAATACATACTTTGTAGTATGTATATATATATCAGTTTTGTTGTTATTAAGATCAGTAAATATGTAACAGTAAATATGCAGGTGTTCATTACCTAATAGATTTTTAAAACCCTTCTGATTGGTTATCGTCAGAATGTCGAAATGTTTGTGATTGGTCGAATGTTAATGTCCAAGTTAATTTGTGAAATGCTCAAATTGTATTGGCTGTCCGGGTTTGCATTTGCTACACTACGTGTCCCATAGAATTTGGGTAATAAATATAGGCATCCCTGGCAGTCAAATTCAGTCACTCAGCGGCAGTTGACTCAGTGAGCTCGAAAGTCCTCTGGCTTTCGCTCTATTGTCTAGTACCACACCTTGTACAGACTATTGTCTTGTTCCACACCTTGAACAGACTGAGTCTCGTTGTGTTCCACACCTTGAACCGACTGAGCATTGTCGTGTACCACACCTTGTACCGACTGTATATTGTTTATGTAACATATTCTTTTATGAACCATATTGTGAACTGTAAAATAAATAGTCTTCAAGATTTAAGAAGAGTTTAATTGAACCAAGTGACTCCTCCAACCCAGCAAACATTATAGTTTGGGTTCCATCCCAAATACTACTAATATTATAAATGCGAAAGTTTGTATGTTTGTTTGTTTGTATGTTTGGCTGAAGGTATCGCAAAAAACGGCTGAAGGGATTACAATGAAATTTTGCACACACGTAGGTCATAACCTGGATTAACACATAGGCTACTTTTTATCCCGGTAAAACAGAGGTGGAAGTAGAAATCCAAAGTCAGGCTGAAAGAGCGCACACGCTCAAAAAGTACTAGGACACCAGAAACATGAGAATTATTTCCAGGGCTGAAATCATGAGAGATAAAGACTCACAAAGTACCAGGAGACCAGAATCATGAATAGGTGTTTTCGGGGCTACAATCCCAAGCTGTATAGCTTCACAAACCACCAGGATACCAGAATCAAGAAGAAGTGTTTCCGGGGCTATAATCCTGAGCGGTATAGATTCACAACCTACCAGGAGATCAAAATCACAAAATATATTCTGAGGCTTAAAGATTTTTTTTTTAAGTATTTGGTTATAAATAGAAGGTAGAGATTCATAAATTACCAGGAGACCAGAGTCATGAATAAGTATTTTTGGGGCTGGAATCCTAAGCGGTATAGATTCACAAAATACCGAAGACGAAATACAAAGAGTGTTCCAGGGCTGAAATCATAAACGGTATAGACTCTCAAACTACCAGTTCACAACCTACTAGGATATCAGAATCACAAAACATATTCTGAGGTTGGTATTAGGAGAGGTAACATCTTGAATAAGTATTTTCGGGGCTGGAATCCTGAGCGGTATACATTCCCAGGCGTATAGACAACCAGGAAACAGAATCATGAAGAAGAGAAATTTCAGACCTGCACGCGGATGCAACCACAGGCAAACTCTACCAGGGTGCCAAAATCGTGAAAAAGTTAATTTAATATAAATGTCTAAGCGGACGGTGCCACGAGCAAGGAACTAAGCACCAATTTAGGATATGTTCGGGACCCAATAAATGAAATAGTTTGGATATGGTAAACTATTATATTTAACACGATAAATGTCTACGCGGACGGAGCCACGGGCAAGAAGCTAAGCATCAATTTAGGATATGTTCGGGACCCAATAAATGAAACAGTTTCGATATGGTAAACTATTATATTTAATACGGTTAGAGTAACAAGATAGGTACCCCGACACACTGAGTGAGTGTGTGTGCCCCTACTGTCTTTATGTAGAACTTTGACGTTCAAAAAAATCTGGCTTTCAGCCTAATTTAAATAACTTTTGATTTTGATTTCTACAGGATTTATTTAAAGTGCTACTCTCTGGAAATACCACTTAGACTTATTATAATTACACTTTTTACGCGGGCGAAGCCGCGGGCGGAAGCTAGTCGCTCATAATTTCGTCTTTGAAATACTTTTCATGTTTCTGGTCTCCTGGTAATTTGTGAATCTCTACCTCTCATAATACCTGCCTCGGAATATACTTTGTGATTCTGATCTCCTGGTAGCCTGTGAATCTATACCACTCAGGATTCAAGCCCCGGCAACACTTCTTCTTGATTCTGGTCTCTTGGTGGTTTACGAAGCTATACCGCTTAGGGTTGTAGCCCCGAAAATACCTCTTCATGATTCTGGTCTCCTGGTACTTTGCGAGACTTTACCGCTCATGATTCCGGCCCCGGAAATACTTTTCATGTTTCTGGTCTCCTGGTACTTTGTGAGCGTAAACCGCTCGTTCAGCCTGACTTTGGATTTCTACTTCCACCTTAGCCTTCGCTAAGTTTTGTCATTTAGCGGGATAAAAAGTAGCCTATGTGTTAATCCAGGCTATGACCTACCTGTGTGCAAAATTTCATTGTAATCCCTTCAGCCGTTTTTGCGTTACCTTCAGCCAAACATACAAACAAACAAACATACAAACTTTCGCATTTATAATATTAGTAGGATTTATTTTTTAGTTTCCTAAGTTACACTTTTTCGTTAAGCTAGACTAATTTAAACATATATATATTTAGACTAGCTTCCGCCCGCGGCTTTGCCCGCGTAAAAAGTGTAATTATAATAAGTCTAAGTGGCATTTCCAGAGCAGTAGGGGCACACACACTCACTCAGTGTGCGGGGTACCTATCTTGTTACTCTTACCGTGTTAAATATAATAGTTTACCATATCGAAACTGTTTCATTTATTGGGTCCCGAACATATCCTAAATTGGTGCTTAGCTTCTTGCCCGTGGCTCCGTCCGCGTAGACATTTACCGTGTTAAATATAATAGTTTACCATATCGAAACTGTTTCATTTATTAGGTCCCGAACATAACCTAAATTGGTGATTAGCTTCTTGCCCGTGGCTCCGTCCGCATAGACATTTACCGTGTTAAATATAATAGTTTACCATATCCAAACTGTTTCATTTATTGGGTCCCGAACATATCCTAAATTGGTGCTTAGCTCCTTGCTCGTGGCTCCGTCCACTTAGACATTTATATTAAATTAACTTTTTCACGATTTTGGCACCCTGGTAGAGTTTACCTGTGGTTGCACTAGTCTCCTGGTGCTTTGCGAAGCTATACCGCTTAGGATGGTAGTCCCGAAAATACCTCTTCATGATTCTGGTCCCCTGGTACTTTACGAGTCTTTACCGCTCATGATTCCAGCCCTGGAAAAACTTCTCATGTTTCTGGTCTCCTGGTACTTTGTGAGCGTATACCGCTCGTTCAGCCTGACTTTGGATTTCTGCTTCCACCTCAGCCATCGCTAAGTCTTGTCATTTACCGGGATAAAAAGTAGCCTATGTGTTAATCCAGGCTATGACCTACCTGTGTGTAAAATTTCATTGAAATCCCTTCAGCCGTTTTTGCGATACCTTCAGCCAAACATACAAACATACAAACATACAAACATACAAACTTTCGCATTTATAATATTAGTAGGATTTTATTTTTTTTCTTGAACGGGTTGATGCGTGCTTTATTGCCATTTACATAAAGTATAATAAATTCAAACACGCTTGCTCGCTCGTGAATTGAACAGAATGCATATACGTTAATGTGGGTGTTTTGGGTGAGCGGAGTGTGTGAGGAGTGTCGAGTGTGTGTGTTGTGTGATGCTTGTGGGGAGAGTGAGGAGTGTGGAGTGTGTGAGATATGTGGGGTGTGAGAAGTGTGTGGGTGCTGTGAATGTGTGTATGGGGAGGATGTACGTGTGGGTGTGCCGTTGCAAATATAACTAATTTCCACTTATAGCTGGTCTCCCTCTCGAAAATATAAAAGGTGGCCCGATTCAAGGGTTATTGTGTCCTCCCCCTCTCTTCGGGCTTCACTCAACCCAAGAATGTGCCACCTTATTCTTCCGAGTTCTTCTTCTAGCTGCGCTTGCGTCCGTTTTACGTTGCCAAGGTCAGTTGGGTTTGGCGGCCCTTTGTAACCCAGGGATTCTTCGCACCCTACCTTGCCGTTACCGTGACCGCCGCTAAAATCAGGAATAGCAAGGCGGCCGGGAACCGTGGGCCGTGGTTGATTATGACTTGCCATTTGAAGAATTTGCCCATAATCTCCACGCTGGGCATGCGGGTTGGCGATCGCAGATCGCAGCTTCTCGCACTAGTAACGCTGCTGCCCGTCACCAGTCTGTGCCACTTAGCTGCGAAGTATTTATATAGAATGGGTATACCGCCATTAATCGGTTGTCAGAGCCTCGTTTGTTGTTCAGCAGGTTGCACCACGAGCAGGTGACGTTGACTTGGGGCACTGAGATGGTAAATGTGGCCCCATACACCCCAACGTCAGAGCGTCCATTATCATCAGGAAGAGGTAAGGGCTGAAAGCCGACCCCTGGTGCAAACCGACCGCTACACTGAAACTAGTACTGCATCGACTGTACATCGCTCTGATCAACTGCACATACTTCCCAGGCACACCTTTCTCCTTAAGGGCCCACCACAAAACCTCTCGAGGCACCCGATCATATGCCTTTTCGAGGTCAATGAACACCATTGAAAAGGCTTTTATGCACAGCTCTGTATTTTTCGCACAACTGGCGGATAGCAAAAATGGCGGCAACCACCGTAGACCCGGGCCTGCGGACGGCGAGTAGTGAGTAACTCGCCGTCCGATCAGCACCAGGCCCGAGAGTCGACGGCGCGTAGTGTTCCACGCGCGCCTCAAAGAGTTGTCAGCAAAGGACGGGGCCTGCCACGGCCAATGCCTGCCCGGGGGTTGAGGATAAATTCGAAAGAGTTACCTCGCCCCCGGGCGCGTAGGGCAGGGAGGAACAGGGGTGGGTTTTAGTCAGTAAGAGTCTGACACGCCCTTCCGCTCCACCCTAGCGGAAGAAGTCATAAGATGATTTCCCAACCCCCCCAAAAAAAAAAAAAAAATAGGAACTTACATACCTATAGTTACACTAAATAACTAGTACATCAAAGCTTAATATGTAGGTAGATATAAATATCTACTCTTAGTTACCTCCATCCTGCTGACACACGCATCGCGACCTGATCCCGAAAATGAGGATTCCGGAGCCACCTTAACCCGCTACTTCACAGAAGACCTGCCAGAAATCAGCCAAGACGAAATCGAAGCGGCTCTTAAACAGCTTAAAAATGGAAAAGCCCCTGGTGAGGACGGGATTACGACCGAACTCCTGAAAGCGGGAGGAAGCCCTGTGCTGAAAGAGCTTCGGGAGCTTTTCTACTCTGTCCTGTTCTCTGGGAGAACTCCAGAAGCGTGGCGAAGGAGCGTGGTCGTTCTCTTCTTCAAAAAGGGTGATAAGACCCTTTTGAAGAATTACAGACCCATTTCACTCCTTATTCACGTATATAATAAGCTGTTTTCAAGAGTCGTTACGAATCGTCTAGCGCGAAGACTCGACGAGTATCAGCCACCGGAGCAGGCCAGGTTTCGAGGAGGATACAGCACCATGGACCACATCCACACAGTGAGACAAATTATACAGAAGTCAGAAGATGTAGCAATGATTCAATATCTGCATACGTGCGTGATTTTAACCATTCTATTAGCATTTTCTTACCTTCATGAAGATGTTTAGTGTACATGTATATGTCTTTGTTTATTTTATTATATAACTGTGCTGATTGCTTATTATATTGAGTTGCAGCAAAACTAGTTTTAGATTGTGGGACTTGCGCAATAATATCCTTTCTTCTTTTTAATATTATATTTTTGTCATATGTGTCTTATGCTTTTTTAAGATCGTGGCACAGATATATAATTTCCTAACAGATAGCAGGCCACTGATCTCATAAAGACTTTCCGTAGGGAATCTCCGTTTCATAAAATACATTATTTTTGTCAGACCTCTTTGCGCTCGTTCTACGTCTATAAATTTTGATTTCGCTGCCCCACCCCAAACAGCTATACAGTAGACTATCACAGATTGTGCAAGGGCTATGTTGATTTCATTTAGAAGATTTCTCTTAGCACCCACTTTTGTAGCTATACTTGCAAGGACCGCGTATCTCAATGATTTAAATATCCATCCCAATTTTCGTATTCTACCAGTAACGTGTTCGAGGTGGGAGTACCAATTTAAATGTTGGTCAATTATGACACCTAAATATTTTGTTTGTGTTACTTTATCAATTATAGGACATGTACAGGCATCATACATGGCTCGTTTACAAGAATGTATTTTGATATTTAAATCTTGATCTGGTTGTGAGCGATTTCTGATTGTAAAACATATATAATTGGTTTTGGTTGCGTTTAAAGTAAGGAGATGTTCATTAAGCCAATTAGCAATTATTTTAGCCATACCTATTTCAGCTTTGAGCTTTACTTCGGACCAGTTATTCCCATAAAAGACAATGGCAGTATCATCGGCGTAAGAGAAGATTTTTGCGTTATCTACTTTTAAGTTACATAAGTCATTAATGTACAATAGGAAAAGTGTTGGACCTAATACGCTTCCTTGAGGTACGCCGAATGATACCTCCACGTCATCACTGATGTATGTTCCTATCTTAACCCTCTGTTTTCTGTTCGATAAGTAATCTTTAAAAAACCTAAGAGAGGTTCCCCTTATTCCAATTCTTTCTAGCTTGAACACATGGGTTGGAACAGAAACGGTGTCAAAAGCTTTTTTTATATCAAGGAATAATGCCAGACATTTTTTCCCTGAATCAACATAATCAGTTACCAGCGAGCTGAGCGCAGTAACTGCATCCCTGTCTAAAACCAAATTGTGAAGATGATAATATTTGAAATGGTTTTAGATAATGTAAGAGTCTTATATTCATTATTTTTTCTAAAACCTTGGATAAGCCTGGTAAGACAGAAATAGGTCTGTAGTTATTGAGATCGTCGCTGTTCCCTCCCTTGTGAACCGGTGTAATAACGGATTGCTTCAGTAGTGTCGGAAAGATACCTTTTTCAAAACAAAGATTTACCAAATGAGTAATGATAGGAATAATTTCCTTGCTTACATATTTTAGAAATTTAGTTGGAATATTATCCCATCCCGGAGCACTGTCGGATTTCAAACTCATCAGAACACTTTCTACTTCCTTGGGGCCAGTGTCGAAGAGCACAAAATAATTAATTACCCACACTTGAGATTTGCAGATGATATCGTAATACTGGCTGAATCGCTGCATGATCTGCAGCAGATGTTGGACGGCCTAGTTGATTCTTCTGGATGCATTGGTCTCCGGATTAACTTTAAAAACAAAAACCAGGTTACGTTCAACGAACACGTCACTCCGGGACCGATTGTTGTCAATGGCGGTGCTCTCAAGGTTGTTCGAGAATATGTTTACCTCGGGCAAACTCTGCAGTTTGGTAAAAACAACTTTTAGAGGGAGGTCAAGAGAAGGATCCAGCTGGGCTGGGCAGCATTTGGGAAGCTTCGACGAGTCTTCGCGTCACGTATTCCACAGAGCCTAAAGACCAAGGTCTTTAATCAGTGCGTCTTGCCTGTTATGACTTACGGAGCCGAAACGTGGACACTCACGGAACGACTGGTCCATAAATTCAAGGTTGCTCAGCGAGCTATGGAACGGGCTATGCTTGGAGTCTCATTGAGGGATCGAAACCGCAACGAGGTGATCCGGCTGAGAACCAAGGTTATTGAGATAGCTCACAGAATAAGCAAGCTGAAGTGGCAATGGGCCGGCCATATTAGCCGTAGAACCGATGACCGTTGGGGTAGACGTGTTCTCGAGTGGAGACCGCGAATCGGCAAACGTAAGGTAGGACGCCCTCAGGCTAGGTGGAGCGATGATCTTCGCAGGGTGGCTGGTAGCAGCTGGATGAGAGTTGATGAGAACCGAGCTGAATGGCGTGCAATTGGAGAGGCCTATGTCCAGCAGTGGACTGCTATAGGCTGATGATGATGACGATGATGATGATGACGTTGGATATCCAGGAAAAAGCTCCCTGGTGTATGCTGTTTGCTCATGACATTATGCTGCTTGCCGAAAGCGGCTCACAGGTCCAGAGCAGATTGGAGACGTGGTGGCAAAGACTGGAGAGTGTGTGCCTGAAATTGAGCAGAACCAAAACGGAATATCTGTTCTGCGATTTCAGCGGTCTCTCCAGTCCTATGCCTGTAGATCTCAACGGACCGCCTATATTGACCTGCTCCGACTTTCGGTACCTCGGGTCGCTTGTTCAGGGGGATGGCGATATAGACCGAGACGTAACGCACAGGATCAACTGAGGATGGATGAAATGGTGACAGATCACTGGAACAACTTGCGACCGACGGACGCTCCTAAAGTTAAAGGGAAAAATCTATAAGTCCGTGTTTAGACCTGTCGTACTGTATGGGTCAGAATGTTGGGCTGTGAAAAAGACGGATGAAAAAAGATTGCATGTGGCGGAGATGAGAATGTTGAGATGGATGTGTGGAGTAACGAGAATGGATAAAGTGAGAAATGAGTACATTAGAGGTAGTTTAAAAGTGGCACCAGTCAGAGAAAAGTTGAAAGGGAACCGCTTATCTTGGTCATGTAAAGAGGAGGGATGAAACACATGTAACTAAAAGAGTTATGAACATAAATGTGGATGGATGGAGAGGGAGAGAGAGGCCAAAGAAAGGATGGCTGGATTGTGTAAGGAGTGATTTGAAAGAAAAGGGAGTTATAGCGTGACGGCTGACAGGACAGAATGGAAGAATAAAACGAGTTGTGGCGAACCCAAGTAACATGGGATAAGGGCAGGAAGATGTTGATGTACTTGTCAAACATCATATCTTAATCATCTCATAATCATCATCATCATTTAAGCCGAAAGACGTCCACTGTTGGACGTAGGCCTCCCCAAAGTGTCGCCACAATGACCGGTACTGTGCGTCTCGCATCCATTGACTACCCGCGACCCTCACCAGGTCACCGATGTCCACCTTGTTGGAGGCCTTCCAACGCCGCGTCTTCCGGTACGCGGTCGCCACTCCAGAACTTTTCGGCCCCATCGACCGTCTGTTCTGTGAGCAATGTGCCCCGCCCACTGCCTCTTTTTTGGCGATTCTTCGGACTAGGTCGGTAACCTGGGTTCTCTTGCGGATGTTATCATTCCTGATTCGATCATGCAAAGAAACTCCGAACATAGCCCTCTCCATTGCCCTTTGGATGACTTTGACCAGATTTCTGTTTCATATGTCATCACTGGCAACACGCACTGCTGACTTACGTCTTAAGACACTGTGGCATGTGGGACGAGAAGATGCTGCGCAGCCTCCAGAATCCCGCCCAGCCGAGTCGTATTCCGCCTCAGGAGACGCCTGGGGCTTCCGGCTCCACGAGACGATCTCCGACCACCGTAGACCCGGGCCTGCGGACGGCGAGTAATGGGTAGCGTCGTCCGATCAGCACCAGGCCCGAGACTCGACGGTGCGTAGTGTTCCACGCGCGCCTCAAAGAGTTGTCAGTAATAATGACGGGGCCCGTCATGGCCGATGCCTACCCTGGGGTTGAGGATAAATTCAAAACAGAGTTACCGCCCCTGGGCACTCAGGGCAGGCAAGGAACAGGGGTGGGTTTTAGTCAGTAAGAGTCTGATACGACCTCCTGCTCCACCCTAGAGCGGGAGAAGTCATTGGATGATTTCCCACCCCACTTAAAAAAAAAAGCCGAGTCGTATTCGACGATTTACCTATTTCTCGAAGTTAGCCCCACCTAACTGGACCGTTTATCCCAGGAAGGCTTACTCGTCTACAACTTCGAGTGAAGAGTTTCCGATCTTGATAGGAGTGGAGTGTCCATGTTCATTTTAGGTACAGTCAGCTGACCGCAGTTAACTTCGCACACGCCATTAAGTTTGACGAATACTAAACGATAGCACGGGGTCTCATCTCGAACAAAGAAAATTTAGTTCAAATAAATAAATAATAATAATAATAATTCCTCCCACTCTTACGGAAGCTTTATTGAGATCAGCATTGTGCTGAGTTCCTCCATAGTCTCAACCATCACGTCTATAACGTCGGCAGATAGAAGGTGAGTGATATTCTCGCCATTGATATTAATGCCTAGCCCTCTCCAGTGCAGAACCTTGAAGAAAACCTCTTGTCGCGTTGGTGTGACACGTAGAGAAGGTCGTAGGAGTGACACGCAGAGGAGGACGTAGAGTAGGAGGACCGTAGATGAGAGTTTGATGAAGATAAACACGACAAGTTCAGACGTATATTTTATTATATACAGTAGGCTTGATTTTATGGAGCACTTATTAATCGTACGTACACCATACACTGTGACTAGGTAAAGGTAAAAATTGTAATATTGCTAGGAACTGCGTGGTTATAAAACCTGCACTTCACTGTTCTAGTAACTCTTATAAACTGGTAACTGTCATTTATTGAATAGAAGGAAAATCACAATGATGGATAGAAACTTAGTTTAGCTCGGCAGCAGAATTAGAACTGATTTTTAATATAAAAACAGATACTATTGACCGGTATGGAATAGAGGTCATAAAATACACAAGGCTTTAACACTGTCTTGTTACAATACCCGGCTGCCCCGGCAAGAAAAAACCAGCAGCAGGAGAGCGATTTTTCGTTAACATCAATATTAATTAATAAAAAATGAAATAAAATATCTTAAATAGGATGGTTATGAGTGAGGTGAAAATTTAGATGGTGAGGGTGTTATATACAACGAGTATTTACAAAAGGAACAATCTACCACTTCCATATTACCTTCCATAATACCTTCCATACTTCGTTCATTCATAGTTATGTTCGCATATAGGTAAGTGCTGAACATAACGCAAAGTCAAAAAGAGTTTATCCTATTATTAGGCATAACTCGTTAGATTGCCCTTCAATAGTGTAGGCTTATTTTTATCAGTCACCAACCGCTGATGTTAAATTATATGATGATAAGAAGCTATGATACAAGTTTAATTACCTGCTGTAACAAGTGGTAAATAACAAGGCGAAGAAGCCTTCGTGCTATGCACGTTAAGTAACTATTAAGGGAATAACCTAATAACCTAATTTTTGTTAAGACAAAAATTAAATATACCTATGTATATATTTAACGGACCTATAGCTAGCCGCTCTAAATAATAAAGTGGCAAAAATATTACCATAAGTATTGTGATTATGGCTTATTTATGTAGTAATCAACCGCTCCGAAAGATTCTTATGGTTTAAAGCCATAGATTAAAGTAGTAATCAAGGGGTAGACCATGATCGGTAATGATTTTGGCTTATTTAGGGAGTAATCAACCGCTCCATAGGATATATGATTTTGGCTTATTTTAGGAGTAATCAACCGCTCCAAAGAATACTTGAACTGTATAACCACTGATGCAGCAATCGTGTGTTATGGTAATTAAAAGGGGCATTAATGGGTTAATGATGTAAACATATTATGTATAAAAATAACATAATATCAAAAGAAATAATAATATAAAGGAGTTCTAACTCTGTATGGTAATGTACAGAGGTTGCGTAGTGAAAATTAAAAAAAAGATTTGTTTTGTCAAAATCTGTCTGACATTTGAAATATTTTTCGCAGACAGATTTGAATGAATTCTATAATTATGTAATTAAATATTCAGTAGTAGGTTTATAAGTATGTATTTTATCTTTTTGCATACTCATTAAAGTGCATAGTGAGATGATGTGAAAACACCATAGTAATGCATGCCTACGGAGTTCTTCAGAGGTTGAAGAGGAAAGAGGGAAATTAATACGTCGAAGCTATAACTCTTCTATAAGCTTTGATTTATAATACTTGGGATTCAAAATGGATTTAAAATTTATTAACGGGTTGGTACGTTTATAATAACTATGTATTATGATTAAATAAATTCGAAAGTGAAGTGTTACGTTATTTATTAAAATAGTAATTTGTTTTGTGCGTGTAAAGTAGCCAATTTTGATTATACAGTGACCCCTAGCATGTCGGCAGGATGCCCTAGAAGAGTCACCTTCTAATCAATAATTGGTATGTAGGATACGCTGTGGATATTCTCCAACAGCACTCCCGTTAGTCACACAAATACAAGTATCTCCGAGGAGTTTAGCACAAATGAATGCTACCAGCTCATGAGGGTTCAAATGTGAACCTTGGTCAATGTTGCTGTCTGTAGGATGAGGTGGTTATGTTTTGTTTTGAGTTTTGTTAGTAAGTAATGTATTGAACTCCGATTGAAAGTGAGTTTTAAAGTAAAGAAAAGAAAAGAAAATACGTTTATTTACGGTAAACATGACGCAAAAAACAGAGAAACACAACAAAACAAGATAAGCTGGGGGAAAATATGCGTCACATCCATGGTCTGTCATTAAGTATGAACTCTTTTGGTAGTAAGGATGGGGTAAATTGGAACCTGTAAGAAATTTTAATAATTAATGCTTGATTTTTAATAAGGCCGCTAACAATTCCTGGGAAGACTAGTTTCCTTTTGGAAGTTTGAGAAATAATTAAATAACAATATCTTAAAACAATAAATAACACAAAACAACACAATATTATAAAAATTAAAAAAATATTTTAGATGTGATCGGCTTCACTCGACAGGGGGTCGAGACTTATCCACAAAAGCTTCACGACCAGAGCTTATCCTGGTGAATTGCTGATGCTGCCGGCTTTGGGATGATGAGCTGGATTCACGATGAGGCGGCTGCTGGGCTCTGGAATGGGATGGGCTGCGTTCGATCACGTTGAGGGCGCCAGTGTCTCGTTGCGTGCCGGAGTATTGGTGTGACACGTAGAGGAGATCGTAGGAGTTACACGCAGAGGAGGACGTAGAGTAGGAGGACCCTAGATAAGAATTAGATGAAGATAAACACGACGAGTTCAGACGTATATTTTATTATATACAGTAGGCTTGATTATATGGAGCACTTATTAATCGTACGTACACCATACACTGTGACTAGGTAAAGGTATAAATTGTAATATTGCTAGGAACTGCGTGGTTATAAAAGCTTTACTTCACTGTTCTAGTAACTCTTATAAACTGGTAACTGTCATTTATTGAATAGAAGGAAAATCACAATGATGGATAGGAACTTAGTTTAGCTCGGCAGCAGAATTAGAACTGATTTTTAATATAAAAACAGATACTATTGACCGAGAAAACAAGTAATATTTGAATTTTAAATGAAAAAAGGTAGGAAAGAACGTAATTTGGAATAGAGATCATAAAATAAACAAAGCTTTAACACTGCCTTGTTACACTCCATTGCAGCTGTGAACAGTTTCATATTCATCTGGCATAATCATAATATGCTCTGATCCTAGAGCTGTGGGGGTTAAACCTTGTAAATACCGAGTGTAACTCATAAACCATATTATGCACATAATATGAGAACAGCACCCATTAGTCCTTTTTCCAATGACGCACCATTAGTAGTCAGCGATTGATAAGCTTCCCGATAATGATTTATCTACCACGGTATGCCTATGTGTAATATTGTCTAGCTCTAACATTGCGGTCACCCACAAATCATCAATAAATCATTTCCCTGTTCCTGCAACTTCGTCAGGTGTTGGTCTGACAAATCATTGTTGACCTCAATTGAGAAAGACCCGTCGTCAAGGATGTTTTCGCCATAGTTACTATTTGCTTGTTTTAATTGATATACGCCAAGAGCGAATAAAAATAACTCGTGCTCGTTCATCCTTGGCAATTCTGAAAACTCTTCTATATCCGCTGTCATCACCCTGAATTGAGCACGTCTTCGATTGTAATTATGCCGTTGTACGAGTTCTGCCAATCTGCTTGGCGTATTTTATTATTTTATGGATAATCTCTAAAATGTTTGTAGAATGTGGATTGTCTTCAATTAAAATATAAAAGCTATTTAATATGACTGCTGCGATCCTAAAATAATTAAACATGCTTCTTAGGGCTCTATTATAGTACATACGTTTCTCAGCACCCGAAAATCTCTCGTAAATCTGCGCTTGACCACTTCTACTACCCAGCGAGAGATCGTAATTAGGCTTGATTTGTTTACCTGATCCGTGTTTATTTGATTTTCATTTGGATACTTTGTTTCTAGCATGTGTGTTATGTAATCGCTAGACTCAAGATTGCCCAATGAGTCGTGAAATCCACGGTCCAAAATAAACACATCTCCACTCCTCTATAACCAGAAGAATGCAATGCAACAATAAGTATATTGTGTTTTACAAAAAATATTCCAAACGTCATGTTCTGGCATATTTCATTTGTTTTATTTAACTCATTTAATTAATTTTAAATATATGAAAAGACAGATCTTTGGAACTCAAATAATACCAAGTACAGTGTTGGTTCAGTTCTACAGCTTTGGTGCCCTCATAAGAAATGTTTAGGCGGACCAGTTCTATCAGAATAATCCACTTTTTTATTTTGGCCGGTACTTCCACATTTGAACCAGAAATATATGAAGCGTGTATTGTTGTTGTGTGATTTCCTTTGAAGTCCTGACCATTCATCCACTCAGTACCCATCGACATGATACGGTAGAAATGTATAAGTACCAACATGGTCTGCTAAAATCATATTAAGTATCATAAACCTTCTTTTTGGCTTTGCTGCATGCCAAAAAGAAGGTTTGAAAATGCAGTTACTCGACTATAAGGTAACTAACACGAACAAAAACAGTTCAAATTAATTAAGAAATAAATAGATACTTGCGTTTGACTAACAATAATTGCTAACTTCATTTTACTCCCCCTCCAGGCGGGACTCTCCTCAACTTTCCAGCCCGACGCTCGTATATAATAAGCAGGAGAAGGGATACTTGTAGATAAAAACTTCCGTTTATCATACGGTGGTACACTCATTGTTTTGACGAGGAAATACTTGGCCCGCTTACAAAACGCGATCGTACGATATTTGTTTACAAATCGTGGCCGCGTGGCGCGTCGGTGAGTGGGTCGCGTGAGAGGTGTGCGCGGTGGTGTGGCGCCCGCGGCGAGTCAGCGGTCAGCGCCAACGTCGTCACGGTAGCGCGGCCTCGACGCCAGCTGAGAACATTCGTCGTAATCTAAATTTTGTCAAAACATGTTTTGATAAAATACTGCTATATAAATTGCAAGCGTTGTTTACAATAGTTCAGTGTACATTTGAATATTACTCGATAACAAGCTCTCTGCAAAGAAAACATTCACAGTACATTTTATAAACTTTTCTGTTGAAAGTTCAGAAGTTCACAAAAAACTATTCCAACCTTTTTGTTGAATAGGACCAGGAAGTCAATGATTTTTATGATTACATGCAAGTATGCAACAAATGAACGAACGTGCGTGTTTAATTTTATTAGGTCATCACTAATGTACGTTCCATTTTAATTTTAAGGGGCAATTTGGGAAAGGTTATTGTTATATTGGTTTATGTTATATACATTATTTTACTAACTAACTAACAAGAACGCATCTAAGAATTCGGAAATAAAATAAACAGTGACATCTAAATATTACAATTATACTTTGTATGTACATCTGTAGAGGCAACTATTTTGAAATACAAACCACAACCGCGAAACGAAACGTTTTTAGATTTGTTTTGATTTGCTCAAGTTGGTAGCACTGCACAAATATCGTCCGATTTTACGTTTTACGTCATTTAGACCTGTCATTGATTTATTTATATTTTGGCGAATTGTAACTCGCAGAGCCAAGGTTTTGCGCAAAAATCAGACACTATCGTATAGACAGTGGTGGGAGACGGCGGGATATTGCTCAATATAAATTTACATTCAACAGTGACTGGATCTGTGAGAATCAAAAAAATATTAGTAGCTGTTAGCAAAGAGTTGTGACAAACACTGGTGTTGAACATAGTTATAGTGTGTACAAAGAGCGTGCAGTGCAATGAGCGCGCGACAGTTCTAGAAGCCGTTGGTATCGTTGTTCTATCTCGAGTCGTATCCGGTGTTGTGAAGATGTCGTCCCTGGGCGGGCAGTGGCGCGTGATCCGCCACTACCTGTCGCTCGGCAACCTAAACGCAGAGGTGGAGAAGCTGGTGCAAAGGATCAAGCCCGCCTCGCCCGAGCAGTGGGAGAGTACGTACTGCAACACACACACACGTACCTAACACTTACTCATTACAAGGACAATTTTTTTTCTAATTCCTTCCTTCCTTACTATGCTGTGGTCGACTCCGTGTCGAAGCATTGGTGGCTTGTTAATCCAAATCATATCATACCATCATTGTTTCCGCTCTATGCAGGGTTCATGTGAGAAGACGACCTACTGACCGAGAATGTTGACACACTGACATAATTTGAATACTGACTGAAACATTCTCAGCTGTTGAACCAATTTCATTTTACCAACAAGCAATGGCTACTAAGTATTATGGAACAGTTCTAAAAATGTAAATTATTCCCAATATGCACATTTTTTTTAAGAATGAAAAATACTACATTCAAACTAAATAATTCGACAAAACATTTTCTAAGTTTTAACTCAAATTTATTTATTTTAATATACTTAAAATTTCCATTATTACAGATTTAATACGGAAGTTTGAGAAGCTGATGTCTGTCCGCCTGTCCTCCGCTACTCAAGTGGACAAGACACAAATACCTGACAATAAAGTAAAAATGACGACTGTCGAAGATACCACTGCAGTGTCACCAACCACCAGAGAGGTGACACCAGCTCAAGCTAAAAGCAAGCCCAAGGAAGTGGTGGCACCCGGTGTGGGCTCGGAGATGAGCATCGAGAGCCTGTGGCAGGGACTGCGTCTGAAGAAAGATACCCAGTTCGGCAAGATCTCCGAGCCCACCTGGAAAGAGCAGAAACACACAGTGTCCAAGGTAACACTTACTATACATTCAAACTAAAAGTTAACTCTGATTATTAAATATCTAAATTTTATATGTACATAGAAATGAAGAAGGCTCTACGTAGGTAATTAATCATTTTATTATTTGGCGCTGACTCAAAATTAGTTTATATAAAATTTGATATTTTATGTAAATAAGCTCAATACACAAAACTTAAAAGGTTTATTTATTCTTGCTTTTTAGTTCTTTTTCGTCGGTAATTTTTTTTGTTAAAAAGTTTTTTTGTTTGTTGTAAAAATCTTGGGGTTTTAAGCATTGTCTCTATATGTTACCATGTTCTTAGTTGCTCATATGGGATAAGGGCAGGAAAATGATGATGATTCTTAGTTGCTCACCAACTTTCAAACTGCGAACATTGCCAGTTACAGAAAATCTTTGTCTGCAATAAGCATTGTTATTGGTTTTTTGTAAAACAATATCGATTTTTCTTTTCTTCATATTATAACAACAACAACTCTCAATAACGCCATAAAATGCGCAATCCAATAAGGGTAGCTTGTATATTATATAGAGTTTACACTATATTATTAAATAGTGATAAATTTATTTCGCATTTGTGGCAGTGAGGGAGGCTGAATATTATTTTGTATTAAGTTGTATCAGTGCCATACCTAGCCTTTTATGCGCCTGGTGCGAGCTTCGACGTTATTTGATAATTTCCCACCCAAGAACAAAAAACCGGCCAAGTGCGAGTCGGACTCGCGCATGAAAGGTTCCGTATCCTCGTACAAGTTTATACGCGTCTACTTGTTGTCATTAATAAGATCGAGCAAAAAAAGCCAAAAAAAATTCACGTTTCTAGTAGGGATAATAAAAATTAAAAATTAAAGGGCCTTTTAATTTTTATTATTTGTTGTTATAGCGGCAACAGAAATACACATTCTGTGAAAATTCCAACTGTCTATCTATATCGCCATTATTAAGATTGAGCAAAAAAAGCCAAAAGAACACGTTTCTAGTAGGGGAGCCCCCTTTCATTTTTTATTATTTTTTGTTATAGTGGCAACAGAAATACACATTAAACAGGCATAGTAGTAGGGTCCCGTTGGTTACCCTTCAGGTATGGAACCCTAAAAAAAGATACAATACTTAAATGACACCAAATACCTATTAGCACAGATAATAGAGATTCATGGCAAACCGTAAACTTACCTTAATATTTTTTCTCGTCTTTTATAAGTATTATTAATTTTATTATAGGAAGAATTTAATTATTATTTTCAGCAACCATATTACGCTATAAATAATAGGTACTGTTTGTGGTCCTGGTCTGGTCATTTCTGCGCCCCTCCAGGGTTTTCGCCCTGTGCCTGGGCACCGCTGGCACCACCCTAGTTACGGCACTGGCTTGTATACCCAAATCTTTTGTTGAGCGAGCTTATATATAATAAATATTGACAGTCTTTGTTCAAGATAGTGAAATTATGATATTAGTTAAGTAAGTGTGTACTATGTTACTGTGTAGTATGTACACCTTTTGTGTGTATGTGTACATATTATTGCATTGATTGCATACTACATTGTCATTACTGTGCTATTATTTGTGTTTATTTCTTTAATAAGTTACGAAAACAAATAACTCGTATTTGTCTATTACCTGATTCTATTATTTCGTACACAACTAGCATGTGTTTTAAAAAAATATATAATATTAGCAGATCAGTTGATGTGTTATAATGTTTGTCCTGTTTCTCCCCTTAAGTACCAGTAAACACTCAAAATAGACAAATGAGCAATTTTGTACTACACAAAATAGTTGACAAACACAGAACAGTGCCATGTCGCAGTTAGTTGTGCATCAGATCTGTTGTTAATAATGTCGATGTGTCTGTTATGTGATGTGACACTCGTGATAAGTCGATGTGCATCGCGAGCTACCGGGGCCGTGGCATGAGCGGCGAGTGACAGCGCGCTGATAGTTCGGAGAAATGATACCAACATGCGACTGTACCATACGTGACGCGTGCATGGGACATGCGGGGTGCCACTACATAAATAACTAGAGAAGGTCTACTCAATACAAAGTTCGACATCGAACAATCAGGGAAATATATTGCTCAACAGATTCATTCCGTATATACATTTTACTGTGAAGCTTTTCTATTTGATAGGTTTACAGTGGTAGTTGTGATAACTTGTGTTTTAAATATTAGATAGTGAATGTTGGTGAAAAATTCATTATTTAATAACAAAATAACACAGATGTGTATGGCGTATTGATATGAATGGTGGCTTGTAATGTGTGGTCCTTCTGTACGTATGTGTTTTGTGGCGCATTAAAGGATGATTCACGTTACACCGTGTCGCCACCGGGCCGTGCCCCGGCCGGGGCACGGTCACAGATTGTTGCATACATTTTGTATGAAGTGAGTCATGCTAGACCGTGCCCCGGCCGGGACACGGCCGAGGCACGGCCGGGGCTCGGCCCGGTGGCGCCACGGTGTAACATGAACGTGTGCACCAGGCCCGGACGTGCCCCGGCCGGGTAACAATATTGCCGGTCAAACAATTGCACGGTCAAATATCTATAGTATACTTTTCGTACCCGATACCTCGTTACCCGATATTTCGTTCCGTACCCGAAAGGTAACCAACGGGACCCTATTTACTAAGCCTCCACTGTCTGTCCGTCTGTCTGTCTGTCAGCAGACTGTATCGCATGATCCGTAATAGGTCGGCAGTTGAAAATTTCACATAATGTGTATTTCTGTTAACAACAAAATACTAAAAATAAATTCAAAAAAAGCCCCCTTTTTGAAACGTGTTTTTTTTTTGGCTCCTACTAGAAACGTGTTTTTTTTTTGGCTTCTTTGCTTGATCTTAATAATGGCAACAAGAAGACTCGTATAATCTTGTACGATGGTACGGAACCCTTCATGCGCGAGTCCGACGCGCTTGGCCGGTTTTTAGGGTTCCGTACCCAAAGGGTAACCAACGGGACCCTATTACTAAGCGTCCGCTGTCCGTCTGTCTGCCAGCGTGTTGTACGAGTATCTCATGATCCGTAATAGGAAGACAGTTAAAACTTTTATTGCCCACAGCAAATAATAAAAATAAATTTGATTTTTTCAGCTAATGGTACGGAACCTTCGAGTGCGAGTCCGACAAGCACTCGACGGGTTTTTGTTTTTCATTTTAAGTATGTCTACCGTTTTCTCTGTCAGTTGTGTTGTGAACCGATTTATAAAATTCTTTTTTTATCTGAAAAAGTATACTACCAGGGGTTGCCCCATAAGAGTTGGACATAAATTTTATTGAATTGCATCAGCGCTTTTTGATAAAATCAACAAAAACAAAATTACGAGTATGTCCTCCAATTACGAGTATGTTCAAATTCCATGTTCCATGTTATTGGGGTTATCAATTCGGGCGTAACTTTAATATTTACTTTTAGTTTTGGGGTTTAACAAAACAACTAAAAAGTCAAAAATAAAAAACTTTTACAAAAAAATACAACCGAATTCCAAAAAAGAAAATACACTAAAAATTGAAAAAAAAACTTCCGAAATTAAAGTTATGTTTAAATTTTCAGTGTATTTTCTTTTTTGGAAGTCGGTTGTATTTTTTATACACAGCATAGACAGGCGAGCTCGTGAACATAATATTGTAAACGCCCACTCGCCTTAAGCCTGAGCCGCTTATTTTACGAATTTTTATAAATAAATGAGAGAAATGGGTCGTTCACGTCACGTCATGACCGGCTACGAGCCAGGGAGCGGGGGCGGCTATCTCTACACTCGGTACTATGCGGAAGAAATCACCAGTGCTATGTATTGGTTTCGTAATAATCATGCGAAAATTAAACGTCAATGGTGCCGATTTTCTTGGTTAATAACTAAACTAAAATTAGACAATCGCTATCTTTTACTAAAAGGCAGTGCGAAAACAGGACGGCTATAGCTATGAACTAAGTAAGAGATGTCAAACTAGTTTATGCCTTGCGCTTCACCGTGTTTTTAATCGACATGTTTTAACGTGTACCCTTTTTTTTTTTTCCTTATTTTGTATGAAAATATTAGTTGAACTAAATTTGACAGCTCCAATTTACGTCCGCCTCTTTCTTGTTTTATTAGAGAGAAAAAGATAGGAATAGCTATTAAGTTTAGTTTGTGCACAACAGAATCCGCACCAATGAGCATAAAGAGATGCAAAATGCTTCTTGCTAGAAGTGCCAAACTAGGAAGTACTTCAACTTCTAGTTACAAACTACAACATAATTTTTGAGCGGATGTCTAAATATCCGCTCAAAAATTCTAATTGCTCAAAAATCATCACGGTAAATTAAATTGTCAAAATTGTACGAACGTTGACTAACTAGCACGTCTGTGTAGGTAATAGAAACCGTAATCGAAGTATGTTGTGCACCTACCGGTCTTCCAGTTCTAACACTGCTGCACACTGCTGCCTGAGAGCGCGGTACTAAATTCAATTTAATCATGTTATGTAAGTAAGTACGCAGTATTTCTGCGCAGTCACTAAGTACAGCGCTGTGGATATCTTATGATCTACAATATTTGATATGAGCGAGTTGTGCGTGCGTCGGCGTCGTGGGGGACAGTACATTACCATCGAGATAAAGTTTGTCAAAACATACGACGCACTTCTTGGAAGGCCTTGAAGTTGTTGTGCCTCGCGCGATTGCGAATAGTCCGGCAATGTTTTGCAAAAATACTTTTACAACGTTACTTAAGTCACCTATTTTACCAACTAACATTAGTACAAATGATTAAGGATCTTGACTATTAAGAGAGACTTACTAATAAAAATGATGGATAGATACATTCGCCAACAGCTAGCTGGCGGTGAGGCGATGGCTGGCACTCTGGCAGCTTGCCACATGTATTGTTTTGAATACTATATAAGTGTACACTAAGTATCTGGTATTCTCTACAATAGTAGACGATTTCAAAACGTCTAATATTCTGTTTAGCTTAAATTATATCAATATCATGATTTATGATGACCGAGTGTGAAATACTATATGACCTAAGCAGTTTTCACCCCTATGATTTCCCACCTCACAAAAAAAACCTTTAGCCAATAGCCCATAATTCTAGTCTTGGCCGTGGACTAATTGGGTGGCTTGTTGTGGCCAGCTTCCATCCGTCTAACCGGATGCACCTAGGCAAGTGTTTTTCTTGAAGAGACTGCCTATCTGAAATCCACAAACGAAAGTACATGTGTGAAATTGTGTCGCGATTTTCGAGCTGGGATTAGTCTCGTTTGTGTGTGCATATCCTAAGTCAGTGTCGTGCTTGTTGCAGTCGTCGATCCAGTCGCGCACGGCGTACGTGATCAGCGCGGTGCTGGCGGCGCAGAGCGAGGAGAGTGTGCTGACGCGCACCGAGAGCCTTGTGGAGCACCTGCACACCTACCCCGAGGCCAGGGACTACGCCATCAAGGTACGTGCCTTTTGAACGCTAAATGATACCAAATACCTCAAAGCGTCCGCCGGTCACTACTTTCTTGTGTTTTAGCTGGGAAGAAGTACCGCAAGAGTGCCCCACTCTCAGGAGGTACGCGCTATGGTAGTAGTAGTAGTTTATGCACTGGTCCTCTTGTCGAGGTTTATTGTTTGAAAGTGTGCCTCTTGTATAGTGGGATCACATTTCTGAATAAATGGAACCATTTATGTGTTAAACCGTAAATCTACAGCTCATCATCATCATCATTCTCCTGCCATTTTATAGAATCTCACATAAAAACATCCGATTCTTTATTATGCTTGACCGCCACAGCGTACAATACTACATATAATTACTGTGGAGAAAATAGTTGTCAAATTCAATACAATTCACAGTTTATATTAGTACACAGATATGGTCAGTAACAAGAATAACTCTGCTTAGTTTATGAATAGCGAGATTGGTTCTGAATCATTAATGTACCTAATTGTTTAATAATTTAATAACGCTTAACACGAGATAACTCGTTCTGATAGCTTGTCATACACGTCAGATTGACTCGGCGTTTTGTGTCAAAGTTTTATTTTATTGTTAATGAATTTGTGAACAAACACGACAGTGCGTGCGAATGTGGTCGACACAAGCATGTATAGATGTAGGTGCGTGACCTTCATGGCGCTATGTGTACAGACAATTGCACGTCACAATAAAATAATGTGCAAAAAGGTAATAGAAAAACACGCATGAACCAAGTTTTATGTGAAGTGGTGCTTCTGTATATTTTGTTTAATGGTGATATAATCAAGTCAAAGTCTTATTGCTGTCGCTGAACACCATACAATATGTAAATGTGTTTCCGTGTGGCACGCTGGTATGCTCTGAAGGGGTACACAGATTTGTACAGTTCATCCTGGAACACACTAATATTGAAATTCCATGTTTTTGGGGCTATCAATTCGGGCATAACTTTACAATTTAATTCTAGTTATGGGGTACAGTACAACAACTAAAAAGTAAAAAACAAAAATAAAAAATACTTTTTTTACAAAAAAAACAACCGACTTCCAAAAAAAAAAAACACTAAAAATTAATAAATAACTTTAATTTCCGAAGTCGGTGTTTGTATTTTTACTTCTTCGTTATTTGACACCGACTTCCGAAATTAAAGTTATTTATAAATTAGTGTATTTTTTTTTGGAAGTCGGTTGTTTTTTTTGTAAAAAAGTTTTTTATTTTTCACTTTTTAGTTGTTATACCCCAGAACTAAAAACCCCAATATAATGGAACGTGGAATTTAAACATTTGGAGAACACCAAAACGTCATCGAGGTACATGTATTTTCCGTTTTGGTTCAGTTTCTCAAAAAGCGCTGAAGCAATTTCGATAAAATTTATATGGTACCACCTTGGGAGTATATTCTTTCAGATGAAAAAAGAATTTTGAAAATTGGTTCACAACTGACGGAGAAATCGAGTAACATACATACAAAAAAAAAAAAATACAGACGAATTGAGAACCTCCTCTTTTTGGAAGTCGGTTAAAAAATACAACCGACTGCGGGAGTCGAAGAAAGGAAGTCGGTACTTAGTATTTTTTAACCGACTTCAAAAAAAGGAGGAGGTTCTCAATTCGACTGTATTTTTTTTTTTTTTTATGTGTGTTACCTCATAACTTTTTACTAGCTGAACCGATTTTGATGATTTTTTTGTTGGAAAGATGGTGCTTCACATGTGGTCCCATTTTAATTTGGTGAAGATCTGATGAAGAAGTTCGGAGATACACAATGGAACTCTTTAATAAATAATAGCAAACCTTCCAAAACTGCTGCAATCGCATGTCTGTATATTGTTTTCAGCACTTCACAACATTACATCACGCTGATATGCTCTAAAGGGGTATACAGATTCGTACAGTTCACGCTGATACACCCTGATTTCACCAACTATGTTCAACTTTCCTATTTTTGGGGCTATCATTTCGGGCATAACTTTACTATTAATTTAGTTTTAGAATGGGGTTCAACAACTAAAAAGTGAAAAATAAAAAACTTTTTACAAAAAAAATTCAACCGACTTCAATAAATAATACTAAAAAATGCAAAATAACTTTAATTTCGGAAGTCGGTGTCAAATAACGAAGAAACCAAACTAGAAACACAAAAAAACTGAAAAAGTGAAAAATAAAAAACTTTTTACAAAAAAAATTCAACCGACTTCAATAAATAATACTAAAAAATGCAAAATAACTTTAATTTCGGAAGTCGGTGTCAAATAACGAAGAAACCAAACTAGAAACACCGACTTCCGAAATTAAAGTTATTTTGCATTTTTTAGTATTATTTATTGAAGTCGGTTGAATTTTTTTTGTAAAAAGTTTTTTTTTGTTGATAAATTATTCAACAGTTTTTGATTTTTCCTTTTTTTTTAAATTTCTGAATCGCAACCAACATAACTATTTATTGTTACATAAAGCGACAAACTATAAAAAGAAACTTTTTTACAAAAAATACAACCGACTTCTAAAAATTGCAAAATAACTTTAATTTCGGAAGTCGGTGTTTGTATTTTTTTGTTTCTTCGTTACTTGACACCGACTTCCAAAATGAAAGTTATTTTGCAATTTCTAAAAGTCGGTTGTATTTTTTGTAAAAAAAGTTTTTTATTTTCCACTTTTTAGTTGTTTATACCCCAAAAGTAAAACTAAATATTAAAGTTATGCCCGAATGGATCACCCTAATAACATGGAATGGCATGGTATTTTCTTGCAAATAAACAATTTGAATTTGAATTTTATGGAATTTGAACATTTTGAGACAGCCAAAACGTTATCTGTGTAGGTATACATATTTTTTGTTTATGTTGATTTATTCAAAAAGTGCTGAATCAATTTCGATAAAATGTATATGGGACCACCTCTGAAGTACGACCTACCAAACAAAAAAAGAATCATCAAAATCTATTCACAAATGACGGAGATAACGCGTAACAAAAAAAAACAGACGAATTGAAAACCTCCTCTTTTTGAAGTCGGTTAAAAATGGGACTGGGCAGGCCATATGAGTACACTTAGACTATGAAAGGTTATAGAAGGAGTGTCAAAATCCAGCAATCTGAAGTACCAGAATGACAAGCCGGCTTGTATCTGTACACGCGAAATAAGCTCACATAGACAAAATGAGAAGCCGATACGTCATCGCTACGTTCGTCATGGTCACTCACACATTTTTGCCGAATAATAGTAACGATGTCATGGAAGGCCTAGGAATATGGCTAGACGAACTAGGCCATGAGGTATCATGAGGTATTAGGCCAAAACAGCCGTGAGAACTGGAAGAACACCTTTAATAATGCAATTGATTTATTCAGAGTTCGTTCATAATTATTAGTCGCAAAAATTAGCTTACAAACTGTTACTTTAGACATATTACAAACAGACAGGCCTTTGCCCAGCAGCGGGCCAGACGCCAGTCTGATCTGACTTATAGATATTCTATTAGCTCGGTTCACTGTTAAGATCAGTAGGTGCACGAGCGCCGAGTGCACTCACTGTTTAGTTATGATGTGACGTACTATAGTAACTACTGTAGCCAGTAGGTGCACGAGCGCCGAGTGCATTCACTGTTGTGATCAGTAGGTGCACGAGCTCGGAGTGCACTCACCTTTGTGATGTGACGTACTATATAGTAACCACTGTACCGAGTAGGGTACACGAGCACCGAGTGCACTCAGTGTTGTGATCAGTAGGTGCACGAGCGCCGAGTGCACTCACTGTTGTGATGTGATGTACTATAGTAACCACTGTAATGTGAGGTACTATGTGTACCATTCACATCACGTTGTCGCCTCTGTTGTATGGTCGTGTCCTTTGCTTATTGACTATCAATTTAAATTGTCTGTAAAATAAATAATACCGTATACCTCTTAGGCACTGAAACTCACCTGTGAGTTTGAGAAAAAAAAAAAGCAATGAAAAAAAAAAATCGGCTGGCAATCCGTGTTGTCGTCGGGCTTCAATTCGACAACCCGGGTTTGTCCGCGGAGCCTAAGAAGTCGTCATGCGGCAAAATCATGTAGGTAGTGTGTCTGTCCACCTGAACAAATTAATAGTTAATTGCCTTTATACGTCCCCCATCCCCAAACTTGTGACGGGCGGTTCCAGTTCGCAACTCGGTCGTTTACCTTGTCGCCATAGTCACTACTAATGATCTCTGTTTGAAAGTGATTTTTATATCTTTGAAAGGCTTTCGTTAGACCACTATCTCACCTGATGGTAAGCGATGATGTGCGAACTTAGCATTTCTGACGAACACTCCCCGAAAATGTAACCGATAGAACACCGACAGGCTATCAACTCGGCGTCGATGCTCTAGACTTTGGAGCTTTGATTCGACGAGCTTATTATTGGCGATGATCCTCTTGGCTCGATTCTCAATTGACTCAAGTGCATCAAGCTGGTATCTGGCAGATCCGTCCCAATGATGAGAGCAGTACTCCATACACGATAGAACTTGCGCTTGATAAAGATTGAGTAGCAGTTCCGGCGCGAAGTACCGTCTCACCATTGCTAGGATACCCAACTATTTGGCAGGTAGCTGAGCCTTTGCCTCGATATATGGCCCAAAATATATAGTGAATGTTAACCAAGAAGTGAAGTGACACCAAGAAGATGAAAATGATCGGTTATCGGCACGGTTACACCTCGGACAGATGGAACCGGGTGGAATTGGCTCCTTTTAGCGAAAAAAAGACACGCCTGGGTTCTAGCAATATTGAACTTGACCAAATTGGCATCAGTGCTGTCGTCTGCATACCCAAAACACCGGGCTTAAGGAGATCATTTATAGTACTGACCCCTGAGGAAGCCCGAAATTAATATTCAGCTGATCGGACTTGCAGCCATTAATTACCACTCGGATGGACCGATCTCTCAGAAAGTCTGCAATCCAATCGCACAAACCATCGGGTAGAATCTCGTATCAGCGAATATTGCAGAGGTGCACTTTGTGTGAGAGGGGAGAGGGAGTGCTGCCGCTGTTCAGCTTTACCCTTTTTATTTCTTTCCATTGTATGTTGTGAGAGTGAAGGAAGGAAAGGAGAAGGAAGTGGAATGATGTTCCACGTTCCTAACCTTCAGGCACGCACAGACTGGACGTCATCATTGGGGGACTAGTCTGGCGGAGACGCCCGAGCCCCCTGATAATGTCCATCGGGCCCTCATCTGGTCGCCAACCAGCACGATGGTGCATTCCGGGATTTTTCGATAGTTGGCGGGGCAGTTTTTCATGTGTGGCTGGCACACTACTTATCTACCAGCGTGCCTCGGATCCCGCTACCCTCCGCAACTAAGTAGTCTCCCGATACGCCCATATCAGCACGAGCCTGATTGGTCTGCCTACATTGAAACAACTGTAGGTTTCGACCGATGGCTTGCAACTACCCGGTCGCAAGCCATCGTTCGAAACCTACCATCAGTTAGTGTCACCTGATTAGCACCACCCGGCGGCCATGTGTAGGTAGGAACTAGCTATGTGTTACTCGGCCCCCAAACATATATAGAATATAGAATTTTCTGTATGTGTCGTTCGTAGGAGGGCGCGGTGCGTGCGCTTTTGCGGGTTCAGAACGAGCTGGAGCCGTGCTCGGCGCTCGGGCCGCAGATCGACGGCGTCGTGAAGGAGGCGCTGGCGCTGGTGGGCTGGTGCCCGCCACCACGCGGCCCGGGCGCCAACATCCTCAGCATCGACGGCGGCGGCATCCGCGGCATCATCGCCATCGAGGTGAGCACACACTACACGGACTGCACCCGTCATATCACGCTATCGTATTCGAGTCTAGCTCATTCATCCTACTAATATTATAAATGCAAAAGTTTGTATGTGTGTTTGTTTGTTTGGCTGAAGGTAACGCAAAAACGGCTGAAGGGATTTCAATGAAATTTTGCACACAGATAGGTCATAGCCTGGATTAACATATAGGCTACTTTTTATCCCGGTAAATGACAAGACTTAGCGTAGGCTGAGGTGGAAGTAGAACTCCAAAGTCAGGCTGAACGAGTGGTATACGCTCACAAAGTACCAAGAGACCAGAAACATGAGAAGTATTTCCAGGGCTAGAATCATGAGCGGTAAAGACTCGCAAAGTACCGGCGGACCAGAATCATGAAGAGGTATTTTCGGGGTTACCACCCTAAGCGGTATAGCTTTGCAAACCACCAGGAGACCAGAATCAAGAAGAAGTGTTTCCGGGTCTTGAATCCTGAGCGGTATAGATTCACAAGCTACCAGGAGATCAGAATCACAAAATAAATTCCGACGCAGGTATTATGAGAGGTAGAGATTCACAAATTACCAGGAGACTAGAAACATGAGAAGTATTTCAAGGACTGAAATTATGAGCGAGAAAGACTCACAAACTACCAGAAGATCAGGATTCACGAAAAAGTAGTTCCGGAGCTGGAATCATGAGAGGCATAGAGACCATAGTCATGAACCAGTTTTTTTGGGGCTTAAATCCAAAGCGGTATATCTATATCTATACCGCTATTGTGATCTCCTGGTAGGTTGTGAATCTTCACAATCTACCAGGAGATCACAATCACAAAATATATTCTGAGGCTGGTATTATGAGAGGTACAGATTCACAAATTACCAGGAGAACATAATCATGAAGAAGTTTTCCGAGCAGTACAGATTCACGAACAACCAGGGCATCAGATTTTTACCGGCTTTTCTCTGAAGTATTTTTTTTTTTTTTTTTTTTTTTATGTTTGATAGGCTCGCGTTTGACCACTATCTCACCTGATGGTAAGCGATGATGTGGTCGAAGATGGAGCACGCTTGCCTAGAAGTAACCTATTCACTCTTGACTTAAAGACTCCCAGGTTGTATCTTACAGGAAACACAGACTCCGGTAGAGAATTCCACTCTCTAGCTGTACGTGCAATGAATGTTTTCTCAAAACGCTTTGTGCGTATGGATGGGATGTCCACCATGGACCGGTGGCACTTCGCCGTACGTCTTGTGGTCCTTAGATGAAACGTATTCCAGTCAGAAGTGTACTATTGTTAAACAATATACTTACCTTGTTAACTACAGAACTTAGCGACTTTAGCTTCCCTTTTACGAAAGTTCATCTTTCGCGATTGTCTCTTAACAAGTAAGTTACCGCGCAGGTGCTGCGTCACCTGGAGCGCCTGACGGGCAAGCGCGTCCACGAGCTCTTCGACTTCATCGTGGGCGTCAGCACCGGCGCCATCATCGCCGCCGTCATCGGCAGCGGCGTCGGCACTCTGGACACGGCGCGCCACATGTACTACACGCTCTCCAGGGAGATGTTCGGGAACACCTCTCTTATAGGTGAGACGACCTCAATGACGCGCTCGCTTTGGACGCTTCAAACTATACTATGGTGGTCGTTATCGCTGAACAATGTCACTTTATCTAGGCTCTTTACTTAGACTACACAGCATTGTGATACATTACTACCTGTATTATATAAAAGCATGATCATTATCGTCTGCAGGTGGCGGCGCGCGACTGATGTGGACGCACTCGTACTACGACACCAACGCGTGGGAGAAGATGCTACAAGACAACCTGCGCGACTGTACGCTCACGCAGTGCAACCGCAACAACGCGCCCAAGGTAACACCCCAAGGCTATGCATGCCTGGTACTTTGTGTTCGTAGAGAAGATGCTACAAGACAACCTGCGCGACTGTACGCTCACGCAGTGCAACCGCAACAACGCGCCCAAGGTAACACCCCAAGGCTATGCATGCCTGGTACTTTGTGTTCGTAGAGAAGATGCTACAAGACAACCTGCGCGACTGTACGCTCACGCAGTGCAACCGCAACAACGCGCCCAAGGTAACACCCCAAGGCTATGCATGCCTGGTACTTTGTGTTCGTAGAGAAGATGCTACAAGACAACCTGCGCGACTGTACGCTCACGCAGTGCAACCGCAACAACGCGCCCAAGGTAACACCCCAAGGCTATGCATGCCTGGTACTTTGTGTTCGTAGAGAAGATGCTACAAGACAACCTGCGCGACTGTACGCTCACGCAGTGCAACCGCAACAACGCGCCCAAGGTAACACCCCAAGGCTATGCATGCCTGGTACTTTGTGTTCGTAGAGAAGATGCTACAAGACAACCTGCGCGACTGTACGCTCACGCAGTGCAACCGCAACAACGCGCCCAAGGTAACACCCCAAGGCTATGCATGCCTGGTACTTTGTGTTCGTAGAGAAGATGCTACAAGACAACCTGCGCGACTGTACGCTCACGCAGTGCAACCGCAACAACGCGCCCAAGGTAACACCCCAAGGCTATGCATGCCTGGTACTTTGTGTTCGTAGAGAAGATGCTACAAGACAACCTGCGCGACTGTACGCTCACGCAGTGCAACCGCAACAACGCGCCCAAGGTAACACCCCAAGGCTATGCATGCCTGGTACTTTGTGTTCGTAGAGAAGATGGTGCAGGAGAAGTTGGATGTTCCTGTGATCAAACCCGTTGAACGTCTCATCTCCGTTATTCATGCGTGTGTGCCAAAAATGTATGGCACAGAGCACAGACCATTATAATTAATAATGATCGGCCCGTAAATGTAGTCCGGTCAAGATAGCTCGAAAAACAGGGGTAAGGTTACAATAATTCGTATAGAGTTTAATATTTTTTACGAATGATCAGAACACCATTATAAATGAAATGTCAAAAGTCCCCACCGATCCCATATCTGCAAAAAAAATACAAAGTTAAAGCATGTAAAAATAGGTTTTTTGAAGCGAAAACTTGTTTGTTGGGCATTGTTCAAGTTTTCACTTCTGCCGAAAAAAAAGAGTACCACTCTCTTTTTTTTTCCACCATTTTTGAGATCTTGCGATTTTAAAAGTTGAGAATCTCGTTTTCTCCATGATATGAGAGGTCGCAGCTGACGCCGTTCCTGTGCCGTTAGCTACTAGGCTATCATACGTACAGTGGAGCTTACAAGTCATGTGTTCCCCAGCTGGCAGTAGTGTCGTGCGTGGTGAACACGTCCTGTGCCGGTAGGTGCTAGTCTATCATACATGCAGTGGAGCTCACTGGTCATGTGTTACAGCTAGCGGTGGTGTCGTGCGTAGTGAACACGTCCTGTGCCGGTAGGTGCTAGTCTATCATACATGCAGTGGAGCTCACTGGTCGTGTGTTGCAGCTGGCGGTGGTGTCGTGCGTGGTGAACACGGGGTCGCGGCTGACGCCGTTCCTGTTCCGCAGCTACTCGGTGGGCTGGCGCACTCGCTCCGTGTTCCCGGGCACGTCGCGAGCTCGCCTGTGGCACGCGGTGAGGGCTTCGGCTGCGGCGCCGACGTACTTCGACGAGTTCCGACTCGACGGACTGTTGCATCAGGTTTGTAAACGTTTTTAATTCAGTCGATATTTTCTCCGTAAACAAAAATAAAAACTCTTATTCTTTGTCAATTTGCTTAACAATGAAGTTCCTTGACTAACTTGAAATACTAATTCATCACTCGTAGCCATAGGAATCTATACAAATGGCCTAAACCGCGCTAACCCGAGTTAACTGCTTTGTGTTGGCGAGTGGTAACCTGGCACGAATAGCTTCAAGTTACAGTGCGAGTAGACCCTAGACCCGCCGGGAGAGTGCGCGAGTGCAGCGGGACTGGAGTGCACGGGGGCGGGAGTGCACAGGGGCGCGACAGCACCGGGGCAGGAATGCACAGGGGAACGAGTGTACCGGGGCGTGAGTTCATGGGAGCGTGAGTGCAGCGGACGGAAGCGCTGCGGGGCGGTAGTGCACGGGGACGCTAGAGCACCGAGTCACGAGAGTACCGGGGCTGGATCGACAGGGGCGGGAGTGCACCGGGGCGGGGGTGCTCGGCGAGTGCTCCATTGCGGGAGAGCACCGGGGCGGGGGTGCTCGGCGAGTGCTCCATTGCGGGAGAGCACCGGGGCGGGGGTGCTCGGCGAGTGCTCCATTGCGGGAGAGCACCGGGGCGGGGGTGCTCGGCGAGTGCTCCATTGCGGGAGAGCACCGGGGCGGGGGTGCTCGGCGAGTGCTCCATTGCGGGAGAGCACCGGGGCGGGGGTGCTCGGCGAGTGCTCCATTGCGGGAGAGCACCGGGGCGGGGGTGCTCGGCGAGTGCTCCATTGCGGGAGAGCACCGGGGCGGGGGTGCTCGGCGAGTGCTCCATTGCGGGAGAGCACCGGGGCGGGGGTGCTCGGCGAGTGCTCCATTGCGGGAGAGCACCGGGGCGGGGGTGCTCGGCGAGTGCTCCATTGCGGGAGAGCACCGGGGCGGGGGTGCTCGGCGAGTGCTCCATTGCGGGAGAGCACCGGGGCGGGGGTGCTCGGCGAGTGCTCCATTGCGGGAGAGCACCGGGGCGGGGGTGCTCGGCGAGTGCTCCATTGCGGGAGAGCACCGGGGCGGGGGTGCTCGGCGAGTGCTCCATTGCGGGAGAGCACCGGGGCGGGGGTGCTCGGCGAGTGCTCCATTGCGGGAGAGCACCGGGGCGGGGGTGCTCGGCGAGTGCTCCATTGCGGGAGAGCACCGGGGCGGGGGTGCTCGGCGAGTGCTCCATTGCGGGAGAGCACCGGGGCGGGGGTGCTCGGCGAGTGCTCCATTGCGGGAGAGCACCGGGGCGGGGGTGCTCGGCGAGTGCTCCATTGCGGGAGAGCACCGGGGCGGGGGTGCTCGGCGAGTGCTCCATTGCGGGAGAGCACCGGGGCGGGGGTGCTCGGCGAGTGCTCCATTGCGGGAGAGCACCGGGGCGGGGGTGCTCGGCGAGTGCTCCATTGCGGGAGAGCACCGGGGCGGGGGTGCTCGGCGAGTGCTCCATTGCGGGAGAGCACCGGGGCGGGGGTGCTCGGCGAGTGCTCCATTGCGGGAGAGCACCGGGGCGGGGGTGCTCGGCGAGTGCTCCATTGCGGGAGAGCACCGGGGCGGGGGTGCTCGGCGAGTGCTCCATTGCGGGAGAGCACCGGGGCGGGGGTGCTCGGCGAGTGCTCCATTGCGGGAGAGCACCGGGGCGGGGGTGCTCGGCGAGTGCTCCATTGCGGGAGAGCACCGGGGCGGGGGTGCTCGGCGAGTGCTCCATTGCGGGAGAGCACCGGGGCGGGAGTGCACCGGGGCGGGGGTGCGCGGGGCACCCCCGCGGCTGTGACCTGCATGACATTTTTTTTTTTTGTATAATATCTTTACCATACCCAATGTTCACAAATAAATAATTTGAATTATTTAAAAATGATAAAGGATCGATTATTGTTGTGTCCATTTGGTTTTCCATGATTGGATATATTTTTATGCGAAAAGTAAATCTAAAAAAAGATCGACATTTGGAAAATCGATATTTTTGTGTCGATTTTTCAGATTTCGATTCGAATCGATATTTTTCGGACATCCCTAATTCACACTACATCTACTCTTTTCATTCAGATATTAATATGTTCAAGTAAAAGTTCAAGACGAATATGAGTGACAAAGAGTATATAGTCAATGGAGTGACAGGATGACTACTTTGTTCTAATTGTCCTATGATGAAATTAGTATTGTTTTATTTTAAACTAGGTTCCGCCCGCGGCTTCACCCGCGTAAAAATTGTAATTATTATAAGTTTGAGTGGTATTTCCAGAGAGTAGCACGTTAAATAAACCCAGTAGAAATTAAAATCAAAAGTTATTTAAATGAAGCTGAAAGCCAGACTTTTTTTAATGTCAAAGTTCCACATAAAGACTGTAAGGGCACACACTCGCTCAGTGTGTCGGGATACCTATCTTGTTACTCTTACCGTGTTAAATATAATAGTTTACCATATCGAGACTGTTTCATTTATTGGGTCCTGAACATATACTAAATTGGTGTTTAGCTTCTTGCCCGTGGCTCCGTCCGCGTAGACATTTATATTAAATTAACTTTTTCACGATTTTGGCACCCTGGTAGTTTACCTGTGGCTTCATCCACGTGCAGGTCTGAAATTTCTCTTCTTCATGATTCTGTTTTCCTGGTAATTTAAGAATCTATACCGCTTAGGATTCCAGCCCCGAAAATACTTATTCAAGATGTTACGTCTCATGTACTCAGCCTCGGAATACTTTTTGTGATTCTGATCTCCTGGTAGTGCGTGAGTCTATACCGCTCGGAAATTTTACTTCTTTACGATTCTGTTCTCCTGGTAATTTGTGAATCTTTCTCTACCACTTACGATTCCTGCCCCGGAATACTTTTTGTGTTTCTGGTCTCCTGGTAGTTTGTGAGACTTTATCGCTTATGAATTCAGTCCTCGAAATACTTCTGGTAATTTGTAAATCTCTACCTCTCATAATACCAGCCTCGGAATATATTTATCTTAGGATTCTAGCCCCAAAAATACTGATTCACGACACTGGTCTCCTGGTAGTTTGAGAATCTATATCTCTCATGATTCCAGCCCTGCAAACACTTCGTCATGATTCTGGTCTCTTGGTAATTTATGAATCTCTACCTACTATTTATAACCCCTCCCCTCCACCCTACTGCCGACTCATAGTCTTATGTAAAAATGCTATTACGCACAAAGACTCAAAAAGCCCTGAAATACGTTTGTAATTCTGATGTCCTGGTTGTTCGTGAATCTGTACTGCTCGGAAGTTTGTCTTCTTCATTCTGTTCTCCTGGTAATTTGTGAATCTGTATCTGTCGTAATAGCAGCATCAGAATATATTTTGTGATTCTGATCTCCTGGTAGGTTGTGAATCTACACCGCTTAGGATTCTAACCCCAAAAAAACTTTTTTACAAAAAAATAGAACCGACTTCCAAAAAAAGTGCAAATAACTTTAATTTCGGAAGTCGGTGTTCCTGTTTTGTGTCTTCGTTTTTTGACACCGACTTCCGAAATTAAAGTTATTTGCACTTTTTTTGGAAGTCGGTTCTATTTTTTTGTAAAAAAGTTTTTTATTTTTCACTTTTTAGTTGTGGTTCCCCATTAAACTGTGTTAACAATTCATAGACATACGATAGCAGCAATCGCGGTTGATTTGCTGTCAATTTTTGAAGAGTTCCGTTGTCTGTCTCCGAAACCCATCATCAGATCTTTTTGAAATTTAAATGGGACCATTTCTAAATAAACCCCTTTCGAATAAAAAAAGAATTTTGCAAATCCGTCAATATATGACGGAGTTATGCCCGAACATACATAAAAAAAAAAAAAAAAAAAAATACAAACATCCGAATTGATAACCTCCTCCTTTTTCGAAGTCGGTTGAAAATACTGATTCATGACTATGGTCTTCTGGTAGTTTTAAAATCCATACCTCTCATGATTCCAGCTCCGGAACTACTTTTTTTGTGAATGCTGATCTCCTGATAGTTTGTGAGTCTTTATCGTTCATTATTTCCGTCCTCGAAGGTAGGTTGTTAATCTATACCGCTCAGGATTTAAGCCCCGGAAACAATACTTCTTGATTTTGGTCTCCTGGTGGTTTGCGAAGCTATACCGCTCATGATTCTAGCCCTGGAAATACTTCTCACGTTTCTGGTTTCCTGGTACTTTGTGAGCGTATACCGCTCGTTCAGCCTGACTTTGGATTTCTACTTCCACCTCAGCCTTCGCTAAGTCTTGTCATTTACCGGGATAAAAAGTAGCCTACGTGTTAATCCAGGTTATGACCTACCTGTGTGTAAATTTCATTGAAATCTCTTCAGCCGTTTTTGTGTTACCTTCAACCAAACATACAAACTTTCGCATTTATATTATTAGTAGGATTAGTTAGTGAGAGAGAATGATTGCACGAATAATTAAGTGATAGCGTCGTTCTTGTTAGGTGTCCCACGACACCGTCCTGTTACCGCTATAACATGAGCATGGACCCGCAGGACGGCGGCATCATGGTGAACAACCCGACGGGCGTGGGCGTGCACGAGGCGCGCCTTCTGTTCGGTGCTCGCGCCCTACAGCGCGGGACCGTCGTGTCGCTCGGCACGGGCCGCGCGCTGGCGGCGCACACGGACTACCGCCTCATGTCGCGTGCGCTGCCGCCGGGCAGCAGCGCGCCGCAGGCCACCAGCTGGAAGGACAAGTTCAACAAGATACTCGACTCCGCCACCGACACTGAAGGTGGGTACACTTAGCACTACTCTCACTTGGTGTCGCTCGGCACGGGCCGCGCGCTGGCGGCGCACACGGACTACCGCCTCATGTCGCGTGCGCTGCCGCCGGGCAGCAGCGCGCCGCAGGCCACCAGCTGGAAGGACAAGTTCAACAAGATACTCGACTCCGCCACCGACACTGAAGGTGGGTACACTTAGCACTACTCTCACTTGGTGTCGCTCGGCACGGGCCGCGCGCTGGCGGCGCACACGGACTACCGCCTCATGTCGCGTGCGCTGCCGCCGGGCAGCAGCGCGCCGCAGGCCACCAGCTGGAAGGACAAGTTCAACAAGATACTCGACTCCGCCACCGACACTGAAGGTGGGTACACTTAGCACTACTCTCACTTGGTGTCGCTGGGCACGGGCCGCGCGCTGGCGGCCCACACGGACTACCGCCTCATGTCGCGTGCGCTGCCGCCGGGCAGCAGCGCGCCGCAGGCCACCAGCTGGAAGGACAAGTTCAACAAGATACTCGACTCCGCCACCGACACTGAAGGTGGGTACACTTAGCACTACTCTCACTTGGTGTCGCTGGGCACGGGCCGCGCGCTGGCGGCCCACACGGACTACCGCCTCATGTCGCGTGCGCTGCCGCCGGGCAGCAGCGCGCCGCAGGCCACCAGCTGGAAGGACAAGTTCAACAAGATACTCGACTCCGCCACCGACACTGAAGGTGGGTACACTTAGCACAACTTTCGTTAGGAAACCGGCACATCCTATAAACTAGTAAAACCCGCAGGCGGCATACGACAGCGAATATCCTCTAAAGTACGTCTATGAATATTTTCTTTTTCATACTTTTCAGAGCGCGATTTTTTTGCAGTTGGGTTTTAGTTTTAAATATTTTTTTTTACTTGTTTATATTTCATTTTTTTTTTTATGTGCTTACTAATCTCTTTCATTTGATACCAAACGCAGCACCGTTCTATTAACCTTTTTTTTTTTTAAATTCATATTTTAAATGTCTTCTGCAGGGCTTATTGTTAATATGACGTCACATAACCTATAGCCAACGGGCAATCAAGACGCTTCCAACAATACCACATTTGTCAAATTATGTTAAGCAGTTTAGAAGTTATTAATCTAAGGTCTGTTTATTCAACAACCCAAAAAGTTTACCTTAAGTGCCTCTCCAATAAAAACCTCAGCAAACTGTTTTTTGTGAGCCGGGTCGTAAACATGTCAAACGGCAATAAGAGGCTCGGGCGTTTGGTGCTATTTTTATTTTGCTCACGCTTGGCGGTTCACAGGTTAAGATCATAACCACCTCTTTTTGGCTTCGCCGTAGTCGGTCGGTTTTAAAACATTTGACTTAAGAAACCCGCTCTGGGCCTGTGTCATCTCACAGAGCTTAGCTAACATTATATTGTATTGCCCCAGGTGTGCATCTAGTGATGAATGACCTGCTGCCTGCCGGCAGCTACTACCGCTTCAACCCGCCGCTGATGCAGGAGTGCGCCATGGACGAGATCGACACCGCCAAGCTCGACAACCTCGTGGTCGACACGCAGGCCTACATCCGGTGTGTCTATACTACCACACTTACTACAGTAAAACCTGATGCCACATAAATTCTACATCGCTCTAAACGCCACATAAATTCTACTTTGTTAAATAAAATTAAAACTATTTTAAAATAATGAAAAAAAAATGCATTTGAGAAACTCAAAATGTGGCTTTTCGTTTGATATGTCGCACGGTACAGTTTGAAAAACTATTTTGTTTAGTTTTCCTATTTGCACCCCGACCCTAATATTCTAAATTCATTTATTAACGTCACACGTCGGGGTGTGGGTCATATTCATGTGTGTGCCAAATTTCAAGATAGACTTTGAATGTGACAACAGACTATGGACAGTGATATAGAAGGGTTTCATTTTTTCATTCGGACTTTAGCAACCCTAAAAATGCAGTGTTATCTAAGCCTCTAAGGCATTGTTTTCCGTTTTACGTTAGAATCATATGACATGAACATTTAACTATTAGTTGAGATAGTACCTAACTATATGTTGTGTGCCTGCAGCCGCAACCAGCACAAGTTCGAGCAGGCTGCGGCCATGCTGACGCGGCGGCGTGGCGTAGCGCAGCGCGTCGTGGACTACGCCACGCGACGTGCCACCCTGGCGGGCGCACTGCCGCATCACTGACGCGCACTGCCGCATCACTGACGCGCACTGCCGCATCACTGACGCGCACTGCAGCATCACTGACGCGCACTGCCGCATCACTGACGCGCACTGCCGCATCACTGACGCGCAGCAGCTCCACCGCCAGTGACAGCACGTGTGAAGTGAAACGTCTGTGGTGGTACATACTCCATGTTCGAGTGAACACTCCGTGTTCTCAATACTCGGTGGTGTGACATGCGAGGTGTGCACTGAAGTCTCTGACGACTGTAGTAACGCTAAAGTGACACCTAGCAATATTATTATGTAGTGAGCGGACGACACCATTTCTATTCAACACGAAATCACTTTCATCGGTTGAGATGTGATAAAAATAAGGATGCTACACTTTTTCCCAGTAAAAAATTGTTAGCATATATTTTAAACATTGAAAATTTTCTAAAAAAAGTCTTTGAAAACTGTTTTCGTGCTGGATAAGTAAGCTTTGTTCTAAAAGAATATAGTGAGGTGTCATATCGAATAGAGCAGGCCAAGCCTCGCCCATTGTACATATTATTTAGTTATAGTTAAAATCGTCTTTTTTAAAGTAAAAAACACTTGTGCTTTATTATTTGTTTTGTAAAACGATCTTTACAAAGATTGACTGTTATGTTCAGTGCATTTTATAATTATAAATAATGTTAAAGTTGTAAAACATTGTATTGTTAGGCATCACCGTTTGTAGCGAAGACATTAAAACATAAAGTAGTAGTCTCGTGTAGTGGTTTGTGTTTAGTTCTCTTTGGTGAAAGCCCGATAGGTGAAGATGATATTCGGATTTGCAGAAAGTTTGTGATTAAATATGAGCCATTTGTTTGTTGACCAAATAAGACGAGGACTAATTCACTGTACACTTGTGTTATTGGTACAATCTAGTCATTAGTTACATTTTTGAAGTTTGCGACCAAACAGTTGCATGCAACTGAGTAGTAGCACGTGACGTCTCGGCTTTTAGTCTTGATGAGCTATGTCACAGTTTGACTGCCTCTATTGTTATTATTATTTGGCTGCGACGATGTTGTTGTGCGATGCATAGCTCTGTAAGGGTGTAGGCCGTGTGAACAGGCGGGCTTTAATGTTACGTGACGTCACAACTCAGTAGTCACTAGTTAGCGAAACATTTTACAATTTTTGTTAAATCTACGAATGTGATACTTAAATAAATGAATAAGATTCTAAATATGGTCTTACTGTTTAATTATGAGAAGCAATCACAATTCATTTACCTTCTAAACCATTACATTACCTCAATACCATTGTACAAAAAATTGCTAATTACTTAGAAGAGGCAGTAATTAGTTAACGAGTAAGAGCCTCATTCAATCAGTCGTCCTTGAGTCATAACACCAGTTACACAACTATTGGAGAAGGAGGGAACTCGTCGGTCGACTACCTAAGTACCTACAACAATGAGCGAAATCAAACGCACACACAAGAATTTTTATTTTTTTTTCTTCGCCTTTTCTCGGGCAGGCTAAGGTCATAAATCATACCGCCTCGTCTTTAGTAGTGTATTTTTACTTTTTTTTCCATTAGAATGCAGATGTAACACATTCTAATGTTTTTTGCAGTAAATGGCAACAAATGTGTCGAGTCAGCCTTCTCGGCAAACTTCACTGAGGTAGTCAATACTACAATGAAATTCTCAGCTCTATTTTACCAAGATCGCGCCTGTCTCAATGATTTCACATATTGTCCAGTTGCGTAGACACTTGAGACACAAAACTACACCAATTTTACATCACAATATCCACTAGGAATCAATAAACGAGTAATTAAAACAGCCACTGAACAACACTCGAGAAAATCCCGCCAAAAACTCCAATAAAAAAATTTTTTTTTTTCCTTCGCCCTTCATGGGCAGGCTAAGGTCTTGGACCATACCGCCTCGTCTTCAGTGCTTATTATCTTTCTTGTTTATAAGTAAGGCCAAAGCCTCGTCTTCAGTTTAATCCTTCTTGTTCAAAAGTAAGTAAGGCCGAAGCCTCGTCTTCAGTTTTATCCTTCTTTTTTCCATTAGAATGCAGATGTAACACATTCTAATGTTTTTTGCAGTATTTGGCAACAAATGTGTCGAGTCAGCCTTCTCGGCAAACTTCACTGAGGTAGTCAATACTACAATAAAATTCTCAGCTCCATTTGCCCGAGATCGCGCCTGTTTCAAAGATTCTACATATTGTCCATTTACGTTGACACTTGAGACACAAAACTACACCAATTTTACATCACAATATCCACTAGGAATCAATAAACGAATAATTAAAACAGCCACTGAACTTCACTCGACAAAATCCCGCCAAAAAACCCCAATAAAAAATAAATAGGAATTCGTTTGACACTTTGACCTAAGTACCTACCTACTTTTTTTTTAAATTTTGGCTTGGCACTAGGACTACATCAAAATTCTCAGCTTTATTTTACCGAGATCGCGCTTGTTTCAATGATTTCACATAATGTCCAGTTGCGTAGTCACTTGAGACACAAAACTACACCAATTTTACATCACAATATCCATTAAGAATCAATTTGCGAATAATTTAAACAGCCACTGAACTTCCCTCGGAAATAATCGCCCGCCAAAAACACACAGACACAAAGTAGGTACTTAGGCAACTCTGAAACAAAAATTATAGCAAAATAATGTGACAAATTGTCAAACGCGCGTGTCAGCTGCTGTGATTGGTTGAATTAATTTTCAACAGCCAATCGCATCACTTGCGTTTCACTTGTGGTGCGTCGACAAAAATTCTAGAAACCAGGGGCTAGTTTTAAAATTATCGAACGTTTCTACTTGTCTGTGATTCCGTCCGCCTGTTTTTGCTCATTCAAGAGCTGACTTTTTGTCCCTATTCTCTGGTGACAAAAAACTTGTGCCTAATTCGAGACGGTTCGGAAACACGCATCACGTAGCGGTACCTCAGCTCACAGGCGGAGCCGGTACTACCACTTTCACTTGTGACGCACCGTGGCCGTATAGCGGTGGAATCTTAGACTATGAAACCTTTCATAGTCTAAGTGGAATGTAGGTACCACAAGGAAGATGTTGATGATGTCGTAAAATTAACGTTGTTTATTGTAAATACTCATTATTTGTCCCAGAAATAAAATACAAAAGTGTTTAGGGTTTTCATACTTATCTGCAGATAAGTAGGTACATGTTAGCTAAGTGGTCGGCGGCACATCGGCAGTTAGTTGGCGGGGAGTCGTCATTAAATATAAGAATATTACTCAATGTACTCTGTCTGTAGTTATTAACATTCTATTCGTGCTTTCCCTTCCACAGCATTCCATGCGACCGCTCCACCAGACAGTGTTGTAGCATAGACAGTAGACTGCGCACGTACACGAGTTTATACGACATATCGACTTTACGAGACAAACTTTTTGGAGAAAAAAATTGTTCACATTTTATCGGGAACACGAACTTAGTGAAAGTGTTGGGAACATGCAGTGCTTCAAGTATATCCTGGCTATGGTTAGTACTTCGGTCATGTTTGATATTATTGTGTTGTGTAAGTTTGTGTGTTGTGAAATTGCGTGTGTGTAATGTGTCCCCATAAGCCGTTACACAAGGACGATCATTAGTAAGGCTTTGGTTTGGTTTGGGAGTAAGGGTTTGGTGTTGCATAAATTAATATTTTACTTAGAGCTGGCACAAGAAAATTATACCTACAGTAAACCATCAATGGAAAGCCTAATAGTAAAAGTACCTTTGTAGGTGCCTGCCTACTACGACATGTAGTTGACTGTAGGTACTCTACTACACTGATACCTACTACACGATACGCTTTGTCATACTTATATTATTGGGGTCTTACAGTCTAAAGATAAGTTGTCAAATGAGGTAAATCACAACAAAGTAGACAGCTCCTAAGTTGGGGATCAGACCGGTGACCCGCTCACCTCAATTAGTTTCGTTCGTTTCTGTTTGTGTCATTGTGTTGTGTGGGTCAGTGATGCAGCATCTGTATATGAAAGAACTTTTTTATTTACTAAAAAAATAGAACCGAATAGACGAAGACACGAAACCAGATGCACCGCCTTTCGAAATTAAAGTTATTTTGTACTTTTTTTGGAAGTCGGTTCTATTTTTTTAACCAACTTCGAAAATTGAGGAGGTTCTGTTCGACTGTATGTATTTTTTTTTATGTATGTCCACCGATTTCTCCGTCAGTTGTGGACCGATTTTCAAAATTCTTTTTTTATCTGAAAGAATATAGGTACTCTCGAGGTGGTCCCATGTAAATTTTATCTAAATTGCTTCAGCGTTTTTTGAAAAACTGAACAAGAACGAAAAATACGTATACCTCGATGACGTTTTGGTTTTCTCCAATTACGAGTATGCATATAATTCCACGTCCCATTTTATTGGGCTTTTTAGTTTTGGGGTAAAACAACTAAAAAGTGAAAAATAAAAAACTTTTTTACAAAAAAAAACAACCGACTTCCAAAAAAGAAAATACACTAAAAATTAACTTTAATTTCGGCAGTCGGTGTCAAAAAACGAAGAAATAAAATGCAAACACCGACTTCCAAAATTAAAATATTATTTTTTAGTTTTTAGTGTCTTTTTTTAGAAGTCGGTTGTTTTTTTTTGTAAAAAAGTTTTTATTTAATTACAAGCTTGTAGTTAACTTGCAATGTAGGTATGTATGTAACTAACTATGTTTGTTCGTGTGGAATCTTGCAACTCAAATTAGACCCACTTCCCGATGTCCGATTGGACTCCAATTTGATGAACTTATGTATCTTCGTTGAAAATACAATGATATGGTACCATGGAGCTAGTCTGATGATGGAGACGGCAGATGGCCATAGGAACTTCTGAATTAAACAAGATAAACCCATCTAGTCTGGGCTCGATTGATTTGTCTGAGGAGCACTTTCCACCTCGACGATATTCAAGGTCTGAAGATGAAGCTGAAAGTTGGCCACGGCATCTCAGTGATAAAACAACAGAACCTCACCGAGTTTGCGCTCGATTGATTCGTCTTGAGGAGCACTTTACACATAGACGATATCCAGGGTCTGATGACGAAGCTGGAAGGTAGCAACGGCATCTCTGTGATAAAATAACATAACCCCACCGAGTTTGGGGTCGATTGATTCGTCTTGAGGAGCACTTTGCACCTAGACGATATCTAGGGTCTGATAATGAAGCTGGAAGGTGGCCAGGGCATCTCTATGATAAAACAATATAACTCCACCGAGTTTGGGATCGATTGATTCGTCTTGAGGAGCACTTTACACCTAGATGATATCCAGGGTCTAACGATGAAGCTGGAAGGTGGCCAGGGCATCTCTGTGATGAAACAATATAACCCCAACGAGTTTGGGCTCGATTGATTCGTTTTAAAGAACACTTTACACCTAGATGATATCCAGGGTCTGACGATGAAGCTGGAAGGTGGCCAGGGTATCTCTGTGATGAAACAACAGAACCCTATCAAGTTTGGGCTCGGTTGATTCGTCTTGACGAGCATTTTCTACCTAGACGATATACTGGGTCTGGTGATGAAGCTGGAAGGTGGCCACGGCATCTCTGTGATAAAAAAAACATAAGCCCACCGAGTTTGAGTGAGAAAAGTCTTGAGGAGCACTTTACATCACATCATAATATCCGTAGAATATTTTAAAGCATCACGCCTACTCTTAACCACTTACCTACTGAAAAATTAAAAATAAATGAATGGTAAAAAAATGTTTTTAAAAACAAGCTTTTATCAGGGACAATGAACTTAAAAGTTGGAAATAATTTCTATTAAATATTTGGCGTGTAGGTAGGTACTTACCTATATTCTTAAAAGCTTAAGGCACAGAAGTATAGTAAGTGCAGTATTAGTACAGACCTTTACCTAACCTGTAACGGGTAGTGAAAAAAGTGCCGACAGCAGTGAAAACTTAATATAACTTTAATTTCGGAAGTCGGTGTTTTTATTTTACTTCTTCGTTATTTGACACCGACTTCCGAAATTAAAGTTATTTTTTAATTTTTAGTGTATTTTTTTGGAAGTCGGTTGTTTTTTTTTTGTAAAAAAGTTTTTTATTTTTCACTTTTTAGTTGTTATACCCCAGAATTAAAAACCCCAATAACATGGAACATGGAATTTAAACATTTGGAGAACACCAAAACGTCATCGAGGTAAACGTATTTTTCGTTTTTGTTCAATTTCTCAAAAAGCGCTGAAGCAATTTCGGTAAAATTTAAATGGAACCACCTCGGGAGTATATTCTTTCGGATAAAAAAGAATTTTGAAAATCGGTTCACAACTGACGGAGAAATCGGCAGACATACATAAAAAAAAAAACATACATACAGTCGAACATAGAACCTCCTTCTTTTTCGAAAGTCGGTTAAAAAAATAGAACAGGCTTCCAAAAAAAGTGCAAAAATAACTTATATTTCGGAACTCGGTGTTTCTGTTTTTGTGTCTTCGTTTTTTGACACCGACGTGTCGGCGTGTCGGCACTTTTTTTTAAATGTATGTTCGGGCATAACTCCGTCATATATTGACGGATTTGCAAAATCCTTTTTTTTGTTCGAAAGGGGTTTGTTCCGAAATGGTCTATTAAATGTAATGACATTTAAATTTAATATAAATCTGATTATGGGTCTCGAAGACAGACAACGGTACTCTTCAAAACTTGTCAGCAAATCTACCGGGATTGCTGCGATCGTAAGTCTATGAATTGTTAACACAGTTTATTGGGGAATCACAACTAAAAAGTGAAAAATGAAAACTTATTAGAGAACCGACTTCCAAAAAAAGCGCAAAATAACTTTAATGTCGAAAGTCGGTGTCAATAAACGAAGACGCAAAACCAGAAACACCGACTGCCGAAATTAAAGTTATTTTGCACTTTTTTTGGCAGTCGGTTCGATTTTTTTTTAAATACATAATTATATGATCTTCACGTAGACAGATTTTTTATTCAAGTGAAGTGACTTTCTAGAAAATTACTGAATGACAAGAGCAGTCCTCAAAATGATCGAAGATGAAAATTTTTTGGTCAAGACATGTTCCTAAAATAAGGTTGAATATTTTTGAAGAATCGTCGATTAATAACTAGCTTCTGCCAGCGGCTTCGCTCGCGTGGCATTATTAAGAGCCATTTCACACTTTAACGCAAATTTCTAAGATTTAGGCCGCCTAATTTACCATCTTAGGTAATACTCTGAAATTATTAAATACATGTTAAAATAGACCAGTTTTTGATCTTGCATGGTAATGTATCACATTTTTAAAAAACAACTTGGTAGCTTTGTGGTGATCATTCTCCCACAACTAGTTTACTAATAATTAATCGCAGAGTCAATTACAGATTCCAATATCTATTATTAATATTCACAATTTTGGCTGAAAAAAAATACGTAAGCATCAGACATATATTTTAATTTACGCATTTTGGTTATTTATTCTCGATTATTGATGACATTAGTTAGAAAAAAAGTAAAGACAACTCAATTTTTACGTTTTATATCCCAATTTTGTCGCGATTTTTTTGTATTAAATAAAGCGTAATTTCAACAAAAAATAAATGTCAAAATAAAATATGTTCTTTAAAGAATCAGATTCTATAGTTTAATTTAAAATTCCTTAGTTTAATTAGATACAACAATAATTTTAATATGACTCTGAATTATAATAAATTACGATGCACCAGCGCCCAGCGGGCACCGATTAGTACGGCGCGAGCGCCCGTCGAGGTAGGACCTATGCCATTTTTTCCCGCGCCCCGATTATCGAGCGCTCGTACTGTGAACGTAATATTGTACTACGACCACAACGTTTTGATTCCCAGTGTATTAATTTACATAAGGTGAGTTTTGTTATTATCAAGTAAAGTATTATTTTAGTAGTTTGTAGAATAATAACGTAATTCCGTTTTATTAGTTTTAGCAATGGGATGCAAGACAAAGACATGTGTATGTCGCAGTCATCTGGTTGAATTCGCCATTCAATTAAATGGCTAGACCGATAGTAAATTCAACTAGGATCACTCAACGTTTAACAACCTGGCGTGTTGAAAGTCAGCCCTTTGAAGATGACTGACCAAGTCTCAGCCAAGTGATTCAAAACTTCAAGTTAAATGAAAAATGATGAAAGATGGGGGTAGAGGGGTATTGAAACATAAAATCATAAATATCTCGAAAACGGTAAGTCTAATCGCAAAAATAACCAAAATTTGGGCTCCCTTTATAAATCTCCGTAAGAAAGATCCATAACATCTAAATTCATAAAAAAAAACCGCTACGAGTGCTACGACAGTTGGTTTTTTTTTTTGTGGGGTGGGCAATCATCCAATGACTTCTCCCGCTCTAGGGTGGAGCGGGAGGGCGTGTCAGACTCTTACTGATTAAAACCCACCCCAGTTCCTGCTCTGCCCTGAGTGCCCAGGGGCAAGGTAACTCTGTTTCGAATTTATCCTCAACCTCTGGGCAGTACGACGGTCGGTGACGGTGACGTGCGAGTTCAATAGTTTCCGTAGAAAAATCCATAAGATTTAAATTCATAAAAAAACATTCCGCTACGAGTGCTACGATGGTTTCACTGTGGTAGTGGTACGGGTTTCACTTCAAAAAATATTATTTATTAGTGATTCAATTTTTTTTTAAAGCGTAGTCGGAGCCTCGCTTCGTGGGGCTCAATGGTTTGTAAAAGAAATAACCACGGATGGTGGGGGTCTGAGTTCGCTCACTCACTAGACCCCGCCATTCGCTTCGAATCTAACCTAACCTATTTGAGTCAACACCTAAGTGTCCGAGAGGTAATCAGCTGAGACTGCTAAACTAAGAGTCGTGAGTTCCGTCCTCAGCAAAACATTTGACTTTTCTGCCCGGGGGTGGAGGATAAATTCGAAAGAGTTACCTCGCCCCCGGGCACTCGAGGCAGGGAGGAACAGGGGTGGGTTTTAGTCAGTAAGAGTCTGACACACCCTTCCGCTCCACCCTAGAGCGGAAGAAGTCATAGGATGATTTCCCACCCCCAAAAAAAAAAAAAATAAATAAATAAAAAAAAAAAACCTATTTGAGTCGGGAGCTCGCTACCATTGTGTCAAAAAAAGGAAACGGAATAAATGCTGCTTGCTTGCTGCATGCATGGTGTATGCTTGTTTGCATGCTTCTTATAGTTAAATAAAAACCACATGTTCACAATCAACTGCTTTTTTGAGTGATGTATACGTACATGCGGCGCCGGAGCCGTGACAAAAGCCATTTATTGCTTTTGCATCTTTACTATTTATGTACTGTATGAGTTGGATTTGGTAAAATAATAAACAAATGTAACACAAAATCAAATTATATTTAATTTAAAAAAATGTTACATACACGTAGGTACATTCATAATTTGTAGACCAATTTTAAGCTAATTTCATGATTCTATCAGGTCTATAACTCGTATTACATATGCCTCGTGTCTACGTAACGCCTGAGAAGTTCATAGCAGCTTTGTTATACAAAGTTTTAAAAATATTATTAGGATAAATGAACATTATCTAATTTGAATTTAGGACGTATAGCTTTTATTGAAAACGGTTGTAGCGCTTAGGTGGTGTGTAGAAATAATACTCCAAATGTATGGTTACGATGAAAGTTTAAGTCACAAGAAAAGAGGAATATGGAATGAATATTTGCAAAATATGCACATGTCTTATTACTAAACTTAGGTGTACAAGTAGTGGTCTATTGACAAAATTTATGAACCAATAGGAATCTAGACAAATATTCGGTATAAGAATATAGTTCCTAAAGAAATCCGCGCGGCGCACAGATCGCCGTCAACTTAGCGCCGTCGATTATGCGCGCATAATATAAATATTGCGGGCCGGCGCTGGAGCCCTAGTCTTCCCAGCGCAGCGGCGGAGAACGGATGTGTCTTGATGTATTGCAGCTACAGTACTCCCCCCTTAGCGAAGCGTACAGGCATCTTGACGATCCTGCCTGATCTTGTGCGGTGTTCCTCCGTGATCGAGGCTGGAAGTAGGCTGGATTGATCTTCAGTGGTAGCTGCAGGTGATTGGTGTCTCTTATTACTCGTGTGTTCGTTATTGTCTTCGATGTTGATAGTGTACGCCGGTTTGAGACGGTCGATTGATACGTTGCTAGATCTTCCTGGTAGTCGAATGGTGAAGTATTTCTCGTTGCGTTGGATGACCTTATATGGACCTTTGTATGGATGCTGAAGCGGTTTGCGGACGGTGTCATCACGTACAAATACATGGCTGCATGTTTGTAGGTCGTTGTGCACGAACATACATCGCTTGTTTGAATGCGGTTTGTATGTAGGTGTGAGCTTCGTGATAACGTCATGCAGGTGATCGACGTAGTCATGGTCCATCTTCGTTGCGGCTGGTGATGGTGATATAAAATCGCCGGGTAGGCGTATCGCTTGGCCGTAGGTAAGCTGAGCGGCACTTGTGTTGGTATCGGTGCGCGTGGCGGCTCTTAATCCCATTAGAACAGTAGGTAGTTCGTCGATCCATTTGTTGCTGTTTTCTAGTCGAGCCATGAGTGCGGCTTTCAGTGTTCGGTGCCAGCGTTCGACGATGCCGTTACTCTGCGGGTGTTAGGCAGTAGTACGGGTTTTTTCTACTCCAAGCAATTTTGCGAGGTCTTGGAATAGTCGACTTTCGAACTGTCGTCCTTGATCAGTTGTTATTCTTGTAGGACAACCGAAACGAGATATTCAGGTTTCGTACAGCTTTCTTGCGACGATTTCGGCGGTTATCTCTTGAAGTGGAACTGCTTCAGGCCATCGTGTACTGCGATCGATTATAGTGAGTAGGTATCGATATCCACACGAAGATGTAGGTAATGGTCCAACAATATCAGCGTGTATGTGTTGAAAACGTTCGCTCGGTGGGTATGATGTGACGTCACTGTGATTGTGTCGTTGGACTTTGGATAGCTGACACGATGTACATGTTTTCGTCCACTCGCCAATGTCGGTATTCATTGCTGGCCAAAAGTATCGATCTTGCATTAGTTTTCGGGTAGCTCGTATTCCAGGGTGACTTGAATTGTGCACGGCGTTGAATGCGATGCGACGAAAGTCAGCCGGTAGGTATGGACGAACGTGTGACGTAGACGTTTCGCAGAAAATTGGCTTGTTGGTACCGGGTATGACGATTTTCTTGAGTTCGATGTTAGTTTGATGTGATAATGTTGGAATATTGCTGTCATTTTCTTGTGCTTGTGATAATTCGTCGTAGTTGATCGGTAATTCAATGGTTTCGATACGTGACAGTGCGTCGGCAACAGCGTTGTTTACTCCGCTAATGTGCCGAATGTCCGTTGTAAACTCGCTGATAAACAATAGCTGACGCGTGCGCCGTTGCGTATCGTTATCGGACGGCGGCTTGCGAATAGCGTAGGTCAGCGGTTTGTGGTCAGTGTAAACAATGAGCTCACTTCCTTCGAACATTTTTCTGAAGTGTTTGGTTGCCATGTAGATTGATAATAATTCTCTGTCGAATGTACTGTATCGCTGTTGAGTTTCGGAGAATTTTTTTGAGTAGTAGCCAAATGGAATCCATTTCTTGTTTATTTGTTGTTGAAGTACAGCTCCTGCGCAGGTATTTGATGCATCGCACATGAGGGAGATGGCATCGGTTGGTGATGGAGATGGATGAGCGAGTAAAGCTGCGTTTTGTATGCTAACTTTACATAACTCGAATGCTTGTGACGCTTCTGTGTTCCAGTCGATTTTTGTCTTGTCACGTTTCTTGGAATTGTGCAGGAACGCGTTGAGAGGTGCTTGTATGTGGGCTGCGTTTGGTATGCTGTCACGGTAGAAGTTTACCATGCCAATAAATCGACGTAGGTCTTGAATTGTCTCGGGTTTGGGGTAAGCAGTAATAGCAGTTATTTTGTCTTGTGGTGGCTTGATTCCGTTGCTCGACACGTCATAGCCCAGGAACTTGACATTTTCTCTGCCGAAGACGCATTTTGATGGATTTATGGTGATGCCATACTTGTCTAATCTTTGTAACACCTCCTGTAGATCTTCAATGTGGCTTGTTTCATTTTCTGACGCGACGATAACATCATCAATGAATGGAAATGCGTAGTCTAATCCGATGAGTACTTGATGAATAAATCGTTGGAATGTCTGTCCAGCATTTTTGAGACCTGGACACATTCGTGGGAATTCGAATAGGCCGAAGGGTGTTGTGAGGGCTGTCTTCTCGATGTCCGGTTCATATACTGGAAGTTGTTGTTATGCACGATTTAGGTCAAGGGTAGTGAAGATTTTCTTGCCGTGTAGTAGGTAGGTAAAATCTTTAAGACGTGGAACTGGATATCGGTCGGGTTTGGTGACGTCATTGAGTCTTCGATAGTCACCGCAGACGCGAATGTCGCCGTTTTTCTTAGGAACGACGTGAAGTGGGCTGGACCAAGGACTTTTGCTTGGACGGCAAATTCCTTGCTGCATCATCGACTCGAATTCCTTCTTCACGGACAGGTATCGATGTGGTGGTAGTGGTCTGGTCTTGCTGTGTACTGGTGGACCAGTAGTTTCGATGTGATGTTCTACACGGTGTTTTGGAGTATCCTTCATGCATGATGGTCGTAGGATGTCAGGAAACTTGCTGATTAGCTGGTGATACGGCTGATCAACATCGATACTTCGTACGGTAGGCTCGGCGGAATAGGTGACTGGTGCCTTGACGGTGAGGTTGGTAACTTTGTCGACGAGACATCAGCCGGCTATGTCAACAAGAAGTTGGTGATGTTTCAGGAAGTCGGCACCAATGATGGGTTTGCTGACTGCAGCGATGATAAATTTCCAGGTGTATGGCCTTCGTAGGTTGAGATCCAGTTGTATTGTTTTCTCTCCGTACGTTGGAATGACCGTGTTGTTCGCTGCATACAAACAAAAATCTGTTGGTGTTGCTTTCCCGCCTTTTCTCTTAGGTATCACGGAGACGTTGGCGCCGGTATCAATCAGGAATGACAGACGTGAGTTTTTGTCTGTTATAAATAGTCGGTATGAAGTATTGTTTGCGCCGGTGCCCGCCTCAGCCAACGCAGGAGTTAGTTTCCCGAGGGGGCGCTGCTATCTTCGAAACTGCACGGACGCGTACATTTGCGCGCCTCCTTGCCAAACTTGTGATGATAAAAGCAGATCGCTGGTTGGTCGTTTCTCCTGCTTGATGAACGCGATCTTGAACGCTGTCTGGCGAATGGTCTGCGTTGATGATGATAATTCGATTGATGCGCTTTGAGTTCTGCAATTTCTCTGGTGAGCGCGTCGATTTTCTCCTCTATTGACGTAGGTGCTTGCGGGGTGGCGGGAACGGAGGTAACTGCAGCGATTGCGCCGAGTGGTAGCGTCTGCTCGAGGATCTTGTCTGCCATCATCGCCAGCTCGTGGATATCAGAGTGTTTCGCGATGTTGTCACTGACAGCGAGGACTGCTCGAACAGATTGTGGAAGATGGTTTGTCCACATAATCCGTAGCGCTGAGTCGGAGATATTATTGGCGGCGAGGTTTTTCATGCGACGTAGCAGCTGTGAAGGCTTTTAAGTCTTTTGTATATTATTAGTTGTATTATTTATGACTAACGGATTTAGGACATATTGTATTTAGGAATTTCAATTTTATTGCATGTGATATTATGTGACATTTAAGTTCGGGCAAGTTATCATTCGGACAAATGATGATTAGGACAAAAAAAGTTATGGCACTTTAGATTATGGATAAAAAAGTTAGGTAACACAATAGAGAACCAGATTGAATAACAGAGGAGAGGTTATCCCTCCTGCCGCACGCCACTCTCCACTCTCCATGCCATATGCGTCAGATAGCGCACCAGGCCATCTCACATGCTTCTTCTGACATAAGTACCAAAGGCGCAATACGAAGCCATACAAGGAAAAAAACTTAACCTCTCAACGCCGAGACGCGTCACGTTTCAGCGTCTGTCAGTCCCCGTTGACAGGTGGTCATCGTGTAACTACAGACTTTGTCAGGTTTCGGGTGTATGAACCTTGTCACAGGTCTAAAGACCTTGGCTAATAGTGATAATAGCGGTTTAAAACGCGTGAATCGGGTTTTTGACAATTTTTTTGGCAAGGCAAACTAGCGGAAAACTAGCGGCACACATGAGAGCTGCTCGGGTCGCTCGGGCACGCGTCAAGCCCCTCATTAGCAGACACAATTAAAAACCTATTGTTGCGTTGAATTTTGACGTAAAGGCATCTTGCTTTTCTAGGGTCTATAATTTCGGGCACGCAGTTTTGGTAAAATTGAGGCAATTTCGGAAACATTTTTTCCTCCCAAAAAACCGTCATCTTTTTCAACCCTTACGACTTACAATGGAAAATCAGGATGGGTCCATAGAGCAAATAAGCATGTGTTTTTTTTTGTAATGTGCAACTGGCCTTGTAAGTAGTCATGATTTTGATTCATCACGACTTGAGACTGACTGTCCAATTTAAAACATTCCTTTAAACTTTTTTTTATTATACGCTTTAAACAACACATATTTGTGTATTTTTATTAGTCTAAAAACTTTAATTCTACTGAACAAATGAAGCCACTTTTGTCATAAAGGTGCATTACGAATATAACGGCTCAAGATTGTTTAGTCTGACTCGACACTCGTGCTACACTGTTTGCATTTTGTATGTGTAGATAGCTACGCACACAAACATAATGCTGCCGTCTTTTACCTAAACTCGAGCGCTTAAATTTTGTGAAACGGCTCTTAATTCCCCCGTTATAAACTTTCAACCCCTTTTTTCACCCCCTTAAGGGTTTAATTTCGAAAAACCCTTTCTTAGTGGATACCTACTATTCACAAAGAACACCCTCCAAATTTCATGTCTCTAGGACCAGCGGTTTAGGCTGTGCGTTGATATATCAGTCAGTCAGTCAGGACTTTGAATTTTTAACCGACTTCAAAAAGAAGGATAACAATTCGAATGTTTATATATATATATTGTTATGTATGTTCGGGCATAACTCCATCATGTATTGACGGAATTAATAATAATAATGTTTTATTTATTTCACCTTCAAATTTAACATAAAACAGGTTTACAATAAAATAGGCCGAAAGGTAGCTACATTAATTTACATTTTTAGAGTTTCAACTAATACCTAAACTAAGATAACTTAATATCTTGTAATGTAGGTATCAGCGCCCACCCTTATTTGCATTCACATAATTTAATAATTCTATAAATACATACTTGCTACGGCCGCGAATCAATCGCGTGACCCGACACACACTTGGACGGTTATTTTATTTAGCCCTTATGTAGACTATGGCCTATGGGGATGACGACTAATAGAGGAGTATGGAAGAAAAAGACATGTTGCGCCGACCCCAAATAAATTGGGATAAGGGCAGGAGAATGATGATGATGTAGACTATGGCCTGGGATTAGGAGTAGGTATCCAGGTATTTAAATAGAGTGCGTTGCCCGAGAGTTTATGTCATGATTATGCTCATGTTTCCAGATGGTGGTGTTGCTATCAACGCTGATGGCGGCCGACGGCACCATCCCGCAGCCCCGAGCGCCCAACTTCCAGTACTTTGAGAGGTAAACAACTTATCTATAACATCTCGAACAAAGAATATTTAATTCAAATACATTTCAATAGATGGCATACTATTATAGGCATCGATTTCTTAAGTTTAACATTCACATTTAAAAAAATAATATGGTAAAAACTGTATTTTCTTATTTAATAATCTACCCTAAGCATAAAATTGTGGAATAATGGCCTCCTAATTAAAATTTAGATGTTTATTGGAACGAATTCTTAGGCATTTATATTTCTTGTACCAATAGATGGCGCTGTTTGAAGTTTTAGAGTTTTTCTATTCGCCTTTTTAAAATTTGTTTATTGACACATTTTGAAACAGTAAAACTTTCATGAAGTGCCAAAAATACTATAGTGAGCGTGCAGGAACTATAGAGGGCGTCACATAAATGTCAATGTCAAGTATTTCTACAGTACAAGTTGCGGATTTCACTCAATAGATGGCAGTCTACGTTACGCGTGCTGCGTGTGTGCATGATGCGTGTGTGTATACATATATGACACAGAAATGTCAATGACAAGTTTTTATAGGGTAAAAGTTTCGAATTTACTCCACTAGATGGCACAGACTACGCCCTGCAAGTTCCCTATAAAGTTATTCCTCAATGTGTGACAAAATATTGGTAAAACTTTATGTAAATTCATTCAACTTGCAAGTCGTCGCTGGTAACGGACGACGGACGGGCCCGAACAAAGAACTAGTCTGCTGCTTGTGCCAGTCAAAAACCCGTAGTAACGGCACGGCGGTGCCGTTTCTTTGTATGGGATGAGGCATCTGTACTCCAGTATTATAATTATCTGTGCCTGTACATATTAAATAATGGACTTAGGTAGGTACTTACCTACGTGAATTCAACGCGAAAAAATAAAAAAAAAACCCGCAAGGCTTAAAAGAGAAGCGAACATTTAAAAAACACAAAAGAGCTGATGACCTTGAAACGGCTGAACCGATTTTGATAAAACATGTCTATCATCGCTAGAAAACCTGCTTTCAAATAAAAATATTGCAAAATCGCATTCAAATCGGTTCACCCGTTAAAGAGCAATGGTGCCACAGACACACACACACATAGCGGTCAAACTTATAACACCCCTCTTTTTGCGCAATTCTCAAGATGCTCGCAAACGAATACGTAGGTATTCGTTTAGTGAATGAATGTTCGTTAATCTGTTGGTCTCGGCTCCCGGCTGTTATTTGTAGTTCTCTGACAGTCCTTACAGCTAATCAGAAGCCCGAACGCATTGCATTACTGCTTGTTTCCAAGCAAGATTTTTAATATCTCTGTTGTGGTATGCTTTTGACTGCGTGTCCCACAAACACGGGAATTTTTGAACCAGTAAAATAAGACTGTCGATTCCGCCATTTTTACTCTGCACCAACTCCAAAATATTTTTTTAATATATTTTCAAAAAACCTGACAGCAGTTTAATTATTTAATTTGCCACCAACTGCATCAAACTGCTTGAATAAGTGACTTGTTCGGAACTTTAAAGTTGTTTTTACAGTCGGGCTTTTTGAAAATATTCAATTTTTTATCGGAATAGTTAATCGTCTCCTCTTTATTTTGATACCTCACATGACATTGTTGAAATCCATCAAGCCATTTAGGCTGCAGCTGCAGCGCGTGCCAAGGAAATAGACAAACAAACATACACACTTAAATACTATAATAAAGTTTATTAGTGGAAACATAAGTTTAATTACTAGTTATTGTGTGATGTAAATGTGTATAAGAGTAAACGTGTTATTACTAACGTATGCTTACCTGTCAGATGTCGGACAGCTACGGCTAGACGACAGCAATCTTATAGGTCTTCCTACTTATACAATAAGATAAATAAAATAATAAACATTCATCCTCTTACTGTTCGAGAAACAAAAATGAAAATTAAGAACTGGCTACTTCAATTAAACTACGACCAAACTGAAACGTTATTGCTCACAGATTAATATTCCCTATTACCACATACCTCACCTTCATCTAGCATCCATCACACACACACACCCTCACACACACACGTACATACAAAGACGTTTCATCTACATGCATAAACACATCATGAGTAAACCTAACCCATCACTTATTTGATTTATTTCATCTTATTATTATTATTATTGTTTTTTATTTTTTATTTTTTTTTATTAACAATTTGTATCAGGTAGAAAGTGGGAGAGGGCACTGACTTCTGTAATACAGGTTTTTTTTTTTTTACCTAGCTCAGAAGTCAGGGTTTTCATAGGAATCTTGTATAAAAGTTTGTGAATAAATTTATTATTATTATTATTCTTACAAGACGTAAAGTCAATGTGTAAAAAATAATTGACATTTTATAGGCATTAAAATATAAAATCTATGGTATTAAAGGAGTCTGTAACATTCCTCCGGGCCTTAGTCCATTTGCTCTATGAGGCGATGGGGTGGGCGTACTGTTCTCTTGCTACGCCTCAACACCGGCGTCTGCTCGAGTGTTCGTGGCGAGTAGGAAACGGTCTCTATCGGAGGTTGACTGATTGGATTTGAACTGGCACGAGGTAGTACTTCATGTGGTGTGGACGTTGATGATTCAGCCGATGACGATGGTCCCATGGCAATATCTGGCTCGTTGGTTGGTGACTGAGCTACACTCGCCTTGGAGCGTATGTGGTCGGCGTGTCTGCGCTTCAGGACTCCTGGAGTTCTAACCACATAAGAATACCTGTGTTTCCGTTCCTCAATGATAGCCGGTTTCCATTTATTTTCCAGTTTGGTACAGATGTACACTGCTTCCCCATTCTGGAAATTCGGAGTCATTTGTTCAGATTGAATATTAGCTTGAATGTTTTTATAGCGCAATGTCCTTCTCATATTCGGCCTAACATTATCCAGTAAGCAGTTTAGCTGTCTTCCGAACATCATTTGGGCTGGTGATTTTCCTGTGGTAGTATGCGGTGTGTTACGATAAGAAAAGAGAAAGTTTTGAAGCCTCCGTTTTGGGTTGACTATGTCTTCTTCACTTGCAGTCATTCTTGATTTAAAAGTTCGCACGAGTCGTTCGGCCAATCCATTGGTCCTTGGATGGTAGGGTGAAGATGTCATATGCACTATACCCTTCGACTCGTGATACTCTCGAAAGTCTTTGGAAGTAAATTGAGGTCCGTTGTCGGAGACAATAATTTGAGGCAATCCAAATGTAGTAAAAATACCATATAATTTCTTGCATAATGTTCTGGTGGTTATCTTTGCCATAGGCTTAACTTCTATCCATTTCGATAAGGCGTCGGCCAGAACTAGCCAATACTTACCCTCAAAAGGTCCGGCAAAGTCGACGTGAACTCTTTCCCATACCTTTTCTGGGATCGACCAAGAGTATACAGGAAGTTCTGGGTTGTTGGGCCTATTTTCCTGGCATTTTTGTCATTTTTTTACAAAATTGTCAATGTCTTCTTCAAGTGTTGGCCACCATACATAGAAGCGCGCAAGGCCTCTCATTGCAGAAGTTCCAGGATGGCCAATGTGTAAATAGCGCAATACTGTACTTATTAATTTACTCGGTATAACAACCCTAGCTTGCCACATCATGATGATCTTGTTCTCTATAGACAGTTCACTGCGTTTTCTAATAAACGGTTTCAGATCAGTCTGTGAACAGTCAAACCAGTCGGTTTTGATTAATTGCAGGACTTTCTTTAATGTGGCATCGTTTTTCGTTTCTTCTCTGATAAGTTCTTCACTTAAGGCCAAGTCGTTAATTTTATTATGCTGTATCAATTCAGTAATTTTGCATATAGGTACCTCTGGGTGATTCGGCTGTTCAGTGCTATTTGGCATTCTGGATAGGTAATGAGCAATAATGTTATATGCCCCTTTTTTATAAATTTTGTCATAATCATAATTTCCAATCACGAGTGCCCACCTCACAAGTCTATTATTGGCAATCTTCGGAAGATTTCGTTGCGGGCCCAATATGTGAATAAGTGGTTTGTGGTCAGTTACAAGTGTGAATTTTATGCCTCTGAGATACTGGTCGAATTTTTGAATGCCATAAAATATTGCCAATGCTTCGCGGTCTATAACAGAATATTTGCGATCGATTATTTAAGGTTCTGTAGCGAAATATTTGACGTTGTTGGTCGTGTGTTGCAGGCCGAACTACCGCTACCCGTACTACGACGAGAACGGCAAGGGCAAGCTGCTGTACGGTTACGGCGGGCCCGAGCTCTACCAGTACAAGTCCTACTCGCCGCTCGAGGGCATCTACTAGGGATAGTCGACACAATACCAGGAACACGCCCGCTTTCTGGAACGAAAACCAGCATCTAAATTCGTTAATCAACTGTCATACGCATTTCAACTGGATCACTTGCTTTGAGATTAATTATTAAACAATGTTAGCTTGCGTTCCAGAAAATGGGGATTAGTTTTAAACAATATTATTGAAATATTAAAATCATTTAATATTGACGCAGCGACCATTATGTGTAGGTTTTCTTAGTGATACCTGTACAGGGCCGCTGTTTCAGATCATTAGGTTTTGTATTTGCTGTAGGTAATAAGTAGATGCTATTAAATTTTATTTGTACAATATAATAGTTAAGACATAAAACTTGTAACCATTTGATTGTATTTGAAAAACCTTGGTGACTTATGAAGTTCTACAAATAAAGTCCTATTTGAAACCAAATCTGCTTATGTATTAGTATTAATTTCTGTACTTACGCAAAATACGCGCCTTGAGCGTGGAGTTGCGGAAACCAGCCCGACATACATACATAGGTAGTATTAATTTATAACAGATTAATGATGCAAAATAAATGAAAAGGATAGATGAAGACCCAACCTGGACACTGGACTAAAACATGCAAAGTCATTGCTTAAAATCGTCATGATTTTGTGAACTTTACGATATGTGTCACCCACAACACACATTATGTGCTCCATAACATATATCAAACGTAGCTCACAACTTTTAACATATTATCCTTGAGCGCGTTAGTTCATCAAACACTACTATTTGCACTCACACACTAAATACTCTATTGTATACAGGGCTTCGTTGATATGTTCAGTTCAGTGTATTACGTGAAGCAGCTCACTAAACATGCATCCAACACAGATGACAGTTGCGCTGACTCTACTAGCTATAGTTTCGTGCTGTGACAGTGTGTATGTTTACTCAAGTTTCTGGGCACCTCTGTTTGACAGACACATTCTGAACTACCGTGTAGATGCTACCTTTCATCCTGACCATGCTAAAAGTGGAAGAGAACAGTATGCTAAGAATTATGGGTACAGAGGGGAGAGACTTATTGCAGATCTGGGCAATGGAAAAGGTCCAGTTGATGTACCTAGAGATGTAAAGGTAAGCTGTTACCAGATACTATTTTAGCAGTATGAATGGTGTGTAGTAAATTGTGTTCATTTTCATATTGTTTTCTTTCCACAGATGTATGGAGATGTGAAGTTTTACTACACATAAGAAGTTAAGTTCCTGTTAACTGTTACTTATTGTTGATTCTACAAATTTGTTTTAATGGAGTTTTATGAGCCAAATCATATTTATATTTATGTACTGCTACTTACATTTAACTTGGTATAAAATGTTCAGAAATAAAACTACAAAATGTTAGAGATTACAAAACATTTATTAAAATCTTAACCTTAACTTATGACAATACTTAGTTACCTATATCCGTCTCTTCTGCGTGCTGATGTAGAGCACATTGTTCCCGCGGATGAATGCATCTCCGTATTTGTTCTTGAGCTGTCCATTCACATACTCTTCAGTCTGTTCGAGCGCTATGTTCATGTAGCCATCTAGGCACGCCAACACTCCTGAAATAATAGAAAGTTACAAATTTAACAAAGGAAATATTCAAATATTTATATCTTGTCCAACTAGTTAAAAGTTTTCGTAAATTGAGATGGTGAAGTTTATTCTCCTAAGATGACCTTCGTTATATGTGATACTAAATAATGCTATTTGTGATGCCGTTTGAGTAATCGTCATTAGTACACCTAACCTAGAAAATTCTGTCAAACAAACATTTGTTTTAACGATTATCTCATTCATCACAGCTTCCTTATGTCTGTGGACGGCAAATAAATGTAACTGCGTGTACCTGATGTCATCTCGAAGTGTGCGGCAGCTCAAGGTAAAGTATTGAAGTAAATAAACAAGATTGTAACCTCTGTAGTCGACGCCGCTATTCAGTTTGACGACGACGGGACGCCCGTGGATCTGCTGAATAAAAGATGACAAAGCTTCTTTGCGACTCATTGTAATATCTGATTTATTTATAATTTACAACGTGAAACATTAAAATCACCGCCGACCGATACCTATCATTTACAGTACAGCGCGTTAAAGCTGTCATTCATTGCTGTACAAATTTTTTTTCTTCGCATTTTCTGGGGCATGCTAAGGTCATAACCCATACCGCCTCGTCTTTAGTAGTTTAGTTTTTCTTTTTTTTTCATTAGAATGAAGATGTAACACATTCTAATGTTTTATGCAGTAATTGGCAACAAATGTATCGAGTCAGCCTTCTCGGCAAACTTCACTGAGGTAGTCAATACTACAATAAAATTCTCAGCTACATTTTACCGAGATCGCGCCTGTTTCAATGATTCCACATATTGTCCAGTTGCGTAGACACTTGAGACACAAGACTACACCAATTTTACATCACAATATCCACTAGGAATCAATAAACGAATAATTAAAACGGCCACTGAACTGCACTCGAAAAAATCCCGCCAAAAACTCTCTGTCAATTTTTTTTTTGGTCAATTTTTTTGTTCCTTTACGAACAAGCAAAGGTCAGGGACCATGCTGCCTAGTCATCAGTAGTGTATTTTTTTATATTACTGAGGACATACACTTAGAGAAAGATTATTTAGTTCCCAATATTTATTTTTCATGAGCTATCATGCCCGAACTGTCTTGACACCTATTTTATTTCTTTTTCATAAAACATAGACAAATACAAGTAGGTAGCATATACATACGTCTACCTTAACACCCCACCTCGATTAATAGTGTTTTATTGAAAATCAAACACCCTTAATCGCTTCTAAAAAAAAAATTCAAATCAAAACATTCTACATTTACAGTAACATAAAAATAAAATTTTGGTGACACTAAACTATTAAGTTATCCAAAAAAAAAATATCATGGTCACCGTACTACATGAGAATACAATTTTTCTTCTTACTTATGTACCTATAAGTATCTAATATCATTTTAGTTTATTTTATTTTTATTTTATTAATTTTAGGAAAGCTTAGGTACAGCTAATACATTTCATTATCTTGTAATAGTATGTAGAAGATGGCCAATTACAAGCTTCCACTGATAAATAATGTGAACTATATAAACAAATACACGAAAACAGCGACGCATGAATTACACAAATAATGCTGCATATACATCACATGCTCAAAAAAAAAAAACAAAAAACAATAATAATTTAAAAAAAAAAAAAAAAATACTAAGTAATATGTGAAATTTTGATGTACAATAAAGAATTAAGAATACAAAGAAATTGTTACACTTCGAAAAAGCAATTACTCAACCTTTTCTTCATTTCTTTAATACTACTAGTGAATAGGTCTAGGTCGAGATCCTGACACACCATATTGAATGTACGACAAGCTCTAATGATGAACGAGTTCTGTCTGTAGTTGGAACTAACTTGAGGCACATGGAGAAGACGTGGCTTGCGAAGAAAAACACTTGGCACACGTAATCTGATCTTGCCCACCAGCTCAGGGACATCAGTAGATCCGTTCGCAATACCAAACAAAAAAGCAAGATCTGCAATTTTCCTTCGCTCGTGTAGCGGCAGAATATGAAATTTTTTACACCGACTTTCATAGTTCGGTAGATAGGTATTAGAGCGATATTGAGTGTACCTCAAAAACCGCTTTTGTATACTTTCAAGCCGATTAATGTATACTTTATAATTGGGATTCCAAATTTGAGAACCATATTCAAGGTGGCTACGGACAAACGCACAATAAAGGATTTTCATTGGCTTAACATTTTTAAAATCTGAAGAGACCCTAAAAATAAAACCCAAGGCTTTAGAAGCCTTGTTAAATATGTTATTTATATGTGCATCAAACAAAAACTTATAGTCAAAAATAACTCCAAGATCCCTGATGACACTGACTCTCGCTATAAAGGTGTTCGATAGCTTATAATCAAATTTTATAGGATTTGGCTTACGTGTAAATGTACATATAAAGCATTTGGAAACATTTAAATCTAACCTATTTTTAATGCAGTACTCGTGGAACCGGTCCAGATCATCCTGTAATAGGCGTGCGTCCTCAACAGTTGAGATTTGACCCAAAATCTTCATATCATCTGCATACAATAGGACTTTAGAATGAAGGAAACAAGAGGCAATGTCATTAATAAAAATATTAAATAACAGAGGTCCTAACAAGGATCCCTGGGGAACCCCTGATGGAATATACATCGCTCTCGAAGTATAACCATTGAGAACCACCGTCTGGCTCCTATTCTCCACGTATGACGAGAACCATCTAAACAAATTGCCCCTCACACCAACCAACAAGAGTTTGCGCATAAGAAGCGCATGATCAATTCGATCAAAACACTTGCTGTAGTCCGTGTATATAACGTCGACCTGAGACGGTCTGGACATGTGCTCCGTAAGATAGTCACTACATATCACAAGATTGGATGTGGTCGAGCGACCTTTTAAAAACCCATGCTGATTTTCACAGAAACTTCATTTTAGTGAAGCAGAAAGTTGTCTGTGTACAATTTTCTCCATAATTTTAGCAAACACACAAAGTTTAGAAATCGGTCTATAGTTGTCTATACTGTCCTTAGCACCTTTTTTATGAATCGGCGTTATATACGCTGACTTCCAGATAAGAGGCACTACACCTAATTCAAATGACCGTTTAAATAAAATTGTTAACGGACCTGATAGACACTTGGCACATTTAGATATAAAAATTGGCGAAATGTTATCAGGGGGCTTACTATGAACTCTTAAAGCAGGTCAATTTTAGACGAAAAATAAACTGTCCTGCTAGTTCGTACCATGAGCGCGCTAATTAGCAGGCGAGCCAGCGATCACGTGGCCTAAGCCGGTGAGTGACTACGTCACAGCATTTCAGCACTGACCTGCGACTTATCCTACCCACTAAAACGCCCGCATTGGCCCCCCCAAGTCGGCAGGAGCGTCCAAACATTCGCGCCGCGCGAGCGCCCGGCTCGTTGCTAAATTAAAGCTTAATATCTCAGAAACTACTGGAGCTATATGCAAACAAAAAATACGTGTGTATTGCTGATAATATAGAGAAACGACATACGTGAAAACCAAAGAATGATAAAGTGTTTAAAGTACTTCAAATGAAATGTAAACGTAAAAAAACGTTACAAAAAAACGTTAATATTTGTTAACTTATGCCCTTACCAATAATTTTGTAGTTTGTACCTTTAAAACCTATTTATTATTAAACTAGACTATATAACCAATTTTTTGATACCTAGAAGTCACTAGGCGATATATTATAGGTACCACAGAAAACCAAAACAAAACACCCCTTTCTCTCATTTTTTTCCCGCCAAAATCGAGTCAAGTTACGGGAAGATGGAATGTTGACCTACTTTATCGTTGTATTTTACTGTTTTATGTATTTGTAAATACTAATTATTAACAACTTTCGACATTACGAGCGATGTTTTAAGAGATTATGAAGTAAATAATACTAAAAAAAAAATAAACATAATTTATATAATTACGTAAACATTCCACCGTTTCCATGTTCCGTTTCTCAATTTTAGTATTTTCAACACAGACGGGACCTCTGAGAAGTTTATGTATTCGTAATCCTTGAAATTTTGCCGATTTTATGGATAGATAACATAGGTAGGTTGGATTTTACGAAAATTCCAATTAAATCACAAAGTTGACATAAGTTGACTGTTGACACTGACTGTTGACGGACGACATTTCAAAAATTTAAAAAAAAAAATCTCTATGTCATAGTGCGGGGTGCCCAAGAACAAAAAGACGCGGAATTTAGTCGAGTACCATAAATAATACAGAAAAACCGTTAAAAGTTACCAACCATAGGAGAAATAAATATTTAAGCGAACAAATCGCGCGAGCCAACGCGTTGGCCGTGGCGTGCTAGATAACAATTTTTTGCACCAGCTAGGTTGCTGGGACGTCACAGCCATCAAGTATTTTTTGACATTTAAACATCCAACAATTGAACTGCCCTGCTGTCATAATTTGCATCCTTGGGGCCTACTATGAACTCTTAAAGCAGGTCAATTTTAGACGAAAAATAAACTGTCGTGCTAGTTCGTACCATGAGCGCGCTAATTAGCAGGCGAGCCAGCGATCACGTGACCTAAGCCGGTGAGTGAGTGACTACGTCACAGCATTTCAGCTGACTGACCTGTGACTTATCCTACCATCAAGTATTTTTGACATTTAAACATCCAACAATTGAACTGCCCCGCCGTCATAATTTGCAGCCTTGTGAAACTAACTTAAATTGACCTGTTTCAATTAAAAAATACAACAAAAACGTAAGTAATTGTAAAAATGTGCATAAAATATATTTCGGACGTTATTTCAAAGTATTGTTAAACATAGAAAATCCTCTATATGCAGCTGTGTTATTCTTTATTTTAGATATGTGATGAAGATGAAATTTTTGAGTTTCTCGAGGCAGATAATTGTTTCAATATTGTTAAACAAAACGCTAAAATTCAAAGAAATCTTATACGAAACTCGATAAAACCATTTGCATTTCCTTTTGTTAAACGATATAGGTTCACTAAAGAGCTTGCACTTGAGCTCTGTAACGAGCTACGAGCTTTCATGCCACGCCCTACGAAATCAACAGATTTGTCGATTGAAGTCAAGGTTAGTACATAGGTACTAATTTATTCTATTTATCCGGCTAATCATCGTAATCATATGTACCTACCTAATTGTTTCTGTTGCTATGTTTCAGGTTTTATTAGAGTGATTCCGCCGTTTCGTCCAAATCGTCTTTCCAGAAGTAAAGTCATGATAAATATTTAAATTAATCAAAATATGATAATCAAATAAGTTAACATTTAGTTAGATCTCAAAGGCGCATAGTTTATAATAGGTCTAGTAACCATAATAAAAAAAATCTTAGAACAAAAACATGCCTAGATTTCATTCCACTCCCTATCCACATGGTCACCCAGAATGTTTCTAGATACATTATTGCGCTTTCCTATATAAAAGTACAAGTTATTTGTGCCTATTTTCTAAGTTATTTAATGTCGATTATTAATTTATGACAAAGATTTTTTTAAACAGTGCCTATCATAGAAAGAATCAGCGTTAAAAAATTGTCAAACGAAAAACTTCATTCCATTCCATAAAAATTGCAATCGAAATTATTTTGAAGTACAATCATACCGGTGCATTAAATCCTACTACCTACGTGTCCCGCACCCCAGTCTACCAAAAAAGTTCATCACGGGCACACCCGTGCGCCCCTAACGGCAAATATTTACGAAAATAGTTTTATAAACCACGTTTGTCACAGGTAAGTACTCATTACATTCCATTAATTTAATAAGTAAGTGTATGATAAAAAAATATGGTTTTGATGTAAAATTATAGTGTATAGTTAGGTTATGTCACATTATATTTTAGTACAGCTAGTTTCCTATTTTATTCTAAATAAATTAAGAAAATCTGTTCAAATTTCATTACCCTCCATTTCATTACATTCCGTTTCCTCTAATTTTCTATACGGAAGGGAATGAAGCGTTATGGAAGGTAATGAAATATTATGGGAAATTAAATAGTAAATCAATTTTAAGGCAAACCTTATTTGTTGTTCATACAAAATTAAGACTTATTACAATTGATGAAGGTTGTTATTATTTCCGCCTAATTGTGAAACGCGCCGGATAGCTGCATGGGCACCACAGGTGGGCACTTCCACTTGTGTTTTCTATTCCGGGACTCATTTAAGTTCGAGTGGTAAAATAAATTGACTTGAGGATTAACAAATCGATTTGCTATTTCCTCAAATTTTATTTTATAATAATTGCCTACGAACCTTCTTGCTAAACAGAACGACATACCTATCCAACTATTTTAGCGTTTTCAAAGTTTTTTTTTTTACTTGTTACTCAGAGGATATGACTATAGCTAAGCAAAAGCAAAAAAAACATCCACACAAGAAAAGTTAGCGAAAGACAGACTGCTTATGAAAGAAAAATATGCAGAAATCTCAGAATCAATCAAATTAGATCCTGAAAAATACAGAATTAAAAAAGAGAAAAAAAGAAAAAATAATATTTTGTAAGGAAAGAAAAAAGTTCTTAGTATAACAGAAATGACCAACAGACAAAAAAGGGAACATTGGAGAAGATGGCGAAAAAACTCAAGACAATATTTCAATAAGATACAAGAACAAAGGAAAGTGCAAAGTATTTTACTGGAGAATTTGCCACCCACTAGCGAAACTACAGAAATCCTAAACATCACAGATAGATTCTGAAGTATGCCACCCTTTGATGGAAATAGAAGAACCACCAGAATTTACACCAAAGATAATAAAAAGCCATCAGACAGACGAAGTGTTCTACAAGTGTTTGAGGCAGTTACGATATATATATTTTTTAATTATTAATAGGCTCGCGTTTGACCACTACCTCACCAGATTGTAAACGATAATGTGGTAGAAGATAGAGCACGCTTGCCTAGAAACAACCTATTCACTCTCGACTTAAAGAATCCCAGGTTGTAGCTATCAGGAAACACAGACTCTGACAGGGAATTTTATTCTTTTGCTGTACGCACGATGAATGTGTTCCCAAAACATTTTGTGCGTATGGGTGGGGCGTCCATCATGTAACAGTGGCCCATCGCCGTACGTCTTGGGGTCCGATGATGGAACGGGCTTGGCGAAATTAAACTATGCAATTCCGACGCACACTCTCCAAAATGTAATCGATAGGCTAGCAACTCGGGGTCGATGCTCAAGAATTTGGAGCTTGGACTCGACGAGCTTATCATTGCCAATGATCCTCGTGGCTCGTTTCTTAATTGACTTAAGCCCATCAAGCTGGTATCTGGCAGATCCGTCCCAAAAATGAAAGCAGTACTCCATAGGTACACGATCGAACTAGCGCTTGATAAAGTTTGAGCAGTTGTTCCGGCGTGCAGTACCATCTCACTTTTGCTAGGATTCCCAACTTTTTAGCAGCCATTTGAGCCTTTGATATATGGGCCAAAATTGATAGTGGATGGTAAGGTGACACCAAGAAGATCAAGAATGATCGGTTATGGGCACGGTTACACTTCGGAAAGATGGAGCCGGGTGGAGTTGGTTGCTTTTAGCAGAGAAAAGACCACGCCTGGGTTTTAGCATTGAACTTGACCAAATTGGTATCACTCCATTCAGAGACTGCCTTTAAGGACAAGTTAAAGCGTTCAACCATAGCCTCTCGGAGAAACCGTCAGCCATCAGCAGCAGTGCTGCCGTCTGCATACCCAAAGGTACTGACTTAAGGAGATCATTTATATGCAGCAAAAATAGTGTTGCCGGGAGCACCGGCCACTAAGCGATCCCGGCATTGATATTCAGCTGATTGGACGAGCAGCTCAATTACCACTCGGATGGACCGATCCCTCAGGAAGTCTGAAATCCAATCGTACAGACCAGTGGGTAGACCGAAGGAAGGAAGCGTAGCAATAAGACTTTCGTGCTAGATGCTGTCGAACACTTTCGGCGTTTGGCTTATAGATCAACGAAAGTGATTTCTAATTTGCAAGAAGTAGATAAACTTAAGAAAGAGAAGGATATGCTAAGAAATCAAATACGTAAAGATCGAATGTTACAGAAAGTAAGAAAGTCTATAGAAGATACCATCGAAAAAAAGTAAATCAAGTAATTAATGATATAAAAGCTGATAAAATAGAGGAAGTTAAGAAAAAGGTACTGTTCAATGAAACGCTCAATCACGGAGTGTCTACCAAATACAAAAGTCTTCCTAAAAAGAGAAGAAATATTTTGTTGAAGGTAGCGTTGACAATTCGTGGTGATTCGAAAAGTATGGAGTGCTGTCAAAAGTCAATTCTGATATAAAAAAGAAAGTATTAGAAAAAAAGTGCGAGAAAAGAAAATAGTGGAGAAACAACGTGTGGAAAATTTTCTTCAAGAAGACTTTAACAGTCAGGTAGCTCCTGGGAAACATGAATTTTTCAATACCGTGGTGGTGTACAAAAACAAAAGCGGTATTTTATTTTTCGTTTTTAAAAAAAATAGATATACGTTTTGAGAAACTGGGTTCAAAAGTGATACTCATTAGGTGTATTTTATATCTCAACTACATGAATGTTCCATTTTGGTATGCTGTTTATTTTAATAATAAATATTTTTTAAATTTCTATATGAGTTACTTTATTTCACCCATAAACTTTTCATTACCTTCCATACTAAATCATTACACTCTCGTCATATTTCATTACCCTCCAAACTTCATCATTACACTCTCTCCGTATTTCATTACCTTCCGCATCCTCATTACACTCCATCGATTTTCTTGAAAAGGAAATCATTTTCATGAACGCCTTTAACGATAACCCACATCTAGAAGGTATACGAATAATTGAATTGATTCATTTTGCGAAACCATGAATTAAAAATACATTCCACAAAATTACTCCGTTATGGACGAAATGGCGGAATCACTCTTAGCATTATCTTTTTACGCGAATGGTTCGTATCAAAGACCAACAGGTGATATCGCTGCACATTCTGTTGCACAGCAAACAGTATCAACTGCAATCGCACAAATAACAGAATGTTAAATCTACCACATTTTCGCCGAAAATATAAAATTCCCAGCTAGTCCTAGTGAACGGCGAGTAAATGTGGGTAAATCCTGTAAAATTCTTTATTTTACTCTGAATGCACAACTTTGTTTTACTTATTTCAGATTTTTAAACAAGTTTGGTATGCCTGGAGTTTTAGGTTGCATTGATGGATGTAGCAATAAAACGGCCAACACATCATGAAGAACGTTTTTACTGTAGCAAACAATATCATTCTTTAAATGTGCATGTGGTAGGTATCTTTATTAAGTAATAAGAATAAGGTACATTGCAATCATTTTTTAATGTAACACACAGAGTAGACCAAAAACAAAATAGATTAAAAAAGCATAACAATATATTACAGCCAATTTACACAACAATTATTTATATTTTATACTTTAAGGGTCTACTAACGGTCCAGTGGCGCCCTCATTGAATAAAAAATCGTAGCATAACACAGAAAATAATGCAATCATTTTTTAATGTAACACACAGAGTAGACCAAAAACAAAATAGATTAAAAAAGCATAACAATATATTACAGCCAATTTACACAACAATGATTTATATTTTATACTTTAAGGGTCTACTAACGGTCCAGTGGCGCCCTCATTGAATAAAAAATCGTAGCATAACACAGAAAACAAATATTAAAGAATCCAATGTCACGTTTGTTACAAATAGGATAAGTATTTTTACGTTGTTAAAACAGGTCTCAGAATGTTTCGTATCCAAAGTAGTAGGCAAAAGTGCCAGAAACGGCTGTTTTTGGTCACTGGATCGTTAGTAGGGCCTTAACACTAAATACTTGATTCTCAACAAAACCAGTTCAAAATGATTGTCTTGAATTTCTATTTAAAATTGTATAAACATATTATTATATGTCAATGTAAAAACAATCATCCTATTTGACTATAAGACTACTACTAAGTAATAATAATATACATATTATATGTAGGTACACAAATGAAATGATATCAAACAGTTTTTCTTGTTTGATATAAATATATAAGATAAAGTTATTATACTAGTTAGTGATATTGTGTAAATTAAAAAAATGACTACAATTCTAGATTTGCAACTCAGACATGGAAATTATTAGCGTAGATGCCAGCAATGGAGGAGCAACCTGATCATTCATATGGACCATCCATCCATTAAAAGTACATATGGAGGAGTTTATGTGGCTTTTAGGTATGTAAAAACAAAAAAATACAAAGATTGTCTGAAAACATCTGAGTCTATAATAAAATAAAGTAATGTTTAGATCACCAATTTGTATATTTTTTCTAGGTGATTCTGGATATCCGTTAAGGAAGACCATGAAGACTCCTATTATAGATGCTTCTCCAGATTCACCTGAGGCTTACTACACTGGATTGCATGTGAGAACTCATAATGTGATAGAACGAACAATTGGACTTCTTAAAGCACGCTTTAGATGCCTACTAGTACATAGGGTTCTACATTATGAACCTCAAGTAGCGGCATCTATTGTAAATGCATGTGTTGTACTGCACAACATTTGCAATAGGGCCAATGTTCCTGTGCAGGAGTTCGATTCTGAAGAAGTTTTAGAAGAAGCACAATTGCAACCTTCTACTCAAAATATGACAAACAGCACTTCAGAGACGTTCAGACATTCTTCCAGGAGGGCCCAAAATCTTGAACTGCAATATGGCCTCTCTACTAGAAGAGAGCTTATTGCACATTTGTGGGAGCGCCGACATGTAACCTAGAATGTTAAAATAATTTAAGTACATACATAGCTAACACCTGTAAACAAGCAATTCTTGTTTAAATACATATAATGTGAATCTTGGAAAAGGCTCCAACCATTTAATGAAATTTAGTATACTAAAGTTTCGATCTAGGTAGGTTTCATTTTTATAAAACGTCGTTTTATCCATGTAAAAACCGAGCAAAGCTCGATCATGCAGGTACTATATTTTTAAATCAGATATATAATTATTATTAGGAGATTACTAAGTTAATATAATATTTGTCGTCATTAGTAAATTTATGTTTTAAAGTGTATTGTAAGTCAGGAACTAATTACCTATTGTTTATGCTGTCTAATGTAGCTGCTATATGAGAAAGTACATTGCAAATATTTCTTAGGCCTGTGCTTATTTTTTGTGTTGCCTCTGCTCGCACTTGGCTTGATTGGACGAGAGCTCTTCTTGCCATCTCTTGAGACATAGGTGCTAACCGACGCCGCCGTCTCCGGGACTGAGTAGACGTCATAGCTTCTGCTGGCTGAGTGAGTTGGGTTGACGTGTTGCCTTGTTGATGCACAAGATCTTCTTGAGACGACTGTTGGACGTGTGGTTCTTGGAGGGATGGTCCAACAGAAATGTTTCCTCCCACAACTTCATCAGGCATTAACAAAATAGATGGGGAGGGCATTTTGAGAAGCACTTAATGTTGATGCCTGAAATTAATTAATACAAAACTTAGTGACTCTATTATGTAACAAGACTAAGAAGTTAGTACCTATGTCATTCTAAATAATAGATAATTAAGTTGATAGACTGAAAATGAAGTTTCAAAAAATTCACTCTTTACCTTTAGGTTTTGCAAATAAATATTTGATTTGATTTGTTAAAGAGTGAATTTTAATTATATTTAGTATGCTTTTAACTCTGTCTAATAAGGATATTATAGTTAATTCTCTTACATTTGAGTGTCAAAACAAAGGTTCATGGCTACAAATTTTGAGTACTTTTAATTCAAATTTCTTCAACAAATTGGAGTACCTAATTACACCATTGCTATTATAATAAAGTTGGAAATGTAAATCTATTTTTATTTACAAAAATTCTACTTACATGAGTGCTTTCTGTGTGAAATGGGTCCACTTGGATTCCTGGAAGACCCGCACCATAATCCTCACCAAGAATTGACAGATTTTTTTTTTTCTATATCTGTAAAAGCTGCCGGGGTACGACTTTACTTAATCTGACGTGGAATTAAGGGTTGAAAGGGGGAGGGGGGGAGGGGGGAGGGTATAGACCCCCCCCCTAAGAAAGAAAAAGCGAGGAAACGCCCCCTTTTTTTTTTAAGAATTTTTAAAATTCGCATTTTGAGGTTATGTTTACGTAATTTTTTTTGTCAATTTAAAGGGAGGAAGGGTGAGAGAGGAAGGTGTAGAAGCTCCCCCATTAAGAAAAAGTTGCGGAAGCCCCCCCTCCTTTTTAAAAAAAAAATATTTGCTGAACCAGACAATTTTTTCTAAATAAATTTGTCGTTTCTGGCACTCGCCGGCCGCTGCCGCGGCACCGCTCGCTACGCTCGCTCGGCTCGTGCGTAAAGGGTCACAGTTCTAACCTAACCTAACCCAACCACTTTTTCCGGGTACCCTACTTATGCACTGTATTGTATTGCTGCAAAAAAATGCGTTTCGTTTCACCTATCAAATACCACAAGAGAAAAAAATAACTTTAAATAGTCAATAAATCAAAATTTTCGTAGTTATTCAGCCAAAAAACACTCTTCACTGAGAAATTATTATATACAAATAAAATAACTAATTAAAATGCGAATTAAAAAAAAACATAAAAATTTGCGAGTCGACTTAATAGTTGCATTATCAAAACGCATTATTAGAACACCCTAAAATAGCAACACCAGCTGTCAAAATTACGTCAAAAGTAAGAAAATAGTGTGAAAGTGAGGTTATTTTATCAAAGTTTGATATTTTTTATCTCCGAAACCATTAATTTCCTCGCCTTAAAAACTGTACGCGGATGCTTCTAATAACATGACCTATCTGTGAAAAAAATATGAACTCCCAACTCCACGTCAGATTAACTAAAGTTTAGCCGCTGCCGGTTGATTCTGTTATCAGCCCAAGTTTTCCAATCCTTGTAAGCACCACCAACAACCGAATTTAGTTTTTCTGCCACCTCAGTCCACACTCCTCGGGACATTTCCCGAGCTTGAGCACTTTTATTGTAGCCCATAGCGATGAATAGCGATGTCTTTGTGAGCATTCAAAAAATCCCACAGTTTCTACTTAATTGTTCGTAAGAAACTCTTCTTGAAGCCATGATCACAAACACTTGCCTGCCACTTACAGACACGGCCGCAAAACTAATTTCTATTCTATTTTCAGTTAATAATCTAAAGTTAAACTTGAAACTACAAAAACTAACTTATAAACTTACACCTCTAAATGCTCGTAATTTTTTTTTTATTTACCCCGAAGGGAAGGCTCAAGTCTTATGATCATATTGCCTAGTCTTACGTAGTGTATTTTTACTTTTTTTCCATTATAATGCAGATGTAACACATTCTAATGTTTTTTGCAGTCTTTGGCAACAAATGTGTTGAGTCAGCCTTCTCGGCAAACTTCGCTGAGGCAGTCGATACTACAATAAAATTCTCAGCTCCAATTTACCGAGATCGCGCCTGTTTCAATGATTCCACATATTGTTCGATTGCATAGCCACTTGAGACACAAAACTACACCAATTCGCTCTCACAAATAATGTCAAATTCCTTTTTTTGCCACCAAACAATGTTTCCTTCATCACTCTTTTTAACTGTTATCTTAGACACCTAATTAATTTGTATAAAAACCGTAAAACCGCTTATGTATTTTAGAACGTTTAATTTTTATTAATCTTACTTAATCTGTGCTGCCAGCTTACTGAGCAGTATGTAGCAGGCCAAAAGTTGGCCTGCTGCAGGTCAAATGTTGACCTGCTGCAGGTCAGTGGGAAATGCTCATGGTACAAACACAAAACTTGTCAGGTTAACATGCTGTGTTGAACTGCCCTGCACTTGGCAAATGTTTTTAAAGTTTATGGTAGGCCCCCAGGACCCGCGGTTTTATTTAGGTCCACTTGTTTAAGCAACCGAAATACTTCCTCTTCCCTTACACCAATAGAGCTTATGGCCGATACGCAACCAGCAGTCTGACTTCCAGGTTCATCCATTACCACAGTGTTCAAATCATCGTCGCTTCGTTCCTGGAAATTAGAATAGAAATAGTCTCCGAACATATTACAAATTTCCTCCCCATTACTAGATGAACTTTGACCAAAGTTAAGGACAGACGGGTAACAATTGGTTTGTTGTTTTGATTTAACATATCGCCAGAAAGCCCTTGGATTTTTAGAAATGGATAATTCAATATTTGCAATGTAATTATCAAACATTTCCTTCTCCAGATCTTTAGCCCGCTGACGTAAAGTTATGAAAGATGATTTCCATACTTTTTAAATTTTGAGTGAAATTTAGCCTTTTCCCTAAGTATTTTAATAAGAGGGCTTTTATACCAAGGAGGATACTTGCCCCGCGGTGCAACAATTTTAGTAGGTATATACCTAATGTGAAGCAAGTTAATGGTATCGTAAAAGAAATTGACAGCCTCTTCAAGAGTCCTACAGTTTAGCTCTAATGACCAGTCCCTTGCCAACATTTCCTCAATTATGGCATCATAATTCGCAAGAGCATACAAGAACTTGACCCTCGGCCGAGAATGCAGCTGATGCAGTTGAACGAAGTCAGCAGTAATAGAGAGTGCCTTATGGTATAAGTCCTCTTTCACTAAAGGATCCAGGCAGCAAGTGACAGCAACTTCGTCGTTCGATAGTACGAGGTCCAGAATCCTGTCATCCACATTACGATGAGAATTGTACTGTAACAAATTGCAAGCGGTAACAGTATCACAAAAGACACAACAGTATCAGAAAACAATATTCGTGCCCAATTTTCGAGGTTCTCTCTCAATTTTTTCAGGATCCCATGATCAGATTCTGATTTCCTTGACATGGGACAACCCTTGAGGTATACCCTATCTAAGAAAAAAAGAATCATCAAAATCGGTTCATAAATAACGGAGTGAGGGCTGAACATACATACAGAAACGCTAAACGTGCCCACAATTTTCGAGGTTTTCTCTCAATTTTGTCAGGATTCCATTGTCAGATCCTGATTTCCTTGACATGGGACCACCCTTGAGGTATACCTTATCTAACAAAAAAAGAATAATCAACATCGGTTCATAAATGACGGAGTGAGGGCTGAACACACATACAGAAACGCTAAACGTGCCCACAATTTTCGAGGTTTTCTCTCAATTTTATCAGGATTCCACTGTCAGATCTTGACTTCCTTGACATGGGACCACCCTTGAGGTGTACCCTATCTAACAAAAAAAGAATAATCAAAATCGGTTCATAAATGACGGAGTGAGCGCTGAACATACACAAAAAAAAAAAAAAAACATACGGTCGAATTGAGAACCTCCTCCTTTTTTTTCGTCGGTTAAAAAATAAATAAACCTTTTAAGTCTTGAGTAATGAGCTTATTTACCTGCATAAAATATAAAATTTTATATAAACTAATTTTGAGTCTTAAACTAAGCTTATTAAAGTTAGCAAATGTTATCAATTATTATCTGCAAGATACCAGCTTGATGCCCTTGAGTCAATTGAGAAACGAGCCAAGAGGATCATCGGCAATGATAGACTCGTTGAGTCAAAACTCCAAAGTCTTGAACATAGACGCCGAGTTGCTAGCCTGTCGGTTTTCTATCGATTACATTTTGGGGAGTGTGCGACGGAATTGCATGATTTGATTCCGCCAAGCCCGTTTCATCTAAGGACCACAAGACGTACGGCGAAGTGCCACCGCCGCGGTTCATGGTGGACATCCCATCCATACGCACAAAGCGTTTTGAGAAAACATTCATTGCACGTACAGCTAGAGTGGAATTCTCTACCGGAGTCTGTGTTTCCTGTAAGATACAACCTGGGAGTCTTTAAGTCAAGAGTGAATAGGTTACTTCTAGGCAAGCATGCTCCATCTTCGACCACATCATCGCTTAACATCAGGTGAGATAGTGGTCAAACGCGAGCCTATCAAACATAAAAAAAAAAAAAATCAATATGGCTTTTCGTCCCTTTCTGTTTTTTTCCTATTTTATCGTAACCACTTAAGGGTCTACTACCGGTCAAGTGGTGCCCTTATTGAATAAAAAATCGTAGCATAGCCTAGAAAATAAATATTAAAGAATCCAACGTCACGTTTTTAACAAAGAGGATAAAGTATTTTTACGTTGTTAAAACAGGTCTCAGAATGTTTTGTATCCAAAGTAGTTGGCAAAAGTGTCAGAAACAGTCGTTTTTGGTAGAGATACAAATCTAAATAATTATAACAACAATAATCTGGTTTCCTTGGCATGTAACGCTTATTTAGAACTTAATCTGATACAATCATCCTATTACGATTGACATGCAATTGACGTCAACAGTTATTCAATAAAGAGTCATCGTTATCTGGAAAAAAATCGTAATATTTTATTTTATCATTATGACATATTTAGTTCCTATCACAATATGTTCTTTTCTGCATATTACTTTTACAAAATAATGTCGATGTTTCACATCTGCCAGGCGTCCCGTGACGGCTCACATTTTTTTTTGTTAGATAGGGTATACTTCAAGAGTAGTCCCATGTTAAGGAAGTCAGGATCTGATGATGGAATCCTGATAAAATTGAGAGAAACCCTCGAAAATTGTGGGCACGAATAATGTTTCTGCTTGTATGTTCAGCCCTCACACCGTTTGTTATGAACTGATTTTGGTAATTATTTTTTGTTAGGTAGGGTATATCTCAAAGGTGGTTCCATGTTAAGGAAACCAGGTTATGACAAGGGCATCCTGATAAAATTGAGAAAAACCCTTGAAAATTGAGAGCACAATAGTGTTTCTGTTTACTTTTCATAACTTATCAGGTATTTGCGATTAGGAACCATCACATCATGAAGTTGAGATGATGATTTAAACCATACCTTTGCTAAATAATTAGAAGTTAGATATAAGAACTGTGGTTTTAGTGACAGATAATATGCTTTGAAGAAAAGACGTCTTTACAATATTGGAGGTAACCTCAATTGGTCAATTATCCTGGGATCCTCAAGTAAGGATGGTCACATCATCAGCTCAGTGGCAAGAGGAATGATAAAAGATTAGAAATTAGCCTCTGAATATTCAAAGTATTAAAAGATGACGCGAGCCACAAAATAATCATAAAAAAAGGTGTGTGTGCGATTCACACACGATAGAAGTGAAACTTCAGTAAATCGACTTAAGAATGAGATGAATATATATAATAAGGGTAGGATAATTACAAAATTTAATTGTTTAAAAATGAAAGTATTTTGATTAATTTTAAAATATATTTTATATTTTATTTAACATTAAGTATGTTACATAATCTATTGCTCAAGTTCCATATTTTCAGTTTCAACAAATGATACAAGAGGCTTATGATAACTAAAATACGATACAAATGTTTTAGTTTCAATTTGGAGATATATTTCTGTCTCATTCTTTCCTGGCTTCATCCTACACATTTTTGCATTTGTGTCTTTTACCTGTCGTTTTTTCCGTTGCATCCGGTATGAAATCACAACGATTCTAAAGAAGTTTCACTTCAAAAATTAACCGACGAAAAAGAAATAAAAAGCAAGAAATAAATAGACCTTTTAAGTCTTGAGTATTAAGCTTATACTTATATATAATATCAAATTTAATATAAACTAATTTTGAGTCGGCGCCAAATTGTAAATGATTAATTACCTACGTAGAGCCTATTTCATTTCTACGTACAAATAAAATTTTGATGATTAATCAGATTGTTGTTTGGCGCCGACTCAAAATTAGTTTAAATTAAATTTGATATTATAAGTAGGTATAAGCTCAATACTCAAGACTTAAAAGGTTTATTTATTTCTTGCTTTTTAGTTCTTTTTCGTCGGTTAATTTTTTTTCAAGAAACACAAAATACTAACTTTCCCTAGTATATAATATATTCTCGAGGTAGCTATATTCGTTAAAACTATACAAGCATCTATTTCCTACATTAAATGATACGAGGTTGCGATGCGAACTGCTGCCATGAGATCAAAATATCAGAGTCTCTTGTGCACTGGTAGTTATAACACTGCCTTGCTTAAAAAAAAAACATTCTTCGTATGGCACCTATTATATTTAACAAATTGCCAAATTGTATTAAGGATCAGCCCTTAATAAAATTCAAGAAACTCCTGTCGTCGTTGCTGACAGAGAAATGTTATTACTCGGTTACCGATTTTATAAATGGCGAATTGTAATATTTGCTTCACTTTATCTCATTTATTATGTAAATAATTTTAGACTTAGCTGAACCATGATCTCATTTTGAATTTAAGTATCTACCTAGTTTCTAAATTATCTGTAAGTTAACCACTTTATTTTTGTATGCCAACAGGCAGAATGTACTGGGAATATATCTGAAATTAACACCATTATTGTAACACCTGCATTTTATACAAATAAAGAAATTATTGTTATTATTCCATTTATTTATTTGTATATACATATTGTTTACATTTTTAAATATTTAAATAAAAAAGATAAAAAAAACATTTAAAAAATATAAAAATAGTAGCCCACCGGTATCGGGAACAGGGGCCAAGCTACCGGCGGTCAGGGCTCCAGAGAGAGGAACCGCCTGACAATGCGAGCCGTGTCCAGAAGTACAGCTTTCTGAATCAAGCCCTTGATCCAGCCGTCTAACGAGAGCCTTCTGAGGTGTTGTTCGAGGCTCGTGGCTAAAAGGCCATTGGCTGATACGACTATCGGAACAATGATCGCCAAGTCCACATCCCACATGTCGACAACCTCGCGAGCCAAGTCAAGATACTTGATTTGTTTATCTTTCTCAGCTTTCACGAGGTTCTCGTCACGCCGAACGGCTATGCCAACAATCATTGCACGCCTCTCGATTCGGTCCACCACCATTATATCAGGCTTATTGGCTACAATAGTCCTGTCAGTGATGATGGACCGATCCCAGTACAATGAGATATGACCATTATCGAGAGTCGGGCACGACCTGTAGTAGGGCACTTCCGATTCCACAAGAGAGTATTTCAGAGCAAGTTGCTGATGGATAATCCTGGCTACAAGGTTGTGCCTATGCAAGTACTCACCGTTAGCTAGACGAGAACAACCAGAGATTATGTGGCGGATTGATTCTCCCGGACGGTGACATGCCCGACAGATGTCAACCGTGCCGTCCTTCACAATAAATCTCCGGTAGTTTTTCGTCATGATAACTTCGTCCATAATTGCACAGACAAAACCTTCAGTTTCCCCAAAGAGGTTCCCGACACGCAGCCAGGCTACGGACGCTTGTTGGTCTACATCGGGCCCATGTAGGGCCCGGAAAAAGCGTCCGTGAAGTTCCTTACTCTGCCATACTTGCCTGCGACCGTTAGTCTAAGCACAAGCACTAGAGGTTTGCGCCAGTTCTCGTTAGCCAAGGAAAGTGGGGTAAGGCCCTTGTCCACCGCCACTACATCTCGATGCATACCCACGTCAGCAGCTAGGAAATATTCCCTCAGACTGCATACCTCGCGGTTGTGGAGGGTCTTAGCATTTAAAAAGCCTCGGCCTCCACATTTCCGCGGGATATACAGTCTCATCACTGACGAACGTGGATGATGCATTCGGTATGCAGTTAGTAGTGTACGGACCCGCCTATCCAGGGAGTTAAGTTCTGTTTGAGTCCATTTGAGTACGCCGAAAGAGTACATCAATACTGGCATGACCCAACCGTTGAAGGCGCGCACCTTGTTTCCGCCCGATAGAAGGCTATTAAATACCTTCTTCAGGCGGCCAAAGAAGCGCTCCCTCAACGATTGCTTCATGTCAGTAACATTGATACCTAACGCTTCCGACATACCCAAATACTTATAAGTTTCGGTTGGAGAGAGGGATCTCAGGTTTATGGAATCCGAGAGCTGAGTTCCCACGGATTCCACAATCTCCCCTCGCTTTACATGCATGACTGCACATTTGTCCACACCAAACTCCATCCTGATGGCACTACTGAAGGTTTCAGTTACCAGTTGCAGATTGTTGGGGGCAAAAAGTTTCAAGTCATCCATGTAAAGGAGGTGAGATATAACCTGACCGCCTCTATTCAACCGATAGCCTAGTCCTGAATTCTCCAGCGGTGTGCTTAGAGGATTCAAGGCTAGGCAAAACCAAAGCGGATTCAAACTGTCACTCTGGAATATACCCCGCTCGATCCTTACCGGTTCGTTATTCCTCTGGATATTTCGACATCCTAGATAGCGAAGCACCGTCCTCCATTGCCCCATACACTACATCAAGAAGGTGCGTAGCGTTGCAAACTCAACTTTATACAATTCTAGCACCCTCATGAGCCATGTACGAGGAACTGAGTCATAGGCCTTCTTATAGTCTATCCAACATTTATTATTATTATTGATACCGTCGCTAAAAACATTAAACCTCCAATCAACTGTCTGTAAGGTACAACAACACACTTACTATCAGAATCAGCCTGAAAACCTTTCGTCATTGGAGTCTTCGTTCCATTCGCCTCCGTCATATTAAATTTTACCAACATTTTATCTATTCGTTTTTCCTGTGTTATCTTTAGAATATCTCCATTTCTCTGTATTTCCATTCCAAGAAACTTATTAACTTCACCAAAATCTTTTGCTTGAATCCCTTTCTTTAACTGTTCTTTTACGTAAGTTATCTCTTTTTTACATCCTGTTACCAAAATCTCATCTACGAGTACTATAATCCAACATTCATCATTACAATACAGGCAAAAATCATTATTTGACCTTGTTAGTCCTATTTTTAGAATAAATTCATTTAATCTATCATTTCTACATTTTGGACTCTCTTTTAATCCATATAAGCTTCTATCCAGATTTAGAAATTTATTTTTTTGCTCACATTTTACTCCTATAGGTATCTTTAGGCATACATTTGATTCTAAGATTCCATTTAGGAATGCTTTCGGGATGTCCAATTGATGGATTTCAAAATCATTTTGTACTGCATATGATAAGAAAGTGCGGACTGTGCTCATTCTTGCGACAGGGGAATAATTAACTGTAAAACCATCATCTCTTTGTAGAAAGCCCTTTGCAACCAGTCTCGCCTTCTTATCTTTCTTCACAAAAATCCACTTAGTATAAATTGCTTCTTTTCCATTTGGTAAATCAGTGATTGTCCATGTTTTCATATATTCTAAGGATTCAATTCTTTAACAATTGCTTCATTCCAGTCCATTTTTATAGATTCATTATAGCTTTTAATAATAATAATAATGATTTGTTATCAGGCAACTAAGGCCCATAAATAAAATACAAAAAATAATCTTACAAAATAATAAAATAATACATAGGTATTGAAAAACACAAAAACTACTGCACACGAAGTGACGGCGTCGTGTTACGCTGCGAGGTGTCGCGTTCGCGTAGCTGGCCGCGGAAATGCCGATACAGCACACCTTTCGGCCAAAACTTTTCCTTGAGGAAGGTCATCAAATGGTGAGTCGGAACGCGCACCACGAACGACTTGAAATTTGTGGTATGGCGTGCCTTCAACTTCACCCTCAAGGTCCAGTTGGTCTTCACCTGCATGTACTCTACGATGTCCTCAGTCTTCGTAGAGTGATGCAAACGGGACACGTACAGCGTCGTCGGTACTGCAGGACGTAGCAGCATGTTAGATCCTGCCGGCACCGTCCCACACTGGTTGCGATAAGTAGGCTTCCTCTTCTTTCTCTCCACCTTGATGAAGCCTTCATTGCGTGTATTCTTCGGTGGAACCTGCTGTTTGTGGTCCATCACAACGCCTTTAGCCGAGCCCGATGCTGAGCGACTCTGCTTTCCCCCTTTGTTTCTCTGCTTGTCGTTTCGTTTGCGACACAGCAGGTTTCGTCTCGGCGACAGTTGTAGAATAGACACGTTTGGGGGTCGATGTACCTATTACACGCGTCGCGTCCCCGGCAGGTATGACGCGATCAGCGGAATACGATGCAACGCTTGCATTCTTGACAGCCGATGACGTAGATACACTCGCCGACTGAAAACTGCAGACAGGCATATTGTGCCCCGCGACGTGTGTTTACATTGGAGCCTTCCGGTGACCCACTTGTCGGAATAGCGTTGCGCAACAACGCTACTTCGGCTCGCAATTCACCAATGGTGACATCCGATGACTCCAACTTAGACTTCATCTCAGCCAGGCTAACCATCAGAGATGTGATGTCCTTCAGCAGCCTGGTGACGTCGACGTGGTCGAAAGTGACAGAAGGCAGCTTGTGCAGCTCCTTTGCCACAAAATCTGGCACGTCATCCGGATCGGTCCTCTTCAGCAGGTCGATGATGTCCTGCAGACTCTTCTCGCTACTATCCCTCCGGCGAGATGGCATCTGTCCGACTTGGTCGAGTGATTGGAATAACGGCAACTTGGCACTGCATACCTCTTCCTCTTTGAAGGAGGACTTGCAGATCTGCAAGAGGCTGACCTCGTCCATGTAGTCGATGGCATGCTTGACGAATGCCAAAAGTTCATTGGCTATGAGCTGCCTTGTAGCCATTGCGCACAAAATCGGGCAGCGGTTACCGCTGCGCAAAACGCGAATAAAATATTCGTGCTGTGTAGCGCAGACGGGTCCGTTTCCGAGCGCGCATCACTCACGAATCCGAAAACGGACTGTTAGGAACATCTTCCATATTTGCACTAGATGCATAGTGTCTCATAGTCTTGTAGTATAGAATAGAATAGAATACTCTTTATTATGTACACCATATAAATTACAATAAAAATATTAGTATTAGTATTTTTGGTTTAACAATTTTTCTTCCACTTCTTGTATATTTTTCCTGTGGTAACTTTTCTTGTATTACCTCTTTCACTTGTTCAGTTGCATCATCAAATTTATCATTATCGTCACTGTCTGGATCATTTTCAGTCATAGTAGGATGTTGTGTAACTTGAATCTCACCTTTACCTTGTCTTTCTTTTAGTCCTGATGTACTTGGTCTGCTTTCTTTTTCAACTAATTCTTTGTATATTACTGACATTTCATAGTCTCTTTCTACTTCTCTTATTCCATCATATCTCACATTAGTTTCATCAAAATGTACATCTCTAGAGATTGTAATTTCGTTACTTTCTGGATCCCACAATCTATATCCATTTGTACTATATCCAATAAATCTCATTGCTTTAGCTCTTTCTTCAAATTTTGACTTTCTTGGCAATACAATCATCCATGCTTTCGATCCAAATATTTTCATATTATCTGTATAATTTTTACCATAATACAACTCTGCTGGTGTTTTAAATTTTATAGCTGATGATTATATGATTATACCTATGCTAATGGACATCTATTTATTTGACACATTATACATTTAACTGCCTCTCCCCATAATTCTTTTGGAAGGTTGGATTCCATCATTAGTGCTCTTGCTTTATTGTATATAGTCCTGTTAATTCTTTCAGATATTCATTATATTCATTTGTGGACTGTATGGGTTTGTGTACTCCATTTTTATCCCATTATTTATCGCAAATTCGTTAATTATTCTATTCTTAAATTTGCCACCATTATCGCATCTTATCCTTTTCACTTTATTTTCTTTTTGTATTTCTAAATATCTCCCATAATATATCAAGTTTTGTGTTGCTTCATGTTTATGCTTCAACAGATATATAACTCCAAAATGTGTATAATCATCTACAATTACCTGGTAATATTTTTCTTCATTTATGCTGGGTATATTTACTGGACCTGCGATATCAGTGTTTAGAAGTTCGCATACTTTTTCTGATCTTGGCATTACTACTGGATAGAATGGTAATCTCGTTGATTTTGCCCTCATGCACATGTCACATCTTTTCTCATTATTTGGTAACTTTAAAGTGCTCAACCCATTTCTATTTAAATGTCCTAGTCTTTGATGCCATAGATTTGTGTCATTTGTTGTTGTATAACATTCATTCTCTGTTTTTATTTTCAAATTCAGTTTATATAATTTTCCACATTTTTCTCCATACACTCTCATGTTATTTTGTTTAATTATTACCACATTTTCTTGAAATATTACATTACTATTCTTCTCAACTAGTTTACCTACTGATAATAAGTTTTGCGTTAGATTAGGCACAATTAATTAACGCTTCAATATTTATGCATCTGCCTTTTTCTTCTGTTTTTAACACTCCTCTCTCATTTGCTTTTAAAATTATTAAATAAATATTTACTGCTGCGACCCGCCCGCTCGGTACTACGTTGACAGAGTCGAGGCGAGCGGTCGTGTCGCACACACTCTAATATAAATATAACTGTGTTTCATTATACCACCCGAGAGTTAAAGAGAGACATAACAAAGATAAAGAATATTAAATTTCTGTCTCAGTACTTCCAATCGAGTAAAAACTTACAAAAAGTCAATAATAGTACTGCGTGAGGTTTGAACTCACGGCTCACTGATTCACGCATCTATGCTAGGTCATCTTGACTCATATATTAACGTTGAAATTATGAAATACAATCACTTGTTGACGACAATGACGATGCATGTGTCTATTTTTAACCGACTTTCGAAAAAGGAGGAGGTTCTATGTTCGACTGTATGTATGTTATTTTTTTTTTATGTCCGCCTGTTTCTCCGTCAGTTGTTTACTGATTTTCAAAATTCTTTTTTTTATTCGAAAGAATATACTCCCGAGGTGGTCCCATATAAATTTTATCTAAGTAGCTTCAGCGCTTTTTGAGAAACTGAGCAAAAACGAAAAATACGTATACCTCGATGACGTTTTGGTGTTCTCCTAATGTTTAAATTCCACGTTCCATGTTATTGGGGTTTTTAGTTCTGGGATATAACATAACAACTAAAAAGTGAAAAATAAAAAACTTTTTTACAAAAAAAACAACCGACTTCCAATAAAAAAATACACTAAAAATTAAAAATAACTTTAATTTCGGTGATTAAACATGTATTTATTTAAAAACTTATAAAATACTTAACAAACTGTAATTAAAACAAAAATTCCTAACTAAATAAAACTTAAAATATGGCGTCAAAAAAATCCTCCGCATCGCTGTCGACTGGAAGTGTACCCAAAAGACTGGCGGCATTGCCACGTTGTATGGCAATGCTGAACCTCTGGCCGAGGTAAAAGCCAGCCCTTGGGTCGGGTGGGTAGACAGATCTTTAAATAATATATGAGCACTGGGACCCCACGTCCCAAGGGTTTCAACCCCAAACGGCTCGAAAATGTAGCTACCGACGAGGTTGCTATATTTCCGCCGCTTGAGGTTTTCCGCAGCCGCAGCGGAAGCACCAGCACAGCACGACGAACTAGGAAGATGAGATGGCGCAAGAGTATCGACACATGTAGCGTCCCACACTAAAGGCCTACCCAACTTCCACGGAAATAACGACATCCCGTCCGGTCTTTTACCATCGTCGCGAGCCAGACCATGTGGTTCTAATACAGCCGGAACACCGGCGGTGACAAGAGCTTGCCGGATGATGTCGTTGGTATTCGCGTGCCGCGCTATGCGACCCGCGCTTCGGCTGCACGACAGGCCGTGGTGTCCGAGGCTGTTGACAACTTCGCCACAGTGGCAGCGATGAGGAGAACAACAGGGAGCGCCTAGACGTAGGGCAATAGCGAGGTGAAAAGTAGTATCGTCGAACAAGGTGCCTATATTCGACGACGGCAGTGCGTGAAGCCAGAGGCCCGACTCCCACTCTCCCACAGCCAGCAGGCGCGCACGCTCCGCAGTCGTAGCAGATGTAGCAATTAGGTTTTCCTGAACTACTAATTATAACTTTAATTTCGGAAGTCGGTGTCAAATAAAGATGTAAAATACAAACACCGACTTCCGAAATTCAAGTTATTTTTAACCGACGAAAAAAAGGAGGAGGTATATGTTTTTTTTTTTTTATTTTTTTTTTTTTGTGTATGTTCAGCCCTCACTCCGTCATTTATGAACCGATCTTAATGATTATTTTTTATTAGATAGGGTATACCTCAAGGGTGGTCCCATGTCAAGGACATCAGGATCTGATCATGGAATCCTGATAAAATTGAGAGAAAACCTCGAAAATTGTTGGCACGTTTAGCGTTTCTGTACGTATGTTCGGCCTTCACTCCGTTGTTTATGAACCGATTTCGATGATTCTTTTTTTTAAAGATAAGGTATACCTTAAGGGTGGTCCCATATCAAGGACATTAGGATCTGATCATGGAATCCTGATAAGATTGAGAGAAAACCTCGAAATTTGTGGGCACGTTTAGCGTTTCTGTACGTATGTTCGGCTCTCACTCCGTTGTTTATGAACCGATTTTGACGATTCTTTTTTACATAGATAGGGTATACCTCAAGGATGGTCCCATGTCAAGGACATTAGGATCTGATCATGGAATCCTGATAAAATTGAGAGAAAACCTCGAAAATTGGGCACGAATATTGTTTCTGTTTACTTTTCATAACTTTATCAGGTATTTGCATTTAGGAATCATCACATCATGAAACTGAGCTAATGATGGAAACCATACCTTTCCTTAACAATAGAAGTTAGTTATAAAAAACTGGTTTTAGTGACAGATACCACTTAATATACTTTGAAGAAAAGACGTCTTTGGAATATTGGAGGTAACCTCAACTGGTCAATATCCTGGGAACCTTATGAAAGGATGGTTACATCATCAGCTCAGTGCCAAGAGGAATGATGAAGGATTAGAAATTAGCTTCAGAGTATTTAAAGATGATGCGAGTCACAAAAAATCATAAAATAAAAAACTTTTTAACAAAAAATTCAACCGACGAAAAAGAACTAAAAAGCAAAAAATAAACTAACCTTTTAAGTCTTGAGTATTGAGCTTATTTACCTACATAAAATATCAAATTTTATATAAACTAATTTTGAGTCGACGCCAAATAATAAAACGATTAATTACCTACGTCTAGCCTTCTTCATTTCTACGTATATATAAAATTTAGATATTTAATAATCAGATTGTTGTTTGGCGCCGACTCAAAATTAGTTTATATAAAATTTGATATTTTATGTAGGTAAATAAGCTCAATACTCAAGACTTAAAAGGTTAGTTTATTTTTTGCTTTTTAGTTCTTTTTCGTCGGTTGAATTTTTTGTTAAAAAGTTTTTTTTTAATTTTTAACCGACGAAAAAAAGGAGGAGGTTCTCAATTCGACCGTATATGTATATATATATATTTTTTTTGTGTATGTTCAGCCCTCACGCCGTCATTTATGAACCGATCTTAATTATTATTTTTTTGTTAGATAGGGTATACCTCAAGGGTGGTCCCATGTCAAGGAAATCAGGATCTGATAATGGAATCCTGATAAAATTGAGAGAAAACCTCAAAAATTGTGGGCACATTTAGCGTTTCTGTACGTATGTTCGGCCCTCACTCCGTTGTTTATGAACCGATTTTGATGATTCTTTTTTTTTTAGATAGGGTATAACTAAAGGGTGGTCCCATGTCAAGGACATCGGGATCTGATCATGGAATCCTGATAAAATTGAGAGAAAACCTCGAAAATTGGGCACAAATATTGTTTCTGTTTACTTTTACTATATCTTGTCATAACTTAATCAGGTATTTTCATTTAGGAATCATCACATCATGAAACTGAGCTGATGATGGAAACCATGCCTTTCCTAAATAAATAGAAGTTAGATATAAAAAACTTTTTTACAAAAAAATAGAACCGACTTCCAAAAAAAGTGCAAAATAACTTTAATTTCGGAAGTCGGTGTTCCTGTTTTGAGTCTTCGTTTTTTGACACCGACTTCCGAAATTAAAGTTATTTTGCACTTTTTTTGGAAGTCGGTTCTATTTTTTTGTAAAAAAGTTTTTTATTTTTCACTTTTTAGTTGTGGTTCCCCATTAAACTGTGTTAACAATTCATAGACATACGATAGCAGCAATCGCGGTTGATTTGCTGTCAATTATTGAAGAGTTCCGTTGTCTGTCTCCGAAACTCATCATCAGATCTTTTTGAAATTTAAATGGGACCATTTCGGAATAAACCCCTTTCGAACAAAAAAAGAATTTTGCAAATCCGTCAATATATGACGGAGTTATGCCCGAACATACATAAAAAAAAAAAATAAAAAAAAAATACAAACATCCGAATTGATAACCTCCTCCTTTTTCGAAGTCGGTTAAAAAACTGGTTTTAGTGACAGATTCCACTTAATATGCTTTGAGAAAAGACGTCTTTAGAATATTGGAGGTAACCTCAACTGGTCAATATCCTGGGAACCTCAGTGCCAAGAGGAATGATGAAGGATTAGAAATTAGCCTCAGAGTATTAAAAGATGATGCGAGTCACAAAAAATCAGAAAATAAAAAACTTTTTAACAAAAAATTCAACCGATGAAAAAGAACTAAAAAGCAAGAAATAAATAAACCTTTTAAGTCTTGAGTATTGAGCTTATTTACCTACATAAAATATCAAATTTTATGTAAACTAATTTTGAGTCGGCGCCATAATAAAATGATTAATTACCTACATCTAGCCTTCTTCATTTCTACGTACATATAAAATTTAGATATGTAATAATCAGATTGTTCTTTGGCGCCGACTCAAAATTAGTTTACATAAAATTTGATATTTTATGTAGGTAAATAAGCTCAAGACTTAAAAGGTTTATTTATTTTTTGCTTTTTAGTTCTTTTTCGTCGGTTGAATTTTTTGTTAAAAAGTTTTTTTAGTGTATTTTTTTATTGGAAGTCGGTTGTTTTTTTTGTAAAAAAGTTTTTTTCTTGGAAATAGAAGGTCGTAAGTCAAACTAAACGTCAATCTATTGCTTTGTGAGATTGCCTATCGACTTTTGGTCGACACTGTACCTACACATCCAAGTAGATTCGTTGTGATTGTTGTGACTGATCGTCTCGGGGCAAATCCATGCTGCCCCTTCACTATAACTTGCTGCTGCGAAATTATATATTCGTTGGCTCCTTTTTTTTTTGGGGGGGTGGGAAATCATCCAATGACTCTCCCGCTCTAGGTGGAGCGGGAGGGCGTGTCAGACTCTTACTGACTAAAACCCACCCCTGTTCCTTCCCTGCCTGAGTGCCCAGGGGTGCAGTAACTCATTTTCCGAATTTATCCGCTACCCCTAGGCATACTCGTTGGCTCCTGTGTGTGCTAAGAATTCTCTTTTGTTATTTGTAATATTTTTTTCCATAGTAGGTACCTACGCGACGCTATTCAAACTAATGGATTTATAGTTTACGAGCAATATACGTACGCCACGTTTGCCACCTTCCAGTCAGCCAGCAGCACGCCTTCTTCCAATGATCTGTATCATCTATTCATAATCTAAGTTAACGGTCAAGACCTGAGCAGCACTCTGGTTCAATAGTGGTAGTGTAGTAGTAGTGGCCATATTAACATCAAAACTTGACAAAACCTTTATCACCATATCGCCAGGGATGTTAAATTTCTCAACTGAGTTGACTAGTCTGGGCGCAGTAGTCTGTCGGTCTCTTTTACAAAACTGATTTCGAATTTATCCACAAAGGATTTAGCAATTTGGTCTAGTACAACAAGTTGGATAGAATTGTGTAGCTGCTTCCTCAAAATAGCCGTAAAATGCTTTAGGACCCGTATCTATGACAGTGGACTCAAATATTGTTCTTCTATCGCGTTATTTTAATAGAATGATAGCATTAGGTAGGTATATTTTATTCTTCTATTTAGAATAGGTATGCATTCTTATTAGGATTAATCCAATGTCATCCACAGCTGTTTTCAGGAATTCGTACCAGAAGGGTCCAAACAGAGCCCTGTTCCTGTTACTCACGTGTCCGCCTGTCTGTCACAACATTTTGTTCCGAAGAATGTTATAACTTCCCATTGACATAGGAACTTGAAATTTGGTAATAATGTTTATTATTATGTATATTTTACTGACAAATACCAATATATCGATAAATCATATTTTTTATTTGAATATCCCTCATTTGTTACAGAACCCTAAATGTGCGAAATCAGACATGCACTTGGCCAGTTTTTTCTTTACAATAAGATCAAAGATTTCTTTCTTTATCCCAGGCTGATTGGTATTGCAAGAACTTTCGAAAGGCGGTAAGAGTTCGAAAGGTTTTAGTCAGTAAGAGTCTGACACTCCCACTCCTTGTAAATATCGTATTACATTGGGTTTTCCTTGCTTTTGTTATTACTGATACTGTTGTTAATTAAAGCTGATGATTCAGAACTTTTATGAAAACTCTTATAATGAGAGCACTCACAGCGAGAAGGCCTAAATCTTAGCAGTGAGAACCAGGTTAATTAAGCTATTTTAATAATTAGAATAGAGCATAAATTTTACAAGAGATACATTCTTAAAAATATTTTTATTACTATTAAGTTAACAATACACACTAACACCTAGTTCCTGCCAGTTTATGTCTTCTCCTTGGGCTCAAGACTGGTCCAGATATAGCCGCTGTAGTTGTTGACCTCATTGTCAGTGAGCGGGTACGGGCTATTGCTGGCCTTGTAGTAGTCAGATGGCGCATGCATCACAAACTCCATCACATCCAGTTTACGCGGCAGCTCTTCTTCAGGGCCTGTAAATATTACAACATTCTGTTAATTTTATAAACTTACAGTAATAGTTTCTACCACAATCTGCCGTAAACTGAAAAAGTTCGGTTTTATGTTGGTGAAATGAAATCAATCTTTTCAGTATTCTATCATTAAACAAAGAAAAACTATAGCTTAATTAGATTTTGCACCCAGCAAGAGATGAGAAGTTAATGAAAATACTTACATATTGTAAGATTTCAATATGAGAGCATACATTACCTATAATGTAGGTGGCAGGATCAAAGCACTGTTCAGGTGGTGGGCTGGCCTTGGTGGGCAGCAGCCAGGTGACTACAGCACTCTTTTCACAGTACTGGTCGGTCATGAAGCCGCGGATCTGTGCGTAAAAGGTGCCGCCGTCGATGTCCGTCATCGACACGATGTCGCCAACCTGCATGTAGTTGCCTTTGTAGAAGATGGAGTCGCTTGTCACGACTGTTGCTGTAGCAGTCGGGGCCTTCAGCGGCTGGCGCTTGAATATGCTGCGCCGACCTCGGCCACGCGCCGCAGGGCCTTTAGAAGGCGCGGGCGCTGGCGTTTTCGCCTTATATCTAGTGGAACGAGTACTCTTCCTAGTGCCCTTCCCTGTCGCTTTAGCGGGTGTAGTTTCGCCCTCGCTCCTCCCGTTTTTGCTGTCCGCGTCATCCTTATCCTCCCTCTTGTCATCAGGCTCTGGTTTGATGTTGGCGTCACTTTTAGCTTCCTTACTGGCTGTGTTTGAAAGATGACACTCGTTGCATATTTGCCCGTTTTCGGCAGAGCGCCACAGTAACGAGTCGTTGGTGCTACATTGCACACATATCGGTTTCGGCATCGTTCTGTTTCTATAGCATGGAATATGTTATTTACAATTAATTTACTTTCATTGTCTGAAACTTCCGTGAAACCAAAACACAAACAGAAGCAAAAGCAATGCAATGCCGATGCGTGTGACGCTAACGTGACATTGACAGTGACAGGGGTTGACAGCAGGGCTGCCATTTTTAAATTATTCGGCAATGTTTCTAAAATTATACAAAATTGAATGTCAGGATACAAATAGAACTTAATTTTTTTTAAACATACCCAATAATGATTAATTTTTATTTATTTATTATGGTACTCACAAGCTTTAACGCGCATCCATAAGGCAACTCAAAATTAATTACCATTTGTAGTAGTTTTACTCCGTTAAACAAAATCTTTGTGTTAAACTCAGATAATAGAATTTAGGAAATTATACATGAGGGTCCAGGATACAAAGAGGATACAATCAGTAACCAAATTCAGTTTTTGTATCCAATTATAGAATCTGGCAGCCCTGGCTTGACAGGACAGGACACGGAACGGACCATTGACATTATAATTTATATGTCAATGGAACGGACAGCTAACTGCATAGTGACAACTGCATTACGTTTTACTTAGAATTAGGTATGGTATGTGCCTCATTACTGTATAATACACATTACATTCAAATAACAAAAATATATCAAAGTGGAGTATTTGGCGGGATTTTCTCGAGTGAAGTTCAGTGGCTGTTTTAATTATTCGCTTATTGATTCCTAGTGGATGTTGTGATGTAAAATTGATGTTGTTTTGTGTCTCAAGTGTCTACGCAACTGGACAATATGTAGAATCTTTGAAACAGGCGCGATCTCGGTAAAGAAGCTGAGAATTTTACTGTAGTATTTATTACCTCAGCGAAGCTTGCCGAGAAGGGCTGCCTCGACACATTTGTTGGCAAACACTGCAGAAAACCTTAGAATGTGTTACATCTGCATTCTATTGAAAAAAAAAATACAAACTAACTGATGACTAGGCAGCTTGGTCTCTGACCTTAGCCTGTTCCACAAGGAACAAAACGAAAAAAAAAACTTGAGAGGTGTCAAGGGACACCCGGATAGAACGAAGTTCCTTTCGATTAATTAGTGAAGGAATTGTAATATAATTTTATTTTTTTTAATTTATAATATTTTTTTTTTATTATTAACTACGCACACAGGCACGCACGTAAGAAGTTATACTTCATCATCTCATCTCATCTCATCTCATCGCAGCTCAGCTCAGCTCAGCTCAGCTCAGATCAGCTAAGCTCAGCTCAGCTCAGCTCAGCTCAGCGCAGCTCAGCTCAGCTCAGCTCAGCTCAGCTCAGCTCAGCTCAGCTCAGCTCAGCTCAGCTCAGCTCAGCTAAGCTCAGCTTCTGCTTGCAAACTTTGTACCTACCTACCAAAAATACAAGAAGTTTTTATTAGATTGTTTTTCCAACACAATCTTTTTGGATGGACAGCCTCATTAGTGTCGTGACAACTTTTCGTAAGATTTTTTTCCGTCTAGCCCCCTTTCACAACGCGCGATAAGGAACTTCGTTCCAAAAACTGTATCAAAGTATCACAAAATAATGTAAAGGTAAAAAAATAATTACCTGTTTAATGTTTGTATTACAATTAATGACAATCATTATGAACATATTACAGTAGTTTTGTTCCATTCGGAACGTTCTAAGTAGTTGCGTCATCTTTTGTCAAGTAGCAGTAGTAAAATGTTTGTATATGTAATTCTGTCGAGAGATTGCGCTCTATGAACATTTTCTCTAATAAATTATTAACTCGTGTAGTCATCTATGACGACACGGTTGGCGTAGTGGTTGAGTGTTCGGCTGCTGCGCTGCGTGTCGCGGGTTCGATCCCCGCACGGAACAAATATTTGTATGGCCTACAGATAGTTGTTCCGGGTCTGGGTGTCTTGTGTATGTGAGTTTACATGTTTGTGAACGCACCCACGATACAGGAGTAATTCCCAGTGTGGGGCAACGTTTTTAAAAAAAAAAAAAAAAACTTTCACAAGATTAATAATCTACACTATGAATAGATAGACAAGTAATCTAATTACAGTGTTTTTTTTTGAGAGTCCTACATACCATTTTCATAATATTCATACTCAAACTTCATAGTACAAAAACAAACAAAGTAATGTCGTCGCATTCCTTGCCAAATAAGTATAAATTATGATGGTTTTTCCTTCTAATACTGTCTAATACTATGTACCTAATGTCTACATAATAATACTAGACAACCAAAAATATTCACAAAACAGCTTTCTTTATCACTTGAACACAAATTTTTACATTTTCACAGATGTGGGAACCACTTTCATTTAGCGCTAATCGCGTTTTTATAGTAGGTATTTTTTTTTGGGTAGTGGATACCCTTTTTAGTGTAAACTTGAAAACCCCAAAGTGCGGAAAACCATAGCTTTTTTTAAATGAATTTAAAAAAATCTCATTTTGAGTTTATGTTTTGTTAACTTTTTGGGTAAAAATTTCACAAAAAAACTTTTTAACAAAAAATTCAACCGACGAAAAAGAACTAAAACGCTAAAAATAAATAAACCTTTAAAGTCTTGAGTATTGAGCTTATTTACCTACATAAAATATCAAATTTTATATAAACTAATTTTGAGTCGGCGCCAAACAACAATCTGATTATTAAATATCTAAATATTATATGTACGTAGAAATGAAGAAGGCTAGATGTAGGTAATTAAACATTTTATTATTTGGCGCCGACTCAAAATTAGTTTATATAAAATTTGATATTTTATGTAGGTAAATAAGCTCAATACTCAAGACTTCAAAGGTTTATTTATTTTTAGCTTTTTAGTTCTTTTTCGTCGGTTGAATTTTTTGTTAAAAAGTTTTTTATTTTATGATTTTTTGTGACTCGCATCATCTTTTAATACTCTGAGGCTAATTTCTAATCCTTCATCATTCCTCTTGGCACTGAGCTGATGATGTAACCATCCTTCCATGAGGTTCCCAGGATATTGACCAGTTGAGGTTACCTCCAATATTCCAAAGACGTCTTTTCTTCAGAGTATATTAAGTGGTATCTTTCACTAAAACCAGTTCTTTATATTTAACTTCTATTGTTAAGGAAAGGTATGGTTTCCATCATCAGCTCAGTTTCATAATGTGATGATTCCTAACTGCAATTTATACCTGATAAAGTTATGAAAAGTAAACAGAAACAATATTCGTGCCCAATTTTCGAGGTTTTCTCTCAATTTTATCAGGATTCCATGATCAGATCCTAATGTCCTTGACAAGGGACCACCCTTGAGGTATATCTTATCTTTGAAAAAAGAATCATCAAAATCGGTTCATAAACAACGGAGTGAAGACCGAACATACGTACAGAAACGCTAAACGTGCCCACAATTTTCGAGGTTTTCTCTCAATTTTACCAGGATTTCATTATCAGATCCTGATTTCCTTGACATGGAACCACCCTTGAGGTATACCCTATCTACGAAAAAAAGAATCATCAAAATCGGTTCAACAAAAAAAAAAAACAAATATGTATATACGGTCGAATTGAGAATCCTCCTTTTTTTTTCGTCGGTTAAAAACTTTAATTAAACGGCATTTAACCTTCTATGACCAGACGAAGCAATATAAATTAGGAGTTTACGAACCGCAACATACTTAACATAGACTCCTAAAGTGTCAATAAATCAAGATTTTCGTAGTTATTCACCCAAAAAAACACAAATTACTGAGAAATGAGTTTAAAATTTACAATATTTACACTAAAAATCATTAAAATCCACTGTCGTTTTGTCTAAACGTAAAACGAAACGACTAAGGAATGAAATTCGTACATTATCTGTGGCAAAATGTCAATTTTATAGGAATTTTCAGAAAATTTAGGATATTTTTTCTCAAAAACTAGACGTTTGCGCAGTGTAATATTTTACGCAAGTGTTTTACTTAATACATGTACAAGCTGTAAAATTATGAAGCCTCGCACAGATTGGCGCTAAAGGAAAGTGGAGCCAAAGAACTACTTATAGATGAATATCTTATCATTTGCCACTAAAAACAAACACAGAGCTCTTACATTATTATAATGTAAACATAAGTTCGACTGTCATTTGACAAGTTGACCATCGAGAAAAATACGTCTAATAGAACTTTTTAAAAAAAATAAAAAATACTTTAAATCTATATTTTTGGTAGAAAATCTATGGTAATTACAGACTATATCATGCCCCGAGTGATTATACCTTGCCACAATAATATGCTAGAAGACTTTGCGTTTTAGTAATAATAGAGATGAAGTGAACGCGTGAATCGGAAAACTCACAGGTGAGTTTCGGCGTTCGACGATATTTTCAATACAACTCACCGGTGAGTTTCAGTGCTTGAAAGGTAAATACATTTTTAAATATTTCTAAAAAAATATCTATAAAATATTTAAATAAAATAGAAGCACACCAGTATCGGGAACAGGGTCCAAGCTACCGGCGGTCAGGGCTCCAGAGAGAGGAACCGCCTAACAATGCGAGCTGTGTCCAGAAGTAGGTACAGCTTTTTTCTCTAATAAATTTATTATTATTTATTTATTTTTGTATCAATATCCGAAATCTATTTCGAGTCAAGAAACTTTTAGCCTGTTGTCAGCGTTTCCGTTGCCTCTCTGCTGGTGGCGCCCAGTCCATTGGTAGACCAGGTACCGAAGTATTAATAGGTATTTTAGGCAGCGCGCATTGGGTGCTAGCCCGATTTATCGCCGCTTTACGCGCCTTTTAGTTAGCGTTATTTAATTTTTATGTTTTTAGCGTATTTAATGTAGGTAGGTACTGTAGAATCCCAAGGCACCAGTACGGCCTGCAGGGATCCTGGGACGTTCTTCGAAGCCCCGGGGGATGTCACGTAGCTTGGCGACTCGCTGGGACAAGCGCAAGAGGACTATTCGTGGATAAGGAAACGAGCTGAGGGCGTTATATAAACTTCTATATATCTGACACAAACGTCAAGCCTACACTTTCTAAATTCAAACGGCTCTCCAATACTCTTACTTGCCAGTTAAAGGCAGACCCACTAAAAATAGGCTGTGACTATAATCGTCACATGAGCTATGCCCCTACGAATAGAAGCGCAAACGCTAGTAAGTTTTATATTAAATTGAACACTTCAAGAGCCGGTTGAAGCCTACCTAACCCTCACCTCAGAAGGCCCTACCTATAGGAGGTAAACGAAGAAGCAGAAGCCCATCTATGGATAGCCAAAAATGAACCCCGAGTAGTGTTTTTTTTTTTTTTTTAGTTTTATTAGCTTGTGCCATTCGACGCACCACATGTCCCGGCAACGCACTTGGCTTCAATGAGGCAAAAACCTCCCTAAAAAGCCACACTGCTCTGCTAATTTTCTAACCTAAGATATAGTTAGCATCCACCCAGAAAGGGTTCACAAAAACAAAATTCAGAACTAAAAAAAAAAAAAAAACACCTTTATTCGCAAAACAATAATAAAGCAACCTTGCACAATTCTGTTACACTTCAAACTTCATGCCTACACGGACCTGATTCACTCTGTTCCCCGTACTAGTATCAACTGTATTACGGTGGAACAGTTTTCCCCAAAAACTCCGCACAGGTCGCCCTCATTGAATAAAAATTCGTAGCAAAGCGTAGAAAACAAAGATTAAAGAATCCTATGTTGCGTTGGTTACAAAGAGGATAAGATATTTTTACGTTGTGGAAGCATGACTCAAAGTATTTCGTATCCAAAGTAGTAAGCAAAAGTACCAAAAACGGCCGTTTTTAACACTTTTGCTTACTACTTTGGATACGAAGCACTTTGAGTCCTGTTTTACAACGTAAAAATACCTTATCCTATGTGTAATAAACGCAACATAGGATTCTTTAATCTTTGTTTTCTATGCTAAGATACGAATTTTTATTCAATGAGGGCGCCACTTATGGAGAGGTAGGCCCTTAAGGGTGCTATCACAAAATTTCGTACATTCGAAGTTCGAATGGCCGATGTATCGCATTTTACACTTTAGTACTCATCACGGTTTCCCTCCCGTCAGCGCCCGTAAGGCCCTTTCGGACCGCGAACCCAGAATACGGACCACTGCCCGTAAGGCCCTTTCGGACCGCGGGTGGCACGCGTTCTTTCAACCTCTATGATTACATAACGAAACGTCATATTCCTGTGGAAATTTTTACACACTCGGAGCGTGATAGTATCGTACTTTTACAAACATTTCCATAGAGAAATACTGTTTTGAAAACTTTTAAAAAATGTTTTTATTTGCATGTTTATGTTTGTCAACGGCGGACGACAATTTGTTGATATTGTGTGTATTAATTAGTTTCGTGTTTGTTTATGTGATATGTTGTGTTTATATATTCATTACTATGTTGTTATTACGTCATTATAACATCGTTTTAGATAAATATTTTGAAAAAAGTTTACGTTATGACATTTCTTGTCAAGGTCAAACGGTTTTGTTTACATTGTTATTGTGAGGGTGAATGATGTGACTTTCTGTGTGTTTGAACACAGTGTGAAGGTATTTATTTATTGTTAGGTAGTTATTACATAGTATTAGAAAAAAAACGCATCACAAAACGCAACGCAAACGCAGTAACGTAATTTGAAAAATCCGTTACTTGGTTTGGTTTTCGTGATATGAAGTTTGAGAATGAATAATAGGAAAATATTGTATCGGACTCTACAAAAAAAACATTGTTATTAAACTACTTGTATATTCATAGTATAACATGCAAAATTTCGTGTAAATTGATACAGTGGTTTTATCAGAAATGAACCTAATACGTGAACAAATACTATTCCCGCCAAATCGTTGATAACAGCATTTGATTAGAATTCAATTCTCGTAACACAAGAATTGTTTACATTTTATGATAAGGTCTGTTTATTCAACAACCCAATAAAAAAAACTTCAAGTGCCTAGCACCAATAGAAGCGTCAGCGAACCGTTTTATGTAAACAAAGTCATAAACATGTCAATGGCGGGAAAATAGCGCGGGTATGCCAGATGTGCGAGTTTCGCGCGCGACGGGCGCTGACGGGTTAAATCTAACAACCGATCAAGGCACCGAATTTAGCAATCAAGTCATATCAGAATTTCTCCGTAACATTTTAGTAATTACGTTTATTTAAGAATTTATATTCAGTTAAGAGCGCTATTTCAAAGTCCTCCCTTCGTGAGCGCTTGGCGCGGACTAAAGTTACAGACCGCGTGTCCCGAAATTTATATTGATTTTAGCACTGCATACAAAAATTATTTAAAAATATTATTTTATAATTAAATAGACTTATTTTTTTTCCAAGCAAGGTAACATAGTAACCTTAGTTATTATTTACTTTTTGTTTGAATTTGGATTATACATTCATAGATAAAAAATATAATTTCGGACGAAAAATTATCAGTAACTCTCTGTTTTGCTGAATTATTTTTGGTGTATTGCTGTATGAAACATAAAAATCTGAATTAAGCATTCTAAAATAAAAGATACAGTTATACCATAAACATTTTTATAAATTATTAAATTATAATATCTTCGATATAAAAAAGCATCAAAAGAAAATTTTATGAAACATCCTTTGCAAAGACAAGGTTTTTACTGATTTATGTAAACAAATTGAAATATTTATTTAAACGACTCCCAAGAAAAAGAATTTTTTTTTTAAATTTTTGGCTATATTTAAACCATAATCACACATCTAAATTCGAGTCAAACACTCAAATCCAAGAAAAATTGTAATAGCCCTCTTAAGGTATGTAGAACTAGTAGTAATAGTTTTGACTCCACTGGACGCTTATGAAGACCAGGAGAAAAACGACCTACGTGACAGAGGAGTTCTGCGGGAAGTTCAGGAAACAGTGATATTTCCTGAACTTCCCCCAGAGTGCCCCATAAATATAACCTGAAGGATATTCTCAAATTGATTAATTTATAAAAATATCATGGGCTCGGTTACACCATATTGGGTCAACTCGACCCTACTTTGCAAAGGCACTATAACCCATATACAAAACTGGTATAAACCGACAACAAACCCAGACACATTTCCCTAGGAGAGAGGATCGCAATCCCTCTCCCTCCTATCTATAGTAATATCTTTATTAAAATAGCACTCTGGAGAAATTTCCACACCTATTTCTTCCTAACAAACTTCTAATATGATCACTTCCTTGCTCATGGTATGTGGTCACTTCTCCCATCGGTCTTCGGTCACGTCCGTGCACCTCATCCATTTCGATTACATGAAACCCACACAAAAAACAAAGATTAATACACAAAATACAGTATAATTCAGAACCTCCTTTTTTGAAGTCGGTTAAAATTTAAACATTTATTTACATTGTCAAACGTGTCCAGAAGCCAGACCAGATGTCTGACAATTATTTGTCATGTCAAATGACATCTGACACCACTGTCTATTCTCTACAATTTTTTCCTAAAGAACAAAATAATTTTCAAAAAACAATTTATAAGTTTCTTCTTATATTTCCAAAATTTATATTTATTTACAGAAGACTGCTTTATTAAATTATTTACATGCAGTTCCTGAATTCTTTCGCATGTTTTTATTATTATAGGTTTAATTAGATCATCGGATTTACTAAATCCGTAGTTTATATTTATGGTCGCTAACTTGTTTATTAATCTATTGTGACAATACACGTCATCTAGAATAAATAAAATAGACACAAAAATAACTTTCTTTTTATCAAAGAAATGGAAACCATCCCTCTTAGAAAACACGGGAGGGTACAGATCTCCTCCTCCAGAATATCTCGGGAAAAATGCGTTTCCGCTTGCTGTAGAATGTTGTGACGTTGTGAAGTGGCATGTATGATGCAGTTTTCACCCCGATATATCCGTACCTGGCGTGAATAAGTTGATATGTCATTTATGCATACTTTTCAGGGCAGCCAATTTAAAGTTTACGATCTTCTGGTAAATCGAAAATAATGATGATTACTTCTTTAATAGTTGAATTTAGGTTCTTTAAGGAGCTGTTTTAAGTCTACGTTACAAAATAAATGTAATATTTGTTAATGCATTTAAAAACAGACTTATCCAATTGTTCACCGACGACTTATCAACTTATTCCCTGAAGGAAGATAAAAATTCTAACTGTCATAATTGAATGTAAATAAAAACAAAATGAAGTAATAACAAAGTTTAATCGCAGAAACAAATTAAGATCCTTTATTCTTTTTTAAATTTATGAAATTTAACCAAATGACAAGAAAAAACACTTTAAATTACTTATTCTTCTGTGTTTTCTTCTTTATCAGGATCTTCTTCGTCAAGATCGGGGTCGATATTTTCTGTATCATTATCCGTTTTTATATTTCTATAAAATTCATGAAATACTGGATCTATTAGAGGTAATAGATCCAGCAAATCTTTTTTCTTCTCTCGACTTACTGGCAATTGCTCTCTGGACACTGGTTCTAACTGTATGTTATCTATAATGTATTTGCCTCTTTTCTTGAAGTTTATTGCTTTAAATGGAGTGTCACTGTCAAGGTTTGTCTTGAAGTATATTTCTCCAATGGGTTTTCTATATTGCAACCACTTCACAGGTTGCCATAGGAATTTGCTTCCAGAGACGTCTTTCTTTTTAATTGTGAACGGCCCTTTTTTTGAACTTAATTCAGAGAAGTTTAGAAACTGTTCTTGCTTCATAGGTATCACTTCAAAGGGGTTTTTAACTTTGGAAGACCGAACCAGTTGTATCCAATCATTAAGATGGTTAATTTTAATCTGTGTCTTCTTTTTAGTTCTCTCAATAATAGCATGGTCCGAGTCACATTCCATATGACTATGTCCGCTGATAAGAAACTTATGGTTGATCACTTCCAACAAAAGATACTTGCCATAATTGTGATTTACTTAATACAAAGATTTCGTTAGCTCAAGGACAGGAAATCCAGGCTTTAAAAGCTGAACTTGCTGCACATCATACATTAGCTGAAAAAGCTTATTCCGAAAAGAGGAAAGACAAAGACGATGCAAAACACGACTCATCAATTCGTGCCTACACGTTCGATCTTCAGCAATGCTTACCTACTCCTCACCTCAAAACTTCTGTTTCTTTTTATAAAAGGCAATTGTGGTCCTTCAACCTAACAATTCATAACTTAGCTAATGATCAAGCTATTTGTTATATGTGGGACGAAACGATTGGCGCACGAGGTGCTAACCAAATCGCTTCTTGTTTATGGGATTTGCTTCATAATTTACCTGCAAATGTAAAACAGGTCACATTTTATTCGGACACATGTGGGGGGCAAAATAAAAACAACACAGTTGCTATGATGTTCATGTTTCTATTGCATCAACATCCAACATTGGAAGTGATCAACCATAAGTTTCTTATCAGCGGACATAGTCATATGGAATGTGACTCGGACCATGCTATTATTGAGAGAACTAAAAAGAAGACACAGATTAAAATTAACCATCTTAATGATTGGATACAACTGGTTCGGTCTTCCAAAGTTAAAAACCCCTTTGAAGTGATACCTATGAAGCAAGAACAGTTTCTAAACTTCTCTGAATTAAGTTCAAAAAAAGGGCCGTTCACAATTAAAAAGAAAGACGTCTCTGGAAGCAAATTCCTATGGCAACCTGTGAAGTGGTTGCAATATAGAAAACCCATTGGAGAAATATACTTCAAGACAAACCTTGACAGTGACACTCCATTTAAAGCAATAAACTTCAAGAAAAGAGGCAAATACATTATAGATAACATACAGTTAGAACCAGTGTCCAGAGAGCAATTGCCAGTAAGTCGAGAGAATAAAAAAGATTTGCTGGATCTATTACCTCTAATAGATCCAGTATTTCATGAATTTTATAGAAATATAAAAACGGATAATGATACAGAAAATATCGACCCCGATCTTGACGAAGAAGATCCTGATAAAGAAGAAAACACAGAAGAATAAGTAATTTAAAGTTTCTTGTCATTTGGTTAAATTTCATAAATTTAAAAAAGAATAAAGGATCTTAATTTGTTTCTGCTATTAAACTTTGTTATTACTTCATTTGGTTTTTATTTACATTCAATTATGACAGTTAGAATTTTTATCTTCCTTCAGGGAATAAGTTGATAAGTCGTCGATGAACAATTGGATAAGTCTGTTTTTAAATGCATTAACAAATATTACATTTATTTTGTAACGTAGACTTAAAACAGCTCCTTAAAGAACCTAAATTCAACTATTAAAGAAGTAATCATCATTATTTTCGATTTACCAGAAGATCGTAAACTTTAAATTGGCAGCCCTGAAAAGTATGCATAAATGACATATCAACTTATTCACGCCAGGTACGGAAATTATATGCGTATTTTAAGTATTCTCAAAGTAAGTAAACGTAACAATTCACGCTTTGTTATTATAAACAATAATTATAATGTCCATTTTAAAGAGTTTCATAAATGACTCGTGTGATTTTATAATGATAAAACTAGACAATTCGAAATGTTCTAAAATATCACAACTTTTGATAGCGTGCATAACTAGATAACTCGATATATATGTGTGTGTTTCGTACTCAAAGACGTTCATAACTTGATAACTGAATTTGTCATATTACACTTGCAAATCCACAAACGTATATGTTGATATATTAACTAATGCATGTTCTGACTTATGTTGATAAATCGAAATGCAATAATATAAACGCTGTCAGTTAAGTATTATTAATTTGACATGTCGTTTTATCAAATATTTATTGCCATAATTGTAGATACTCACTTATGTACGAAAGCAATAATTTGATTTTGTTTGAGTATTTCGAGTTGAGTTTTTAATACCGGTAGGGTATAAGGTCACAGAAGCGTTTAAGCTAAAAAAAAAAAAAAACGACATCTCGAGTTGTCAACGTATTCACGCGTGGTACGGATATATCCGCTGGACTATCACCTATTGGAACAATAATAGAAGAATTTTGCATCACTTCTACTGGTAAGCATCACTGTTCCAACTCCAGGTTCACCTCGAAGCTGTCTCGCTCGCAAACATCAGCAGAAACACATCCTACTTGAACAAAATTATCGTCTGATTCGACGTCACGAAAAACATGTGCTTCTGTCGGAATCTCCACCTCGCAGCTTTCCAACACGACGACATTAGCCGAAACAACATCTAAATGAATAAAAATTTTATTCGACTTGTGCTCGCCATGTGTTTCTTTTAAAAAAGTTGTTTCCTGGTTCTCTGAAACATTATTTACAGGACTAACTGGAAAGAACTGACCCGATTCTGTATTTTCATCCACGTAATCCCTGTTCGCCTCATCATCAACCTGGCTGCTATCGTCACAGCTTCGGTCATCATCGCCTAGGCCGCACTCTTCACAGTCTTGGACATCATTGACTGGGCTGGCCTCACTCTAGTCACCTTCATCATATTCATCCTCATTTGTTTTGATTATTGAGCTAGATAATAATTGTGCATCAATATCTTTGTTCCCATTATCCTCTGACTCACACTGTTCACACGCCTCGGACACAACGTCCGGCCTCTCATAATTATAAAAACACTGATTATTCCGCTCCTTGCTAGAAACACACTTGCATGGGAATTCTTTTCTAAGCTCTGCGCAAAGCGATTCAAATTCCATATCATACTGGAACCTATATCTAAAAAAAATGTTGGGCTGCGCCCTGGAGCCACACTCATAAAATGAGAGCATAATCACTCTTTCGCCACCCATTGGCAATGGGCATCGACACGAACTCGTCGATAAATTCCTTAAGGCACACTTGATATGTGTGGCCTGAGAAGTACCGCATTTGTCACTCTTATATGATTGACACTTATAAAAATAAAACCACTCATCTTTGATTACTCTCTCCTCTTATCCTGGCACTCGTACCCGGCGCCTCCACAACATGTGGAACCCCAAGGCACCAATGCGTCCTGCAGGGATCCTGAGACGTTCTTCGAAGCCCCGGGGGATGTCACGTAGCTTGGCGACGACTGGTGCCTTGGGGTTCTACATATTGGTGGAGGCCGGCCGCGTATCGAGTGCCGCATGTAACGACATGCGAGGATAAAAGGACTTTAGTCAAAGCTGAGTGGTTTTATTTATTATAAGTGTCAATCACATAAGAGAGTGAAAATGCGGTTCTTCTCACGCCACACATATCAAGTGTGCCTTGAGTAATTGGGAGTTGAGATGGCGATTGCCAACGGGTGGCGAAAGAGTGATTATGCTCTCATTTTAGGAGTGTGGCTCCAGGGCGCAGCCCAACACTTTTTTAGATTATACGTTCGAGTATGGTATGGAATTCGAATCGCTATGCGAAGAGCTCAGAAAGGAATCCCATGCAAATGTGTGTCATGCAAGCAGCGGAATAATCAATGTTTTTATAATTTTGAGAGGCCGGACGTTGTGTCCGAGGCGGGTGAACAGTCAGATGAAAGGAACGAGGATAATGATGCACAGTTATTTTCTAGCTCAATAATCGAAACAAATGAGGATGAACATGACGATGATGAACGGAGCTGCGTTGAGGCCAGCCCAGTCAATGATGTACAAGACCATGGAGAGTGCGGCCTAGGTGACGATGACCAAAGGTGTGATAATAGCAGCCAAGTTAATGATGAAGCGAAGAAAGAGTACGTGGATGAAAATACAGAATTGGGTCAGTCCTTTACAATTAGTCCTGTAAATAATATTTCAGAGAACCAGGAAACAACTTTAATAGAAGAAACACAAGGCGAGCACGAGTCGAACGAGAATTTTATTCATTTAGATGTCAAAACAACATCTTGTCGTCAACGTCAACAACATGTCGTCGTGATGGAAAGCTGCGAGATGGTGGTTCCGTCGGAGATACATGTTTTTCGTTAAGATAATTTTGTTCAAGTAGAGTGTGTTACTGCTGATATTTGCGAGCCAGAGGAGTCCGAGATGAGGTTTGAGTCGGAACAGCGCTGCGTACCAGGAGAAGCGATGCAGGATCCTTCTATTATAATTCCACTAGGTGATAGTCCAGCGGGTGAAAACTGCATCATAAATGCCACTTCACAACGTCACAGCATTCCACAGGAAGCGGAATAGCATTTTTCCCGGGATATTCTCGAGGAGGAGATCTGTACCCTCCCGTGTTTTTCTGAGAGGGATGGTTTCCATTTCTTTGATAAAAATAAAGTAATTTTTGTGTCTATTTTATTTATTCTGGCTGACGTGTGTTGTCATAACAATTTAATAAACGAGTTGACGACCATTTATATGTAAGAATGTACGGATTTAGTAAATCCGATGATCGAAGTTAGGCTATAAAAATGAAAATATGCGAAAGAATTCATGAAATACATATAAATAATTTAATAAAGCAGTCTTCTGTAAATAAATATAAATTATGGAAATATGAGAAGAAATTTATAAATTGTTTTTGGAAAATTTTTTTGTTCTTTAGAAAAGAAATTGTAGAGAATAGACAGTCTGTCAGATGTTATTTGACATGACAAATTGTCAGAGGACATCTGGCGGTTTAGACAAAATACTTTTCTGTTAACGTTAACGCTAACGCTTCGTGCAAAATGTATGGCAAAGACATTACTGGGCGTGAGTCACGTGACAGTTCTCTGTCTAACGCTTCCTGCAAAACGTCGTTGCCATACATTTTGCACGAAGCGTTAGCGTTAACGGAAAAGTATTTTGTCTAACCCTTCTGGTACGTCAACGTTATTACGTTTGACAATGTAAATAATGTTTATTTTGGGTAATATTAATCATTGTTTTTTTTGGTTTCATGTAATCGAAATGGATGAGGTGCACCGACGTGACCGAAGATCGATGGGAGAAGTGACCACATACGCTGAGCAAGAAATTGATGATATTAGAAGTTTGTTAGGAAGAAATAGGTGTGGAAATTTCTCCAAAGTGCTATTTTAATAAAGATATTACTACAGATAGGAGGGAGAGGGATTGCGATCCTCTCTCCTAGGGAAATGTGTCTGGGTTTGTTGTCGGTTTATACCAGCTTTGTATATGGGTTATAGTACCTTTGCAAAGTAGGGTCGCGTTGATCCTATATGGTGTAACCGAGCCCATGACATTTTTATAAAATAATGAATTAGAGAATATCCCTCAGGTTATATTTATGGGGCACTCTGGGGGAAGTTCAGGAAATAGTTAATAGGTGTTCATAACGGTGGTCGTTTTTCTCCTGGTCTTCATAAGCGTCCGGTGGATTTAAAGCTGTAGTGACCTACTTACATACACCACAAACATTCGTGAACATCAACACGTCCGACCGCTGTCACAGCGCGCAGCGCACTGCGCGGCCGCCAGGGCGCGCGCCGCTCGCACACAGCTCATGAGCCGAGTTACCAGTTGTGTATAATCTATGAGCCGAGTCATCGCTCTGAACGAATGCGTCACCGCTGGCGGCAGGGTCTGCGCTGGCGACCGTACGAGGAGCGACAGCATCCCTGCTTCGGAGTCCATCGTGCACTGAGTGACGACTCCGGGAAATCACTGCTACCCCGTAAGTGGCGCGACGGACGTACTAGGCTTAGCCTTTCAACGTGGGATCTGTTGCCACCCGTTGATACGGGTGCTTCTTCGGGGTCCCAATATAGGTGCGGCAGTTTTAGGGTGACTGCATACAAGAACCTACCAAACAGGCGATTAACGCCTGCCGAGGCTCTCATAGCAATCACCCATGTGTATTGCTAAGTGTAATGCTGTAGGCTCGAAACGTATGTTCACGGCAGCTAGGCGGTCAGTCACCGCCAGGTGAGACCTCCAGTTCCCTGGAGGATGCCCAGCGGATGACGACCAGCACACGGCCGCCGGCTTACGGTGAGCCTACAGCATTCAGTGAGTGGCCCCCGTCCGCCCGGTTTCCAGAGCTAGCCGGTTTCCCTCCGGACCGCGGAGGGGAAAAACATGCCGACATCGCGGAGGAGTCTTGGGCGGAGCCCCTGGGTGGTGACGGTGATAGCGCGCCACTGCTAGCCACAACGACTTGCGGCGTAAACGGTATACAGTACACATCCTCTGCCTAGCCTTTTCCCAACTATCTTGGGGTCGGCGTCTAGTCTAACCGGATGCAGCTGAATACCAGTATTTTACATGGAGCGACTGCTTATCTGACCTCCACAACCCGGTTACTGGGTAATACGATACCCCTTGGTAAGACTGGATGTCAGACTTTCGGGCTTCTGACGACCCGTAACGACTGTCAAAGATCCACGATTGACAGTCGGGACCATCGGCTTAACGTGCTTTCCGAGGCACGGAGGAGTCTTGGTATGTAAAGATGGTCACTCATCCATAGACCAACCCCGGCAAGCGTAGCTTAACCTGATAGATCGACTCGTGCGGCTGTTATTACTTTAGCCACGAGCTCCTCTTCTACAGTACATATGTTTGGTAAAAAAATTGGTTGCCTGTAAAGTCGGTATACGGGCGAAAGTTTTACGTGACAACGACTTTGAGTGGTAAAATAATTTTAATGTGAATATTCATTCGTATAGTAGGAAGAAGGATGAAATAATAGTAACAATTTAAAACATTTATTTATACAAAGAATTATATTTAAAACATTAATTTATACAAAGAATCTCGCACTGAATTTCATATTAACAAAATTTTATTTTTACCTTTACACATACATACGTATTTATATACAAATATACATACAATAACTTGCAATACATTTTCGTACAATGAAACAGCGTTTACTACAACTTAACTTGTTCCTATCTGAGTGATTTTGTTGAGGACAGGGCGATGATAGGCGAAATATGAAATGAAAGGAAGTGTTTCTGCTGTAATGTGCCTAGAAAATGTCAAGTCAATGGTTGTTCCTTTTAACGTAGTAGACTTAGACATATTTGAACCGCAATCAAGATTAAACGTATCTTTAATGAATTTGAGAAACTTGTCATCAGACTTCACGTTTTGGTTGAAGTCACCGCATAGAAGAATCGGCATATTAGGATCAACTTGCAGGAACGGTGGCACGTACTGACTGTTATGCACGTATGGAAGAAGTGCCTGGTGTAGCAACATTCCGATGTCTTGTACACTTAATCCTGGATGAATATAAACAGCACCGAGCACAAATTTGAAGGTAGTATCAGCGGTAAAGCAAGTAACTTCAGCCAAGCACAAGTCACCGCAGGTTTTGATAACTCGAGCAGTGTCTGTGACCGCAACATCGATCTAAAGTCTGTTTTTTATTTCTTCGTTATTTGACACCGGTTTCCGAAATTAAAGTTATTTTTTAATTTTAGTGTTTCTTTTTTGGAAGTCAGTTGTTTTTCAAAAAAATTGGTTGCCTGTAAAGTCGGTATAAATATAAAAACTAAATTTAAAAGTTAGAACATTTATTTAAATCACATTAATTGTTAATATCAATCGATTTTAATTCAAAGTGTATTTTCTAAAAGGAGAAAACTAATTCACATTTGATCTTTGAATTTGTAAATCGCGCGCTTACGACCTTGCGCAGTGATTAGTCGTCTCGGTTTGAATGTTTGAAAGTTTCGATTTGACAGGTTGGAGGTTAAACATTGTTATTTTAATTTTTTACATAGCAAGTCGCGCTCATTTTTTCAAGTTAAACAAATTATTATTGGTTGAGAAACGATTTATACTACTTTTTTGATTGAAAACTACCACAACATTGTGATTACTACAACATAACCTATTCACTTATGTCTTAGTCATTTATTTCATCATGTTATATTATCAGTCTGAAATTATTTACCTTTGCTGTTTGAATTGTTGCGATGGACGAAACTACCTTCACATTATCACTACACAATCGTTTTACAATTAACTGGCAACGTGTAAACTTGTATGCAGGCGCCTAAGCGAAATAGAAGCGCAAGACATGAACCGGTGTGTATGCCTATCTCTCTCACTCTCTCTCTCTCGCTCTGTCTCTCTCGCTCTTAGGCGGGCTAACTGTGCTCGAGTGGAAGGGACGCGTGTCTTTCACTTTTTATGTCTGTCTCTCTCGCTCTTAGGCGGGCTAACCATGCCCGAGTGGAAGGGACGCGTGCCTCTCACTCGCTCTCATTGTGAGCGCATAACGTGAGCGGAGCGTAACGCAGTTTCTTGAAGTGTCACCCGGCAAACCAATTTATAAGACGTTGTCACGTCAAAATAAATATTATTTCAGTTTTATGTTCGTGAATATTAAATTTTATCTCTCTCGGGCATAACACGACCCACTGACCCTCCTATTAGGTACGGAAAATCTTAATGATGATTTCTGTGGCCCTAGGGAAAAGGGATCTAAGTCCAAAAGTGCAACTTTACAGGAGACGCAAAACACACTTCGCGCGCTTCAAATTGCGTGTTTGACTTTGACCTCGTGTGATGTTTAAACCGCTACCAAATGAAATAAATGATATTTGTTCTTTATTATTATTGCGTTATTTTTTATGGAAGGTTAATAGTTTTTAAGATAGTGACTTAAACTAACCACAAAATGAATTCCTCGAGGGTATAAAATATGTTATACCTACCCCTTCTCCCATAAGTTAAATGTTAATTCGGGTCCACCTTTTATAGCAGAACTTTTTATGTCATAATATTATTTTGCATAACAGCGGATAGCGTAAACATCATTTCGCAGAAAATTGTTTGGCAGACACTCATTTAGCTTCATTCAAAACTCATAATTTTAGAAAGCAGAATCATCTTTAGGCATAAAGAAGGATGGCCAAATCGTACCCGACAACGAAACGATGCCTCCCAATACGCCATATTTATGAAAAATACCCTTATTTTTCAAGGTCATAGAAAACACAAGAAATATCTCAATAAGTAGCCACAAAAAAAAGTTATCCAAATTTTTTGTTTTTGTAACTTTTTCTAAATTATTTAGAATAATAGTTTCAGAACGCACCTCTTGACGATTCATTTCGCGTTTGAAATGACTTGGTGTTCAAAGACTGTAATTATTCACGTTTTTCTGAAAATTTTTAACTGTAATTCTATTCAATTAGTCTAAAGGCATCAAATGATCGAATATGCTGATATTATGTATTGGATTCTTGTCATAAAAAATAATTATGTTGGTGTATAGTAAGTAGTTTTGTTCAAATGCGTACAACGGAACGTCATTTGTCATCGAAAAGTTACTTAATCTGTCTGTGGTCATCGTTCATCGACCCGCGCCATTGATTGACACCCCGGCAATGAAATTATATGTCCCGTATTATTATTAAACTCTTTGAATTTTATTCTCTTTGCCGGCAATCATTCGTATTCGCATCCTATTCGATTTACTTGTTGTGAATTGTGATAAGCACTTGTGCTATTTTGGATTTCCTTCCGTTGTTTTGACCTTGGCATTGTTTTACGGACTGATAACCACCACTTGTGACGATTATTCTGTGCTTTTGATTTCTGGACACCGATTTTGTTTCTTGGATATTTGTGAGAGAAATCATGCAGACGCCACAACTAGCCCTGCGATTGCTATGTGTTAATTGTAACATACGCATTGATACACTTCGCCGCCATCTCGTTTTTGATCTTGATACGAGAGTAATTTGTAAGATCTGCGAGGGGAATTCTTTAATAATAGTACGTATTTATGCCTACTCATTTTAGTACATATACCAACATAAACCATCACACAATCATACATCATATAACAACTCTAATTTTTATTTTAGATCACTGAAGAAGACTACATATTATGTGATGCCTGTAAACAATTGGCAATGCAACATGTCAACTCCGAATTAAGTAATGAACCTGGTTCCTCATCTTCCCGTGGCCACATGCATGTTTGCATACTTTGTGGAAGTTCTCTGCGGAACCGTAAACGTGACCTTATTGTGAGAGAGAATCCATCTCAGTTGCTACATGCAATACATATTGAACTTGAAAATAGAATTGCCCCACGGCAGGTAATTATGATCTTTTTTATTGTTGTCCTATGTTATAGTGAATTCATCACTGCAATCTAATATTGTTTTGTAACAGTGTTTTTATTTCCTTATGTTTAATAAATAATGAGCCCAAAGATTTATAATAAGACAATGCTGTATGGTTGTTTCAGGCAACTTCATCAGACCATTTTTGTCATCCCTGTTGGCTGAGACTCAAGAGAGTTGCAATGCATAATATGTAGCAAAATATTGAGCAGCAGGCAGAGCCGGAGCCAGAGCCTGAGCCGGAGCCAGAGCCAGAGCCGGAACCAGAGCTGAAGCTAGAGCCTCAACCCCAAGGGTCGGTGTTTGGAGACACCGTACCCAGGGTGATTAGTTTATCGCAGTATGGACGAGCGGCTAATACTGCAGCACATTGTGTTTTTCTGGTTGCCGAAACAGAGATTTGCATAGAATTTCTGACCCTCTAAGAGCAATAAATAACTCTAAGCAAAAACAAATATTACTTGCCTATAAATGTTCGTATTTGTGAAGAACATACATTTAGTACTGATTGTGATATGTGGTTCAATTCAAAAAATAGTTTAAGAATATTTACGGCTGAAAAAATGGAATATGCGCTTTCCTTTATTAACGCTTTTAATACATTTCTGGATTTCTCAAGTATGGACAATATACTACGACAATATCAGAGCCAGCAGCATTCCTCGATGGTGTAGTGATAAGAGAGGATGATGAATAAAAAGTATTTTTGTCAAGCCTATTTCTTTCATTTAAGTACTCTACCAATTACACTTCATTTACTCCTGTTAACAACCATTACTCAATTTGTCAATATCTATGCAACTTGAGCATTGAAGACTGAAAGGCAGTAGGTATCTAGTGACTAACTCTTCAGCCAGAATTGAAGTGGTCAAACCACAAAAAAGGCTTGGAAGTCTTTCAAGAACCACTTCACGTGTAATGTTATACCAGCTTTGTTGTCTACACTATACGTTGTGCAAGTTAGAGCAATATAGGTGTAGTTTTCATTGAATGATCGATGGACAAACAAAGAGTTGGTGCGCTTTGCTACAAGTCCTATTTTTTGGGTAATTCTCTGAGCGAAATCGAAATAAATAGAAACGAGATCGCTAATCGGAGGAAGGTGTGCAGACAGATCCGGAGAAAATCGTCGCCGTCAAGGATTGGCCAGTTCCGAAAGACAAGACGCAGGTCAGAGCATTTCTGGGTTTGTGCTCCTACTATCGGCGGTTTGTCAAGAATTTTGCCGACATTGCAAAACCTCTATACAAACTCACTGAGGAGAAGCAACAATTCTGTTGGGACGAGAATTGTGACATTTCGGGAATTAAAGAAACGTCTATGTAATACACCTATTCTGGGGTATCCTGACATTGAAAATGACTTCATAGTTGACACAGACGCAAGTAATACTGGAATTGGAGGCGTGTTATCTCAACGGAAAGGAAACCAGGAAGTTGGTATAGCTTACTACAGCAAATCTTTATCCAAACCAGAAAGAAATTACTGCGTCACGAGACGGGAGCTACTCGCAGTAGTAAGGACATTGCAACACTTCAGTAAATATTTGCTGGGACGGAAATTCCAATTGCGAACTGACCATGCTGCATTAAAGTGGCTATTGCAGTTCAAGAATCCAGAGGGACAAGTGGCAAGATAGATCGAACTACTACAAGAGATTGAATTCGTAACGGAATATCGTAGTGGGCGAACTCACGGTAACGCAGATGCACTGTCTAGAAGACCTTGCCCTGAAGACTGTAAGCATTGTACCAAGCAAGAGACTAAGGAAGTAGTTCGTGAGGATGCTAAGAATGGATCTCAGCAATGAATGGAAGGAAACCCTACAGCTTGCTCAGCGAAATGACACGAACCTCAAACCGATCTTTGAGTGGATTAAAGCTGGTGCTCCGAAGCCTAAGTGGAGTGATGTTGCGGCGTTAAGTTCCATCATAAAGAGCTATTGGGCACAATGGAACAGCTTGGTTATCCAGGATGAAGTCTTGTGCCGTAAATGGGAAAACGCTCGAGGAGACAACTGTCATCTACAAATTGTTGTCCCCAAAGCCAAAGTACCTGATGTTTTACAGCTCTACCATGATGGATGTTCAGGAGGACATATGGGGGTAAAAAGAACTCTACTGAAGATACGAGAGCGGTTTTACTGGATTCACTGTCGAGAGGATGTTGAGGACTGGTGCCGCAAATGTACCAGTTGTGCGGCTGTGAAAGGACCCCAGACATGCAGCAGAGGTGCTTTACAATTATACAACGTGGGAGCCCCCTGGGAACGGATAGTACTAGACGTTGCAGGACCATTTCCGGAAAGTGAAAACGGAAACAAGTACTTCATGGTTGTCATGGATTACTTCACAAAGTGGCCAGAAGTCTTCGCCATTCCCAACCAAGAAGCAACAACAGTCGCAGGTAAATTGGTTCAGGAAGTCTTCTGTCGTTTTGGAGTACCTTTGGAAATTCACAGCGACCAAGGGAGGAATTTTGAATCACAAGTTTTCCAGGAGACTTGTCGACTGATGGGTACTCACAAGACCAGAACCACTTCTTACCATCCGCAATCTGATGGAATGGTAGAACGTTTCAACCAAACGTTGGAGAGATATCTGGCAAAAGTTGTGGAAAGCAGGCAAAGGGATTGGGACAAGCACATACAGCCATTTCTTCTGTCCTACCGTAGTGCAGTTCACGAAAGTACGACTGTGATACCAGCCTTCGCGAACTTTGGAAGGGAATTACGGTTGCCTGCAGATTTAATCACCGGAACCCCCCCTGATGTCCCACGCAGTGTAACCGATTATGCGAATGACTTGCGTAACAAGTTGAATGATGTATATGAGCATATCAGACAATCCGGCCAACAAATGTCTGACAAGATGAAGACCCGATACGACCGGAAGGCAAACCATAGAGGTTTTGACGAGGGTTCACTGGTGTGGTTGCATAATCCAGTGCGCAGCAAAGGGAAGTCTCCCAAATTGCAAGCAAAATGGGATGGACCATACCGAATCGTGATCAGGATCAACGATGTTACCTACCGAATACAGAAGGGTCCACGAGGTGCGCCTAAGATAGTCCATGTAGACCGATTGGCGCGATACTACGGGACTAATGATGCTCGGGACGAGCATGTCTAAGGAGGGGCCAGTGTTACGTCGACCGTATTACACTGGAACGTTCGAGAATGTGGTCGAAGTTTCCAGAAGTTTCCACTAGGTTCGAGAACATTCCATTTTTTAAAAAAATTTATTTATCATACAAACAAAAAATACAGGATTATTCATTAGATAGCAACCAAAAACCACTAAGGTTCAAACCCGTGCTATCATGAGTATAGCTCAACATCAAACTATAATACAATAATGGATTTTATACGAGTATGTGTAGGTGACAATTAACATCGTTCGTTACAATCATTCCATAATACTAAGGTAATATTGCTTAAGTTTACTTTTTATATTTTTATGTGTAATAAATTTGTTTAATTCTGAGGGTAGACCATTAATAAGTCTCGGTACAATATAATCAGTAGTTCGCTCACCATACGCATTGTTGGCGCGCTGTGTACTAAGTCTATTCTCAGAAATACAGGATGTTCGATTTTGTTTCTTAACGAGTTATTGAAAAATTGTTCCTTTAATAACAAAAAAATTATTTGTATATGCAATTTATTTGTTCATAGATGTTTCTAGAATATTCCACTATAGGATAGTTCGACAATGTTCTGGAAACTTCCACGACCGTATAAATAGGCCGGACGGCGGGCGAGTGAGTCAGTCTGTTTTCGACTACGGTTGCGAGCGAATACAAGCGATTACGAAGAGAATTGTGATTATTATAGCGAATTAGTGTTTGTGTAAAAAAGTTTTTGAGTTAATAAAGAATATTTGGTTAATTAATTGGTGTAAAATAATTTATCCCATACCCAGCTCGTAACACTATTATATAGAAATGGCAATATGCCTAGTAAAACTATTCTAAATGAAATTCTGCCATCTTCATAGTATGCCAAGTGAAATTGTGCCAAATACTTGTCGCTCTAAATAAACGTTATGCTTAACAAAATTATGCGGAACTTTAACTTTGCCAAAGGTTGTTATGCCAAATAAAATTCTGCCATCTTAAAAGTATGCCATTGTAAATTCGGACATATACACATTCGGCCAGACAATAATTATATTTAATCATTTTTATGCCTTTAAATTAAAATACTCGTTTAAAGAAGATTATGCCAAGTTTGTTATGCCAAACAAATTTCGGAGCAACAAGATTCTGCCAGATAGAGGGAACCCTGTTAATTCACACAAGTGAAAAGAGGCATTTGGAATGATTTTTATGATAACCAAGTAATACAAAGAAATATTTAATAGTTTACTGTATGAGAAACATTTGTTTTACTGTGTACTTCTCTTTAACGAGATCAGGGCGGTGTTGGGGCTGCCCCGATTCTGCAGTGCCTCGGGCATGTTTGCAGAAGTGCGCACCGACTGTTTCCACGCCACCATGCGCACCTTGGTGCGCAGGGTGCGGGCCAGCTGCAATGCTGTCCTGGCGATGATCGCTGATCGACTCGACTGTCCTTACATTCGACACTGTTGTGACAGGCACGTTGAGTAATTAGGTTAGGCGCACGGCTTGACATTTTATTATAATTATGCCATCAATAACATATTTTTTTTTTTTTTGACATTCACATACCGCGTTTTTATTTAATTTAATTTAGTTTTTCTAATGACTTTTAAATTTTATTTAGATTGTATTTATTTAAGCTGTTTTTATTTCCGATAAAATGTGATGAAAAAATCATGTACGCACGTAGAAGGTTACGTCGTCGACCTATGAACCTATGCAACCTAGTTCGTATGCGGTATCACAGATGGCGATACTTTTTGCTTGTATGAAGAAGGTTTAGGTAAAATGTTCAGATGGGCGTATCCTTCCTTTTGAAATCATTGTTCGTAGGCATTTTATTAGTTTGAATAGATATCAGCAGTGCTATTCAGTAAAATCTCACCGTGAAAACTTAGGTGGAGTGAGCTTGAAGTGAAGTGAGCTGTCAGTGCTACTGGGGATGGACGAAACATTAAATTTTCTATTTATCGACAATCGATTTACCAAATTATTATTTAAATGCTGAATTTAATGAAATTTTCAAATTTATTAAAGAACTATGTGCATGCGTGTGTGTATGTGTCTAAACATTACCTATAACTATTAAAACATGAAAATAAACCATTTTACTTATTTGATTTTTTATTTATCTTACTGGACTAGTGGTGGCCGTGGAAGGTCGTTGTCGCATTTTAGGTGGACGAAACGCAACCGTTTTTCCGACGACGAAAATGGTTGCAGAAAACGGTAGTCGTCGGAACTGGTTTGAAGACGGCTTAAAAGGCGAAACTATCGTCGGTCGAGTTAAATAGTTGCAGTTTCTTATAACTACTCACACTATCTCAGTTATAACAGATGCCGAATGTAAGTATTTCATCATGAAATCATGACATTTGGCATGAATTCTAACTGAGAGAGATGTTTTGATGATATAAATGAATATAATTGTATAAATACATACTTGCTACGGCCGTGAATCAAATTCTGACCAAGATACAACCTGACACTGACCTGCATATTGCAAAAAAGGTTAGAAAATTGGAGCCTGGAGCTTCCTTCTTAACGCGAATGCTCCGCTTATACCTACTGTATAGTACATTATGTGCTCAACTCACAAAGAAAGCAAAGAGAATTCGGAACAAGAAAATATAAAAATACATTATTTGATGGATTATTGCCAACTGATGATTTTTACTTTATACGATATAATAGGGCAAAAACATGTAGGTACCTACTTATGCCATTTTACTAAACATCTTGTAGAACAAACATCAATTTGTACCTAATGCACTCGTAATTTAAAAATAAAATATTTTTAATTTAGACCGAAATGCAATCAATCCGTGACGCACGCAGCAATGTTTCTTGAAAAATCAATTGTCGTAAGTGCAACGTGCAACAGGTTCCAGAGTTGTTCATTCGCTACAATTTAAATATTGTAAACATTTTATCAATTCAATATGCTAGGGAGACTTAAGCGAGTGTGATCAACCTGATCGAGAGCGTCTGGCACACACAGATTAAAACTGAACCTCCCTACTTACTCCATATTTTACGTCGTTAACCTAAAACCTAAAACCTGCGTAGTAACTTACGTAGTAGTTGCCAATAATCAATTAGTAAGTAGGTACCTACTCATCCTCACGATCATACTTATTTAGAACAAATCTTGTTGACACAGACCACAATACCACACCACTGCATATTCGGTTATAGAACATTTCGCGCAGCACGGGTGAGCGCTCGTCCAATGACTCGCTAATGGCGTCATGGTGACAGGACAGCGGGATCTATCACCGCGGTGATCGTTCACCCGATTCTGGTGAAAGCAAAGCGCCGGTAAGCCTTCACCAGCGCGCCGGTATGCGGCTGACAGCGGGATCTATCACGAGAATCGGGTGATAGGTGATAACTCACGCGAATTTGAGAGCAAAAGCGCGGGAAAACCGAGTTTTTTTTTTTAGTCTTGGAATCTTCCTTGTACCTACCTACATTCATAGATCATTTTCATGTCTAAAAAAATAATGACATAACACATAACTCTAGCCCCCATTATTGTGTTGAAAAACACAAAAAGGTAGATTTTTTGAAATATTTCAATATTTTAAAATTATTCTATTTTGTGCAATTTTAATAATACACTAAAATATAGGAATTTATGGACAAACATTTCTATGTCAATTGTTTTGTTAGGGTAGCTATCATTTAGTTTTGTTGTGTTTTCCTACAAATAATAAATCAACAGACCATAGCATAAAAACCCAGACGTCTGGTAACTTTAGATATACATAAGACAGCTGGACTGCACCTTTTGGGGTGTCGCCATGGAAACGAGTGCCGTGTGGTAACTTTATATAAGTACATAAGACAGCTGGACTGCACCTTCGGCGAGCAATCGCTTAAAAGTGTAGGTATTTACTGTCATTTTTGACAGTAAATACCTACACGAGTACACGGTGTTCTATCACGCGATTCAGGTGAATGCAAAACGCGGGAAATTTATGAGCTTTTTTTTTGGTCAGCATTCAGAATTTGTTTATTTAATTTTTTTTAGATATTTTCGTGTTTAAATCCTAAAAATAATGACATACCTGGATGACCGATATTTTTTGGAAATGAAACCTAGATAGATCGGTTTATCGCCGTACATTTATTATATTATTATTAGATATATTGGTGCAATTTTAATTTTTTGTTAGCGTAACCTATGTTCATATCTACATAAGTTTAGGTACCTACTAACAGGTGTAGGTACTATATTCGGCAATAATAGAATGATAGTAAGGGCTCACTGACTGGACCTGTAAATTTTTATTGCCTTGAAACATTATTCAGACAAAGTGAACGAATAAGTACCTAGCGTTTATTAATTTGTTAAATAATGAAAATAGTTGAGTTTTGTAAGTGCCTATCCATTAACAGACTAAGGTTTTATTATTAATTACTTAGATCCAAATCTTTTAAATCCGCCCTTTTAGTTCTAAAAATAACTTGCCTCAGATAGTAGGTAGGTAAATAATTTGGCGCCGCCGCGCCGGTGACCGTGTAAAAGTAAAGAAAATTATTCAAAACCGCAAGTAAAAAGCTTTTGCAAGTGTGATGGCATGATTGAAACCTATAATCTTAAAAAACGCATTAGCAAAAGTTAGCTGTAGGTCATTGAACTGACATCAGCTGTGTGTGCGTGGAACTCGTCTGTCTCTGAAACGTTTTGTGGTTACATAATTATATTAAATATAAAACTACTAGGTTAGGTTTATAATATTAAAGTAATTAGAGTGATTCTTTTAGACATAGAATTTAATATTCTAATTAGGTTATCTGAGATTTTGCGCTTTTGCGCGAGATTTGCCGTTACATAGTGTACAATGTTCCAAGTGTTCAATTTTTTTGTGTAGCTTCATAAAATTAGAAAATAGTTAGCATACAAACCTTAATAATTATATACATTTTTAAGGGCAGGAAGGAACAGGGGGTGGGTTTTAGTCAGTAAGAGTCTGACACGAGAAGTCATTGGATGATTTCCCACCCTACAAAAAAAAAAGGCCTATCATCACATAACTACATAATTATGTAGTTTGGAGGAGCTTGTGTCCAAATAATAACTACCTATCGAAGTTGATTTTCGACACAACACACAAGAAAACACTTGCCAAGGTCAGTCCGTGGATGCTTGTTGTAAATCTCGTTGAAAGTGATTATGGGTAGTCAGAAACCAGACACCAACTGGAAGCCGAACCCAATATATGTATAGTTGGAATAAGGTAAGGCAGATTGATTGAACACTGATCTAGTTTGGTTTGGACATATTCAGCTTGGTGAGCTGAGGACAGAAATAAATTAATATTACACAAAATTAAAATTTTACTCATTTGTTCATCACATGATCAAAAAGACTAAGGTAAAACTAAAGGTATCTTCAGGAGTTCAATGTCTTGGGACTTGCACTGGGACGTCATGAACAAAATATGTTGAATAGATGCCTGGCTGGAAGATGATCGGCTGTTTCAAGCTGGAAACAATAATTGGTAAACATTAAAAAAAAAAAAATTGCTATTTGATATGGGGTTACATGTGTTTTAGTAGGTAATAAATACAGCAATTCACTACATATTGTAACTGTCTCAACTGATTACATAAATCAAATGTCACAACATTATTCCTATTTTTACAGTACTATCTTTCAGCGCCACAGAAAGCACATTAACCGTCCCACTGAGCATGAATATGTTACATAAACATTGCAGAAACTATAAATTGGGTGGGTGTAAGTTACAAGTGCAAAGGTGCAATCTTGTAGCAAGGTTACAGGAACGTAGAATAAATAGCCCTAACGGCAACGCCAGAAACATTAGATGTAATGTTGCTCATTTAGATCAGTCTTGCCAAGGGGTAACATAGTTGGAAACTGTCAGGAGGATTTTAGAGAGCACAAAATGTGCACCATGCTTTTGGTTGGTTATTTTTTATGTTTCAAAAATACTTAGCTCAACTCGGAGAACCATTAGGATTTATGTGATCAAAAATCAAGGTAGCTTTGCTTGATAATAATTGTTCAGTTTCTTCAACTAATGCTGTTTAGCAGTGTTGTCTCATCAGCTGAGAAATAGAACACACAAGATTACTTATCAAAATGATACAGTAAGATTAGATGTAAAATGTTATGCACCTTGCGTGCGTACGTACGTACCTACGTATGTATAAGTTTTAGTTATGCACTGATCGATAGTAACAATATTATTTCACACAGTTTTCACAGGTTACGTTACGAACATATGAACATAGGTCAAAATCATCATCACATGAAGTCTTCGGTCTTAATTACTATCGACCCGACTCGGTTAGAGTTGAAATAACATTTACGATCGTTACACTTTTAATAATTATTACTTGTGTCCGTTACTCAGAGGATATTCAAAACTTTCACTTGTTTTTCAAAAGGGAAACGCAGTACTATTAGTACCTACCTACTAATACTATACTTAATCTTAATCAAAGAGTAATATAATATGATCTTTAATACTAAAGTCACCACAGAGTACATTATAATAATTATGTAAGCCACGGGATCTCATCTCGAACTAAGAAAATTTATTTCAAATAAATCTCAATAGATGACGGAATATGCATCGATTTCTTATTGAAGTCTAAGTAATATTAATATTTTGAAACCACATAATATTGTAAAAACTGTATTTTCTTATTTAATAAACTGCCCTAAGCATAAAATTGTGGAATAATTGGCTTGTAATTCACATTTAGACGATTATTGGAACGAATTTTTAGACACCAATATTTCTAGTACCTATAGATGGCGCTGTTTGAAGTTTTAGAGTTTATCCATTCGCTTCTTTCAAATTTGTAAGTATAGCGACACATTTTGATATAGTAAAACTACTATGAAGTGTCAAAAGTACTTTAAAATAATTCCTCAACGTGTGAGAAAATATTGGTAAGACTTTAAGTAAATTCATTCATGAAACATTGTTCTGCGTTCGGGCCCGTCCTCTACACCTCGCTAGATGGTGTTAGCAGCGACGGCTTGCAAGACGAATGAATTTACATAGTCTTACCAATATTTTCTCACACATTGAGGAAATTTTGTTTTTGTTTGTTTCAAAATGTTTCAATAGACAAATTTTAAAGACGCGAATGGATAAACTCTAAAACTTCAAACAGCGCCATCTAGAAGTACAAGAAATATAAATGCCTGAGGATTTGTTTCATTAAACATCTGAATTTTAATTAGGAGCCAATTATTCCACAATTTTATGTAGTTTATTAAATTAGAAAATACAGTTTTTACTATACTTTTTTTCAAAATATTCATGTTACATACTTCACTATGAAATCGATGCATATTAACGCCATCTATTGTTTGTTTGTTTGAACAAAATTTTCTTTGTTCAGGATGAGACCCCCATGAGGCCGTGACTATAGGTAGGAAATTTTATACTCTTTGCTATTAGAGAGAAAGGCGATCAGGCAGGCGACGCCACCACACACACACGAACTTTAATAAGTCACATTGGTACTGAGGCCTTTAAGTCATAAAAGTTTCTATATGATTATAAAACAGTTTTATCAGTTAAAACTTATTTATTGCAGCAAAACAATCTTATTACCCAGTAACTGGGTTGTGGAGTCAGATAGGCAGTCGCTCCATGTAAAATACTGGTATTTAACTGCATCCGGTTAGACTGGAAGCCGATCCGTTGATAGTTGGAAAAAAGCTAGGTAGATGATGATATTGCAGCAAAACATTAACACATTTTAATTTTTTTCACTTAAAATCAGCCTTTAATGTAAATTTATTTGCAAATAATAATAACTAGCCTTAAAACTAATACAAATGTGCTCATTATATAAGGTGAAAATCGTTTTTTCAAAATTAGCTAGCAAATAAAAAAAACACTTTATTTATTGTCCTTTGTGATCAAAATTTCACGAACTTTTTTATCCAGCGTATTTTATAAATGTCTCGATCATTCATCAAGTTAGCGGCAATGGTGGAGGCGCATAATGCCGATATCGAATCGAGCCGTCAATAAGCTCGATTCGAAACAATATTTCTGTAACGAGAGCCGAAGAATTTATTTTATCCTATCGCATAGCAGAAGACCTCATAGGCCAACTGGAGGCTGACAGGAGACCAGGGGCGTATTTACCCTAGGGCCATCCGGGCCATGGCCCGGGGCGCGAATCCACCAGGAGCGGCGTAGCCGCCCTTAGCCGATTGCATTGTATTTTGGTTTTGGCACCATTAAACCAACTTTTACTTCTCATCTTTTTTATTTTTCTTGTCAATATCAATTAAAATTAACACAAAAAAAACAAGAACTAGTAAGTCATTTGGTCGAAAACACGCTTGTAAGTAATTAAGTTTCGTCAATACATCGAAGATACTTCGAAGTATTCTCTTTCTGCATAAAAATTGATACTTAACTTCATACAAATAAGGAGTACAATCGTGTATGCAGGATACTTCCAACTTCCAAAGTCTTGTTGGTAGAAAAATACTTGCACAGAACATTGATCCGTATCTATAATTGTAAATAAGGAGCAGAATCGAGAATCCAAAAAAATAATACTTCGAACCAAACCTTTATAGAAAAATACTTGCATGAAACATTGATCTGTAACATTATATAAATAAAGAGTAGGATCGCGTGAAGGATCGACGGAGTGAGTAGCCAGCCGAGTACAAAGTAATACTTTGAACTCTCAAGTCTTGTTGAAAGGAAAAATACTTACATAGAACATTGATCCGTAACATAATAAAAATAAGGAGCAGAATGGCGTGTAGAGTGTACAAAAGAAATACTTCCAATCAAACCTTTATAGAAAAATACTTGCATAGAAAATTGATCCGTAACTAAATAAAGATAAAAAGTCGAATCGCGTCGAGGTTTAGTGGAGCGAGTAGCCGAGTAAAATACTTTGAAGGTCTTGCAAGTATTTCGGGTCGGCACTTGGTCGGGTACATGCAAGTTCAATACCTGTTGGAAAAACCTATATAGTCGCGTAAATACGCACCTTCCATAGTAGAGGGTTTATTGGCGGGATTTTCTCGAGTGAAGTTCAATGGCTGTTTTAATTATTCGTTTATTGATTCCTAGTGGATATTGTAAAATCCATTTCGATATTGTAAAATTGATGTAGTTTTGTGTCTTAAGTGTCTACGCAACTGGACAATATGTGGAATCATTGAAACAGGCGCGATCTCGGTAAAATGGAGCTGAGAATTTTATTGTAGTATTGATTACCTCAGCGAAGTTTGCCGAGAAAGCTGAATCGACACATTTGTTGCCAAATACTGCAAAAAACATTAGAATGTGTTACTCCTAGGTGTTACATCTGTATTGTAATGAAAAAAAGTAAAAATACACTACGTAAGACTATGCAATATGGTCAAAAGACTACAGCCTTCCCTTCGGGGTAAAAAAAAAATTGCCAATTAGACTAATTAGAGATTTAGAGATAAACATAAGAACTAACAAATGAAAGTCCTCTGAATTGCGAACAGTGTAACGATCGTAAATGTGATTCCAACCGAGTCCGGTCGACAGTAAATACTAAGACGTCATGATGATGATAATGTTTTGTAAGTTCGTAATGTAACCGAAAAAAGTGAAAACTGAATGGAATAATATTGTTATTAAGGATCAGTGCATTCTGTGCAGTGCATAACTAAAATATTATACATACGTACGTACGCACGCAAGGTGCATAACATTTGGTATGCATGACCAGACCAGAAAATCATAATGTATCATTTTGATAATTAGTATTCTTGTGTGTTCTATCTCTCAGCAGATGAGCCAACAGTGCTCAATACGCTCAGCAGGAGTTGAAGAAACTAACAAACAATTATTATCAAGCAGTCTCCTTGATTTGATCTCATAAATCCTAATGATTCTCCAAGTTAAGCTAAATATTTTTGAAACCTATATAACCAACCAACCTTAGGCATGGTGCATGACTGTGCTCTTGCTTGCTTCTACAATCAACCTAGCCGTTTCCAACTATGTTACCCCTTGGTAAGACTGATCTGCGAATAACAGCCACGACCAACGGCTTTAATGTGCTTTCTGAGCCGATGAAAGATTGTACTGTGAATGTAGGAATAATGTTGTAATTTGATGTATTCAGTTCAGACAGTTATAATATGTAATGATTTGCTGTATTTATTACCTATTAAGTACCTGTTAGTCTAGGAAAAAATATATCAAATAAGTATTATGAATGCTAATTTTATTAATATTTACATAATGTTTCCAGCTAGAAGCAGCTGATCATCTGCCAGCCAGGCATCTATTCGACATTTGTTCATGATGTCCCAGTGCAAGTCCCAAGATGTTGGAACCCGGCAGACACCTTTAGTCTTTTTTGATCATGTGATACAAATTATTAAAATTTTAATATTATGAGATATTATTTCTGTCCTCACCAAGCTGAATATTTCCAAACCAAACTAGATCAGTGTTCAATCAATCTGCCAAACCTTTTCCGAACTATAAATTGAGGTCGACTTCCATTTGGTTTCTGGCTTCTGATTACCCATGACCATTTTCAAAGATTCTTGTAAAGCTTTGAAAATGGTCATGCATCCACGTACCGACCTTGGCAAGTGTTGCTTAACCTCGAAAATCAACTTTTGCGATAGGTAGTTATTATTTGGACACAAGCTCCTCCAAACTACCTAGATATATGTAGATAAGGTGATGATAGGCCTATATGTATGTAATAACTAATAAGGTTTGTACTTAGGCCATCTAATTTCTTATTTTATGAAACTATACAAAAAAGTGAACATCAATGGCACCTAATATTATCTACCTACATAAAACAATAAAAATTTCCAAGCTCAGTCAGTGAGCTCTACTATCATTCTATTATTGCCGACTATTAGTACTTACACGTGTTAGTACCTAAACACATGTAGATAAGAACCTACAATAAGCTAACAAAAAATTTAATTAAAATTGCACCAACTTTATGTACATAATAATAATAATCTAATACTTAGGGCCATAAACCGATCTAGCTAGGTTTCATTTCCAAAAAAACGATTTACCAAAAAAAATCGGTCATCCAGGTACTCGTACTAGTATAATAGTTGGGAGTTTGGGGCTAGGTGGTAGGTGCTATGTCATTATCTTTAGGATTTAGACACGAAATTATCTAAAAAAAAAACAAATTCTGAATGCTGACCAAAAAAAAGCCCCCAGCTTTTTCCCACGCTGCGTTCACCTGAACCAGTGTTACCAACCTTTACTAAATATTTTCCCCAAGTTGTTTTCTGAATTTCCCTAAAAAACCCAAAATAGAATTTTATAAGTACCTACCTACTGCTCATAAAATAAAACGTTACCAAGTAAGTTAGTAAAATATTTTATTGGTAAATACAATCATACAAAGTTGGTAATTATTTCCAGAACCGCATCATCATCCTGTTCCTCGTTTTTGTTTGACGTCTTATTTTTGAAGTGAATCAACAGAACAAGAGTGAATAGGTTACTTCTAGGCAAGCGTGCTCCTTCTTCGACCACATCATCGCTTACCATCAGGTGAGATCGTGGTCAAACGCGAGCCTATCAAACATAAAAAAAAAAAAAAAAAAAAAAAACATACGTACACTGAAGTTTTTGATCATGTCCACTGCGGGATCAAATTTTACACATGATCCATAAATCCGATTTAGGGAAAATCGTATCATCATGATACTCTGTACCATTATATAGGATAATCTGTTCCTCAGTTCATTTTTGATTGTTCCATATATAGAAAAGGCACGCTCGACAGAGGCATAATTGGAAACTGCCTGTTTCCAATCATGCCTCTGTCGAGCGTGCCATTTCTTTTTCTGCGTCAATACCTAATGCTAAAGCAAATTTAGAAATATTTTCAAATAGTTTGCAGTTACCAGCATCGCAATCGTTCTAAACTTCTGCATAGAATGCAGCTGATGAATTTGACACATGTGTCCATGTTTTATTTTGCAATTGATGCCATTCCGATTCGACGTCATTCTTTGATTTATCCAATTTAACTCACTGATTGAGTGACATGAATTAATGAATGCGCCGCGCAGTTCACTCGTTTCATATCGTGCGTTCCGCACAAAAATGAAAACACACGCTTTGTTTTTGATTTTGCAAGTTTTGTTTGAAATCCATAAAAAGATCCCCAAAAAATTTCAGTCTCTAAAAATGTCTCTTTTAACACTTCTAGCCCCTAAATTTAGGGACTAAATCCCTAAGTTGGGAACCCTGACCTGAATCGCGTGATAGAACACCGTGTACTCGTGTAGGTATTTACTGTCAAAAATGACAGTAAATACCTACACTTTTAAGCGATTGCTCGCCGAAGGTGCAGTCCAGCTGTCTTATGTACTTATATAAAGTTACCACACGGCACTCGTTTCCATGGCGACACCCCAAAAGGTGCAGTCCAGCTGTCTTATGTATATCTAAAGTTACCAGACGTCTGGGTTTTTATGCTATGGTCTGTTGATTTATTATTTGTAGGAAAACACAACAAAACTAAATGATAGCTACCCTAACAAAACAATTGACATAGAAATGTTTGTCCATAAATTCCTATATTTTAGTGTATTATTAAAATTGCACAAAATAGAATAATTTTAAAATATTGAAATATTTCAAAAAATCTACCTTTTTGTGTTTTTCAACACAACAATGGGGGCTAGAGTTATGTGTTATGTCATTATTTTTTTAGACATGAAAATGATCTATGAATGTAGGTAGGTACAAGGAAGATTCCAAGACTAAAAAAAAACTCGGTTTTCCCGCGCTTTTGCTCTCAAATTCGCGTGAGTTATCACCTATCACCCGATTCTCGTGATAGATCCCGCTGTCAGCCGCATACCGGCGCGCTGGTGAAGGCTCACCGGCGCTTTGCTTTCACCAGAATCGGGTGAACGATCACCGCGGTGATAGATCCCGCTGTCCTGTCACCATGACGCCATTACCGAGTCATTGGACGAGCGCTCACCCGTGCTGCGCGAAATGTTCTATAACCGAATATGCAGTGGTGTGGTATTGTGGTCTGTGTCAACAAGATTTGTTCTAAATAAGTATGATCGTGAGGATGAGTAGGTACCTACCTACTAATTGATTATTGGCAACTACTACGTAAGTTACTACGCAGGTTTTAGGTTTTAGGTTAACGACGTAAAATATGGAGTAAGTAGGGAGGTTCTGTTTTAATCTGTGTGTGCCAGACGCTCTCGATCAGGTTGATCACACTCGCTTAAGTCTCCCTAGCATATTGAATTGATAAAATGTTTACAATATTTAAATTGTAGCGAATGAACAACTCTGGAACCTGTTGCACGTTGCACTTACGACAATTGATTTTTCAAGAAACATTGCTGCGTGCGTCACGGATTGATTGCATTTCGGTCTAAATTAAAAATATTTTATTTTTAAATTACGAGTGCATTAGGTACAAATTGATGTTTGTTCTACAAGATGTTTAGTAAAATGGCATAAGTAGGTACCTACATGTTTTTGCCCTATTATATCGTATAAAGTAAAAATCATCAGTTGGCAATAATCCATCAAATAATGTATTTTTATATTTTCTTGTTCCGAATTCTCTTTGCTTTCTTTGTGAGTTGAGCACATAATGTACTATACAGTAGGTATAAGCGGAGCATTCGCGTTAAGAAGGAAGCTCCAGGCTCCAATTTTCTAACCTTTTTTGCAATATGCAGGTCAGTGTCAGGTTGTATCTTGGTCAGAATTTGATTCGCGGCCGTAGTAAGTATGTATTTATACAATTATATTCATTTATATCATCAAAACATCTCTCTTAGTTAGAATTCATGCCAAATGTCATGATTTCATGATGAAATACTTACATTCGGCATCTGTTATAACTGAGATAGTGTGAGTAGTTATAAGAAACTGCAACTATTTAACTCGACCGACGATAGTTTCGCCTTTTAAGCCGTCTTCAAACCAGTTGCGACGACTACCGTTTTCTGCAACCATTTTCGTCGTCGGAAAAACGGTTGCGTTTCGTCCACCTAAAATGCGACAACGACCTTCCACGGCCACCACTAGTCCAGTAAGATAAATAAAAAATCAAATAAGTAAAATGGTTTATTTTCATGTTTTAATAGTTATAGGTAATGTTTAGACACATACACACACGCATGCACATAGTTCTTTAATAAATTTGAAAATTTCATTAAATTCAGCATTTAAATAATAATTTGGTAACTCGATTGTCGATAAATAGAAAATTTAATGTTTCGTCCATCCCTAGTTACACTGACAGTTCACTTCGACACTCACTTCGTTCAAATTTTCACGGGGAGATTTTTACAGAATCGACCGGCTGACCTTCGGGTTTTTGACTATAGACACCCGTTGTGACTGTCAAAAGTCTAAAAAATGACAACCAGGGCAAACGGCTGTTTATGCTTCCCGAAGTACGAAGGGCTGTCGGTACGTACATAATGAACGATCAACCCATCCACGACCCGACCTTCGCAAGAGTTGTTTAACCTTAAAACATAGAAATGATTTTGATAACGTAGATAGCGCTCTCTCAATGGTTACGGATTGGTTTACGACAAATAACTTGGTTCTTAATGCTAAGAAAACTAAATGTATAAAGTTTGCCTTACCTAATGTTATAAATCTAGGACCTAATGTCATCTTAAATAAAGAAGTGCTTGAAACTGTGGACTCGGCAGTTTTTTTGGGTATAACTGTTGATTCCAAACTTCAATGGGGCGCACATATATCAGGCCTATCAGGAAGGCTCAGTTCTGCCGCCTACGCCGTCAGAAAAGTTAGACAATATACTGACGTTGACACAGCACGGTTAGTCTATTTTAGTTATTTCCATAGTGTTATGTCTTATGGTATTCTTTTGTGGGGTAAAGCTGCGGACATACAAAATATATTTGTTTTACAAAAACGTGCTGTACGAGCAATCTATAGGTTAAGGTCAAGAGTTTCTTTACGAGAAATTTTCAAAGAGATTGGAATTCTCACGGTGGCATCTCAATTCATTTTTGCAAACATATTATACATTAGACAAAATATACATTTGTACAAAAAGACCAGTGATATCCACAATTTTAACACCAGAAATAAGTATAAACTTCATGTTCCTTCCCACCGTGTTCGTAGGGTTCATGGTTCGTTTGAGGGTCTCGGTATCGAATTTTACAATAAGCTACCCCGTTCTTTTCTTGACTTGCCTTTTAATGCATTTAAAACTAAAATTAAATCTAGTCTCTGTTCGAAAGCATACTATTCCATCAACGACTACTTAGAAGATAATAATAGTTGGTCGCTGTGTTGAACGCAAGACAATGTTACACTTGATGTTCTTTCTCCATATTTAGCTTATGGTTATAACAGATTATATGAGTTCATATAATAATTGTCTACCAAATTTAGTGTGATGGCCCTAGTTCATCACTTGTGGCTTCGAATCACAGCCCTTTGATAGTTTCAATCTTTGTTCTTGTAAGCAGGCACACCAGTTATGTATGGAGGCTTCTTTAATTTTGTTTAGTGTTTATGCTTGAGTTGGTTTTTAATGGCATGATTGAGTGTGCTAGCTGGCAAGTGGCGGATTATTTTATTTAATTTTATGATTATATTTTAGACGGCATATATTTATTTTTCTGTTTTACATAATGTTAAGATTGTTGCTTAGAATTATATAGATTCAAGTTCTTAAAACTTAACAGACAGATGTGTTGCTGGGGAGTTTGTTGGCCACTTCTTCTTCACAGCTAAAACACTAGGAAGTGGTGACGGGCGGGCGTTTTTTGGGGGACTGTCTTTATGTAGAACTTTGACGTTCAAAAAGTGCTGGTTCTCAGCCTAGTTTGAATAAATGACTTTTGATTTTGATTTTTTGACCCTTCAATATTAAGGATGATGTAGACATTGAAAGGGAGCGTAGGGCTCTAGCGGTCCGGAGCAATATTTTGTCCCGTAGATTTGCGCGCTGTATAGACCTAGTTAAAGTAACACTTTTCAAGGCTTATTGCCTAAGTCTGTATACGGGCAGTCTATGGGTCAATTCTACTAAGAGATCGCTGGATGTCCTGCGCGACCAATATAACAATGCTTTCAGGATGTTTTTGAGACTGCCTCGTTACTGTAGCGCGTCGGAGATGTTTGCGCAAGCCCGTAACGATGGGTTCTATGCGATTATACGCAAAAAAACAGTGTCGCTACTTAGGAGAGTGAAGGACACTCAAAACAGCATCTTGAAAACTGTAGCAGTTTGTGCGGAGGTTGATTTGTACTAACACTAGATAATAAGTTTTTTCGATGGTACTAACATTCTATGGATTTTTGGGTCCCAAATAAAGGTATTTATTGTTATATTATTAAAAAATATTTGAAATTGCCACTTTCTTATGATCTACCTTGAACGGGTAGTTTCAAATGAACACCAATACGACGGTATCAGTAAGATTTGTGGTTTCATATTCACCTACTTTTGAACCCCATGGTCCGGATATAATGAGGAGTGTGCCATCCTTTCCTTACAAATTTGTGGTTTCCTATTCACCTACTTTTTAACCCCATGGTCCGGATATAATGAGAAGCGTGCCATCCTTTCCTTACAAGGTTGTCGTTTAGCGCTAGTGTTGCTAATGGATCATTAGATCTGTTTAGTATTCCGGAGGGTAGCTCGTAAATCACCTGCGACAGATTGTGGCTGACCGTAGATCAGAGTGCCACGGTACAGATCTGGTTTACTGCAGAAGATTTACTCTTCACAAAAGGCGAAACTGAGTTCAGGTAAGACCAACCCATTTTCATAGCATAACACGGGGTCCGCGGAAGTACTCCAAGAGTGGGAGGGGGGGGGGGGGGGGCGGCAAACCTCTTTTCAAACCCTACGCTTTCTTACAATATGTAACATCAATTTTCTCGTTGACAATATACAAATAATTTTTTACTTATTAGTTCGTTTTTCCATTAAAGCGTGTTTTTTTATTTTTTTTTAAACTATTGTTTATTTCTAAATGTCTTTATTTGATTTTTTGCCCAGTTGACGTAGTGAGACGGGGACTCGGTAAACCAGCACCGTATCTACGAGTTTTCCGAACCGAGGCAGAAACTTGGTAGTGTCACCCCGTTATTTTTTTTTGGCGGAGTTGGAAATCATCCAATGACATCTCCCGCTCTGGGTGGAGTGGGAGGGTGTGTCAGAATCTTACTGACTAAAACCCACCCCTGTTCCTTCCCTGAATGAGTGTCCAGGGGAGCGGTAACTCTGTTAGGAATTTATCCGCTAGCCCTACGCATGCAGGCACCGGTCACGATGGCCCTGTCAGTGGTGGCTGACAATCATCTCTTTGAGGCGCGCGTGGAAACTACGCGCCGTCGACTCAAGGGCCTGGTGCTGATCGGACGGCGAGCTACCCACTGCTCGCTGTCCGCAGGCTCAGGTCTACGGTGGCCGGAGATCGTCTCTCGACGTCCTATGCCCAGTGCTTCTCCTGCGGCGGTAGCGGCTGCGGGTGTGAGGGCCACTCCGTTGAGCTTCCCTCATGCGTCCCGCCTCCGCCTTCGCGAGCATTACTGCTTCGCAGAAGGAGGACACGGCACCCCATTCTCTCTCGCTCCGTACCATGGCCTGAACCAAAGCCGGGCGCGAGAGGTCACTACCGCCTATCGCATCCACGAGGACACGGCGGTGCTCCGCCCAAGCGGTGCAGACCTCCACCGTATGCACCACCGTGTCCTCTGGGCGATCCCCGCAATAGTAACACCCGTACGTTTCCTCCCGCCTTTTCCGAAACAGGAACCCCCCGAAACAACCGTGTCCGATGAGAACCTGCGTCAGGCGGAAAGTGAGGACGCCGTGACTCCTCTCCAGCCACTCCTCAAAGAGGGGCACTACTACAGCGGAGTTTCGCCCTGGCGTTTGGCCTCCTCGCGCCACTCCCAGAGCAGCGCAAGGACCTTGGCCTCCAGATTCCATGGTGACAGTCCGGCATGGAGGCTCGCCACCTCACAGGGGACCGTGCGGTATCCTCGGATCATCCGAATGGCCATGACCCTTTGGGACGCGTTCAACCGGCGAGCTGGTCGCCGTCTCAAGGAACGCGCCTAGTGTCACCCTCTGGCTCGTTTAAGAAGCAATCGTGCTCTGGCAAAGGATTGTCCTCATAGCCGTGGTATACCTCTCCACTCCTTAAGCACCTCAGAATATGTTGCCTCCTTGTTGCTACGTCACACTACGTGCTAGCGACCGTTTCTGGGGGCCCATTTATTGAGTGTGCAAATCACCGGCTGCCTTTTGAATCGATGTATATATAGAAACATTGTTCAGGCAGGGGTCATAGTCTAATATAGTTCTTTGTAACCCAGTCCACTTAAGCCTCCAAAAACCATAGCCCGATATCTCTGCTTTTTTTAAATCCTGCAATAGTTTCACATCAACCGGGGGTTGTCCTTGGGTGCACTTGCATAGCGCGTACTGGGATAATCGTCTGTTGGTGCTTTATTTCATAAAAAAGCGCGTCTGAAGGGGCCTCTATGTGTTGGCGTCGGCCCTTTGTATGCTTTCCAAATGTCCGGGCCCTCAGGGTCCCGAGAAATAATAAAAAAAACCTTAAGTACAAAAATATAAGACTGTGGGGATCCGTACCCGCAATATACATAATGGAGCAGACGGATTATTAAAACATGTAAAACAATGGATTATGTAATGCTAGCTGCGCTCCGCGGTTTCACCCGCATACAAAAGGATAAAAGTAGCATATGTGTTAATCCAGAGTATAAGCTATCTACATACCAAAATTTATCCAAATCAGTCCAGCCATTTAAGCGTGAAGAAGTTACAAACATACACACTCACAAACTGTCGCCTTTATAATATTAGTGTGATTAGTGTGATAATTATGTCTTTTCTTCTAAATGTGTTCGATTCTGATTTGTGTGATTTGTGTAACCAGATAAATAATATAAGTCTTTATTTGCCTTTAAACATGGTACGAGTAATAAGCTGAGCTCGTATAATGTTGTTACAGTTTGGTTTTGATATCTATTATTATTTTAATAATGCTGGATATTCGCACACTCAGTCGCACACAGAGATCGTTGAAAATTTATTTCCCTGCTTCGTAACTTACTTTTACCACGTAAATTTAAAAAAATGAAGATTTTAGGAAATGTAGGATAAAAGAGCGAGCGAAGCGAGCTCGAATGTTTTATTTCCCCACTTCGAAACGAAAAAGAAAACCGTATCAAGGTTACGGTTACGGGACAACTTATCAAATTATTGTATTGTCATCGGTCCAGAAGAAACTAATGAAAGCGTGTTAAAATATTATTATGCTAACCTCTCTGCGTTTCTCCATTTCTTACGGACCAGCGCTTTTTCATTTAAAAAAAAACAAAGCTCTGTGAAGGATAGCATAGAGAAGCCTTCTTTACGAGCTAGTAAAAATGGATGGGGCCCAGGCCCCACCGTTTGATTTCAGGAGGGCCATTTAGAGTATGGGGTATTTTTATAACTTAATTTTTTTTTTTTTTAAATACCTTCACTAATTAATCGAAAGGAACTTCGTTCCATCCGGGTGTCCCTTGACACCTCTCAAGTTTTTTTTTTTTTCAGTTATAGGTACTTTAAATTTTCTTATTTTAAAACGAAAAGAGTTTTATCGGCGAACCCACTTCTTCTTCTTAACGTGTCGATGGCAAATATAGTGTTTAAATATAATGATTGGCCCAGTATTCAGCGACGGTAACAGCATTCGCCAAAACGGCGAACTGAAAAGTGAATCGTTCTGTCGTCGCAGCGGGCGTCGGAAAAAGTGAATCGTTCTGTCGGCACAGCGGGCGTCGGGGAAAAGTGAATCGTTCTGTTGGCTCAGCGGGCGTCGGGAAAAAGTCTAATCGGCGGAAAACTGAAAAGTGAATCGTTCTGTTAGCGAACCCTTTACCGAAGAATCGTGTGTTATGCCAGGGACGGCGAAAGTGGAGGGCAGAGAGGGCCAAATCGCCCAATGGAATTGTATATTGTACTAGCCCTCTGGGCTCCAGGGGTTTAATAGCTCAGGGTGCTGTCTTACTCGCAGGCTGCGAGAGTCGTGTGTGCAAGTGATTGAGTTATGGGTATAGTGTAGGAAGGAAAAGAGGGATAGCGCACTCTGAACTATATATTGTCTTGTGTGCTCAGTGCACACGCGCCACAGTACCTAGCCGGAGTAATAGGAGTGTAGGAGACGAGTGAGCCCATTGCCAGTGACCAGGCACATACGAGTAGGTAGGCAATCCGTACCACCTGACTGGTTACCACTGAGAAATGTAATTCCTGATGGAAATTCCAATTAATCGATGCTAGGACACAGAAACATTGACGTACATGAACGATGGAGCTGGCCTATCTCCCTATTCGTTGTGTTTGTGTGTAACAAAGTCAAGTTTCGTAAACTATAAATGTATGCCTTAAATACATCACTTTCTCAACTCCCCTCCGCAAAAATCCATCGACGTACTCGTATGAGCATCAACTGAACAATCTTTATTCATTATGTCCTTCTGTGTTCCCAGCGTAGTGTGACGTTATGAATGTAATCAGCATGAAGCGCGTGTTCCCGGAGTTATGTACGCTATCTGGCGCATGGCGGCACCACACACTCGCAGTGTTCCCGTGAGTTATGTGCGCTATCTGGCGCATGGTGGCATCACACACTCGCAGTGTTTGCGAACTGCCGCAACAATTTATAGCCACGACGAGAGTGCTGAATTCAGTTAAAACACGACATTCGCTAGCACGCACAGCGTTTGTATGAAACACATTTTTAGTGATTTACCTACCTACCTGTTTGAACATGTGACTATTATTTATTCCCTTATACTCGTAAATTGTTGCATGGCCTACTATCTCCAATTATATTCAAAATTCAACAGACATTTATTACTAGATATTCGGTTATTAATTATTAGACTTAATAAGCTCATAGAAGTTTCACATACACATTTTTAATACTGGAAACTACGTAGTGAGTTTTTCTCAATTATAAGTTGGAACAATACCGACATCGACGCCATAGAACTCGGTGCGACATCGACAGTGCGGTGTCGCCGGTATCCAACGCAGCACATTGACACGCGTCAACAACTTCTAACGAGCACACTTCGCAACTTTAGTTCGACTTCTATTGAGTTTGCATGTTGTGAATATTGCTAGGACAGGATTATACTAGCATGATGCTTGAATTTAAGGAAAGAAACAAGAGTAGGTAGAGTTGTCTAAGAAAGCAACATTTCGTCAGTTGGGTATGTTTAAATAGCTACCGTGTAAAAAGGGGCAAGCCTGTTCCCGCAATGCAAGCGGTTACCAAGATATTCCAGATGGAAAAAATCCTAACTAAAAACTAAGTAACTAGCAAATCAAATACTAACTCGGTGCAGGATTAAACGAGTTTTGTTCTATTAGTATTTTATTATTCATGGGACATTAAAATCACTAGATATATTCCTTAATTAATGTTGTTGGACATCCAGTTTCTCGTGACGCCAACGTTTCTTTCGTTCGCCTGGGCACAGCGGCCGCCTCTGCACCCGCAGATCTTCCTCGCGGTGACTGACTCTGACTTAAATAATCTTAGACATAAATAATATTTTAATCAAGACAGCAGTTTGGTTGCCAGATAGTAAATATGAATATTGTTCCATTTTTTTCTTAATCAGGCTTAGCAGGTAGGGCGGCAGGTAGATACTGCTGTCGACAAATCTAAGCTGACCAAGGCGACGTCCATTGATTTTGCCGAATCAACGAAAAAAAAACCGGCCAAGTGCGAGTCAGACTCGCGCACAAAGGGTTCCGAACCACACTCACATATATTTAAATGGCTTATAAAAAAAGTAAAAATCTTTTTAAAACAAACTTTTGTATGAACTTAGAAATATTAATATAAGTTCAGGGGTTATTTTCTTCTTGAAGCATAACACAATGTCATTCATCTAAAACTAGAACAGAGAATTGACAATTAAATGTTCATGCTTTACTATTTTGATTATTAAAATTTGAATCGCTTTTTGCACTTTCAAAAACATAACTGAGTTCTAAAGAAATTACTAGACAACATTTATAATTTAACAACACGTTTTTTACATTCTCCTCACTAGTGGCTCCCTCTTATGGCACTGAACTCATACATACTCAAATGTCAATTCAATGTCAGTGTCAACGTCAACACAAAGCTTACATTAATTAAAACTTAGATACTTAAGCGTACAACTATAATATTTTAGGATTATCCTTAAAACAGTGAAAGAGACGTTCACGCCACAAGCCTTAAAGAAAATGTTATACTCGTAGTTACAACAATAACAAAATTTTCTAGATTAGGTTTTTATTTGATTGAAGAGATAGAAGATTGCCTTAAAAAGATTTTAATTTATCTTTACTTTATTTATACTTTGTAAGTTTTATATCATTACAATTCATTGAAATACTTATCCTGACACCAGAAGCGTATTAAATATCAGAGACTTTTGGCAAAGATTTTTTAATGTTTGAAGATGGAACTGATGAGAATATGTTGTGTTTTATTTCGCAAAAGTGCAAGAGTGTGTTCCCAAATTTAAGCCACATTATTTTAGTAGTTCCCAAACCTTTTTATCAAATTTACACAATACATGGCGATGTGGGTAATGGCACTGTCGTTCCTTTAATATATGCCCTTTTGCCAAATAAAATACAAGAAACATATAAAAGATTATTTTATCTCATAAAGGAAAATTATCCTAATTTCAAAATCGATTTAGAAAAGGCCGCAATCAAAGCTATAAATGAGATATTTCCTGAAGCCGTTGTAAACGGCTGCTTTTTTTATTATTGCCAGGCAATTTGGAAAAAGGGCAAAAAGCTCGGGTTCACAGAGACAGAGGGTGGAAGAAAATTTATTGGGCTATGTGCTGCTATGGCCTACCTTCCACCTGAAGCGCAACAACGAAGCTGCAACAGCTTTCACCGATTATGTGTCCAATCAATGGATTAAAAATAGTAATCTTTTCACATGTCATGGGGATGTGTCATCATCATCATCATCATTTCAGCCGAAAGACGTCCACTGCTGAACATAGACCTACCCCAAGTGTCGCCACAATGATCGGTCCTGTGCGTCTCGCACCCATCGGCTACCCACGACCTTCACCAGGTCATCGGTCCACCTTGTGGGCTTGTGGGAGGCCTTGCAACGCTGCGTCTTCCAGTACGCGGTCACCACTCCAGAACTTTTCGGCCCCATCGACCATCTGTTCTGCTAGCAATGTGCCCTGCCCACTGCCACTTCAGTTTGGCGATTCTTCGGGCTATGTCGGTAACCTAAATAATTAGTTAGTATTAACGGTCAAATTATGTAAAAAATATTATGAAAATTATGTGATTCACTATGATATTTTTATTATACACAAATATGAAGTACGAAATCAATTGCGTTATTTATTTGTGAATGATTTAAATGTGTCTATATAATTTATGACAGTTTGTTTTCTCTAAGACCAGAAAATAAACTGAAAATTCTGCTCTGAACTGTACCAATTCTAACTATAAATGCAGCGCGGCATGCCGGGAACCACTGTGAAGCGAGGAGCGACGTACTGGGAATCGAAGTAAAACGGAAAGCGACATTATGGGAAGCGACGTTCAGGGAAAAAATCCTCTAAGGTTGAAAGAGTCAGTATCAATCAATAGGAGTAATCTGACATATTCTTCTATCCATCTGCCCTGTAACTTGTTGTCAGACAAAAGAAAATCGATTCTATACGGCCACTGTGCTATAATTTGTCAAGACAAATCTAACTAGCCTTACCTCATCGGGCTACATTGTTAAGTTGAGGTTCCCTATGATGACCTTCCAGATCCAACATTGAACCCGAACTATAGTTTTTGTCAAGACAAAATCGACGAGACCAAACAATACAGCACTTTCTTGTTTAGTATCTATGGAACCATTCTGGCTCCATCGTCAGACCCTAGTCACCACCTAGTTTAATGACACTTGTCAGAAAGTACATATCCAATGAGTAAACACGACGGTGCTATGTTGTATGGTTGAAGATCCTATATATCATCTGACCCTGATTACCTTCTAGTTTAATAAATAACACTAGTCAGTACAATAAACAGTGTTATCTTGTTTAGTTGATGGTCACCTTCCGGTTTTATCATCAGATCCTGGGCACCACCACCAGTAAATGTAATATCGCTTGTCAATACATAGCCAATAAGCTGAAACACGATGGAGCTATCTTGTTTCGTTGCGGAGATCCAATGGCTATATTCCGGCACCATCATTAGACCCCAGGCACCTCCTAGTGAAAAATCACTTTTCAATACGAATCGAATGAGATCATCAAATGTGTGCTACCTTGTTTGGTTGCGGAGATCTTATGGCCACCTTCCGACTCCATTTATCTCCAAACGTGTCCAATATTTTTTGGTTATTTCACTGACGGACTAATTAGTTTTTTTTTGGTAAAATACCTTATTGGTAATAATGTAAAACAAAACATAAAATATGTTGTAGGTACCTACCTACTTGAGCGTTCGTAAGCAACACGATCCGTTTGAAGGTGGTTTTACACCGGTAAGGCGAAGCGTGGATTGTGATTTCACTTCTCACCCATCCCGGTGAGAAGTGAAATCACGCTTACTCTTTTACACCTAAAAATGTCTCGCGATGGCCAGTGTTACCTCGCAATCTCACGCGCCGGCCATCTCTACCTCGCGCCGGTTCGCGGTATCACGCGCCGTCCGACCACCCGTATCTCATTAAGTGAACAATAATGTGTGCCGTGCACTTTTATTTATTTCAGCTATGTTTAACAATGAATTAAACTAAGGAAAACTTGTACGTAGCACTGGGACCTGGAGGGTGTATGCAGCTATGTCTCGCGATGTTCGGAGTGAGCCAGCGAGTGTCAGCGCGTGCCAGCGTGAGCCATCGCGAGATATTGCGAGTCAGTGCTTTATGGAGAGACACCGTGCGGGTCGTCGATGGCCGGTGCGAGATTTGTATATCCGTTTTAAGAAGTAGGTATCTAAATTCTATTCTTAGAACTATAAAGTTCAATATTGTACTGGCAAATATTTCAATTCTCGCCTCGCACGTCCTCGCGCACGTTTTTGTGGCGTGGATAGAAATGCAAAACAAATTTCAATTCTCGCCCATCTCATCCACGCCTCGCCGGTTTAAAACCACCTTCCCTAATGTAGTTTGACGGAAAGTTTAAGTGATAAATGAAAGCCATGTTTGGTGGTAAAACGTTTATTCGCCGAGTCGCCGTGCGTGAATAAGTTAAGTTACGTCTAGCGGAATGTTCTCTCTTACTCCTACACTCGTACAGTACACACCACACACCGTGCGAACGATACATCATACAACTTACACTAACACGTATTAAAGCCGTCGGTACTTACAGTAAATGCGCATCAACCCTCGCTGACAACCATACATTACACTTGACAATCAATGGAGTTTCACAAAATATCGAGACCAAAGCTGCGTACAAACTTTTGTAACATTTCACAGAACAAGACTCCGCACAAGCTGTTACGCCAGGCGCATTGAATGTCACTTTCGACGTGTACGCAGCGGAGGTAATGATGTTCGTGAGTTTGTTCACGTGACAATTTTATTTTTCAACACATTTGCTGAAAAACATTACCCTCTTCCTGAGGCAGTCGGGTAAAAAATGCATGACGAAGCCTTAGCAAGTACCTACACATTGTTCGAAAGTTAATAGTTACGCGCCATACAATGGAATGTGCCGTAAAGAGCGGAAGAAGTCATAGGATGATTTCCCACCACCCAAAAAAAAAAAAAAAAAGATAGGTACTCTCACCTAAGTACCAATTTTACCGCATGCTCCCTTGTAGCGCCGTGCGTATCCTTTACGGTTTTTTTTATTTCCATAAAAATATATGAGCCAATGCGTTTCACATTACGAGAATAATTAATAAGCTGAATGATCGAACCTCCTTGGAAGCGCTTTTAATCAATACGTTTGTCTTACTTTAATACCATTACTTCACTTTATTCTTCACTTTATTATCATTTACTAAAGTGAAAATTTTTGTTTCATTACCTATTGTAGGTACTGTTTTCTCGCAAATGTGTTGAAAAACGTTGTATAACACACGTGCGAAAATTGGTATTTACAAACTTGTGACTATGGTAAGCCCTCGACTTCGTCTCGGGCTTACATTCGTCTACTCGTTTGTAAAAACCAACTTACCGCACTAGTATCATAAATAACTATACTTAAAAGCTTTCGCCTTTTGTGAAACACTTCTCATTGATTCTACGGTACATAGGTACGATCGTTTGATATTAATATTTACAATGCAGTATTAAAGCGACTGGAGTTAGTTGCTATTCGGTAAGTACATACATTAAATAAATAGTAAGTCAATCTTTTACATTCTGTTAAGTGTGCTCGCTCAGCACGCTGGCAGGGTATTGGGGCCGAAGATTGTTTTGTAACCAATCATTTCGTTTTTATATTCAACCCTGCGTCTATAGTTATAGTTTAACTTTGACTACGCCTTTATTTCGTAGCAATAAGGACGGTTTTCGTAACTTAAATTTTTGACCGTACTATACACACAAAGCTGTTGTAGGTACATTTTATTTGTGCACACTCAGTTTCAGTTACACTGTAGTTTTGCGATAAGAATGTGAGAATGTATCGGTGGTTATTATAAGTAACAAGTTACATGAAACATTGATGATCGGATGCATTCAATAGTTTATTATTAGTATTAACATTAAGAGTAACAAAGGCAAGTTGCAACTTAATACACTTTCCAAACATTCTTCACAAACTGTTAAATCAATTCAATTTCTTCGTCTCACTTTAATTCGAACTTAATTGATTAAACAATATTATTATTACGCTGTTATCACAAATATTCACAATCTTGTCACATCTCTACCAATAACTTAATTATTAACACTAATTTGAAGTCCATTCACAAATAGTTCGTCGTAAGTAAATTAAGATACACACTTGTGTACTAATTAAATCGAATCGTATGAAAGTTCTGATCTAACGAGTTAAAACATGATTCGAGAATGATAAACCTGTGTATGGCAACGATTACTAGACCAATCTCGATTTTGATCCGTAATGAAAATCAATGATCCCGACTCAAGTTTGCAACTCTTACACAGTCACACTCGATCTCGATTATATTAACCTCTCAATAGTAGACCTGGGTTATGTCAACACTGACGATGAAATGGTTACTATTTCCGAGGCAAATATATTAATACTACGACAACCGCGATACAGCCTGAACGGACACTCGCTAAAGAAGCCCGAGTCACTGTCATTGGTGAGACAACAGAGCCTCTACAGTCTACACGAACTAACATTCTGTCAGCCATAACAATTGCCGAACATTTAAATGTGTGGGCTGACATGCGCTACCGAAGTGTCACGTGGCGAAATGCCATAATGTTCAAACAACCAGTAATGCTGATAGAATGTCACTTTGTCTGTCGTGCGTGTTAGCGCTTGTCTTCGGAACACATTTCACTACAGACGTGGCACTGGAGACACTCAGTCAGTTGCAGACGTGCGTCTCGATGCGCTGGACGCAGGTGTTGCAGATCACATCGCAGCACCAGTGGAAGCGGCAGCTGCACTTGGTCTCCAGCACGCTTCGCACTGTGCTGTAGCCGCGCCCGCAGCACAGGGACTCGCAGCCGTCGTCGCCTGGACAGAGAACAACAGCGTATATAACAACAACAACGCAGCCGACCGTCCACTAAACTGCTACATGTGTTACGCACAGACAGTTTTGCCACGTCAGATACCTGGTTCATTGGTTTGCCAGTCACGCTTTTATGCGTAGCGAGGTAGCCATCAAGGTTTTGCGTAGATTTGAGTCTCAAAGCATTACAGTGACAGTATCTAACTTGGAAAAGTGGAGGGAATTTTTTGTTGACTCATCGAACTAGAGTACACAGACAACATAGAAAATAACAATCAAATAATGGCTGGAAAGAATGACACCGTGATAAATACACTATCGCCATCAGTAAGCGTTTTCATCTAAAGATGGCAAAGAATCCTAAGTCGTACCGTCTCACCAGCGTGTATCGGGCTTAAATCTGCCAACTAGCTTGACCACAACACAAGATGCTTCAAGTTGACTAAGTTACCGAATGGAGGGTTGGAGTGAGAGTCATCTACCTAAAAGATCTTAAATAAAAATATTGCTGATTATAACATGATCGGGAAGTGCGTTACCTCTGGAAGTCCTGTTGCAGGTCCTGTGGTGCGTGCCGAATGAGCCGGCGGCGTCGTCGCGCTCGCAGTACGACGGTGACGGCTCCAGGAACACCAGCTCCGACTTGCGCGGCACGCGCATCACGCCCGGGTTCTGCTTCTGTCTGTACGTTCAACACTACACGTTAGAAAACAGGATGTTACAAGCAGGGTAGGTAATCTTTTAGCTTTTTTAACGGACCAGACGAGATGTCGCTTGAAATACCATTTTCCCCCACAGCCAGACATTGGTGCCAATTTCTTTGTGGTCAAGTTAAACTTAATTGAGGCTGATTTCTAACCAAGGAAAGGAACGGACTTACTTAAGAAAAGTTAATTAAAGTTTGACGTCACCGTTCTTTTCACGACTTCACTAAGCGGCTTGAGTAAGAGATGCCAATTATTATTCTCATAGTTTAGCTTGTTGACAACGCCCAAAAAGACCCAATGAGATTTTTACGTCGAAGAAAACACCGAGAGACACTAAAAAACCGGCCAAGAGCGAGTCGGCCTGGAGGGTGCCGAACAAATTATTTTATTTAACCACGTCCTACTCATAGGTTTTCCTGTAATGTATAAGTAAAGAACTACTTTCTGTGTTTATTTCAAAATGTTAGGGTAGTGGTTTCAGACATAAGGGGGGAGGGGAATGGCCATTTTTCATCTATTTTATTAATATACATAAATGTAGTTTTGAAGTTATTACTTTTAAACTATATATTTTAAAATAATGAAAAAATACATTCAAAACCCTAACAGTGTGTCCTTTCATTGGATATATCACACGGCACTGTTTAAGAAACTTTGTTTTTTAATTTTCCGCGTTTCACCTTAAATGTGACTAAATAATATTCCAAATTAACTTATTTAGGGTAAACGTTCGTCTTTGAGTCTCAGATATTAACATGAGTACCAAATTTCAACTCTATCGGTCCAGCAGATTCGGAGGAAATTGGCTGTGACAGACGGACAGACAGACAGACACACGAGTGATCTTGTAGCGCCATCTATGACGCCGCACACGAACTAAAATAACAAAATCCTACATCGCGCAAGCAGAGTTCTCCGCGCGATTTGGACATAATTATACAACAGTCCGAAAGCAACTATCGGGCAGTTACCCGGACCAGACAAAACACCCGTCTGGTTGGAGGATCCTCCCTTTTCAATGGAGGTTATGGACTTTACACTCTGTTCCGCATACCCCCACACTGGTGACCCTCGACTATGAACGTGAGCGCAGCCTACGTCATCACCTACAAACTGGTGACCCTCGAGCATGAACGTCAGTGCAGCCTTCGCGCAGCTACTTCAGCGTGACGTCATCATCATCGCTTCCTTCAAGCTCTTGAGCAACGAGTCATACAGCCAGCCAGTACCAACGGCTTCTATGGGTATCCTGACCACCAGCAAGCAGCGGACGTGCGTTCCTGGTCAGCATCCTCAGCCTCTTTCGTTATCTTCAACCTCATCAGCGATCTTGGCGCAGCGAACAGCACCTTCGGCCGGTCGAAGAACCTCTCCTGGTCGATGCCAGCAGTCAAGCCACTACGTCGCACAGCACCGGTTCGGATCACTGGAGCCCACAGCATTACTCCGACTCACTGGAGCCTGCAGCATCATCGGAACTCACTGGGATATCATCACCCCGACTCACTGGGACATCATCGCCCCAACTCACTGGGGCATCATCCCGACTCACTGGGGCATCATCCCGAATCACTGGGACAGCAACACCCCGACTCAATGGGGCATCGCCGCAGACAGTTCCGACTCACCGTGAACTATGCGGCTCTTACGGTTCCGACTTACTGGAACCAACCTTCCACTGGCCCGGCAAGCATCACAAGATGTATGGACGACTCATCAAGAACCGTCGATCTCCGATCTCCGTAGGGGAGTGATGTAGCGACATCTATGACGCCGCACACGAACTAAAATAACAAAATCCTTCATCGCGCAAGCAGAGTTCTTCGCGCGATTTGAACATATAGAACAGTCTGAAATCAACCATTGGGCAGTTGCCCGGACCAGACAACACCCGTCTGGTCGGACGATCCTCCCTTTTCAATGGGGGTTGTGGGACTTTACACTCTGTTCCGCATACCTCCACAATCCTATATGGGTTCCGTTTTTTTAATCGGACTTTCGGAACCCTAAAGACATTGTAGACTCCAACATTCAGATATTCTATTTTCAAAATAAAAATTCGGTAGCACATTTAAACCCAATAGGTACAACTTCGTTTTTTCGACAATAATTCGCTGATAGGATGTCACTTAAGTTAGTGTAGAGCTCTTACCTCCGTACAAGCACAAGATGCTGCGCCTGCGGGGCCCCGGGCGGCTGGCCGCGCGCGTGGCGCTGCGTGCTCGGCGCCACGAGCTTGGCGCGGTCGTAGCGCTCGCGCAGCGCGGCGGCGGCGGCGCGGAACGGCGGCAGCGGGTGCCAGCACGTCTTCACGGCGCACGAGCCCGACACGCCGTGGCACTTGCACTCGCGCCGGACCAGCTCCTTCACTGTCTGCAACAATAGCCCCAACTTTAATACAATATCCCTAACTTTAATACAATAGCCCCAACTTCAATACAATAGCCCCAACTTTAATAAAATAGCCCCAACTTTAATACTATAGCCCCAACTTTAATACTATAGCCCCAACTTTAATACCAAACTACTTTTATTTTTACCCGACTGCCCCAGAAGGTGGGTAATGTTTTTGTAAGTCCTTTTTGTGACAAGACTTCAACCTCTGTTTTGAAAGTAGTTTTGAAGCTGAAGTTCTTTTATGTATTATAGTAGGTATGCGAACCGAGGGTATCGGTTTTGTCACACCAATCACAGCCCCATATTGTCATGTCCAGGCAACTACTGTCCATTCTAGGTTGCCTGGAAGAGATAGCTTTGTTCCAATTTTATATAACCAGTTGCTAGAGCCTTGGTTACCAAAAATTTATAAGTTCTGGAATTTTATTTGGATGTTTTGGCCAATAGGTGGGCTTTCCAGTTGATAGACATCACATTTCAGCTGTTTTATGGCACTCAGTAGTTCTTTGCCTTTCGTAGTGGTTAGTCTGGAGCCCCAATACGTATTTTTAGCATTGAAGTCACCTCCTAAGATAAATCTACTTCCAAGGCGAAAAAAATGGTGGGACTTTACTTTGATAACCTACACTTGCAAGCCGTCGCTGCTAACTCCATCTAGCGAGCCAAAAGTGGACAAGAATAATTTGCCTTCTGTCTTTCGAAAAGCACTACCTACTTTGACGGTCAAGTTTCTTTGTATGAGATGGGGCATCTGTAATTCTGTACGCTAGTATTATATTATCTGTGGTAGAGGCAAGCAATCGCGCGTTTGCGCGTGATTTAATTGTTGAATAATAATTAAATGTCTATTTGAACTTCTCTCACATGCGAATGTCGGCTTATTCACATAATTATGTTAATCACTACAGAGGAGACACGTGAGGCCAAGTGTGAGTCGCGACGTCTGAACCCAGCCTTATATGGCACCATGTTGCCAGTCCGACGAGCAACTTGGAATGGGTTGCAATTTTAATTTATACTATTTCATGTAGTAACATTCAAAACAAAATGTTACAAGTAATTGTTAATTTAGAGGTTCCTCTATCGACATCTGGTCGAGAACTGGTGTATTATTGCAGCTCTGGTCAATCAATAGATCTTTTGAAGATGCTAGATGGCGCTAGACACAGTGTATATTAAATTAAATGCTTAAAAAGGTAATTGTGTAAATACCTTTATTTTAAAATAAAATTAACACAGTAAATCCATAAGAAATATTAGGTTTAAATCGGTAATACATTTAAGGCCGATTTCACCATTCGCTCTATAAACTAAGTTTAACTGAACTAAGCTTAGCTTCAAAAATAAAAACTATAAAAAAGATTATAGTGAGTTAACCTTAAAAGATATACATATTATGCTGTCGACTTTTTTTTAGAACCTTAAAAAGAGAACAAAAAAAAATGCTTGCTTGCTTGCTTAATGTGATGATAATAACAGTTAAATGAAATAAACATAGCACATTATTGTTCATTATCTGTCCCTCTTTTCAATTTTATTTGCAATATTGAAATGTTAAATAAAATAATATGAATTATTATTTTTAAATAAGTGACATTTATGATTGTTTCTAATTTTAATTTTTTGACTTTGCCAATTTAATTTGTATGTAATCTATCTGTATGTAATAATGAAATTGTGTGTTGTCTTAATTTTATTTATTTTTCTAATAATTTTTAATTAATGTACCTAATGCTGTTATATGATCCAACAAGTTGATTGAATTGAATTGAATTCCGTCATACATAAATTTTGGGTAACTTTAACCGTTTACGTAGCCCATGCTTTTTTTTTTTTTTGGGGTGTTGGAAATCATCCTATGACTTCTCCCGCTCTGGGTGGAGCGGGAGGGCGTGTCAGACTCTTACTGACTAAAACCCACCCCTGTTCCTGCCTGCCTGCCTTTGAGTGCCCAGGGGCGAGGTAACTCTGTTTCGAATTTATCCTCAACCCCCGGGCAGACGTAGCCCATGCTACTGAAGCTGTTAGTCGCATCGTGATGTTACATAGCCTATAGCCTTCCTCGATAAATGGACTATTCAACACAAAAATAATTTTTCAATTCGATCCAGAGGTACCTGAGATTAGCGCGTTCAACCAAAAACTCTTCAGATTTATGACGACGGCTAAACGTGTTCAAGCGTGCTTAAACGCATTTTAAGCGTTGGTGAAATCGGCCCTTAGTCTAATTGATTTTTTGCGTTACATTATGTGTGAATTGAAACGAATGATTTCGCGTTATTTTCGCGTTACGGAACGTTATTCTGTCAAAATGGCGTTTTCTTTATGAATTTGATCTGGAACGAGTCACACTCAATTTATTTTTTATTGATTAAAAAACTAATTGAAGAGACTACAAAAATGTCACGAAGAGTTACGGGAACCAGTGTTAAATTAAAATGCCCTATAATGGTGCTGAACGCTGTAAGTAGTGATTGCAATGATTATAATTGTGCGTGTTCGCTATGTACAATGAGAAGCTAACCATGTTTTTTCTTCTCTCGACAGGGTTCCAACCTTTATTTTAGATAATTTATATAAACTTATGAATTTGATCTCCTCATAAACGCACTCCTTATGAAACAATTTTGGAAGTACAAAGCGGTAGCAGCATTTGATTCCGAGCACAAGGGTATCTATGTGTTTAAGGAGTCATAAAACTCTTATGACCACAGCGATGATGGTGCTTACAGCGGAGATTCTCTGGTTCGCCGATCTTTGAGTATATTATTGGTTAATATGATCCCCATCGTATGTGAGTTTGGTTTATTTAATATATGATCATTGTGTAACTTATTATGCTGCCATTAAATGCTAAGCCGACCCTAAGAGAGTTGGGAAAAGGCTAGGCAGATTGATCAAATGTTAAGACTGTAGACCTAATTGTTGGACTTTTATTTACTTCAAACATTCCTCAAGAAGAAAGCTCGTTGAGTCACTTGCAAATTCTATCGTTGACGTTAGCTGGAGTGTAGGCAAATTATTCCTACAATATAATAATGTAATGTATTTTATAATAATTCGCTATACCTTCATTTGGCATTTGACTTAACATTTACCGATATCTACTCTCAATGAGCATACAGGGCCGGATTAGTCCGTTGTGTTGTTACCTACGCAATTTGTGCCAAAAACTTCTTTAAAAGCGACGCCTAAAATTAACGATCTTCCTGATAATATCTCTGGTATTACTTTACATACTTCACGAGCTGACGGACGATATATTACACGATTTACGACACGTCGAACAAGATATGTGTGACAATAAACATGAGAAGGTGATGTGAGGTGTTGCGTTTTAACGTGCTGTGATTATTATCGCGAATACATTACAAAGAGAAATCTTACAAAATTGATTTTACACAACTTTTAGCATAAGTAGACATATTCAACAGAGTTATTACATTATCTAAACACGATGTTCGGTTGCGGTTAAATGACCTGAAGCAGAGACCAGTCAGCCACTATCCTAATCTTCGACAGAAAAATAATTAAATCTTATGAGACATTATTCACGTTGACAGTTACAGAGAAAACAGACATAAACTTGCCTAAGGGTGGCTTGTCAGACCGTTTCCCACAGCACTTTTGTGATTTATTCGACACTGCAAATCAACAAAGTTATTTACACAAAATCAATGATCGTAAAACAGGCATTACTTTAATAGCGCCTGCATAACAGCGGGTGCACACTATTTAGATTACTCGCGACCCACGGCAGGTTTTACGAAAAACAAGATACACATCGTTGGTCATTCCGCGGAGTTGCTCGTAAACAAGCTAAGAGCTGTGTGATTGTACGACTTTTAATGGGACGGGCAGAACGTTTACACGATAAAATTACACGTTATGTGGGAAGCTTGCCTGGAAGGTATTGTTATGCGTGCCATTATGTTTTAACCGATGGATAAATGGGTGCAATCAGCGAAACGCATTAAAGCAAGTCTTGAAATATCTCGCGCGTTACTGACGTGACTCATCAGCATAACTTGATGGCTTAAGTGCATACTATATATTTTAGTTGCTATAAATTACAATTATTTACGTCATTATCTCAAAATCCCGTTTTAAATCAATTATTTTTAAAAGTAAAGATCTGTTTCCTTTGTATCTACCGATAGATATGCAAATTAACAGTAAGTACTAATAATATCCAGAACTTTTACATAGTCACAGTTTAAACGTAAAGAGTGCGTGCGAGCTTACTGCTCGCTGCGTCGCCGCGGGTGCTGTGCGCTAAACCCGGTCATTTGACACAATACGTAATAACGCACACTCATACATTAGCCGCCGATCCACAGAAACTCTAATGAGCGGTGTCGCGTCGGTCGCCGGCGGCGGCGGCGCGAACCGGAACGATTTCTTCTTTTGCCTTCATCCGATGAACAGATAAACTGACTGTTTTGCGGGTAATGTGAGCTTGCTTGCGTTCAGGGTGTTGTTGGGGCTGCCTCGGCACTGCAGCGCGTCTGGGATGTTCGCCGACGCCCGTGTCGACTGTTTTTACACGACACTGCGGAAGCGGTGCACATCTCTGGGGCGCAGGCTCCGAGCCACCTCCAGCACCATCCTGAGCGTATTTGCGAACAGGTTTGATTGTCAGTACATTAACCATTGCTATATGGTTATGACAAACAAACAAATGACTCAGAGGCAGGCGTATTATTAATTTAAAAAAAAAGAAATGTATTGTATTTTATGTTATGACTTAATTTAATTGTGATTTTGATTTTTAAAAATATTTTTAATCAAATAAATTACAGCGTATTTGGGACATAAAAAGGTAAGTTTTTACCAAATTTCGTGAAAAAAAAAATTATTTTGTAAAAGCTATAAGTAAATAAAAAACCAAAAACTTGGTTTTTTGAATTTTTCACATAAATTTTGAGGTTATGTGAAAAAAGTGTAAATACAAAAGTTTTAGATCTTTTTATTAAGAGTACCTACAACTTTGCCATTCCACTTTTTTCCATAGGACTTTTAGTTTTGCCGGAAATCGAGATAAACCGTTTTTTACCCTTAAAAACTCACCCCCTTCGCCTTCCCGACCTCAGATCGCCCGTAAATTATTTTTCCTTTCATTTTTATAATATTCTCCTCCTTTTCTAATAGGTTTTATTAAAATGACTACAAATTAATTCGAAAGTACCGTCAACTCACATTGTAATCAAGCAACAAACACAATGCTAACGATTTGCTCTGTTTTCACCAGAGTTTGAAATTAGCGTTCTTTTTCTCTACAATGAGGGTAGTCGGATATTTCTTATCATTTCTTTAGTTTTTGTCCATCGTTTGTTCAGACGCGTGTGTTTTTGCTACTTTTTTCGATTAATAATGGATACAACACCTCAGGAAGCAGCTCAAGCTGTAGCATTACTTCAAGCAGGCATTGCGCAACGTGAAGTCGCTCGAAGGCTTCGAATCAGCAGATCTTCGGTGCAACGAGTTTACAGACGATACCTAGAGACTAGAGCATTCGATCGCCGTCCAGGTACAGGCAGACCTAGGGCTATATCAGCAGCAGATGATCGTTATATCCACCTTACTGTTCTGCGAAATCGCTACCTCAACGCAGTTCAAGTCCAACAAAGTCTGCGTGACGAACGCCAAGTGGTCATAAGTTCAGATACCGTCAGAAGGAGACTTGCTGAACGGAACCTGACCCCAAAAAGAGCTGCAACAGGCCCAGCATTAACGGTAGCACACCGTCGAGCACGACTTGAATTTGCTCGAGAGCATAGGGATTGGACATTAGAGCAGTGGAGTAATGTACCCTTCACTGATGAGACCAGGGTGAGTCTACATGGAAGTGATCGACGTCAGAGAGTATATCGTCGCCCTGGAGAACGTTATTCTTAGTGTTGCATCGAGGAAACTGTTGCTTATGGAGGAGGATCTGTAATGGTCTGGGGCGGCATCTCGTTAACAGCACATACAGCGTTAGTTTTCATCGAACCGACAGGCCGTACACGTGGACTGACTTCTCATCGCTACATTACTGAAATCCTCGCAGACCATGTGGTACCTTACGCAGGATATATCGGACAGGATATGCAATTGATGCATGATAATGCACGGCCTCATGTTGCTCATGTGGTGACCCAGTATCTACGCGACGTCAGCATTCGTACGATGGACTGGCCAGCTTGAAGCCCGGACTTGAATCCGATAGAACACTTATGGGATGAGCTGAAACGTCGGCTTCGAGCCCGGGTACCTGCTCCAACAAGGCTTCCAGAGCTGCGAATCGCAATTGAAGAGGAGTGGAATACAATTCCTCAAGATTTTATCGTCAGGCTCGTAAGGTCGATGAATACAAGGATGCTGGCAGTTATCCAAGCAAGGGGAGGCAATACGGAATATTGATCAAAAACTTTTTTTTGATTTTATCTTTGTTTTTGGCTTTTTCACTTTATCATTACTAACGATTGTCACGACTGGAAAACGACTCTTCTTTGTAAAATCCTTAATAAACACTGAAATATTGATTAAACTCAATGAGTTTCCTTTCATTTTAATCACCATGACACGCACTTTCTGTAGGTACAACTTTGATAATTTTATTGTAGGTTTTTTAGTTTTTGAGAAAATCGAATTAGAGTGCCTGGGTAGCGGGTGGCTCGGTTTATTTGCTGTCCAGTGTATGTTACTATGTGACTATCGTTTTGTGTAACATGTTAGATTTAGATGCATAGGTAGTTTAAGGGTTCTGTTTGACAATTAAGAGCGACTTGTTAAAGTTAAGTTAGAGACAAATAATGTTAGTAGGTACTCAATACTCAATACTTTATTGCATTCCATATGTGTTAAATAGGTGGTATAACATAATAAAATATCAATATGGACCCTGTCGGGCACAGCAAAGTAGAAGAGAGGAGAGGGCTAAGTAGTTAATCAATTAAGCAATATAAATTATTAGTTGTGGTTTATTGGGTGTATGTATAATATTATGTATATATATACTCGTAAGGTTTGCGTATATAGATATATTCAATTGCTATTAATTGTAAGTAATTATTATGAAGTTCTTATATTATTATTAAATTATTTTTCTTATTCCTATATTAGTATTAAATTATTCTTCTTATTCATAGATTATTTTTTATTTTTTTTTTATTTTTTTATTTATGTATGTCTAAATTGGGTGTTCTATTTTTCTACAAAATGTTTGGTGTAAAAGAGAGAGAAAAAGAAATTATTTTGGAATCGATTTATCATCTAAGAACTCCTTTACTGTGTAGTAAGACTTTGATTCGAGAAATCGCTTCAATTTATTAATAAATATATTTATTTTGCTTATTTCTCTAATATTTTCTGGCAACTTATTATAAATTTTGATGGACATAACTAAAGGGCTGGTTGAGTGCATTTCCAGTCGGGATTGAGGTATATTTAATTTATTTTTGTTGTGTCGTAAAGTGTATCTAGTTTGTGTTTCTTCGCAAGTGGTATACAAATCTGGGTGTTTTCTGACAAATTTACATAACTCAAAGATATATAAACAGGGAAGTGTGAATATTTTGTGTTTTTGGAAGTATGGTTTGCAGCTCTCTGTTTGTTCAATATTGGTTATTATTCGAATTAATTTCTTTTGCAAAATAAATATAGTTTGAGAATCAGTGCTGTTTCCCCATAGCATGACCCCATAGCTAAGCCATGCTTGGGCATATGCATAGTATGTGAAAATTGCAGTTTGCAGGTTGGTAGTTTTTTTAGGTACAGACTGTTGTCAACATTATCTGACCCACCCTAAAATCAAACGACTTTGGACCCTCTGCCTGTGACATTAAGGTTTATTTAATTTATATGAGCTTATCACACAAGTGCACGAGGAGTCGATGAACAAAAATACAATAATAACACAGACACTCAAATTTGATCTTTAACACGTAACGTTAAGGTAAACCCACCCAACATAGTCGGAGCCACCGGCATTATATATGTTTTTGTTAAGCTATTTTAATCATTATCTCGTTAACATTAAAATTGAAAAGCTTTTAAGTCACACTACATAATTACAACCCAATCTTTAATTTCGCGTATTCTCAACAAGTTCTTGTGGCTTAGCGGTTTGATGCTGGATTGACGACGAACAGCATGTGGGTTCGAAAACACAGTCCAACTACATCAGTTTCTTTTTTAATTTGTTTTCATTTCTACAATATTGCTTGCAATATTAAAGAACGACCAATATGATTTTCGCCTAATAACTTATCTTGTAAACGGGTGGGTAATTTAAAAAACTTTAAGTTCACAATTCTTTATAATGAATACGAATATTTATTTTTCAACTACCCACTTATTACAAGTTATGTGAAAATATTACCATTTTAAAAAGTTTATGTATAGTTTGTAGTTCTTTACAATAATACAAGAAATAGTTTTGGAATATAAATTCTATATTGAAAGCAAAACAATATCTTTGTCGGAGGACTTGATCTCGAACCTTGTTTTTCTCAGTCTTATACACAGACCACGAGACCAGAATTACTTGAATTCAATCATTAAAATAAGCTATAACACTTATCATATTATAACAAATAGTTATAAAATATAACGTAATGCTAACGTTTTAAAGATCAAATTTGCGTGTCTATATTATTATTGTATTTGTTCATCAAATCCTCGAGCAGTTGTCTGATAAGATAAATTAAATAAACCTTAATGTTACATGCAGAGGGTCCAAAGTCGTTTGATTTTAGGGTGGGTCAGATAATGCTGACAACAGTCTGTACTATACAAAGTAGGAGGCGGGAGAAAGATGTTAGGAGAGTTAAAAATCCAAAATTTTGGATTTTCAATTAACTGAGTTTGGTTTTTTTTTTTTTTTTTGGGGGGTGGGAAATCATCTTATGACTCTTTCCGCTCTGGGGTGGAGCGGAAGGGCGTGTCAGACTCTTACTGACTAAAACCCACCCCTGTTCCTCCCTGCCCTACGCGCCCGGGGGCGAGGTAACTCTTTCGAATTTATCCTCCACCCCCGGGCAGAGTGAAAGGTTACCGTGAAATACTCATATACATTTTTTAAATATCTAATTAATGTGTTGGGTACATATTCTAAAACTCTACTGCAAGCAGTAAAGCACGTGGATAAGCATTCGACTACGACCATAAATATGACACATCGAGTTACCAAATCGGCTTTATAAAACTCAGTTTTGCAGAACTCATCTTTGTAGAACTCAGTTTTGTGAAACACATCTTTGTAGAACTCATATTTGTTACTTACAACTGTATGACAGTTTGTTTCTAAAGCCATTCACTGAGACGTTTGCTTTTCCAGAAACAGCTCACACGCGGATCATTAGTCATGGACTATCCGACGCGAAATATTTATCACGGACCGCCTGTCACAAAACGGCCTTAAACTCAATTTGTCATATTAAGGGCTATTACGCTACACTAAGTGCTGGCAGGTGGCAGCAAAAGCAGACAGTACAGGTGTGTGAGTACCTCACTCACCTTCCGGCCCACGCGGTTGTTGTGCAGGTTCATGAGTGCGCGCGCGTCGCGCTCCAGCTCGCGCGCGTCCAGGAAGCGCCGCGCCAGCCGCGCGCCGTACGCGCTGCCCCCGCACCCGCCCCACTCGAACTGCTCCGACGTTGACGTGCTGCGACGACTGGGAATGTGTACAAAGATAGTTATACTACTACAATACTAGGATCAGAATCGAAGACTCTTCGGGAAAAATAATTAATGTCAAAAAATAAGCAGAAAAACATTAAAGGTTTTCAAATTTTAAAGTTTATGATATTCATGGTTTTTGCGCTCGCGCATGCCAATTTTCAAAATGACATCGTGCACATTCATGTTTCTTGCGTTAGATGAACAGATACAAACTTATTTGTTACAACTGAAAACGATGGTTTATTCTGATCCGGATAACCGATTAAAATTAATAAAACAAACAGTCAACAAATTGTACAACAAGATCAGTTTCCCAATAAGTCAACATTACAGATGGCACAACAAGATCAGTTTCCCAATAAATCAACATTACAGATGGCACAACAAGATCAGTTTCCCATTAAGTCAACATTGCAGATGGCACAACAAGATCAGTTTCCCAATAAGTCAATACTACAGATGGCACAACAAGATCAGCTTCCCAATAAGTCAACATTACAGATGGCACAATAAGATCAGTTTCCCAATAAGTCAACATTACAGAGGGCACAACAAGATCAGTTTCACAAGAAAAAGACATTCATTGTTACTCCCGTGGTGTCTCCTCATGACTTTTTTAGTCATCCACAGTTTTGGGCTGGTGATTTCCTAAAGATCAGTACAGAAGTGCCGAGAATTGGAAAATGCCCGACTTCACCTACTCCCAACAGTAGGTGCAGTCGGGCATTTTCCAATTCAACATTACAGATGGCACAATAAGATCAGTTTCCCAATAAGTCAACATTACAGAGGGCACAACAAGATCAGTTTCACAAAAAAAAGACATTCATTGTTACTCCCGTGGTGTCTCCTCATGACTTTTTAGTCATCCACAGTTTTGGGCTGGTGATTTCCTAAAGATCAGTACAGAAGTGCCGAGAATTGGAAAATGCCCGACTTCACCTACTCCCAACAGTAGGTGAAGTCGGGCATTTTCCAATTCAACATTACAGATGGCACAATAAGATCAGTTTCCCAATAAGTCAACATTACAGAGGGCACAACAAGATCAGTTTCACAAAAAAAAGACATTCATTGTTACTCCCGTGGTGTCTCCTCATGACTTTTTAGTCATCCACAGTTTTGGGCTGGTGATTTCCTAAAGATCAGTACAGAAGTGCCGAGAATTGGAAAATGCCCGACTTCACCTACTGTTGGGAAAAAACCTCCTTTTTCTTCAGCCAATCCCCACGTTGCGGTTCGAACCCCATCCAAGTTCTACCCGTGATGGCAGAACTGTCGTCTGCCCATTTCACCGCCACTGATTAGCTAAATATTTATGCACCTAGAATTCACTACAAGTCGAGAAGCTCCATAGGAGATCTGCCCCGCTTGGGCGGAGCCCCGCCGTGTCCTCGTGCAGGCGATCGGCGGCAGCGAACTCTCGCGCCCAGCCCTGGTCCAGGCCATGGTATGGAGCGAGAGGGAATGTGAAGCAGTCTCCTCCTTCTGCGAAGCAGTAATGCTCGCGAAGGAGGAGGCGGAACTGGTGAGGGAGGCTCAAAAACAGAGTCGCCCTCACGCCCTCAGCAGCAGCCGCCACAGAAGACGCAATGGGCGGGAGACGTCGCGAGACGATCTCCGGCCACCGTAGATCCGGGCCTGCGAACGGCGAGTAGTGGATAGCTCGCCGTTCGATCAGCACCAGGCCCGTGAGTCGACGGCGCGTAGTGTTCCACGCGTGCCTCAAAGAGTTGTCAGCAATAACGACGGGGCCCGTCATGGCCGATGCCTGCCCAGGGGTTGAGGATAAATTCGAAACAGAGTTACTTCGCCCCTGGGCACTCAGGGCAGAGAAGGAACAGGGGTGGGTTTTAGTCAGTAAGAGTCTGACATGCCCTCCCGCTCCACCCTAGAGCGGGACATGTCATTTAATGATTTCCCAGCCCACAAAAAAAAAAAAAATGGTTACCTCGGTTTTTCGATCGGTGGATGTAAATATTTACCAATGGTTTTCGGTGCGGTATGGTGCGAGATGACTTTGAAAAGAGACAAACGCTTAGCGTGTTCTCGCAGTGAAGAATACATACCGGTTGGTGGTACACTGGCAGGTGGGCAGGTCAACACGCGCGCATGCCGCGCTCAGTGCGTGGGTCACGCCGGCAGAGTGATGGCATATGTATGTGAACGAATACATACCGGTTGGTGGTACACTGGCAGGTGGGCAGGTCAACACGCGCGCATGCCGCGCTCAGTGCGTGGGTCACGCCGGCAGAGTGATGGCATATGTATGTGAACGAATACATACCGGTTGGTGATACACTGGCAGGTGGGCAGGACAACACGCGCGCATGCCGCGCTCAGTGCGTGGGTCACGCCGGCAGAGTGATGGCATATGTATGTGAACGAATACATACCGGTTGGTGGTACACTGGCAGGCGGGCAGGTCACCACGCGCGCATTCCGCGCTCAGCTCGTGGGTCACGCCGGCAGAAGTGATGGCGTATGTGAACGAATACATACCGGTTGGTGGTACACTGGCAAGCGGGCAGGTCGCCACGCGCGCACGCCGCGCTCAGCGCGTGGGTCACGCCAGCAGAAGTGATGGCGTATGTGAACGCCGCCTCTTTCGTCGCTGAAGAAAACAAATGTCATTTATTAAAGTTACTGGGTTTTGGAGGTCAGATAAGTCAGCCGGGAAAAGGCTGCAGACTGATGAATGTAAGAAAATACTAAGGCCTGGCTAGACTTGCGAATGTTTAAACAATGATAATTGTGGTAATTACTGATTTAGATGTAAATAGGTGGGAACTGAATGATTTTTAATCCTACTAATATTATAAATGTGAAAGTTTGTGAGTGTGTATGTTTGTTACTTCTTCACGCTTAAACGGCTGGATCGATTTGGATGAAATTTAGTATGTAGATAAATGCTAATGCTAATGAGACAGTAATTAATGCAACTAATTAGATCAATATTTTTTGAATAACCTACAGTCTGCTCCTAATTAAACAAATTAAAGCTCAAAACACTATTGAAACATGTAAACTTCGAGTGCAGCCCTGGCATATGACACTCAACAATCTGCAACTCCCTGTTGGCCATCATTGCGTGTCTATCAAACGATTGAGCAAATGTGTCGAGTGCTGAGCTACGTCGTTACGATATGACCCTATTGAGTCTCGAATAATATATTAATAGCACTAGCTTCCGCTCGCGTGAACAGTGATGCCAAGGGAACTTACTACCGGGACGAAAAGTCCCCTAACTAGCTTCAGCCCGCGCTTCGCCCGCGAGACAGTGATTTGTTTTACCAAGGGAACTTATTACCGGTACGAAATGTACTCTCACTAGCTTCTGCCCGCAGCTTCGCCCGCGAGACAATGATTTGATATACGAAGGGAATTTATTACCGGTATGAAAAGTACCCTCACTAACTTCTGCCCGCAGCTTTTCCCGCGAGACAGTGATTTATTATACCAAGGGAACTTATTACCGATACGAAAAATAGCCTTACTAGCTTCTGCCCGCAGCTTCGCCCGCTTGAAGTGTTTTCTTAAGCCAAGGGAACTTACTACCGGGACGAAAAGTACCCTCGCTAGCTTTTTCCCGCAGCTTCGAACGCGTGAATTGTTCCAAGGGACTACCGGGATAAAAAATATTCTTTGCAAGGACAATGAGATGGATTAGGCTTCAGCTCTCGCGGCTGGCGTCTATTCGTTTGCCATCTCAGCTAAATGCTTTTAGCGGTTTAGATGTGAAAACGTGACTGACATACTGGCAGTTTCTCAGATTTAATATTAGTATGGATAATACCGAGGGCTACATAGTGACACCATAGTGTGACGCTGACGGGAGTTAGTAGGGGTCAGGAATCACTGAGCGTTTGCATAAGTAGTGCTTGATTTGTAGTTGAAAATGTTTGATGTGTGAATTCTTAGAAGTTTATTTAGTAAGCAATTTAATGTTAAATGTCGTAAGGTAAGGTCGCGAACCAAAGCCTTGTTTGTGCAGCAAAGTATTGTGATTTAATTGCAATAGTTTTTGGTTGTACGTCGACCAATCTCTTCGCCTTAGCCTTACTGACTGATTATTTTGAAGAACAATTTACTTTTGTTGCTTCATCCGGCGATGTTTTGCGACGGGTATTTAACGTCAAAGCAATAAGTAGGTATTAATGCCTTTTTTAATTTGTATCTTTTAACCGACTTCAAACATATAGTATAAACGTATAGTAAGTATGTCTGTTTGTTTGTCCGCGATTTTCTCGAAAACTACTGATCCGATTTGGATGGGCTTTCGTTATTTTAATTCTTTTTTCTATGGAAGGTTTTAGTATATTAGGATTAGAATTAGGATCTGATCAAGATCTTCGGAGATAGACAGTGGAACTCTTCAATTATTCGTATCTTTTTCATCATCCTAATAATCAGTGCCCTCGGGAAACTCATGGCTGTTTGTGAGCGATATGCGGGGGCCCATGGCCTCAGATATAATGCAAAAAAGAGCGAGTGTCTGTTGTTCAAGGCAGGCACTAAAGACTATATAAGGTGCCACCTATCACGCTCGGGGGGGCTGCTTTAAAATGGGTGAAAACTTTTAAGTATCTGGGGTACTGGGTCACTGCAATGCAAACGGATAATGTTGACATAGAGAGGGAGTGTAGGGCGCTGTCAGTCAGTAGCAATATGTTGATTCGTAGGTTTGCAAAGTGCTCGAGGGCTGTAAAAATACTCTATTTAGGACATACTGCCAATCATTTTACACCTGCAGTCTATGGGTAGACTACACGCAAACGGCTTACAGCGCCTTGCGCGTCCAGTACAATAACGCATACAGGGCGCTGTTGGGGTTGCCACGACACTGTAGTGCGTCAGAGATGTTCGCAGAAGCACGTATAGACGACTTTTACGCAATCACGCGAAAGCGTGTCGCTGCCCTGATGCGGCGGATGCGGGGCAGCGCTAACAGCCTCTTGGTCACTGTGCCCAATAGGGCGGAAGGTCTAATACTTAGGCACTGGACCAGGACACTAGTAATGCCTTCAAATCGAACCTTGAAGTGATGTTGTTTGGTGGTACGGTCTATGGTCTGTTTGTATTTATAGCCGACCCCAAGTATCATGGGATAAGGGCAGGAAGATGATGATCGTATTATGATTATTATTTTATGTAACAATTATAAAATTGGATGTTCTAACACTATTTTTAAGATGTTTTCTAACAAAATGGATTTTAGTATCTGAAATAAATAAGTAAATTAAAATTAAATTCAATAATATCCTACTTCCTACTAATATTATAAATGTGAAAGTTTGGATGGATATATGGATGTTGGCTATTCAATGAGGCCAGAACGGCTCAACAGATCTTGATGAAATTTGGCACAGAGATAGATTATAGTCTTTGATAAATGATTTTATTTTTGTAAATAGATTTTAACAACACTTTTACACATCAACATTTTTTTTTGTCAGTTTTAGCTAGATGAGGCCGGTATTTCCTAGCCGACTACCCTGAGAAGAAACACCGAAACAAACTCAGAGGTCAAAGTCTCTTTTAACGCGTCAGGCCCCTCGCGTTACCATAAGGTAACGCAACAATAGGTTTTTAATTGTGTCTGCTAATGAGGGGCTTGACGCGTTAAAGTGTTCAAATCCATACAATATGTACTGGTCAAATTATATGAGAAATATCTACGTTAATGTCTGGGATGAGATTTTGAGGAAAGCAACACGCAGATTTGAGTGGACCAGTCCTACAGTGCAAGCATTTGTCAGTTATCGTGAAGCTCAACTAAGAACTTTGAAGAGCTCATCGAACCGACGAACAATACCAAAGTAAGGACATTTGGGTAGGCCGCAAAAATACTCAAACTGCCAGACAATAATAAAAACTACTTGAATATAACGACCTACATAGTTCTTGCAATCATATTATGCTATATGGGGACCACGCAGCTTAATGTCTGTAATGGTCTTTTGAAGAAAGAACCACACATATTTGAGTGGACCTGCCAAATAACTTTTATAATAGCGCTACGTTAACAGAAAATATTTTGTCTAACCCATCTGTCCAGTCAGTGCTTACACTGACTGGACAGAGGTGTACCAGAGAGACAGAGGTGTAACAGAGGTGGCATTTGTCAATAGTTGAACAGCCGAACTTAGAACCACTAAAGAGCTCAATGACTTGACGAACAATACCAAAGACAGGACATTTTGGGTAGGCCGCAAAAGTACGCAAACTGTCCGACAACGTTAAAAATTACTCTTACTCCTACTCCTACCACCTCCTACAATTATTGTAAATGTGGGGACCCTTTTCCCCACATTTACAATAATTAAGTAAGTAATCAAAAAAAAAAAAAAATACTTTACAAAGTAAATATTCATGTCTTGTAAACCAAAATAATAATAATAAAATGTCAATCTAAAAAAAATAAAAAATATAATACTATACAAGTGTACTACTATTCATGCCAAAAAGAATATAAAAAAATAATTTCATCTGTGTATAGGAACTACCAAGTAAAACTTTGATTGACTTTGATTGTAGGCTATAATTTATAATGGGGGAAGCACTAATTGGACGTGGGCGAAGCCGCTGGCAGAAGCTAGTCCTAACGTATAATAGAGGCCAATGGTGCCGATTCTCTTCTTCAATAACTTAACTAAAAATAGAGAATCGCTATCTTTTATTAAAAGATATTGCGAGAAAAGGACGGCTATAGCTATGCACTAAGTTAGAGATGTCTAACTAGTTTACGCCTTGTGCTTCACCGTGTTTTTAATCGACATGTTTTTACGTGTACCCTTAATTTGTATGGAAATATTAGTTCAACTAAAGACAGCTCTAATTTACGTCCGTCTCTATCTTGTTTTATTATAGAGAAAAAGATAGGAATAGTCTAAATTAAGTTTAGTTTGTGCACAACAGAATCTGCACCAATGTCCCTCAGTCTGTATGTGCTATAGCGCATTTTGAATTCTAGAACCATTAAGCGATTCAAGCATGTTTTCAATTATTTTGGCTACTAAGTATGATTGACCTACGTAAGATTATATTTTCTAGCTAAGTTTAAGTATATATTTTAGCTGTGGGCAAAGCCAGCTGTGGATTATCCACGACTCGCTTGAGCTAAGTCAAATTAAATCATTCACAGAAAGCTAAAGCTTTCTGCCAAGTCATATTGTCAAGCTAGCAAGCCGTCAGTCCCACCTGTCATGCCCGTCGGTCAGCGTACCAGGGTGTCAGTTCGTCAGGCGATAACTTATGCCGAAGTGTGACACGCAGCAAATGCACTGATAACTGCTGCATACTAATCGAATGTTTTAGCGCGACCAATTACAACAGTCGCACTATGCAAGCCTAGCTTAAATTGCTGATGAAAACAGAGAAATTAGAAATCATTCCATATTGAGATTATGGAAACGATAATACAAAATTGGCTACTTCTTATCGTGATGAAATTGCAAATGAGAGCTTAGAGGTACTCGTAACTAGAAAAATCCATATAGAGAGTAAAATTTAATCCGGCCGAAGCTACTCTGTATACTATGATGAGGTGATCTCGTTAAAAACAAAATGTGAGCGTGGAATTGAGAATGAGATATTTCTAAAAAAAATCAAACCCGTTTTTGCGAGAACTGTGGATATTACCGTAATTTCCGTTGTAACGATAATATTCAGCTATCGAAACACGGTTACACAGATTCGTTATTGTAATGTACAAAGTATGTGATGTGAGGCAGGACTAGCCTTTTTAGCGATGCTTTTCTCAGTAGTGGAAATCTACAGATGAAAATAATGACGATGATATTGACGCGTTTGATGCAAGTTTGTCGGGCGTGCGCGTGGCATAATCAAAGTACCAGAAGTACATAAGTAACACGGCACGGGTCTTGAAAATACTCAAAAAGAGCTGTAGAGGATATGGCCACACGATACACGTGGGCTTCGCTGCGGTGTTATCGTGGGAGCTAATTACTCAAGTCTGGCGAGTGAACTCGTTTCATTCACTGACACAAACAAATAATCATTCCAACTGACTGCGGTGTTGAAATAACCACTAATTGCTACAGGCAGTGGTGCTGCATCGAGATCGACTCGAAAGACTAACATTTTCACAACCTTCCCGTTCCAAGTTCCCATGACACATTATTTGAAATGTATTTTGTTTATCTTCTTTCCGTGTAATGTGTAATCCCAATGTTTCTCACACTAAATGTTTATATTTCCTCCACATATAAATCGTGTGTCGCTATCGAAGCAACACGCTGTAGCATGTCGTCCTTACCGGCCGCTTATCACCCGTTATCGGCGTCGAACGCGGCAACACGCTTCAACAACCCACTGTATCTGCTCACAACACCTCACGACGCACCTAGCAGTCAATTAGTAGGAGTACGTGTTAGATTACACGAATTAATTGAATAGGAAGAGATCCTAGTTACGTCATGTTTTCACTGGTTATTTTAATTACCTACGAGATAAAATTGACTCGGGGCATCAATCGACGTAAGAAGATTCCAATGGCGCTTAAAATCATATAGAAAGTGAATAGTGGGTACCACACTTTTCATTTGTAAGATTTTCTATGCAATAACTACATAAAATAAACTAAATAAAATCTGCAAATAATTAATTAAGAATGTTGGTGGGAGAAGTCGCATTGCTGTTACACGACCATCGTTTCAAAGAAAGAATCGCTTCTTAGAAATTACTCATGAGTCATGACCATTTAATTCGCGTTTATCGTCATTCTTGATTGCATATCAAAGATGCTCGATATTATTACGACCGCTATTAATGTTCAACTGCTCAGCAATCAGAGGCACATCGAGTGGAGTCTGAGTGTCGTCCATTTGAGCGACGTTTAGTAAAGAAGCGTCCATATTTGTGACATATCAAAGGACAATAATGTGGACGTGAAATGTAAATGTGGATGGCCCCGCGGTTTCACTTCCTTGGCGTACTTCTCAAGAAACGTGCATTTGACCGACAGAAATTGGCCTACATATGTCACTTGGCTACTGTGTAGTTTTGTATTAGTTTACGAACACTCTTTGGTGTTCGTAAACCAGTATTTACAGAGATTACATACATATAAACTAACATTTCGACGGAAGTTTCGATCTCGCCTCAAATCGGAGTTGAAATTAATCGGATGTCTGATTCCTTGAAATTAATCGGATGTCTGATCCGTTGAAATTACAAACGTAAATGTGGATGTAGCCTCATATGCGTAATACTCGTAGTCAGCTGTGCTAGACGGACAGGTTCGATATTCGCAGATGTGATGTTTAAATGGAAACAAAACGGGAAATGAGTGAGCATTTAACTGTCTCTAAGTATCGGTTGTTTTAGAATTAAACTTATGATTTCAGCTGTAGATGCGTTCAATACATATTTAGCTTTCTTTAATAGAACATTTGCGATGAGTCTTGACAGTTTCCCACGGTTCACACGGACAGAGTTTAACAGGTCAACGTTTTCATAAGGTGACCCACGACCTACGACGACACGACGACGACGACGACGACCACGACGTACGTTCTTATATGTCGTGGAGACGAACTGCTTGGTTGGCGCTAGTGGTTATAAGACGAACTGTTTGGTTGGCACTAGTGGTTATTAGACGAACTGCTTGGTTGGCGCTAGTGGTTATAAGACAAACTGCTTGGTTGGCGCTAGTGGTTATAAAACAAACTGCTTTGTTGGCGCTGTGGTTATAAGACGAACTGCTTGGTTGGCGCTAGTGATTATAAGACGAACTGCTTGGTTGGCGCTAGTGGTTATAAGACGAACTGCTTGGTTGGCGCTGTGGTTATAAGACGAAATGCTTGGTTGGCCCTAGTGGTTATAAGTCAAACTGGTTGGTTGGCGCTAGTGGTTATAAGACGAACTGCTTTGTTGGCGCTAGTGGTTATAAGACGAACTGCTTGGTTGGCGCTGTGGCTATAAGACGTACTGCTTGGTTGGCGCTAGTGGTTATAAGACGAACTGCTTGGTTGCCGTTGTGGTAATAAGACGAACTGGTTGGTTGGCGCTAGTGGTTATAAGACGAACTACTTTGTTGGCGCTAGTGGTTATAAGACGAACTGCTTGGTTGGCGCTGTGGTTATAAGACGAATTGCTTGGTTGGCGTTGTGGTAATAAGACGAACTGGTTGGTTGGCGCTAGTGGTTATAAGACGAACTACTTGGTTGGCGCTAGTGGTTATAAGACGAACTGCTTGGTTAGCGCTAGTGGATATAAGACGATCTGTTTGGTTAGTGCTGGTGGTTATAAGCGCTACTGCTGAGCATAAGGACTTGTTTTTTTTCTCGAACTTTGTCCAAAGTGTACGATTATTTCATTATGTATTTTTCAGTAACTGCCCGGGATCTGGATTTGTCAGTTGTGACCAGTAGATGGCAGTAGGCTCGTCGCTTGTTACATTGGATGTACTATAGGTAGCTGTCCCTCGGCCTTACTGTATAAGAAATACATGCGTGATGTTATGTAACGTGAATTGCAAGGAAACCATCTTTAAATCTTTGACAACAACTACGTAGGTAGGTGCAAGGGGTCAGAGAAATATAAACAAATTGCTCTCCATCGCTTCTGAATACAAAATCACCAGTATAGTAATCTCTAATGAACGACGAATGACGAATGCTGCCACAATCATAAATATAACGTCGCCAGTCAATAACTCGCTAACAGGCACTGGCAGTGATGTGTCAAACATTATTATTACCTGTGGTCAAGCTGTCATAGCTACAGGCGCGTCATCCTCACTTATTATCTGTGAACACTGTGTGTTCGCGCAAGCGCCTACAGAAATTAACATGGTTGTAATGTTGAGGCTACGTAGATTATAGCTACCCGTTTTTTTATTTTGTAACGCTTGTACTGTCTACCTACATCTGTGAGATCCTCTCAATAAATTTGCACGTTCACATCAAGCAACGTATTTTTCGTTTTATTCCCGCAATTATACCTGGATCAATCCCACACATGGTCCTTCGAGCTGGATAGGAGATTTGAAGAGTATTTACTCCGATCGGCAAATCGTTACAAAGGGATTGAAGAGAATTGGTGGACATCAAAAATCATAGTCGACGCCCGGTGAATTCTGCTACGTCATTCAGAAGATTATTGGAATTTACGTGGTCTGGATACTTAATAGCTAAGAAAAGGCATATTTATTATTATATTTGTGTACCCAACACTCTATTTAACAGGTATAATTAGTGTAAGTCAGCCGTTAATAGCCAGGTTAGTACAAAATACCTATTGTCATTTTTCTTTGTTCTGTGAGTGGTTACAAATTGTAATACAATTATTAACTGATCAGTAATTATTTTTCATTTTTGTTATTTACACATTGTTAAAGAGTAGTTTTTTTAGTAACTGCATTATTTGGCTTTACGGTGTTATAAGTTTACAGTTATTGAGACAGTTAGGTAATCACATTAGTTATCACAGACAGACAATAGAAATCATTGCAATTGCAGTATTATTATTAAAGTTTAGTACTTAAAACCGTCAATACGCATAGTTTATTATAAATTCTAAATTATTATTTATGTGAATTCACTCAAGTCTGTTTTAATCTTGTACCCACGTATTTCAGGCTGCATCATTTTAAATTGTAATTTGCAACGTCGCTATAACTTTTTTTTATATAAATTCCAGGTTGATCACACCAGCTTACGCAATGCCAGAAGATAAGGAATTAAATAAGGACAATAAAGATCTCGTTAGGAAACGAGCGAGTTGCAAAGGAAAGCTGACAATGTTCTCAAACCATTTAAATACTTTGAATCCCTCTTCTTTGAGCCGTACTGAGGTAGGCGAGTTGCAATTACGTTTTACTAGACTTGAGGCATTGTATGCCCAATATGATGAGGTGCAATTATTGCTGGAGTGTAGTACTGATGACTTGGATGGTCAGATGTTGGAACGCGCGGAGTTTGAATCTCTTTATTACAAAACCCTATCTAAAGCTCAACAAATGTTGGAAGATAATAGGAAAGAAGATTCTAGTGATAAGTGTGACGTAATGTCGCGTTCCAGCAATCATAAGTTTGTTAAATTACCGACTATTCAGTTACCGAAATTCAGTGGTTCTTATACAAACTGGTTAGAGTTTCACGACACGTTTGATAGTCTCATCCATTCAAACGATGATATGGATGAAATAAATAAATTTCACTATTTGAGGTCATCCCTAGAAGGGTCTGCTGCTGTGGTGATCAACTCAATTCAGTTTTCTTCTGCAAATTATTCGGTAGCATGGAATCTTCTCTGCGAGCGGTTTGATAACAAGCACCTGCTTATCCAACATCATGTTTCAGCATTATTTCAAATCGACACCCTTCAAAAGGAGTCGTCAGTTAATTTAAAAGGTTTACTTGATGTTGTTAAGGAAAAAGTCATTGAGGGTAGACAAAGTATTAACAATTCGTTTTGAGTGCTCTTAGTTAAATTAAGTCTTAATATTATTTTATACCTATATTTAATGTATTAAACCAGTTCATTTTGTATTAAATCGCCCCACACCCGCTATCTATTACTATCAAGACTGTAGCACTTGTACACACCTGCAACCTGATCAGTTTATTACACATCACTACACTGAATATGGACACGAAGCTTGCTGCCAGCCTAGAGGACCTGGAGAAGTTGTTTGGCTCCCGCATGCAAGAGTATGAAGCCAAATTGCAAAAAGCTACTGGCACCGTTTCAGCTTCAGCTGATATTTCATCAATCGCATGTGAGTTCTCCGAGTTTAAGAATTTTGTCTGTCAAGCACTCTCCAAATTAAAGATTCAGATTGAGTTGCTCGCTGCTGGGTTCGACAGGCATGAAACTATCATGCGAAGAAAGGTCCTGTTGTTCCATGGTGTTCCGGAGAAGGATAATGAGAAGTTAAGCGATGTGGTCTACAGTATATTATCTAACCAAATGAAATTGACAGACCTGAGCAGGGACAAGAATGTCATCCATGTCTGTCATAGACTCGGATTTTCACAGCAGAAGGCCCGTCCCATACTGGTACGCTTCTTCAAAATGGAGAACCGACAACTTGTTTGGGAAAGCAAGAAAACTCTCAAGGGTACCGGGACTACAATCTCCGAGTTTCTGACACAAGTAAGGCACCGTGTGTTTGCAGCAGCTCGTAAGCATTTCGGCTTGTCAAACTGCTGGTCTACGGAAGGCAGGATTGTTGTCATTTGCCCGGACAAATCCCGTAAGAAAATAGAAACGGCAGGCGAACTTCTCGATCTTATTGCCAAATTCCCGTGCTGCTCAGTCGACGCCGGCGATTCTGCACAATCTGAAGAACCTGGAGCTCCTGCGGTCGCATCTTCGGGTACGCCTGCTAAGAACTTGAGGAAGACGCGTCTGCGCAAGTAGTGCAAGCATTGTTGTTGTTATTGTCGGTCCATTTACTTTAGTCCTTCTAAATTTGGCCGCTTCGCACGATCGCTTTCACCATATCAATTGTTGGGCCGGTAGTTCTTAATATTATTTTTACCTGTCTCCCCGTAAAACTTTTAATTTTTAACCGACTTCGAAAAAGGAGGAGGTTATCAATTCGGATGTTTGTATTTTTTTTTTTTTTTTTTTTTTTTTTTTTTTTTTTTTTTTTTTTTTTTTTTTTTTTTTTTTTTATGTATGTTCGGGCATAACTCCGTCATATATTGACGGATTTGCAAAATTCTTTTTTTGTTCGAAAGGGGTTTATTCCGAAATGGTCCCATTTAAATTTCAAAAAGATCTGATGATGGGTTTCGGAGACAGACAACGGAACTCTTCAAAAATTGACAGCAAATCAACCGCGATTGCTGCTATCGTATGTTTATGAATTGTTAACACAGTTTAATGGGGAACCACAACTAAAAAGTGAAAAATAAAAAACTTTTTTACAAAAAAATAGAACCGACTTCCAAAAAAAGTGCAAAATAACTTTAATTTCGGAAGTCGGTGTCAAAAAACGAAGACACAAAACAAGAACACCGACTTCCGAAATTAAAGTTATTTTGCACTTTTTTTGGAAGTCGGTTCTATTTTTTTGTAAAAAAGTTTTTTATAATTTATTAACCTTATGCCGGTGTCCCACTATCTGTATGAATGTGACAGTTGTCATCTGTCAGATGGTGACGTTGTCAAACTTGTCATCTGTCAGATGACGGTGTCACCGCTCCATGTGTATGGTGGCCGTGATCGTGTTGCGTTTTATTATATGTGCGTTAAGATGTGTGAATCGTTGTTCTCGTTTTGTTTTCGTTTTACGTAATTTTTATGTCTCTTTTGCGTTTCTTGTTTAAAGCTACATCTATTTATTGTGAGATTTTTGTCAATATACCAGCGAGGTGGGGTGGTTTTCTTTTCTTATTGAAAGAAAATCTATTTTAGCGTTTTACATTTTATTTAAGTTATTATTGTATAGTATTACATTATTTATATATTAATTTATTATATTATTATTTGTTTAATATGAACAATGTAGCTGACTTTAACGACAGCTTTTTCTCTTGCTCTTCTTCTGATAGTTTTGCTAGTGCGGACAGTGACTCTTCCTTTCCGCTCACTTTACATAGTAAACTCTCATCTCTTTTCTCTACTGATCCTAAAAATCTGCATATAGCGCACATAAATGCCCAGAGTGTTCCTGGTCACTATTCTGATCTTCTGGCATCCTTTAGCAGTGCCCACCTTGATGCCCTATTGATCTCGGAATCTTATCTAAAGCCTTCTCTTCTCTCTACGCAATTTACACTTCCTGGCTTCGTCTTGATCCGCAACGATAGGACTGGTAAAGGTGGAGGAGGTGTAGCTATGTACTTACGCGCTGACCTACCCTACAAGGTAGTCAGCTCATCTCCTTCTCTGTACTCTGAGTCGGCTGAATACTTGTTTCTTGAAATTTCTGTACATCACACAAAAGTCTTGCTTGCAGTGCTGTACAGCCCTAACCTTCACATTGACTACTTTGATTCTCTTGACTGCACTCTCAGTAATCTTTGCCCTTTGTATGAACACGTTATTTTGATGGGCGATTTTAACACTTGCCTGATTAAAAATGACACTCGCTCTCATAAACTCCTTTCGCTCCTATCTTCTTTTAATCTTCAAGTCTTGCCACTTTCTGCAACTCACTATTCCCCTAACTGTACACCCTCTTTACTAGATCTTATGATTGTTTCTTCGCCTAGTAATGTCTCTTATCATGGTCAACTCACTGCCAACTTTTCTTACCACGACCTTATTTACCTGTCGTACCGTATCCGTGTTCCCAAGCGTAAGTCTCAGTTCCTGTATCTCCGTAATTATAAGGGCATGGACCTGGAGGCGTTGCAGCGTGATGCCGAGGATGTGGACTGGTCTCGGCTGGTTGAGATCAATGACATCGATGGCAAGGTGAATTCCTTTAACTCGACTGTTCTCGACTTGTATGACCAACACGCCCCTATTCGACGTGTCAAGGTTAAATATAACCCTGCTCCATGGATAACACAGGCAATTAAAGAACTTATGGCCTACAGGGATAAAGCTAAGAGAAGATATAAGCACAGACCCTCAGAGCTGAATCTCAATTATTACAAATCGCTACGTAATCGCTGCAGGCGTCTGTGTCAAGATGCTAAGAGACGCTATTTCCACGAACAAGTCGATAACCGCAGTTCCTCCGATATTTGGAAATTTCTTAAGTCTGTTGGCATAGGCAAATCATCTACCAGCCAGTGTAAGGATGTGAACCTTAACGATCTAAATAAGCATTTCTCTCACCTTCCCTTTTCTCTTGATCCTTGTGTCAAAGCTGCGACATTAGAGAGTCTTGCTAGTTTGCCTTTGCTTCATTGTTCTCATTTTAACCTTAAAGATGTTACTGAGGTTGACGTTAAGAAATCTGTTCTCGCTATTACTTCTTCTGCAGTTGGTAATGATAAGTTGTGTTCCAGAATGATAACTCTCATCCTTCCCTCATTACTGCCTATTCTCACTCATATATTCAATCACTCATTTACCTCTTGCTCCTTTCCGTCAGTCTGGAAACAGGCGCACATTATACCGCTGCCTAAAACGAACAATCCTTCTTTATTAACTCACTTTAGACCTATTTCTATTCTTCCATTTCTCTCTAAAGTTTTTGAGCACATAGTTCATAGACAACTATCTTCTTTCTTGGCGTCGAACTCGATAATATCTCCCTTCCAATCCGGTTTTCGCGCAGGTCACAGTACGGTTACTGCGCTTTTAAAAGTGACTGATGATATCCGCTGGGCTATGGAGAATAAGTCCCTTACTGTCCTTGTGTTACTTGACTTTAGCAGTGCCTTCAACTCAGTAGATTTCGACATCTTACTAGGAATCCTTAAAGCTATTAATTTCTCTTCTTCTGCGTTAGACTGGTTCAATTCGTATCTTCGGGGACGCTCTCAGCGTGTCCGCCTTGAAGAATCCTTCTCTGATTGGTGTAGCCTCACTGAGGGTGTTCCTCAGGGTAGCGTTCTCTCTCCTCTTCTATTTTCCATTTTTATTAACTTTGTTACAAGAGTCATCTCTTCCAGTTTCCATCTTTACGCAGATGACTTGCAGCTTTATCGACATTTTACTGTAGCAGATGCGGATGCTGCTATCGCCGCTGTGAATCATGACCTGGCTTGTATCAGCGCCTGGGCCAAGTCATTTGGCTTACAGATCAACCCTAATAAATCTCAGGCCATGATCATAGGCAGCAGGTTTGTGCGTACTGCGGCTGTTGTCTCGTCCCTGTCACCTTTATATCTCGATGGTGTTCTTATTGAATATTCCGATACTGCCAAAGATCTGGGTGTTATTATTGACTCCAATCTGTCGTGGCGTGCGCAGGTCAATGAGGTCAGTCGAAAGGTAAACTATTCTTTCCATTCGCTTAAATGCCTTCAGGGTCTATTGCCTTTAAAAACAAAAATCTCTTTAGCCCAAACTCTTATTCAGCCGATTATAGACTATGCCGATGCCTGCTACCTGGATGCTACTGAGGAGCTACTAAGCAAGCTTGAGCGTCTGCAAAACTTAGGTATCCGGTTTATTTTTGGTCTGCGTAAGTATGACCATGTCTCTCACCTTCGCAAGGAGCTCAAGTGGCTCCCAATCCGACTTCGCAGGAACACTCGGATTCTTTGTCTCCTTTTCAACATTATACACAACCCGTCTTATCCCTCCTATCTGCGTGAGCGAATTTCTTACGCTCGCCCTGGTGACGCGCCGTGCAGATCTCACCTTAGATCCCTCCTCAAAACCCATCCTCATAAATCCAGTTACTATTCCTACTCTTTCTCTGTCCATGCAGTAAGATTGTGGAACTCGCTTCCGCCTAGCATTCGAGACTTGAAGTCAATTTCTCTCTTCAAAAATCGTGTTAAAGAGCACTACCTTTCCTCTCTATTATAATATTTTTTTATATATTTGTATGTCATGTATCTATTTACAGTATTAGGTATATATTTATGTAACTATATATATTTTTACAATATATGTGTAGGTTTATTTGATACCTTAGTATAGGACATCTTGTATTCTTTTTTCTGTTTCTTACACACTTTTGTCTACATTTCTTTCTCACTTCTCCTATCGCAGGTCTGCTGGTAGAAATTTCTTAAGAAATAAGCAGTTCCTTTGTACTATATTTATAATTATGTTTATTGTTACTGTGTTCTGTGTGTACATAAATGATTAAATAAATAAATAAATAAATAAATAAAAATATACGTGCCCTAAAATCCTTAGATGAACCCGTTAATCATTGGGATACTTTACTCATTTATATTGTCACACACAAATTAGATAGCAAAACTTATCGTGAATGGGGTGAGTATAAGGGGCGCCTGGACAAGAATTCTAAAGTTACGTTTGAATTATTTATTACTTTTATTAAAAACCGTGCTGAGACATTAGAAACGTTTGAATTGGAAGCTTCTACGAATACTAAACACTCACACACAGGTAAAAATTCAAACAAGATTAGGTCAATGTTGGTACAGGATTCTAGTAAAAATAATTCAGGTGCAAGTTCAAGTAAACAGGATGATGGAGTTTCAAATAAGCCTAAGAATTGTGTTATGTACTCGTATAACGGTGAGCATAAGCTATGTAGTTGTCCTCAGTTTTTATCGTTGAGCAACGAAGCTCGTTTTCAGTTATTACCCAAATACAAAGTATGTTACAACTGTTTTAATCTAGGTCATTATGCAAACAACTGCAAAAAGCCAGGTTGTAAAATATGCCGTCGTAAACACAACACTATTGTTCACGTTGATAAATTCTTGAAGTCAGACGCAAGTGGTGCTTCTGCTAGCAGTGTTGTTGTTGACACGAATGGCAATACGGCTGTCTCCACTCAGCCCACTACTATAGGTATAGGTACTGGTGTGTCGCTGTCCGCGAGTGTTGAGCACGGTGACGTGTTATTGTCCACTGCACTCGTCAAGGTCATGAGTACTAATGGTCAGCAGTATGTAGCTCGTGCTGTGCTTGACAGTGGCAGCACGTCATGTCTCATGACTGAGAGGTTATACCACCAGCTAGGTTTGACTGCCAAGACTGTAAACAGTTCTATTATAGGTATTAACAACTCGTCATCTTTTATCAATAAAATGTGTTCAGTATCAATCAAATCTTTAAATAATAATTTTAGTATGGACATTAATTGTTTTATTCTCCCATCCATCACAGATAAGATTCCAAGTAAACATGTTAACTTGTTAAAAATTGAAGTTCCGTCTCATATTTGTCTCGCAGATCCCAACTTTTACTTACCTGTCGATATGTTGTTGGGTGCTGACATCTTTTGGGATTTATTGGAATCTCAACGAATTAAGTTGGGTGATGGGCAACCAATTCTTTGTGAGACAAAATTGGGTTGGTTGGTCTCCGGCCCAATTAACAGTTGTGTTTCTTTTAAAGTTTTAAAATGTAATTTTATAAAGGTGCGTTCAGACTGTGAAGATAAATTAAATTTTAATGTTGATCAACAACTCTCAAAGTTTTGGCAACTTGAAGAAGTGTGTACTTCGTCTCCGTATTCCTCAGAGGAGAAGCTATGTGAGGAGCATTTTATGAAAAACACTATTCGTTTGGAAAATGGTCAATTTTGTGTTAGGATTCCTTTAAAATGTTCCCCGGACAATTTAGGCGAATCTATGTCAAGAGCCAAACATTGTTTTGCTTCACTGGAACGTAGATTTAAATCTAAAACTCAATTTTGTAATATGTACAAAGAGTTTATGATGGAATATGAAACTTTAGGTCATATGTCTAGATGTAAAACTATTGATGATCAAGCGTTTTACATTCCGCATCACGGAGTTCTGCGGGAAAGCAGCACCACCACTAAGTTAAGGGTGGTTTTTAATGCAAGTAGTTTAACTAATACTGGTATTTCTATTAATAATATCCAGATGATTGGACCCGTGGTACAGGACGATCTATTATCGATCCTGTTGCGTTTTAGACAATATAAGTACATCCTAGCTGCTGATGTTGAGAAAATGTACCAGCAGATAGTTGTTCATCCAAATGATAGGTATCTTCAACAAATTATTTGGCGTGATAATCCGTCAACTCCATTACACGCTTATCAACTTAATACCGTGACCTACGGCACGGCCAGCGCTCCTTACCTAGCAACCCGGTGTCTTCGGCAGTTAGGGCTAGAGTGTGTTGATAAGGAAATTGGTGACGTCATCCTCCATGACTTTTACGTGGATGACTTGCTCACCGGAGGAGATGACATCAATGAGGTCAAAGAGTTGCGTCATAAAGTTACTTCAATTCTCGCTTCAGCGCAGATGAATCTAAGAAAGTGGAAGTCGAATGACTTACAATTGGTAATTGGTTCTGACTTTCCCCAGTCTTCACTGGATTTGAATGTTGGTGGATTTGAGTCAACCAAAACCTTAGGCCTAGGTTGGCAGCCACTGTCAGACTACCTTTGTTTTCCAATTAGTCAGTCAGTTAATTTTAATAACACAAAACGTGACATGCTTTCGATTGTTTCACAAGTTTTTGACCCGCTTGGATTATTGGCTCCGTGTGTAATTGTTATGAAGATATTACTTCAGAGGTTATGGTTACAAAAGCTGTCTTGGGATGAACAGCTATCACCGGACATTAGCAAGCTTTGGAATGAAATAATTAGTAATTTACCTAAATTAAATGAAATTCATATTCCACGTCGAGTTTTAATTGATTGTTATGAGTTTTTAGAATTTCACATTTTTAGTGATGCGTCTGAACGCGCCTACGGCGCTTGTCTGTATGTACGAAGCGTTGATAAGCAGGGACAGGTTTTAGTGCGTTTATTGTTAGCCAAAAGCAGAGTTGCACCACTCAAGCCGACAACCATACCCAGACTTGAGCTATGCGGTGCTCTTGTAGGTGTTCGCATCTTTGAAAAGGTTGTGGCAGCCTTACGAGTCTATTTGGACTGACTCCTCTATTGTTTTAGGGTGGCTAAAAATGTTACCAAATAAATTACAGCCGTTCGTTCGTAACAGGGTTGCCGAGATTTTAGATAAGACTAGTGGCTGTGAGTGGAGACATGTTCCAACTGACCAAAACCCTGCAGACTATTTGTCACGTGGAGTAGACATTAATTTATTACCTAGTTTAGATGATTGGTGGTCCGGTCCTAGTTTTTTAATGAAGGAAATGTCTTATTGGCCTTCTAAATTAATGAATTTTAATAACGAAATGTTGCCTGAAATGAAATTAGATGTCACTTTGCATGTTTTATTCAATAACAATGAGTTTGATGAATTGATTATTTTTACACGGTTTTCAAGCTTTTTAAGACTTCAGCGAACAGTTGCCTATGTTTTACGTTTTATTGACGCATGTAAAAAACAACATATTCGCGGTCCTCTTTCTGTGCATGAACTAGAAGGGGCTCTAAATTTTATTATATGCTTATCTCAAAGTCAATCTTTTAAAGACTATAAATTACTACTTAATAACAAACCGTTACCCACTAAAAGTGAATTAAATAAGTTTAACGTTTTTCTAGACGAGAATAAGGTGATGCGAATTCGAGGTAGATTACAACATTCAGATTTTCCTTATAGTAAAAAGCACCCGATTCTTATCCAATCTAGTCATCATTTTTCTAAGTTACTTTTTAACCGACTTCAAAAAAGGAGGAGGTTCTCAATTCGACTGTATTTTTTTTTATTTTTTTTTTTATGTGTGTTACCTCATAACTTCTTACTACGTGAACCGATTTTGAAGATTTTTTTTTTGTTTGAAAACTGTTGCTTCACATTTGGTCCCATTTTAATTTGGTGAAGATCTGATGAAGGACTTCGGAGATACACAATGGAACTCTTCAATTAATGATAGCAAACCTTCCAGAATTGCTGCAATCGCATGTCTGTATATTGTTTTCACCACTTCACAACATTACATCACGCTGATGCGCTCTGAAGGGGTATACAGATTTGTACAGTTCACCCTGATACACCCTAATTTCACCAACTACGTTCAAATTCCCTATTTTTGGGGCTATCAATTCGGGCATAACTTTACTATTAATTTAGTTTTAGAATGGGGTAAAACAACTAAAAAGTGAAAAATAAAAAACTTTTTACAAAAAAAATACAACCGACTTCCTTAAATAATACTAAAAAATGTCGGTGTCAAATAACGAAGAAACCAAACTAGAAACACCGACTTCCGAAATTAAGTTATTTTGCATTTTTTAGTATTATTTAAGGAAGTCGGTTGTATTTTTTTTGTAAAAAGTTTTTAATTATGAGCATAAAAGATTATTTCACGCTGGACCCCAGTTACTGTTGGCGTCTATACGAGATACGTACTGGCCCATCCGAGGTCGCAATTTAGCTAGGATGTGCTGTAAACAATGTGTTCGTTGCTGCCGATTTAGAGGTGAAACTGTAAGTCCTATTATGGGAGATTTACCACAGCAACGACTTCTAGCAAATTTTCCTTTTGAAAATATAGGCTTGGACTATGCAGGTCCTATTCAGTCAGCTGTTCGTCAAGGTCGTGGCTGTAAATTAGTTAAAGTTTATATAGCTATTTTCGTTTGTTTTTCTACGAAATCAATTCATCTTGAACTAGTCGGTGATTTAACAAGCAAGACTTTCATCCTGGCGTTAAAGAGGTTCATCTCACGTAGAGGAAAGCCGAGAAATATCTACTCGGATAATGGGACCTCATTTGTTGGTGCATGTAATGACCTTTCTAGATTTCTTAGGGCGAGTTGCGATTCGCTGTCCGAGGAGATGGCTAGGGAAGGAGTTAACTTTCACTTTATCCCTGCATATTCTCCTCATTTCGCTGGCCTTGCGGAAGCTGGCGTTAAATCAACCAAGCATCACTTAGTTAGAGTGCTGGGCCTTTGTAACCTTACCTACGAAGAGCTATATACCATGATGGTTCAGGTTGAAGCCATTTTGAACTCCAGACCACTGACGCCGTTATCATCGAACCCCGAGGATCTGACGCCGCTAACACCCGGACATTTTTTGATTGGACGTCCTATGACATCACTGCCGTCACCTGATTATCGAGACCAGTCCATCAATTCTCTGACTCGATTTGAGCGTATTGAGCTTCTCCGACAGCAATTTTGGAGCAGATGGAGTAAAGAATATATATCGGAGCTTCAACTTCGCATGAAATGGCGAGCATGTAAGGGCTCCTTGAAGCTGAATTCTTTGGTCCTTTTAAAAGAAGACAACCTCCCCCCACTCAAGTGGAAAATGGGTCGGATCGTTGCTACGTATCCAGGAACAGACGGCGTTGTCAGAGTTGCAGACGTCAAGACTTCTAGTGGTCTGTTACGCAGATCATTCAGCAAGATTTGTCCGTTGCCTATCTATACGGCGTCTGAAAATTCTTAGTGGTTGAAAGGCAGGCTTTCAACGCCCGGGGGTATGTTCGCGCAAGCGCCTACAGAAATTAACATGGTTGTAATGTTGAGGCTACGTAGATTATAGCTACCCGTTTTTTTATTTTGTAACGCTTGTACTGTCTACCTACATCTGTGAGATCCTCTCAATAAATTTGCACGTTCACATCAAGCAACGTACTTTTCGTTTTATTCTCGCAATTATACGGCGCAGGGGTTCACTTAATGATGGCTTTTGTAATTACAATTTGTAAGTAGATATCCTAATGTTAGAAAATTATAATTGATCTTAAAGACGTAAAGAAAGAAAGAAAAAATATTAATTGTTTCTCACAAAAGAATAAACTACCAACAATAAAAAAACGAACTAACAATAAAACAATATCAATAAAAATAAACTGTACGAGGCCAAAAAGCATATGCTGCGACATCAAAACAATAAATAACGCAGTGCTGATATTCTGATACCACGAATACACTCACGGAACGAGGTATAAACTAACATAATTAAATGCATTAATTCAATTCAATTCCTTTATTTCAATCAACTTCTTGGATCATATAACAGCATTAGGTACATTAATTAAAAAAATTATTAGAAAAATAAATAAAATTAAGACAAAACACAACACACAATTTCATTATTACATACAGATAGATTACATACAAATTAAATTGAAAAAAAAAAATAAAAACAATAAAATAGACTAAACACAAATGCCTAGGGGTAGCAGATAAATTGTGAAAAAGAGTTACCGTACCCCTGGGCACTCAGACAGGGAAGGAACAGACGGAGAAGACTCTTACTGACTAAAACCCACCCCGGTTTTAGTCAGTAAGTGTCTGACATGCCCCGCGACAGAAGTCATTGGATGACTTCCCACCCCCACCCCCCCCCCCTCCCCAAAAAACAGACTAAACACATAAAAGGCGCGAGTTTGTGTAAATATTAAAATATAGTACATGTAATAATAATAATCAATCATCAATTGACGCCCAGGCCCTGCAGTCTCGACTTTGTTAACGATAGCTATGTCCTAACAATCGGTCGCTACGTCGGAAAAATAAATGATTTTCTTGAAATATGTAGAGAGACCAGCAGATCAGTTGATCAGTTTTCAGCACTATTAGCGATCGGTCGATAAAAAAATAATGTTGCAGGGAGGCAAACTTTTATGTCCTTTTATATTTTGACAAGTTAATTTAATCGTTACAAGCGGTAAATATATTAATTAACATTTAAATAAATCATAAGTTTTCATGTAAAACAGTGCTTGCAAGTTAGAATTTATGCCGTCCCTGTACATAATTATATCAAGAAAATCAATTATTCTTTTTAAGGCTAAGATCTAAAATTTTTCCTCACAAATGAGGAAGTTTTTTAACAGCTGGTAATTTAGCGATCGCTACGTCCGAACGATTGGTCGCTACGTCGGAAAAATAATTGATTTTCTAGATATAGGCAACAGAGACGGCGTAAATTTTAACTTTCAAGCACTATTGAAATTTAAATTTAAATTACACTTGCATGTTAAAATTTACGCCGTCTCTGTACATATTTCAAGAAAATCAATTATTTTTCCGACGTAGCGACCGATCGTTAGGACATAGCAATCGCTATCAATCTCGAGACTGCAGGCCTAGGCCCTGCTGTCTCGACATTGATAGCGATTTTTTTTGATAGAGATCTTAGCCTGAAAAAAAATAATTGATTGATCGGTATCCATGTCGAGACTGCAGGCCCAGCACTCCAACATCACTTGTCGATGCCATAGGCAAATGTGAGAACGCGCGGGTGCAAGTAGAAGGTATAATGTTATGAATCAGTGTTGTGGCTCGTTGGTGTCCATAAAACGTCAAAAAGACTAGTGTGTTTTAGAATCGAAGTGCTAATGCCGTGTATCTCACAGCTAAAAATTGCAGTCATATTCCTGTATTGCCCGATGAATTTAGCAAAGTTGTACCGATAGCACACCTACCTAAATAGTGAACCTGAGTTGAACCTGTTTTAGTTAATATTGGTAGGTAGATCTTGTATTCCTCACAGGTTGCTCTAAAGCCACAGGACGCCTGTCGTAGAGCTCAGCACAATTAACGTGCAATATAAAAAGGAAACAAGCGCCGTAATTGACGTGGCGACCGATGACGTGTACATACCTGCTGAAGATTACACCACACGACACGATGTGGTCTAACACTCAGTGCGAGCGCGGTGTTTCTGATCAATGTCCCATTTGCTCGAGTCAGAGTTCACCTAGGCTGCACCCTTGACGATCTTAAAAACGCCTATGACGCTGTGGCCACCTACTAAGTCTAACAGTATGGCATAGATGTACCGTCCATACGCAGAGATGTATAATTACACTAATCGTTGCGCTTAATAACAGCAAGCAGCAAAGATTCCAGTCGCTGAAAACCTAGTGGCTGTTACAATGGTAGGAATTAGTTCAACCCTAATACACTTATTGCCTTAAATGATAATTCTGTCAACTGATTCACAAAATGCCATGGGAATAGAAACACAATGAATTCTAAATATAATTCTGCTTTCCTTTGCAACCTAGAATTCAAGTTTATGGCGAGTAACGGTAATTCTGAAAGCGTATTGTCACTATGAATTCACCAATATACTCGTAGCTGAACGAGTAACAAATGACGGCGCTATTAGGTTCCTCCTAATTGGCTCCAACTGGAGAACAAGAAAGGAACTCCCACACCAATGCTCGAGACGATAACGTCGAAATATGCGTCTTCCAGTATTTTCCACATACGCCATATCAATATTGTTTTTTTATTACGAAACAGCCCAAAGTGTCGCCACAATGACCGGTCCTGTGCGACTCGCATCCATCGGCTACCCGTGACCCTCACCAGGTCATCGATCCACCTTGTGGGAGGCCTTCCAACGCTGCATCTTCCAGTAGGTACGTGGTCGCCACTCTAGAACTTTTCGTGTTAATTGTGCGACATCCATGTTTTCGCAATGCCAACCAATCAAAATGTATCGTTTGACATCGATTATTCGCGCATCCACCATCTTTAATTAGTTTCTGTCTAAGTATCGACTTCTACCCTACGTTTTATATACAACGATGTCCGAGCCCGACACTTTTACTAATCTTCCAAAGTTGGATCTGCTGGATCACATTTTAGTGAACTTTACCCAATGTTGAACAAGTTCTGTATCTGCACTCGGCAGTGAAAGGCGATGATGTCGAGTTTATTCTCGTCTTGTCCTCCACTGATTGATTAGTGAAACATTCGCTTTTTATTTATATTTTAATATAAATGTGATATTAATATACAATTATTTGGGTGCGTCTGTCGTAAACAACTCAAGACTATCATCAATGTTTATGCGTTTAAGTTTCAAACTAATTTATTATATCCAATTAACGTATTGAAATTTCTATAACGAGTATTACAAATTAATCCTTGTTATCGCAATAAAAACATGAATGATTCGTCTGTCTGTTTATTTAAAATTTTTCGGTAGTTAAAGTTTACAATCCTTGCATTGTAAAGTAATAAAATCAATTAATATTCCGGCCATAGTCTCGACATTAGCATAGTCCGTTCTAAATCTATTCATAGCTTATCTCACGTTTGGACACTTAAATGGCAATATTTCAAGATATCGATCGCGAGTTTTCGATATAAATATGATTGTTTGGTGGCGACCAATTACTGCATTAATATTCATGATAGTGTGAGGCCATTACCCCCCGACTCGAGCCGGAGCGGCGCAGACGAGGCGCAGACAAAAACCCAGCTATTACCTATAACATACAGGTACGATTTGTTAATGACAAAAAGTAGTTCGGTTCACATTGCTCATGCGTTCCTGATTTTGTACTGGAGTTACTGATTGTGAGTGTATGTGCCTGCCACCCACTGGAATATACATATTATACGGTCACAATGTGGTTTAATTTCCATCAGTCACCCGAGTTAGCTTGTTATTTATATGGCATAATGAAAGATTTAAGCCATGAAACGCATGAGCTTCCAGTCCGTCCGTTCGTCCAGTGGCGCCCTCATTGAATAAAAAATCGTAGCATAGCACAGAAAATAAAATAATAATAAAATAAATAATAATAAGAGGATAAAGCATTTTTACGTTGTTAAAACAGGTCTCAAAATGTTTCGTATCCAAAGTAGTAGGCAAAAGTGTCAGAAACGGCCATTTTTGGTACTTTTGCCTACTACTTTGGATACGAAACATTTTTTGAGACCTGTTTTAAACGGCCGAGGAGGTTCTCAATTCGACTGTATTTTTTTTTATGTGTGTTACCTCATGACTTTTTACTAGGTGAACCGATTTTGATGATTTTGTTTTATTTGAACGATGGTGCTTCACATGTGGTCCCATTTTAATTTGGCGAAGATCTGATGAAGAACTTCGGAGATACACAATGGAAATCTTCAATAAATAATAGCAAACCTTCCAGAATTGCTACAATCGCATGTCTGTATATTGTTTTTACCACTTTACAACATTACATTACGCTGATATGCTCTAAAGGGGTATACATATTCGTACAGTTCACGCTGATACACCCTAATTTCACCAACTTTGTTCAACTTCCCTATTTTTGGGGCTATCAATTCGGGCATAACTTTACTATTAATTTAGTTTTAGAATGGGGTACAATAACTAAAAAGTGAAAAATAAAAAACTTTTTACAAAAAAAAAAAAATACAACCGACTTCAAAAATAATACTAAATGCAAAATAACTTTAATTTCGGAAGTCGGTGTCAAATAACGAAGAAACCAAACTAGAAACACCGACTTCCGAAATTAAAGTTATTTTGCATTTTTTAGTAATATTTTTGAAGTTGGTCGTATTTTTTTTTGTAAAAAGTTTTTATTTAATGAGGGCGCCACTGGACCGTTAGTAGACCCTTAAGAGAGTGATGAATTTAAATGGATAGATAGAGGGAGAAAGACAAGTAAATATAGTGTAAGGTAAGAAATAATTCTTACCTTATAAAAACCGGCCAAGTGCGAGTCGGACTCGCGCATGAAGGATTCCGTACCATCGTACAAGATTTTAATACTATGTAGGTATTGCCATTTTAATATCGAGCAAAAAAAGCCAAACAAACACGAATTATTAATTTATTTTTATTATTGTTATTATAGCGGCTACGTAAATAGACATTCGGTGAAAATTTCAACTGTCTACCTATGACAAACGGACGGACGGACAGACGTACTGATGGAAAACGGCGGCTTAGTAATAGGGTCCCGTTGGTTACCCTTCGGGTACGGAATCCTAAAAAGCAGTCAATGAAAACGCTGTCAGAGAAAATTAAAGAGTAAAACATTTTGCAGCCACCCCAAGTTCTATTAGACGAAGCGGTACGGAAGAAGAATACGATCAAACGTTATTATGCTGAGTCGAAAATGCTGTTGTTGTTTGCCTGAAACTATAATATAGGTCAGCGATGAAGATTCTGGGATAGACTAAAAACTTGGTATAAATATTAAAATATTTTGAACATCGCAAAATGAAAGGTACAGTATTGTGCATCACTGGAATGCAGTGTCGCGGTCAGTTGCTGATACTTATACGTAAATCATTGACGATAGGATGCTCTGGGAAGTGGGAGGCGATCCGCACGGTGCCACGACAATGAAATTTATGCTAGGCGCTAGTTTGTACCAACTATGTATGTATATTTAATTTAGTTGCTTACAAAATATCAAGCAACTGTTATTAATTTAAAAATGTTTGTTTATGTTTGTTTTTTTTATAATTGTGTTTGTAAAAGATTATGTTTTGTCTGTCGGTAAGTTTGTCTTTGGAAGTTCGGGTCCGACAATAGATTTTTGTTATGCAAGGGCGTAAAGTTGTTTTTTGTCGCGAGTACTTGTATTGAATCCTGAGCGTAGCTAGGGTTTCAAAGGTACGAGACGCAGAATAACTTTGCTCTCGAGCGCAGCCCACAACTTTTCACCTGGTTACAGCAAGGCAAATGCAAGGTGAAACAACATACAAATTAGTGTTCCTTTATTTCAAAAATTAAAGATAAAATTGCTACAATTGTAATATTAAAAGTTATTTTTTTTTTGGTAAATTATTTGGGATATTTGCGGAAAATTGCTCAATTTCATTGGATTCCATTGTGAATGTTGGAGCTGCTTTTTTAATCGTTCCGAGGTTGTGAGGTGAAAAAGTTATTTCACTAATAGAAAGATTTCCCTATCAAAGAGAAAAATTTTATCGAATAAAAAAGAAAACTAAATGACACAAAGACAGTGCATAACCAGCTTCCGATCGATGACTTTTGCAGAATGAATTCTGAACTTGATCCGTGTTACTGTCCGCATTAAAGTCAACTTTTTATTACTTAAATTTCCTGATATTCTATTTAGCAATAAATAATCTGGCTTCTGTGAAACCTAAATCACCGAAACGAATAAAACTTATAGATGCAATAGAATATCATCCATATAACTCAGCATGCATATCATCACATTTGTTATAAGGAGCTTTATTTATTTATGAGAGTACGCAGGAAACTATTAATCAAGTTGTAGCTAATAAGCCCTCGTTGAGATTATAGGATAATAACGCTTGTATAATAATATGTAATCGTGTGTCGATCGGCGGTCATTAATCTAATAGTTTAATAGTATTACCGCGGCCAACAGATCATTAATTTGTCTCGCCACAAACTACACGATACAGCACGACGACTAACAATGTTAAAGCAGACACAACAGATACTTGCTATAGGTCAAAGATTAAAGTTATCTATTGTCTCTGGTGCCCACAGATTTGTAAGATGTTGACGATCAATTTTGTCTATGATTTTGTAATTCCATAATAATAATATTTGTAGTCATGGCGAAACTTGTCGTACAATATTATAGTTATTATGTGTATCTATCGACGAAGAGTTGATGAAGAAAACTCCGAATCCAATAAGTCTATTTTGTATCTATTAAAAATAGAAGTAGGAAGTTTGGAATTTTTAACGTGATTGATTATAATCAACATAGACGGATAATTATCTTTCGTACGTCCTCTGTCGATTGTTAATATTTTATGATGTGTTGAAAACCCATCAATGATCTCTAATAATAATAGGTACTTAGTTACGCTAAGCTTCGGAGCTAATCGGCTTAGTATAAGCAGTATAGGATGCTTCTAAATGAGATGAAGAGCCACGATGACATCATCGAGAGCTTTTGTTTCTGTTAAATTTAGTTATTACTATAAACAGAACTGGTTTGTCCTAGATTCGATCATTGGTTTACTGTCTGCTTTCAAATAATCGTAAACCTTCCGATCTTACGGAAGTATTTGGGTGGTCTAATACTAATCCTTTTATTAATTTAGTGATTTGTTTTTACATCCTATAATTTTTGTATTCCCTAATTTTGCCAGGTGCTCTGGAGTTTTAAGCTTGGTGAGCTTATTCAGATCAGTATTTTTATTACGACAAGCGAATGGCCTTCTTTTGCATGTTTCCTGTTTCTAATGTTGGTTCCTTGCCCTCCTCTAGAGTCTTCCTACCGTGTGAAGAAACACTAGTCTGGTTAATGAAGCGATGCTTCAGAGTGTAATGATGACGATGATGATGATGATGATGACAGTGAAGCTTATAATAATGGTCTTACCAATGGGCATGATGTGTCCGAAGTAGGTTCCGTCGCCGACGCCGGAGCAGTTCCAGCGTCTCCCTTCTAGTTGTAGACGACACTCCGCGTACGCCATCCTGAGGTGAACGACAAACATTATTGATTACAGTACATAATGTGCACATATACAATAAGAATTGTATCAGGAATTTCTCAATAGTAGTCCAAAGTATATTGTGAAATAGGAGTTCTAAACATAAGGTAACTAAATAGTAGAGAATAAGAATAAAAATGTACCTATTGTATTTTTTTGAAACCTAGAATGCTTTAAAATACACTTTTAAGTAAAGCATGAAAATGTCTTTGGCAATTTTGTCTATCGAAAATAAATGAAATTTTCAACCTTCAACTTTAATGGACTGAAATAGAAATATTAAGTTAGGTACTTGACCTAAATACTAATGAAATAAACATTTATTTAATACAATGAAAAGTACAAGCCTGTTAGGTACATAATGGGTTATCAGCTGAAAGGACAACTATAGTGATACATTCCTGATCAACATCTGAAGTAAACGTCAATAATACAGTAAACTTATTTTTGTTATTAGACTCCGACAAACTATTTCAAAGCACAACATACGGTTTTAGTATCGAATGTCGAAATTTGACCTACAAACCGATGGGTGTCCCAGCTTCTAATGTAAAGCTATCAAATGAGTAATGTACATGTTTGTATAAAGGTTAGACACTCTATTGTCATGGATTTGTGAAGTTATTGTCAATATTGTGTCGAGGGAACCAGTGCACCACACAGACAGCGAGAGCAAGGCGAGGCGAATGGCGCTCGGGGTGTAAATCAACTAACAAAACCTGCTGTTGAATCAAATATCGTTTCGCGAATAATACATGTTTATATCAAGAATCTTTCATTCGATTGCTTCTTCGCTGTTCATTTCGTTTACAATCTGTTTCGATTTTCTCGCCTGTGGCGTTTCGCTTTCCATGTGGCATGGTCGCTAGGATGTTCAGTGACGTCACGGTGTCCAGTTACTGTTAGGACTCGATAATTGATGACTACCTGTTGAGGCTCTGTTAACGGGGCTCCAGCCGAGATACGAATTACCTAGAGGTACACCGTACTAGTGTTGGATTATTGAAGGTCCAAGGATATATAATATTCATCATCAGCCTTTTAATGTCCCCACTGCTGGGGCACAGGCCTCTATAATATTATCAATGATATATTTTAAAATGTCGGTTCGTTGAGCTCCTCAAAGTTCTGAGTTGAGCTTCACGATAACTGACAAATGCTTGCACTGTCTGGACAGGTTCACTCAAATCTGCGTATTGCTTTCCTCATAAGCTCATCCCAGACATTAACGTGCATAGTTCTCATATGATTTGACCAGTACATATTGTATGGATTTGAACACTTTAAAAGAGATTTTCATTCCTCTTTTTTTTTTCTTTTTTTTGGAACGAAGTTCCTTATCGCGCGTTGTGAAAGGGGGCTAGACGGAAAAAATTCTTACGAAAAGTTGTCACGACACTAATGAGGCTGTCCATCCAAAAAGATTGTGTTGGAAAAACAATCTAATAAAAACTTCTTGTATTTTTGGTGGGTAGGTACAAAGTTTGCAAGCAGATCAAGCATTATCTAACCAATTTCGTGTGTTAAAGCTGAGCTGAGCTGAGCTGAGCTGAGCTGAGCTGAGCTTAGCTTAGCTGATCTGAGCTGAGCTTAGCTTAGCTGATCTGAGCTGAGCTGAGCTGAGATGAGATGAGATGATGAAGTATAACTTCTTACGTGCGTGCGTGTGTGCGTAGTTAATAATAAAAAAAATATTATAAATAAAAAAAAAATAAAATTATATTACAATTCCTTCACTAATTAATCGAAAGGAACTTCGTTCCATCCGGGTGTCCCTTGACACCTCTCAAGTTTTTTTTTGAGTTTGTTTCGGTGTTTCTTCTCAGGCTAGTCAGCTAGGAAACACCGGCCTCATCTAGCTAAAACTGACAAAAAAACCTACATACAAAAAATTAAATCATTTATCATTTAAATGAGCCCTAAAATAATAAACCCTTAAGTAAAGTAGTTTAAGTTAAGTGTAGACAGATAGATATGTAAATACTCTTTATTGTACACAATCAAAATATTGATTAATAAATTGTAGGTCAAGTTTTATTATTTAAAAAATCTAAACAAGAATCTAACACATCTTCTGTAGTAGAATTAGTGATAGATACTATTTTATAGCGAATATTGACTGGTCGTGAATTAATTCCGATTAATAACGTAAGTGGGCAATAAATCACTAATCGGTTTATCGAGCGGTGCAATCTTTACGTCACGCTGCGGTTATTAGTGGGGGCTTATTTCTGTCTTCCACTTTATTAAATGAATTCTTAGCTTAAATTGATTTTCGTTTTAAGGTGGCAATGTTCTCTACTTATTAAGTGTTGATTCATGGCAATATGTTTCCGGTAAAACTGTCAGAAACTTCTTCTTCTTCTTTCTGTTTTTTTTTATCTAGTATAATCCTTAGATTTTATGAATTTAACAAAGTTAGTACAGGTAAGGTCCAAATATTGAGACTTACCTATTTTCATAAAGGTTTTCTAAAAATATTTTATTTTATTTACTTGTTTGTTGTCTTGTGAAATTATCGATTTTTACAGGTTCTACATTTCGTTCGTCCTCACTGAAAGTCTGTATATGTGCTTAATATTCAGTATTATTATAATCAACATAATCAAAAGTTTTAAAAAGGTCAAAGAAGATATAAAAAAGCGTGTCTACTTCCATGGGTTCGTAACCTCTGAAAAGTAGACGTGATATGAGGAGAGTAATGTGAAGATTCTCTCGTCTGTGTAAATGGAGGCTAAACAAACACCTTTGGAATGTCCAGAGTATTTGTAACTCTGGCCATCATTAGCCAGACCCATCATTTATGGCTTCTGAATGTTTGGTGTTTACCTGATTCTGAATGAAGAGAGGAGAATGGATGAAGAAAACGAATTGTGCCGACCTTAAGTAACCCTAGCGGTAGCGGATAAATTCTCAACATGAGTTACCGCACCCCTGGGCACTCAGGCAGGGAAGGAACAGGGGTGGGTTTTAGTCAGTAAGAGTTTGGCCGGGAGCGAGCATCATACTTGTGATGTGTTCTCACTGCCTAGTATCTGATGTTATCTGAGCTCGACTCCTATGACGGCTACTGCGGCGGGAGATTGGCGGCACACGGCTCGCTAATGCTCCGTGAGGCCAGTTGAGCATACAAACATTTTTTTTTCTGAACGCCTTGTATCTGATGTTACCTGAGGCCCTCCCCGATGACGGCGATAGCGGCGGGAGACTGGCGGCACATAGCGCGCTGACGCTCTGTGAGGCCGGGCGCGCGTGTGCAAACCAGCGCCGCGCCCAGCGACCCGCCGCACACCGCTAGTCTGGAATTGAGGAGGCACAGGTTACATTATGGTCTCAATGTTTCATTGGTCGCAAGCGCGACTTTTGAGCTTGGGGACCAGAGGAATTAGCATAGCTTGACCACTATCTCTACTCTCACCGAAGACAAAGTGCCTCAGAAATCTTTCTACAATCTGTCATGTTGTCTAAGTACCGCTTCTTCGGTGGTCATGCACCGGGTAAAGTGTTACAGGGAGTGCCCGTCATAAATGGATCTATGGCAGCCTAGATTTGTGCCCTGTTTCACCGCCTCTATTTCATAGGTTTTAAACTTTACTGTCAAATGTGCACAAAAAAGTGTTGGAAGAGTTACTAATATAATAAATAGGCATTATGATGCCTTTCTTCAAAACAATATTGTCGTCAAGGTCTGATATCCTACATCCTAAACCTGGGCTGTGATGTCACCCATGAGTGTCCCCACTAATTCTGCACATTAGCTTCGCCATCGTTAAATAACCGCATGCATTGTCCGTCACACAATGTCATTAGGCCGCAGTCACACACTCACACAGGACACAGCGCCGCGCGACGGCGACGGAGCGTGCTTCCGCGCAGACGCGCAATCACGCCGCATTGTAGACAAACAAACACGCTTCCTGCATGACACGGTATGTTATTGTGAGCGTGACATTAGCTGGACATGATGACTACCTGTATAGGTGTAATGATATAGGTTTGATGATGGAGCATTTATAACGGTTTTTATGAGTTCTGCGTTCAGATTAAAGACCAACAGCCTGATGAGAATCATGGGTATAAAAGGGTTTATTATATCCAATGTAGTTATGGATACCAACACGCACTGGGCCCGCGTGGTGGATTACGGCCCATTCCCTCTCCTAGAGAGGAAGCCTGAGTCTCAGCAATGGGAGCATCATTATAATGACTGATTAGGCTATAGAATAGAATAGAATACTCTTTATTATGTACACCATATAAATTACAATAAAAATATGAGGAAAACATTACATAGGGTGACACAATCATGGGCGGCCTTATCGCTAAAAGCGATCTTTTCAAGACAACCTTTGGATGGATTTTAAAGAAAAAAGGAAATACAGTACTGTAGGTAGTCTTAGGTGTACTATTTATAATAATATATACAATAAATATATCCAATAGAGTTATGAATATATAAATGTAGATGGATAGAGAGGAAGAGGGAGGCCAGAAAAAGATGGACAGACTGTGTGAGTTGTGAAAGAAAAGGTGTTGGGCTGACATCAAGTAATTGGGACTAGGGCAGGAAGATAATGATTATTTAGAGGCATGCGGAACAGGGTGTAAAGTCCCACAAACCTCCATTGAAAAGGGAGGATCCTCCGACCAGACGGGTGTTGTGTCTGGTCCGGGCAACTGCCCAATGGTTGATTTCGGACTGTTGTATATAGGGTGACTGGTAATTAGTGACCGATACTTAAACACGTGAGTGTGCTCATGATAACAAACAACTTTCCCAAAGAAACATATAGTGAGACAGAACGGCGTCACGCAGCTAACAGCTGATAGATGAGTCGTCCATATATCTTGTGACAATTGCCGGGCCAGTGGAAGGTTGGTTCCAGTGAGTCGGAACCGGAAGAGCCGCATAGTTCACGGTGAGTCGGAACTGTCTGCGGTGATGCCCCAGTGAGTTGGGGTGGTGCTGTCCCAGTGAGTCGGGATGATGCCCCAGTGAGTCGGGGTGATGATGTCCCAGTGAGTCGGGATGATGCCCCAGTGTGTCGGAGCGGTGCTGTGCGACGTAGTGGCATGACTGCTGCCGTCGACCAGGATTGGTTCTTCGACCGGCTGAAGGTGCTGTTCGCTGCGCCAAGATCGCTGATGAGGTTGAAAGTGATGAAAAAGGCTGAGGATGCTGACCAGGAATTCGCGTCCGCTGTATGCTGGTGGTCAGGATACCCGTAGAAGCCGTTGGTATTGGCTGGCTGTATGACTCGTTGCTCAAGAGCTTGAAGGAAGCGATGATGATGACGTCACGCTGAAGTAGCTGCACGAAGGCTGCGCTAACGTTCATGCTCGAGGGTCACCAGTTTAAAGTCCCACAAACCTCCATTGAAAAGGGAGGATCCTCCGCCCAGACGGGTGTTGTGTCTGGTCCGGGCAACTGCCCAATGGTTGATTTCGAACTGTTGTATATGTTCAAATCGCGCGGAGAACTCTGCTTGCGCGATGTAGGATTTTGTTATTTTAGTTCGTGTGCGGAGTCATAGATGTCGCTACAATTGTAAGTAGTTCTTTGTTGCCGAGAGATACGTGCCTGACGCACGAGTTAGTGGGTCTCAGGTCCGGTCTCTCCGCGAGGCTATGGTTGGGCGCTTGAACTTGTCTTTGCAGGCTGTCTCAGAATGGGGCGATGCCAATCTGGTTAGGTTCAATGCTTCTAAAACCCAGGCGTGTCTTTTTTCTGCTAAAAGGAGCCAATTTCACCCGGCTCCAACTTTCCGAGGTGTAACCGAGCCGATAACCGATCAACTTGATCTTCTTGGTGTTACTTTAACATCTACCCTCAATTTTGGTCCCTTCATAGAGGCAAAGGCTCAAGTGGCTGCCAAAAAGTTGGGGATCCTCGCAAAGGTGAGACGATACTTCACGCCGGAACAGCTGCTCCAACTCTATCAAGCGCAAGTCCGATCGTGTATGGAGTACTGCTCTCATCTTTGGGACGGATCGGCCAAATACCAGCTTGATGCCCTTGAGTCAATTGAGAAACGAGCCAAGAGGATCATCGGCAATGATAGACTCGTTGAGTCGAAACTCCAAAGTCTTGAACATAGACGCCGAGTTGCTAGCCTGTCGGTTTTCTATCGATTACATTTTGGGGAGTGTGCTACGGAATTGCATGATTTGATTCCGCCAAGCCCGTTTCATCAAAGGACCACAAGACGCACGGCGAAGTGCCACCGGTTCATGGTAGACATCCCATCCATACGCACAAAGCGTTTTGAGAAAACATTCATTGTGCGTACAGCTAGAGAGTGGAATTCCCTACCGGAGTCTGTGTTTCCTGATAGCTATAACCTGGGAGTCTTTAAGTCAAGAGTGAATAGGTTACTTCTAGGTAAGCGTGCTCCATCTTCGACCACATCATCGCTTGCCATCAGGTGAGATAGTGGTCAAACGCGAACCTATCAAACATAAAAAAAAAAAAAAAAAGTTCGGTTGAATGATGACGATGTTGATGTCAGTAAAGTTAAAATTAATAGTGCTAAGAAGACTAGAGAAGCTTGACACAATTTAGGTCAACTTGATGAAATAAGTAACCTTAATGAAACTGATGACTTATTTGCCGTTATTTCAGTACATTTTTGAGTTCTAAATACGCCCTAAGCCCAAAAGTATGTGTCAAATTAGCGTCATACACATAGCACACATTGTGACTAATATTCACATGTCAGCGTTAATCATTATAATTAATACAGCCGCTCGACGTTAATTCTGTCGCCGTCCGGAACATTTCACTTTCAAAGCAATCACACGAATTATCAAGTTTTCTAACAAACCGTACGTACCTAAAGCTGTGTGTTGCCATCACAAATTATCACGGAGTATTTGAGCGTGTGATTAATAAGGCATTGTCTGCAGCGTCGCGGCGCGGTGTCGTGCGCTGTCGCGCGCAGACCGCGTGGGCGCCGCGCGAATTAGCGCCCGATGTCGCGCCAACGCGATAATTGTCGCCGCGTATTACCGACGACGTCTTAATGAAACAGACGACCTGCCACTGTCACACTACACACGGGAAATGCACCTCTACTACATAAAAATAGAGGTTTTAATAGTGTGGGTGTGTAGTTCATTAGTGTTCCAGAGATGTGGGGTATTGCCGTGCTGTACGACTGAGCTGAGAGACGGTGGTGGGAAAGTAACGTTGATTGGCAGACAGTGAGTGAAATCGAGAATAAATAAATGATTGCTAATGAAACGTCGTCCAGCCGCCACAGCCTAACTGAATGCAGCTGACCAACGTGGGCGTGTTATAGACGATGCTTTGGGAGGAGCTAATGAAAAAAAAATGAGTACATGAATAAAGATTTAATTAAATGTTTGTTAAACATTAAATAAGTTAAGATCAATTTATTTGGCAAGGATTTGAATGTATTAAACGATCCTGTGTATTAAGTGGATGTTTAAAGTTCAAAATAAAGTAATGCATATAGTTATTCTGTGGTCACTTAGTTGTCCACGTACGAGTGTGTCCAATATAATTACTGAGCCTGACTGAACGTGGTTAGCTTTCCTTATTAGGTCTAATTAGAACTTATGTCTGTAGGAAAATATTTTAATTAGCGTCCACAGATTGAGCAAAGTTCGTTGGAATGAATTTGATGGACGTTGATACTGGCGTGCGAAGTGACTTTTGTATTACTTTGCTTGCCTGGCGTTTACGAAAACTTAGCAAAGAGCTTGTAGAATATCTAACAACATTTATATCGGATGTAAAAAGACAGTTTCCGAAGCCGAAAGCCACATATTGTACCCATTATTTAGATATATTTTTTTTAATATACCATACCTGGTAAACCACTGGTTCTGGAGATATTGAAGGTCAAAGTTGCAATTTTTTACTTTATTTTAATTCTAAGTGTTATTACTAAACTTTTTCCAAACAAACATTACCTGAATTTTAATTTAATTTTTCGTAATGTCGAAATTACGAACTTGCAGTTACGAAAACGCAATGAATATCAAACGTATTCGACAAGTACGTGACGTACTATTGATGACAAAGGTGCATGGAGAGCCTTTTTTTTTTTTTTTTTTTTTTTTTTTTTTTTTTTTTTTTTTTTTTTTTTTTTTTTTTTTTTTTTTTTTTTTGTGGGGTGGGAAATCATCCTATGACTTCTCCCGCTCTGGGCGGAGCGGGAGGGCGTGTCAGACTCTTACTGACTAAAACCCACCCCTGTTCCTTCCTGCCTTTGAGTGCCCAGGGGCGAGGTAACTCTGTTTCGAATTTATCCTCAACCCCCGGGCAGGCATGGAGAGCCTAAGGTCGACTTTTGACTGTGAGGTTTTGCATTACGTATCATGACTTTCATGAGACGACTAGATGGCGCTGTTCAATCATGAAAATAACACTGCAAAGCTTATAAACCTTATTATGCAGAGGCAGATAATAAGGTTTTTAATAACTAAAATAATTACTAAGTAATAATAAATATTCAAATAAACAAAAATTACTATATTTTCTTATTTCCGAGTACTTAATACAGCGCCATCTAAACCAAACTAAATAAGCCAATTGGTATATCGGTTAATTCGACTACAGATGGCGTCGATCATAAATAATAAAAATCCCTACATTCACAAAGTAGCTCTTATTTTCACGTCCCAGAATAAATAATCAGTAGCTCAGGTGGATAAGCATGGCAGAATAACATAGATCGTTCAACAGGGCACCGGTTCGCAACCCAGCTCTCTGTCGACTTTTTTTAAATTTAATTATTATAATATATAATTTATATTCTATTTTTTGTATTTTTAAACGTTTTTATTTTATTTTTTGTTATAAATAATATAAAAAATATGAGGTATAAGATGTATAAATGAATATAGGGATAATATACAAGTATACATATACTACTATATATAACATTATATAAATATATATTATATAAATTACTTTCATAATTGGTGGTAAGTATTAGTATTATTAGTAAAAAACATTTATGTAAGAAGATTTAGATATATTTTTCTTACAGCTTAAGATTTACTAAGTTTAATTCTCGTAAAGGATAAGAAATGAAACTATTTTATTGATTATAGTTTAAGACATTTAATTCTCAAAGAAGAATACAATTTATGTCTTTCTTTCTTATAGAATGTATAACCTAACCTAGCAGTTTTACATCCAATTAACAATGATTTAATTCACTTGTTAAGGAGAAATACAAGTAAAATTTATAACTGAATAACTCTATTACAAAATAGAAGACCTTAACAAAGTAAAACTGTATAATAGATATTAGAAGTATTCTAAATCAAAAGTGTGTTGTGCTATTCTTCTATTATTTAGTTTTATTTACATTATGTTATAATAACTTTCACTATATATGCAACCTTAGTTCTGTAAATATTTTACCTACTCATAAATTATAAAAATTTTACGTTTTGCATAATTATGTTTAGTGGTATTGACTATAATGATTGATTTGTGCGTTATGTTATGACTAAGGTTCATAGCTTAAGTATTCGTTCCAGAAGGAGGAAGAAATTGAAGCTAAACCTAAAATCAATAACAATTGTAAGACCGGGTTATAGCTGTCATTTTGGGACCGAGTTGTTTATAATAATAAATAAATAATTTATTATGTTGGAAAGGAATCTATATTTATATTGTTTTTATTTTAATTTCTTATATTATATAAGAAATCAAAATCATTAGTGTAATAAAATTTTGTTGTTATAAAGTAATGTATAAATTTATCCAACTTACACCAAGTTTGATTACTGTAATTTATCATATAAATTATAGCTACCCCGGTCTTTTCATTTTTACTCAATCATTATTACTCAATTCAATAGTCAACACTTTATATTTTTTAATATTTCGTGTATCCGCCATTTTGATCGATTACAGCTTGCAACCGCGAACCCATGGAGTCTATTAATTTTTCACATAAATTGTGACCCCGTATAGAATCCCATACCTCCATGCAGTGAGTACTCAGTGCTTCCTTAGTCCTTTCGTTCATATTGTCCCACTTTTGAACCATAACGCCCCATAAATTTTCAATGGGGTTTAAATCTGGCGATCTCGCAGGCCAAGGAATAATTCGTATGTCCGATTGCTGGCTAAACCACTCTTGCACAATTATGGAACGGTGTATAGAACAATTGTCCTGCACGAACGTTATTACTGGCATGTCTTCTACAGGAAAAACATTCCGCACAGTGGGCAACATGACGTCATTCAGCACATCTAAGTAGTTAACACTGTTTGCACGACTGGGTATTACAGTAAGTTCTCCTGGTCCTGCAGCTGTCATCCATCCCCAAATGTTCACTGTTATACGACCGGATTCAGAGTTAGGAACAACGTGATCACTATCATAACGCGTATTATTCCTACGCCACAACCTAACTCGCCCGTGCTGGCTAGACTTGAAAGTCTTTTCATCACTGAAGATAACGTTGCTCCAGTCGAAATGTCTGTATTTCAAAGCGAACTCCAATCGTGCTCTTTTATTAGCTTCGGTTAGCAATGGCTTAATAGCATGTCGACGATAATGCAGACCTTCACTATGAAGAGCACGATACACCGTCCGCAAAGATGTATCAAACAACTCTGCGTAATATCTTGTTGGTGTAAAGCCATTTTCCTCATAACCTTGCACCATAAGTTGACGCTGGTCTGAGTCAATATGGCGTCTTCTGCCAGATCTACTGCGGTGTTCCAACGAACCCTCTTCTTGAAACCGCTTTATCCATAAAGTGACAGTCTTTACCTATAAGGGAAATATATTATTTATTATTTTCGTGTATCGATAACCATGGATAATAAAATAAATAACGAACAGTGATTTTAAAACATTACTTACGTTTAAGCCAGTTTCTCTCGAAATTTCAGAATAATTTAGGCCTTGATTATGCAATGCTATTATTTGGGCCCTCGTAGCCATATCAATATTAGAACGCGAACTCATGGTAAAGATAAATATTAAAAAATTGTTAAATGCAATCGTAACTGAACTCACTCAAAGATAGTAAAGAACGTTATGATTGAACAAAAAGATTTAATTTTTATACAGTCAATATTAAACTACCCTCAATTCTTTTGAGATTTATGATACAGGTTAAAGTCGCTAAACAACTTCGATATAATAAAGAGTAGGATAATTTCAACTCATTGCGTAATGACGCAATAGTCCAGTGGCTATGGTATCGGTAAATTTTATGCCACCGAGTTCGAATCCTAGTTATTACGAGCTTTGCTTTATAAGGTTTGTAATGTCGTAGGAGAATTTGTGTTAAAATTAAGTAATATTGTAACTAGCAAAAAACAAGATAATGTTCTTTAACGAGAGATGTATATTTTCCAATCCAACTACTATACTAGCGCCATCTATGTCGTTCAAGACGTATTATTAAGGCGATGAAACCCTGTACAAACGATTTTGGTTTGGAACTCTCCATGCACTTCTGTCTTCATTAGTACAAGACGTGGTTTAGAGCGAAGGGGCGGAGTTTAACTCCACTTGCCTGTGTTCGCGTTACATTGCGCGGAATAAAAAATAGTTTTATTTTTCATACGTAAACATAAAAGTCATTTCCCAGCAATAATTTTTGCGCAAAACTACTTTGTTAGACGTACCGTATGCGTAGTTAACGGCTCTGTGATGTGTCTTTTTACACCCTGTATAGTATTTCCGCATGAAATATCCAGTTAGTCTATGTCTCACAAAGCAGATGATCTCGATGGTAACAGTAAACATTCTCTCGGAATGTATCGACAAATGAAAGTCACATTCGACTCGCATTCATTAACAGAACGTTAAATTATGATCCGTTCCCTCATTAGTAACATACTCCATCTAAATTTTATTGACCTTTACATCAATAAAGTAAAAATTACGAACCGTTTCATTTGCATATCAATTCGAGCCACTCGTTAACATGCTCAGATTGAAGTCGTCTAATGAGTGGTATCCACTCAGGCCGTGCGCCTGTGCCGTGCGCTATGTAGGGACAAGTAGTGGGAGGTGCACCACACTGTATTATTAGGGCTGGTTCGCATTACAATATTAATGTCTCGTTCACGTTTCATTTTCTTATAAGGGAGGATCTTCAGGCTCTATGAATAATGTTATTTTAAGTGATCGTGTCGTACAATGTCATAATTCCCTCACGACGGGGGATGCAGTGGCCCGGGGTAGGGTCGTCTTGGCGGTGTCTCTGGACATCGCCAATGCCTTCAACACCCTGCCCTGGAGTTGTATAGTGGAGGCACTCCGGTATCACCGGGTGCCGCCCTACCTCCGTCGCGTAGTCGAGGCGTATCTGACGGACAGAGCCGTCATCTACCCCGGTCATCAGGGAGTATGGAACCGGCGAGAGATGTCGTGCGGTGTTCCACAGGGATCGGTCCTGGGGCCGCCCTTGTGGAACATCGGATACGACTGGGTGCTGCGCGCCGACCTCCCCGCTGGCGTCAGCGTAGTGTGCTACGCTGACGACACGCTGGTCTTAGCGCAGGGGAGGTCGCACGAGGCGGCGGCCGAACTTATGACACGCGGGGTTGCGACAGTCATAGAGAGGATCCGGCAACTGGGACTCGAGGTGGCATTGCACAAGTCCGAGGCCATGTGTTTTCATGGTCGTCGGAACGCGCCACCTGCGGGTTCCCAGATCACGGTAGGAGGGGTTCGCATCGGCGTCGAGGGTACGATGAAGTACCTGGGACTCGTCCTCGACAGCCGGTGGAACTTTGTCGAACATTTTCGACGTTTGGCTCCCAGATTGGACAGGGCCGGGGCCGCCTTGAAGCGGCTCCTACCCAATCTGAGGGGGCCAAATGCCTCCTGCCGGAGGCTCTACGCGGGGATCGTGCGGTCCATGGCCCTCTACGGGGCACCGGTGTGGGCGCGTTCGTTGAGGCAGCGATCAGTTCGCCTGATGAACGCGTCCCAGAGGGTCATGGCGATCCGTATCATCCGCGGATACCGCACGATCTCCCGTGAGGCGGCGAGCCTCCTTGCCGGACTGTCACCGTGGGATCTGGAGGCAAAAATCCTCGCGCACCTGTACGAGTGGCGCGAGGAGGCCAAACGCCGGGGCGAAACTCCGCTGCCGCGACAACTCGCGGCTCGGCGGACCGAGCTCCGGCAGGATCTCATGGTGACATGGAGAGAGCGACTGTCGCAACCCAGCGCTGGGCACGCCACCATCGAGGCGGTAGTGCCCCTCTTTGAGGAGTGGCTGGAGAGGCGTCACGGCGCCCTCACCTTCCGCCTGACGCAGGTGCTCACCGGACACGGCTGTTTCGGGAGGTACCTGTGTCGGATCAGGGCGGAGGTGACCCCTGAGTGTTTCCACTGCGAGGATCGCCCAGAGGACACGGTGGAGCATACGGTGGAGGTTTGCCCCGCTTGGGCAGAGCACCGCCGTGTCCTCGTGGATGCGATAGGCGACAGCGACCTCTCGCGCCGTGCCCTGGTTCAGGCCATGGTACGGAGCGAGAGGGAATGGGAGGCCGTCTCCTCCTTCTGCGAAGCAGTAATGCTCGCGAAGAGGGAGGCGGCACACGTTAGGGAGGCTCAGCAACGGCCGAGTCGCCCTAGCGCCCCCAGCCGCGACCGCCGCAGGAGACGCCAGGGGCCGCGAGACGATCTCCGGCCACCGTAGACCCGGGCCTGCGGACGGCGAGTAGTGGGTAACTCGCCGTCCGATCAGCACCAGGCCCGAGAGTCGACGGCGCGTAGTGTTCCACGCGCGCCTCAAAGAGTTGTCAGCCAAGGGAAGGGGCCTGCCACGGCCGGTGCCTGCCCGGGGGTGGAGGATAAATTCGAAAGAGTTACCTCGCCCCCGGGCACTCGAGGCAGGGAGGAACAGGGGTGGGTTTTAGTCAGTAAGAGTCTGACACACCCTTCCGCTCCACCCTAGAGCGGAAGAAGTCATTGGATGATTTCCCACCCCCCAAAAAAAAAAAAAAAAAAAAAAAAACAATGTCATAATTGTAGTCAATATCACGTTTGGTGCAGTGTAATAGAAATATTTGTATTTTTTTTTTGTTATTAACGCTATTTATTGTGACTTTTCGATATTTAACATAATATATGTAAAGCATTTCAACTCAAATAAATTTTGAAAAGCATCACAGGCAAAAACAAAATAGTAAATGTCTTTATAGACATTTTATAGTCAATTCTGTCCATTGGCTCAACAATGGATAAAGAAGAATACCTAATTTTGTCTCGGTGAGGTTGTGATAGCAAAAGCGATAAAACAGCTGAAGTTATTGAAACTCATAGTATATCATATTGTAACTGCATTGCCTTTGAGATACCTGGTGCGCCTGGGATGAGGCAGAAGGTGCTTTAAACACCAAATAGCTTGACTTCATTGAAAAAAAGCCAATCAAAGCAGATATGAGCTTGACTATTCGTGACAACCCTTACTTTAGGCAAAATAAAAGTAAGGCACAGCCCTGATGTGCCCATTTTACTATGGATCAGCGCAACATGGTCTTCTTCTTCCATACTCCTCTATTAGTCGTCATCTCAGTAGTCACCACTTCCTAGCCATGTCATAATTCCCTCCCTCGTACCCCGTATCCCTCTGCCGTGATGCTCCTATTAGCTCTTTATACTCAAAATTTTTCTCATAAAATTTCCCCCATACCTTTGCATCATAATATGCCTATACCTTTTTTTGTGGTGGGAAATCATCTCATGACATCTCTCGCTCTGGGTGGAGCGGGAGGCTGTCAGACTCTTACTGATTAAAACCCACCCCTGTTCCTTCCCTGCCTGAGTGCCCAGGGGAGCGGTAACTCTGTTAAGAATTTATCCGCTACCCCTAGGGGTACATGCCATGCCTAGGCATACATGCCTATACATTGACAAAAAATTTGCACACGTTTCAGTCACCGGCACCACTCTCAGACTCCTCAGTGAAGCCCAGCGGACTGCGACCAGTGATTAATGTTTTATTTACATTGTGCGTCTAATCCGCGTATATCATAATGATATCGGCACCGGCACCTTACTTGCGGGATACTTTCTAAACTTATTCCTGTTTCACGGCGGATTATGTTATTTATCGCCCTCATTATTATACGATTACGCTGCTGAGTCTACTGCGGCGGCCGCCGGCACTTCCTTTGTTAGTGCTTTATGTTGTATATCAGATAGAGTTAAGTTTTATTGGGTTTCTATCATAGGAAATCCTCAGTACTCGTATAGCGGCAATAAAATTGTTGTTCTTAGTGATGGCGCCTATTCCGATAGATAAGATTTGTGCAACAAATGCAAAACAGTGATGAACATCACAGTAATGTTTCCTAATCACCATCATTTGATTATTCTGTTGCATATAAATTCCATGTGAAGGGAACAGTCGCTCAGATTGGAAATGTTACCGAATCGAAAACTGGAATTAAAATTTTTAACGAATAAGTACGAGTAATTAGGCTGTCGAACCAAATTAATTTTCGTTTAACTAATACGAATCTAACTAATAGCTGATGCGTAGTCAAGATAGTGGTTTCAATTCTCATATTTATGTTCTTTTACGTCACACTGCTCAGCTATAGTCCTGTGTTTCGTAATGTTCAAGTTTCACCCGCGCCGGTCCTTGTAGCTACATTTGTCAGCTCCTGGCATATTGATATGAAGATAAACGACAACAGTTGTAAGTTGTAGCTGCTGCTCACAACTTTGGTATCGACACAAACATCGCTAGACAAATCGACAGGAGAAATAACTCGCAGCAATCGCGCGATTAATCGCGACTGTTACCTACGCCACCACACGCCTAATCTGTCGCTAGAGCCGAGCATGAGGTCCTAGGTTAATCGCGGCTGTTACCTACGCCACCACACGCCTAATCTGTCGCTAGAGCCGAGCGTGAGGTCCTAGGTTAATCGCGGCTGTTACCTACGCCACCACACGCCTAATCTGTCGCTAGAGCCGAGCGTGAGGTCCTAGGTTAATCGCGGCTGTTACCTACGCCACCACACGCCTTATCTGTCGCTAGAGCCGAGCGTGAGGTCCTAGGTTAATCGCGGCTGTTACCTACGCCACCACACGCCTAATCTGCCGCTAGAGCCGAGCGTGAGGTCCTAGGTTAATCACGGCTGTTACCTACGCCACCACACGCCTAATCTGTCGCTAGAGCCGAGCGTGAGGTCCTAGGTTAATCGCGTCTGTTACCTACGCCACCACACGCCTAATCTGTCGCTAGAGCCGAGCGTGAGGTCCTAGGTTAATCGCGGCTGTTACCTACGCCACCACACGCCTAATCTGTCGCTAGAGCCGAGCGTGAGGTCCTAGGTTAATCGCGGCTGTTACCTACGCCACCACACGCCTAATCTGTCGCTAGAGCCGAGCGTGAGGTCCTAGGTTAATCGCGGCTGTTACCTACGCCACCACACACCTAATCTGTCGCTAGAGCCGAGCGTGAGGTCCTAGGTTCGATCTCCAGATTGGGCAAAGTGAGTTTTTGATTTCTCGGTAGCAGTCCGAGGTTTATCGCCTGGATGACAATAGGTAGGCTGTGCCCCATAACACATATGCGCAGCATCATCCTAAAATGTTCCTACTACTTGACCATAGGCCTTCTCTGTGAGAGCGAGTGGGCCGTAATCCACCACGCGGGCTCATGGCCGTGTCTTCAACATATTTTGGCTCCTCCTGTTTCATGGGACTTAATAACTAGCGAAATGACTCATACGCCTTGACCTATACTATAGGGGTCCAACCTCTGTATACACCTGGCGGGAATCCCGTCAGAGAACATAGGCGTATCTAATATAACGTAACAGTCGGGTGCATGGCACTGCTATTCCATGTGTAATGACTATTCCACTATTGCTCATTCTGTGCTAGCACGCAATACATCACTCGCTGTCACTCACGCTCATAACTCTCAAGTTTGCAGTTGTATGGTAATGACGCCGGTTGTTGTAGTCGGTAACTCAGCGGGTCTGCTGTCTGCTGGCTGACTTGCGGCAGGCGCCTGCGTCAGTCGAGCTCCAGGTTCTAAAACGGCACATGGAGTGTTAGGGTCAGAAGGATCAGTCTACACAATGATCAGAAGGCGATATGCGGCACTAGCCATTTAAGAATCGAGACTTCTTTTAAAATCTCAGTCATGAAGACAATTTAGTGTAGTAGTGTTGGCTTCAATTTATACGAGTAAGTCGTTAGTCGTGAGCTCAAGTTTTGTGCGATTTGTTTCATCACCACTGAAAAAGGCATTCATTAAGGCCAAATGTCTGAAGATGTCTTCTCTCAATAGGCAGTCCTGAGCGAAATCTTGTAGGCTTTTTTCTGGATTGCTGCTTATCTTCAGGTAATTTCTCGATGATAGCGTATTTTTAACAGACCTTTGTCCCGCGGTTAAGCTTCCATAAGCTATGCCGTAGGAATCGAGCAGTTTTCGAAGCTAAGAGTAGCCTATGGCACTCAGCAGCTTTATATCAGTATAAGAAACATCGTAGGCAATGGGATACTTCAGGCCTGCGGACGGCGAGTAATGGGTAGCTCGCCATCCGATCAGCACCAGGCCCGAGAGTGGAAGGCGCGTAGTGTTCCACGCCCGTCTCTAAGAGATGTCAGCAAGCACTGACGGGGCCCGTCATGGCCGATGCATGCATGCCAAGGGGTAGCGGATAAATTCGAAACAGAGTTACCGCACCCCTGGGTTTTTTTTTTTTTTTTTGGAGGGTGGGAAATCATCTTATGACTCCTTCCGCTCTAGGGTGGAGCGGAAGGGCGTGTCAGACTCTTACTGACTAAAACCCACCCCTGTTCCTCCCTGCCCTACGCGCCCGGGGGCGAGGTAACTCTTTCGAATTTATCCTCCACCCCCGGGCAGACCGCACCCCTGGGTAAGGACAGGCAAGGAAGGAACAGGGGTGGGTTTTAGTCAGTAAGAGTCTGACACACCCTCCCGCTCCACCCAGAGCGGGAGAACTCAGAATGATTACCCACTCCAAAAAAAAGACAATGGGGTACTTCCAGCGATTATCCCCTTTAAGATATTTTTTTTTTTTTGGGGTATGGGAAATCATCTTATGACTTCTTCCGCTCTAGGGTGGAGCGGAAGGGCGTGTCAGACTCTTACTGACTAAAACCCACCCCTGCTCCTCCCTGCCCTACATGCCCAGGGGCGAGGTAACTCTTTCGAATTTATCCTCAACCCCCGGGCAGGCACTGGCCGTGGCAGGCCCCGTCCCTTGCTGACAACTCTTTGAGGCGCGCGTGGAACACTACGCGCCGTCGACTCTCGGGCCTGGTGCTGATCGGACGGCGAGTTACCCACTACTCGCCGTTCGCAGGCCCGGGTAGTATAGATGTATAATGCTGTGTGAGTGTGGTCCTTTTTAACCGACGAAAAAGAAGGAGGTTCTATATTCGACTGTATGTTTTTTTTTTCTTTTTTTTATGTATGTTCGCCGATTTCTCTGTCAATTGTGGCCCGATTTTCACAATTCTTTTTTTTATCCGAAAGAATATACTCCCGAGGCGATCCCAAATAAATTTTATCGAAATTGCTTGAGCGCTTTTTGAGAAACTGAACACAAACGAAAAATACGTGTACCTAGATTTTTTTTTTTGGTTGTCTCCAATTACGAGTATGTTTAAATTCCACGTTCCATGTTATTGGGGTTTTAGTGCTGGTGTATAACAACTAAAAAGTGAAAAATAAAAAACTATTTTTCTAAAAAAAAAACAACCGACTTCCAAAGAAGAAAATACACAAAAAAATAACTTTAACTTCGGAAGTCGCTGTCAAAGAACGAAGAAATAAAATACAAACACCGACTTCCGAAATTCAAGGTATTTTTTAATTTTTAGTGTATTTTCTTGTTTGGAAGTCGGTTGTTTTTTTTTTTAAGTTTTTTTTACCTATTGTGTTTAATCCTTCTGCATCCCCTGCTAGATGTCTCAGGAATGTGTTCCGACTTCAGTTGCGGTTCTCCCACGTACTGATAACAGTTATCTATGAGCTTCGTAATTAGTGCCGGTCTGCTAATTGATGGGCTCCAATATTGGGCATAAATTGAAAAGGAGCCGGTGTCGAAACCTGGGTACTGGGGAGTCAGATACTTGGACAGTAGTTATGTTATGAATGTTCTTGTTTTGTCTTGCGAAATAAGGATCCATTTATTGAGAATCAACACTTTTTGGATGTCAAAATTAAATAAGATTGTCCCCTACAATAATTCTGAGTGTCACAAAAGCTATTGCTGCTATGGTTCTCAATTAACAAAGCAACGACCTTGAAACCATGGCTTCAATAAAGAGATCGAACATCATTTAAAGACAAACTAATTTAGTATTTAAATTAAAAATGAATCCATCAAGAATGAGCAAGAAAGATAACTCAATCATGACCGCTAATGGAAATGTGCTAATGAAACAAATGATGTGTTACCGACACGAAGTAAATTTGGATGAAAAAGAAGATGACATAATAACCTAATCTAGTTTTGATCCCTAATCAAATCAGGCAGTATCATATTATATAATAGTTTACGGTTTAAATCAATGGCGTCACAGGGCAATTAAAATCGGATTATGGCTTTCTACATAAATATTAATTGTTCGATGAATGAGCAAAGTCTGTAGAAGCAGCATCAGTCGTCCCACGCACGGTGGACTAATTAATTGGTGCTTTATCCGTCCCATTCACACTCGCTCCACAACGAGCGGTGCCGCGATCCGCTGGGGATCACTTAGTGAAGGAGCTTGCGAATAGCATCGATACGTTATGGGGGGTGTTCCACGAGGCGGTATATTATGTCTTTTCTTCTTTCTTGTATTTAAACTTATTCTGGTAGTCCTGATCCGATTTCGGAAATTCTTTCATTGTTACAAAACTACACTAAAGCTGACTGTCATAGGCTACTTTTTATATAATAAAAGAAATAATCCCGCTTGCTGTGGGATAGATAGGTAACTAGAAAAACTAGTTTAAGGGTCCACTACCGGCCAAGTGGCGCCCACATTGAATAAAAAAATCGTAGCATAGAACAGAAAATAAATATTAAACGTTGTTACGTGACGTGACGTTAGATTCTTTAATATTTGTTTTCTATGCTATGCTACGATTTTTTATTCAATGAGGGCGCCACTTGGCCGTTAGTAGGGCCTTAGTATGAATTATAAAACTAGTGACAGTACGGGTGACGGGTGACGGGTGACGTATCCATTGATATTTGCGACCTGTTGACATCATCTCGCAGACTGAAGGCCTTAGAACACTTCTGTTCTAATTGAACTTTATTGTTGGTATTAAACTCGCGGTCTCCCGGCCTACCTCTGACCACTAGTTTATAAGCTCGCCAATTATCGAGAGTCTGTGTACCTGTGTGTTGTGTACTTGTGTACTGTGTGTTGTGTACCTGTGGACTGTGTAGTACACGGCGCTCGTTAGCGCGCGCCTTTGTTAGTTTTCACTTTGTAATGGCCTGCCAACTGGCCGGACATGACGCGGATAGCTCGGAAATTATAGCGTTTTCTGTGACACCATGAGCAAGGTGAAAAACTATCGGCAGATTGTTTGTGTGTTTTAAACAGAGATAATTGAAAACAAATAAAATAATTGGCATTGTTAAAATTGCCAGTAACAGTGGCAATGATCTGTGCGTAACCAAATCTTTAACAGACCTAATATAAATTAATGAGCATTCTGTACCAGAGCCTTTAGACAAAATACATTTCTGTTAACGTTAACGCTAACGCTTCGTGCAAAATGTATGGCTACGACATTTTGCACGAAGCGTTAAACAAAGAACTGTCACGTGACTCACGCCCAGTAATGTCTTTGCCATACATTTTGCACGAAGCGTTAGCGTTAACGTTAACAGAAAAGTATTTTGTCTAAGGGCTCAGAAGAGTGACAAAAGTGCCAACTCTTTAACATGTGTACGGAGCCGTGTAGCCGGTGTGCAACTGTTCACATATTTATTTATTACAGCTTGCTATTGCAGCAGTGATATTCTAAAAAGAAAAGTTATAACGTTATTGTGTGTGATCTCTTGAAGGTAAAAGCCTCCTCCATCTATTTCCATTTGCATTTGTGTGTGACAATATTGATCCAATTTCTTCCGCAATCTCTATGATATCGTCGGTCCATCTTTTCCTTTGTCTTCCCACTCTCCTTTTGTCCAGCGGACCTAGCCACAAACACAGAAACTGTTTACATATACGCAGGCCATAAATTTGACAAATCAGGCTTTACAAAGAGTTTGGCACAAAGGTATGGCGAGTGACAGCAACGACACTGATTCGTTTCAGGGGCCGGCTGCTGCAGCTCTCACACGAAACAATAATAACACCAGCCTGTCACTGTCCCACTGCAGGGCATAGGCCTCATCTCACACAGAGAAGGCTCAAGTATTCCTCTTGAGAAAAAATGAAAAGCAAATGCTTGCTCAAGGCGGGTTGGCGCGTGCAGACAGTGACTTACGATATTTTATTCAGGCACCCGATTCCTCGTAACTTGCATACTATTTCGACCGTCTCACAATCCAGTTCCCGGGTGAGCTGTGCCGGTCGGTGCTCGTTTGTCTCCGCAGCGCTCGTACGACAAGCGGTACAACGGTACCAGTTGTAGCGCAGTTGTTTACATCGCTCGATAGATGGCGTCTCCGGGTAGGGATAGCGACGATTCTGGCTTTTAGGTCTTAAGAAAATAATATTGGTATTTCTACAGTGCAGGCTCACCAAGGGGTACGCCAACACTGTAGTACGTTAGTATTATATTATCTGTGACTGTAGTTACGGAAAACGGAAAAAAACGTGTGAACACGCGTTGGGATACTGACTAGATTAGAATTTTCTTTTGTATATTTAGTCCTTTGGCAATGCCAATTTAAGATTTTGTATCTTTATTTCTAGTATAGAAGCAGTTCGTAGACAAAGAGTTTGGGAGGCAGGTGAATTCTGATGAAAAACGCATACATTCATAAAGGCGGGAAGGTGGTAACAAGCCATATACATGAGTTAAAACTGTTCTTACAATGCAGTGTGATAGTTGATATAAACACATGTACATAGGTATGCATATACGTAGTATAGTAGACAGGTGTACGGGGACCAGTTGTGTCACTATCGGGAGATAGTTGTTAATTTGCTGTATATCCAACTGTGTGGAGAGTGCCGCCTCTGACATACGGTCGAATTATTTAGCTAACTATAAAATCACTATAAAAATCAACGCCGTTAGTGACGTTCTAAAAGCGTAACGACTGTCAAATGTGTGCTACCACAATATCACGTGGTCACTCCCAAACTCCCAAACGTTTTGAACTGTACATGGTGGCTGGCAGCAGCTAGATGACATATATTAGTCATTACATGGTGTGCAATTAGACGATAGCAGTGGACTGTCTGACTGACAGACGATAATTACAAAAGTTGCAATCAAAACTGCCTAGTCTTTTGAACATCTTTTGTTACGCTACTGAATAAGACGTAGTGAGAGGGATGGGAACCAGCTGTGTATCCCTTGCACCAGTGTGTCTCCGAGTGAGTGTCTCCTATAAAGAGCGGCGGCATGCGTGTCACTTTGTACCGCCGCCGACGGCTACATCGCGCATCGTCACCACAACAAGCAACACAGAAGGAACACTTAATAGACCTAATCATTTCGGTATCAACGTAGTAAATAAAATTTAATGAACAATTTGTTAGGACTAATTCTGTCATGAATCTAAATAAATAGAGACATGTCAGAATCTGTCATGTTTTCTTGCAGCTGGCTGTTCTTTTTGACGATGAATTAAATAAATATCTATGCCACTTGACAGCGATAGCTTGGTTAGTTAGACTAGAAGTATTCTACTTTAACATCAGTATAAAGTGAATCATCACAACTAATATCACATCACTTACTATTTTTTTTTTTTGGGGGGTCGGGAAATCATCCAATGACTTCTCCCGCTCTGGGTGGAGCGGGAGGGCGTGTCAGAATCTTACTGACTAAAACCCACCCCTGTTTCTTCCCTGCCTGAGTGCCCAGGGGTGCGGTAACTCATTTTCAGAATTTATCCGCTACCCCTAGGCATGCAGGCACCGGCCACGATGGGCCCCGTCAGTGGTGGCTGACAACATCTCTTTGAGGCGCGCGTGGAACACTACGCGTCGTAGACTCACGGGCCTGGTGCTGATCGGACGGCGAGCTACCCACTGCTCGCCGTCCGCAGGCCCGGGTCTACGGTGGTCGGAAATCGTCTCACGACGTCCTTCGCCCAGTACGCCCAGTACCTCTCCTGCGGTGGTAGCGGCCGGGGCCGTGAGGGCCACTCCGTTGAGCTTCCCTCACGCGTCCCGCCTCCGCCTTCACGAGTATTACTGCTTCGCAGAAGGCGGAGACTGCCTCCCATTCCCTCTCGCTCCGTACCATGACAAGAACCAGGGCCGGGCGCGAGAGGTCGCCGCCACCTATCGTATCCACGAACATCACTTACTCTGTAAGTGAAAAAAGCTGTACTCGTTTTTAGTCTAGCGATACAGCAGCAGGCTTCTCCAAACGCCATTATTTTGAGAGAATCTCTTAACTAAGTTGTGCACCCTTCTGTGTTATGGATTCTTTCCTATCATGATTCTCTTCTCGTTAGGAGTGATTCTTCTGTACGTACCTGTACATTAACTTTTACTAATGTTTATCCAATAATTTGTTCCCCATAAAACCTTACATGAGCGTGTGATTAGTTCCGTGCAGCGCGGTCGTGGTGAAGAATGTGGCTTCGGTTAAGTTCGGCTGTCGTCGGTAGTTTCCGTGAGCTAGGCCATGTAATGATGTTATCACATTTACATAATTTGATGAAGGCTCACGTAGTAAAATGAAATGGTAAATGTGAGTTATTGTATTGGTTATTATCTTATATTAAGATAGACTCTCGTTATGATCGTTTGAAGATCAAGAGGGTTATAGTTTAACCATAAATCAGTATTTTGAGACAAAACGAGGTATATATAGTACACTCGCTGCGCTTTCAGATTACTTACGGAAGTATGTACGATACACTTAAAGGAACCGTATCTTTATTCTACAGAATTCATTTATTCTTTTCATAAAGTACAAAAGTTACTGGATGATCTTTGAAAAGACAACCGACCACACCGGCAATATTAACATTAATTTCCATCATAAACATAAATGTAATGATTGAAATATGCACAACAAACTCATAGAATGACAATAGGAACGTTATAAATATTGGAAGTAATCAAATACGCAGACATAGGTACTACATAGTTGACATAGCGTATACGGTTTGTGAACCGTATACACTATGTCAACTATGTCCACAACGAGCTCCACATATTTGCTGGAGCTCGTCCTATTAGCATGACAGGGAAGCGCCGACAGTAAGAAAAAGTGTTCCTGAAGGAGTAGATACAGTAAAGAGAATAGAATCTCTCTGCCCGGGGGTGGAGGATAAATTCGAAAGAGTTACCTCGCCCCCGGGCACTCGAGGCAGGGAGGAACAGGGGTGGGTTTTAGTCAGTAAGAGTCTGACACACCCTTCCGCTCCATCCTAGAGCGGAAGAAGTCATTGGATGATTTCCCACCCCCCAAAAAAAAAAAAAAAAAACCTCTCATCTTTATAATGTAGGTATACCCATAAAAATTGCAGATAAAACATATGACGAAAACATTACATAGTGGCACAATGGGTAATATGCTATCATACATCATATAGGAAATGCGGAAGAAAGGACGAAAGCTTCATGCGTGACCAACACGGCATGAATCCGACTCCAGTTTTTTATTGGGAAAATCCCTGTGAAAACACAAAATAAAACTTCCCAAATATTTCAATCAAATAATCACTGTCACTAGACCAATATGATAGTACAGATTTGTCCATGTTTTCTCTTCACGAAATCAAGAGTGGTGCATGTAGGTAAAACTAAGTTTATAATAATTGTAACCTCATAGTCTGTCTCCCTTCGCTGCAACTAGAGCATGTCAGCCTAGTAACCCGACACCAGACCACAGCCACAGATAATAATGTCACAGCGGGACAGTAGCGCGTAACACAGATTCGGAGATCACCTTACATTCGATATTACGTTCCAACTCGTTATTGTGCTACTACTTCACTGCTCTGCGGCCCTGGTACCTCGACAGAACATTAATCGTAATTACGTAATCTAATAAATTTTTAGTGCATGTCAAACAAGTTCTAGTAGAGATCCTTTGCTCGTCCGCGGATGTACCATCATACCAATTGCTGCCACCATGCAACGTACAGGTACCTATGCCTGAGTAATACCAGGTAAATGAGAAATTTCAGCTTTATCTCTGGGATAGCCACGCATCTGCCAAGCCTCTGGTATTGCAGATATACAGGCAACGGCTTTTTGACAATTAATCGTCATCATCATTGATGATCATCAGCTTTGATCGTGAGTCCAAGTGGGTAGACGCATCGCAAGCTACGTAAGTCCCACCTACTTTACAGAATTCTCTGTCCCAAAACGTGAAATGTGGCTAAGTATTGTGCCCGTAAAATTTAGATGTACAAGCACCTACATACAAGCTATCCGTAAGAAGAATCAAAAATTGTTGGTCGTGCCTATATCCCAATTTATTTTGGGGTCGGTGAAACATGTCTTCTGCTTCCACATGTTCTATTAATTGTCATTTCTTGTCATCTCAGTATTCACCCACTTTCTAGTTAAACTTGTATGCCATCAATAGAATAAAATAAAAATTATTTGTTCGCTAAGTATGTGAGGGTCGGCTTCCATTTTATTAAAAAACAGTTGGATATCATAATTTCGATCATAGTTACGAGCACATTGCACCATGTAATAATGATGTCGTTCTGAAATGTAGGAGTTATTGGAATGTGAAGCTCGCCTCTCACCTATTCCTACACGGGACCGATGCTCGACAGAGTGAGGCAAAGTTCTGCACCGTAAAATGTCCGGGATCAGTCACTTTTTTGATGCGGGGCTTTTGTTTAACCTAAACTGAACAGAAAGTTTAATCGTTTCCGAAAAGCTTGGCATCAGTTTAAAAAGGTCACAAAGGGTTCTGTTAATGCTTCGAAATCGGTAATTTTGTTTGTTTAGCCTAAGGGCTGGGTTGGGCAAACTTCCAGTCACTAGCGACGGACGAGGAGGAATTTTTTGACTCCATTTTTAAAGATTTATGTATAATGTATTTAGTGGAGTGTTTGTTTTAATTGTATATATAGGATATAACGGAAATGCGTGGTCATATTTTAAATACTGCTTTGGCTCATACAAATGGTCAACATTCTCCAAGAAAATAAAAGTCAATACCGAAAAAATTTTGGTCGCCTGATGATAATTTTGTACGGCAATTACAAATATTGTTTTTTGGGAAATATATATAAATTCCTTGTAGAAAGTTGTTCATTTCCATGGGCAGAAGCAGGATCAAAAATATGACCAGACATTTCCGTCACATCCTGTATAGTATAATAAGTTAAGTATTTGAAAAATATTAATCTTTGAAAAATCGGCCAAAAGTTTAAATCAAAATTCAGTTTCGTTCAATCATTGTTTATACCTACAGCATAACAAACTGAAAGAATGGACTCTTAATGTCTTTCGAGAATTAATAAAAACAACAAGAACTTGGTTCTCCTTCTCCTTTTTCCCTAAATTCTTATTAAATCGTTACGTAAGGTCCTCTCCAGTGATGTACGGCCGCTCGCCCGATATATTATCATTAGCTCGATATATTCCAATAATCGGCTCATTAACGAGCCGCTCGTGATTTACTCGTGTCGTGTCGGATGCGTCTCGTGCCGCAGCCACTCGTCTCGGAGATACTGGGATAGCCCTGCGCCTGTGAGACGATTTATGAGGTTTTTTTTTATCTAAATTAATGGTTTGTTTGTGATGTAACTGGTTGGAACTGTCACTTTAATAGAAATATGTTTAGTTTTAAAGCATTCATGTAATTTCTTGATCAAAAGGTTCTAATTTCATCATCATTATTCAGCCGAAAGACATCGACTGCTGGACGAGGACCTCAAACATGGTCAGATCGGGGGGGACAGCCGTGGATTTCCGCGGCTTTAACTATGTCATCGGTCTTCTTGTGGGAAGCCTTCAAACGTTATTCTTCCAGCCTTCGAACTTGGCTCAATATTTTTTCGTATTTCATTTCAAAAGGTTGCTGTTCAATTTCATGAGATCGACAGTACATGAGAAATGTTTTATCACTGAAACAAATGGCGCGCGGTGGCGGATTTGCTCACTGTTCAGGTCAGCATCATTACCGTCTAATGTAATTCTAATATCATCGTATGATTTACAAACAACCGCGGTCGCATCATTATGTTGGCATTACGACTGTCGTCTATAATCTGTGGTCAGCGAGAAATGGCCGCGAGTTCGTTCGTGTCTCGTATAATCAGAGTTTATTGAGTAACCACACAGTTACCAGTGAAGTATTATTTACGAGCATTACTTTAGTTTTCTCTTACTTACAATCATTTAGGTTTAATATAATGAATGGTTTCATTAGAACTTTCTCTCGCTGGTCACTTGTAGGATTACGGCTTAAATTACTGGTTCTCGATTGTGTAAATGAATTTATTTATTAGGTTAGTACTAATGATCGATCACGATTCTTAGATATTTGCTAAATCTATACAAATATTTAAAAAAAACAGTAAGTTCGTCTGAAGCGAAATCCATCTCTTCGCTGAAATATTATCCATGCATAGATTAGGAAAAAGAAGAGACAGTGAATGATGTAGGTAGGTAACGGTAGACAGAGAGATTAAGAAGAATTAAGTTTATTTGCTCAGTGTTACAAAAATGACCTTCATTATTATATCTGTGGGACTGTGGCAGTAAGTGTAGATAGAAAAAAACTTTTTAACAAAAAAATCAACCTACGAAAAAGAACTAAAAAGCAAAAAATAAATAAACCTTTTAAGTCTTGAGTATTGAGCTTATTTACCTACGTAAAATATCAAATTTTATATAAACTAATTTTGAGTCGGCGCCAAACAACAATCTGATTATTAAATATCTAAATTTTATATGTACGTAGAAATGAAGAAGGCTAGATGTACGTAATTAATCGTTTTATTATTTGGCGCCGACTCACAATTAGTTTATATAAAATTTGATATTTTATGTAGGTAAATAAGTTCAATACTCAAGACTTAAAAGGTTTATTTATTTTTTGCTTTTTAGTTCTTTTTCGTCGGTTGAATTTTTTGTTAAAAAGTTTTTTATTTTATGATTTTTTGTGACTTGCATCATCTTTTAATACTCTGAGGCTAATTTCTAATCCTTCATCATTCCTCTTGGCACTGAGCTGATGATGTAACCATCATCCTGGCCGATTCGACTTGCCTGTTGGTCTAGTGGTTAGTGACCCTGACTGCTATGCCGGAGGTCGTGGGTTCGATTCCCACCCAGGACAAATGTTTGTGTAATGAGCACGATCATTTGTTCTGTGTCTGGGTGTAATTTATCTATAATATGTATGTATTTAGAAATATATAAGTACTCGTATGTTTATCAGTTGTCTAGTACCCATAACACAAGCTCTGCTTAGCTTGGGACTAGATGGCGTTGTGTGATAGTTGTGGAATATATTATATTATATTATTATTATATTATCCTTCCACGAGGTTCCCAGGATATTGACCAGTTGAGGTTACCGCCAATATTCTAAAGACGTCTTTTCTTCAAAGCATATTAAGTGGTATCTGTCACTAAAACCAGTTTTCTATATCTAACTTCTATTTGTTTAGGAAAGGTATGGTTTCCATCATCAGCTCAGTTTCATGATGTGATGATTCCTAAATGCAAATATCTGATTAAATTATGAAAAGTAAACATAAACAATATTCGTGCCCAATTTTCGAGGTTTTCTCTCATTTTTATCAGGATTCCATAATCAGATCCTGATGCCCTTGATGTGGGACCACCCTTAAAGTATACCCTATCTAAGAAAAGAAGAATCATCAAAATCGGTTCATAAACAATGGAGTGAGAGCCGAACATACGTACAGAAACGCTAAACGTGCCCACAGTTTTCGAGGTTTTCTCTCATTTTTGTCAGGATTCCATTATCAGATCCTGATTTCCTTGACATGGAACCACCCTTGAGGTATACACTATCTAAAAAAAAAAAAAATCATACAGATCGGTTCATAAATGACGGAGTGAGGGCTGAACATACACAAAAAAAAAAACATATATACGGTCGAATTGAGAACCTCCTCCATTTTTTTTCGTCGGTTAAAAAAGAAAAGTGTTGCGTAGAATCCAAGTAATATAGGGCAATCGCAATTTTTACATTTTTTTTTGTTTAATTCGCCGTAATTGGTATTGGCATCAGAACCTCGTAATGACATACGTCAAAAAACGGAATAATTAACTATGTTCCGCAGACCGTGACCCATTGTGGACACTATGAATGAACTTTGTGATTCACAGTCACCGGACGAACGGAGAGTGACTCCGTTTATCGATCAAGCTTCTCATTTTACCCGGGCCTGCGGACGACGAGTAGTGGGTAACTCGCCGCCCGATCAGCACCAGGCCCGAGAGTCGACGGCGCGTAGTGTTCCACGCGCGCCTCAAAGAGTTGTCAGCAAAGTGAAGGGGCCTGCCAAGGCCGGTGCCTGCCCGGGGGTGGAGGATAAATTCGAAAGAGTTACCTCGCCCCCGGGCACTCGAGGCAGGGAGGAACAGGGGTGGGTTTTAGTCAGTAAGAGTCTGACACACCCTTCCGCTCCACCCTAGAGCGGAAGAAGTCATAGGATGATTTCCCACCCCCCAAAAAAAAAAAAAAAAAAGCTTCTCATTTTCATAAAAATTCTTCCATACCCGTAGAACAATTTTTATGAAAACTCGCATTCTGTATATCGCGTCTGTAAGCATTGACATTGTTTACCCGAAAACTTTGGTATCTACATATGTCATTATAATAACGAGTGTAACATTATCTAACTCGCTGTATTGAGTTACATAGTTTTTGTAGTCATCAGCATGTAAAGGATTTCTCTCACAGTCACACTAATGCGACATTTTATTTATTTGGAATTACTGTTTGCTTACTGAAATATTTGAATTATTAGAGTATTGTTTACAATATTCCCATAACGTCAATCGTGACTTGACAGCACGGTAATAAAATGTAATGTGTTTTGTAAGTGCAAAAGTGGTTTCAAAATTGACATTACTCGACGAGATATGAATCTCGTTTCCAACCCACTAGGCAGGCACTCACAAAGCCATAGCTTCAGAGGCGATTGCGGATGCATGATGCTAATAGACTGTCATTTAGAATATGATTCAGTCATAACCATTGAGGCCACACTGACATATCACAGTCATAACGCACTTACAATTCAATCAATTTGCAGAGAAGACAATGGTCTCGTCTCGCAGTCTCGCTAATGGGACGCACCTCTTGCATTGAGCGCGCTCACCGGTCGGGCAGTCGCGTTGCGTGGTCGCTCGTCTGCGCCCCACAGATAACTATATTAGTAGCAAGCTACTGCGCCCGCCCTAATGTCATCATTGTCATGAATGTCATGACACTTGTGTGCAATGGAGCCTACCCTACCGCTGACCGCAGATTCATATCATTGTATCAAGCTATTAGATTGGAATTAATGTCATTGAATGTGTCTGCGTCTATGTTTGATATGTATAATTTAGTAGGTATCATTCGGTGCGTATTGTTCTTCTCTAATGTCAGTTTGAAACAAGTATTGTATAAACTTTTGTCGGGATGCTTGTTCGTGGACGGGCGCGTCAGTAGGTATCCAATTAGTTTCATCTCGCTCACGGACCGACATCTTGACAATTCAAAAGTGCCTGTAAATGTTTGAATGAATAAATAAATGTTTAGGTTTGTGTAGGTGCATATTAGTAAATCGGCAAGTTGCAACGGATGACGTATTTGTGGAGGTGTTTAAAAAGAGTCGCTTTGACAATCCAAAATTAATGTCAGAATTTTTAAAGTGAAATCTGAGCCATTTCATACAGCCGTTGGATGCAACGAAGGGTAATCCCACATAGAAAGAAACAGTTACGCGTGAATAACATATAACCCTGTCTTTGACCAGCGCTAATGTGAATAGTTGTGAATCAGCAACACAATACATATTCATAGAGCGCGAATCTATAATAAACTCTATTATTAATATCCTGCATTACTGGAACATGCAGCGACACTCGTTATAATACGAGTAATATATAATCGCACAATAACTGTCATTATCAAAGAGTTTCCACGTCGTTGTAAGCGATGGTGATATTAACGCGAGCTGATGGCTGGTTCTATAAGTTATGGTGAATCAATGCCGGGATGTAAAGTGGGTATATGATGTAACAGAGTGTGGTCAGTAGCGGATACAGTGACAAACGTTAGCGGTTCTTTTTAGCAACGATAGGACGGATCCTGAACACCCATTATTCTCATGCCCTTATTCTGTTTTTTTTAAATATATTTTTTTAAATATTTTAGACTCGTGTTTGACCACTATCTCACCTGATGGTAAGCGATGATGTGGTCAACGATGGAGCACGCTTGCCTGGAAGTGAAATCTGAGCCATTTCTGACATATTCACTCTTGACTTAAAGACCCCCAGGTTGTGTGAAATTTAATAATGTTCGGCGCAGAATCTTCTTCTATCCTTTTTATCCATACAATTTTCACACAATCCATACATTGTTTCTGTGGTCATACTCTGCTCTTTTAGCCATCCACATTCATACTCAAAAATTCCACTCATGTTCCTCATTCACGCCAAATTTAGACTTCCTTTTACATACGTAAGTACCCTTTATCATATTTGATTGAACGTCATGCGGAGCAATGTGATCAATTGGAATTGTGGGAATAAAATCCTCAGTAACATAAAAACTATTTCCCTGTATTTATAGAAACAGTTTAGCTTAGCAGTCTCTTTTCTGTCAAGTCACTCATATCTGACAGTTTCTTCCTCAAGCTCGAAGTGTCATAAATTATGAACATGCTGGGAACTTTTATAATTTTACAAGCTGTGTGCCTGATGAGATTCCCATCGGTAATAGTTAAGACCCTACTACCGGCCAAGTGGCGCCCTCATTGAATCTGAAAATCCAAAGTAGTAGGCAAAAGTACTAAAAACGGCCGTTTCTGACACTTTTGCCTACTACTTTGGATACGAAATATTCTGAGACCTGTTTTAAGAACGTAAAAATACTTTATCCTCTTTGTCACAAACTTGACGTTGGATTCTTTAATATTTTATTTTTCTATGCTTTGCTACGATTTTTTATTCAATGAGGGCGCCACTTGGCCGGTAGTAGACCCTTAAGATTTTCCGTACCAACCTCTCCCTACTGAACCCCTTTCCTTAGTTCTGGAGCCAGCGGCTCAGCCCATGTGGTGTATGTTATTGAGTACCTAGATCGATGTATGAATTTCATATAGTATTAGGCAGATGACTCGCTTGGTATAGTGTTCGCTCCCGCGCCCGCTTGCAATACACCGCCCCCCGTCAAGACGACTCGAAAGCTAAGGCTAGGGACTGACAGGCGCGGCTATTACGTAAAGTAAATAATTAAATCATAGTTGCAAAGGATATGGATTACTTTAATGACAAATAATTCTGCAACGAGCACTTCGATAAATTATGCCTGTATGTGAAACGGGTGGTATGGAAAGGGCTTTCGAGAGGAGTACAGACTGCCAATATGTTTCAAGCAAACACTTTCCTATTGAGAGGAGTACAGATTGCCAATATGTTTCAAGCAAACACTTTCCTATTGAGAGAAGTACAGATTGCCAATATGTTTCAAGCAAACACTTTCCTTTTGAGAGGAGTACAGATTGCCAATATGTTTCAAGCAAACACTTTCCTATTGAGAGAAGTACAGATTGCCAATATGTTTCAAGCAAACACTTTCCTATTGAGAGGAGTACAGATTGCCAATATGTTTCAAGCAAACACTTTCCTTTTGAGAGGAGTACAGATTGCCAATATGTTTCAAGCAAACACTTTCCTTTTGAGAGGAGTACAGAATGCCAATATGTTTCAAGGAAACACTTTCCTTTTGAGAGGACTACAGATTGCTGATATGTTTCAAGCAAACATTTTCCTTTTTGAGAGAAGTACAGATTGCCAATATGTTTCAAGCAAACACTTCCCTATTGAGAGAAGTACAGATTGCCAATATGTTTCAAGCAAACACTTTCCTATTGAGAGGAGTACAGATTGCCAATATGTTTCAAGCAAACACTTTTCTTTTGAGAGGAGTACAGATTGCCAATATGTTTCAAGCAAACACTTTCCTTTTGAGAGGAGTACAGAATGCCAATATGTTTCAAGGAAACACTTTCCTTTTGAGAGGACTACAGATTGCTGATATGTTTCAAGCAAACATTTTCCTTTTTGAGAGAAGTACAGATTGCCAATATGTTTCAAGCAAACACTTTCCTTTTGAGAGGAGTACAGATTGCCAATATGTTTCAAGCAAACACTTTCCTATTGAGAGAAGTACAGATTGCCAATATGTTTCAAGCAAACACTTTCCTATTGAGAGAAGTACAGATTGCCAATATGTTTCAAGGAAACACTTTCCTTTTGAGAGGACTACAGATTGCCAATATGTTTCAAGCAAACACTATCCTTTTGAGAGGAGTACAGATTGCCAATATGTTTCAAGCAAACACTTTCCTATTGAGAGAAGTAAAGATTGCCAATATGTTTCAAGGAAACACTTTCCTTTTGAGAGGACTACAGATTGCTGATATGTTTCAAGCAAACATTTTCCTTTATGAGAGAAGTACAGATTGCCAATATGTTTCAAGCAACCACTTTCCTATTGAGAGAAGTACAGATTGCCAATATGTTTCAAGGAAACACTTTCCTTTTGAGAGGACTACAGATTGCTGATATGTTTCAAGCAAACATTTTCCTTTTTGAGAGAAGTACAGATTGCCAATATATTTCAAGCAAACACTTTCCTTTTGAGAGGAGTACAGTGCCAATATGTTTCAAGCAATCACTGTCCTTTTGAGAGGAGTACAGATTGCCAATATGTTTCAAGCGAACACTTTCCTTTTGATTGGAGTATAGATTGCCAATATGTTTCAAGCGAAAATTTTCCTTTTGAGAGGAGTACAGATGGCCAATATGTTTCAAGCAAACACTTTACTTTTCGAGACTCCATTTAAATTCGAAAAATTTGTTGCAGAGCTCTATCGCATGGTCTGAACCCAGCCTTGTAGCAAACGATCCTAGTTGTAATACACGATGCGATGAGATTAGTATAAGCTCTTTAATTCCTCTTGATCCCTTTGATGCAAAATGAAATGCAATTCGGTAGAGTCGTGGCGTATTAGTGCTATTAATGTGATTCGGTATGCGACCACACAAGTAGAGGAAGAGAAAAGTAGATGTATTTATTTAACTTTTTATGCACACACAAGTACAGAGGCGGACTTAATGCCTCAGGCATTTTCCGCCAGTCAACCTTTGGGTGATGTAGAGACAAAAATAGCAATATAGAAAATTGAACTTAATCAAGTAAAAAAAAACTGACTGTGATGACTTAGACCTCGATTGTGATCTCTCTATATCACTCAAAGGTTTGCTGGGAGAAAACTGAAGTTGAGTGAAGCTCGCTTATGTACATGATTTGTTTAATGACTGTGTACTATGTTAAGTTTTGGTGTACAATAAAGAATTAAGATATAGTAAATGACTCGTCAGTCGCCGATGACAAAATTTCATGTTATTTGGTTATGTACTCGTATTATGTAGCTGAGGCTAGGGTTCGATCTTCACCTCCAGTCAGTAAGTGTCATTATATGTTTTTTTCATATTAGGGAATCAGCATTAGCCAGGTGTCATGACTTTTCTCGGTCTACGGCAATGGGTTCACTTCAAATTACATGTGACTTAAACATAACTGCCGAAATATGGGCTACCTACATATACTCCGTTTGTTCAGGTATTTAACTAAAGGAAAAGAAAAAAATATCACTGCCGGCATAAATGTCAACGTCGCCTTATTAACCGACTATAAATCGACTTTTAATTGTATTCAGTAACTTAACAGTTCTAAGAAAAATAATGTTACGTGTTTTTAATACATGTTATTAAATTTAAAATAATAAATTTGCAAACGTACATTATTGATGGTAATTCAATTTCGTTCATCCTTACATGTTTTTTTTTTGTCAAAATCTGGTCCCTTCAACTGGCAAGTTACTGAATACAATTAAAAGTAGAACTTACCTAAGTTGTTGTACTGGATCAAAGTCACCTATTTTTTAATTTAGCAAGCCAAAAGACATGCAACGAAATAGATAACCAGACGACATTGACAGTAATGACACCAGTGACATTTTTTGGTTTAACTTCAGCGATATACCTGAACTTATGGAGTAATGGTTACCTACTGTACATCTATTTTTTTTTTGGGAATGGGATATCATCAGAATGACTTGGCGTGTCAGACTCTTACTGACTAAACCCACAGGTGTTCCTTCAGCTGCCTTTTACGTCTCAGGGCCGCGGTGACTCTTTATCACTCCCGCAGCCACTCTGTCAACCTACTGCAGGTACCTACATCTCTGCTCTGACCTCAAATCTAACCCTTCGTACAAATAGAATCACGCCTGTATAGGTTTACAGGCATGATGTTATATAGTACGAAGTTTATATTGATCAAAGCTAGTCTCTTCAGCCGGCCTATTTCTAGGCGCCATGCATCCCTGCGATTCAGGCCACTCGGAAGCAACCGCACCGAACACAACAAATGAATGGCTCGCCAGTGTAATATTAACGACTGCGCTGCTTGCCAGTGTACCCCATACGTCAGTGTGGCACCTGTCGCTACGTTTAGCACACAGTGTATACGCATTACACTTCATTCTGCTAAGTGGAATATCAATATTGGGCTAATTAGGGTTGGCATGACATATTGTTGGTGGTTTTGGCGGCTCTTGTCTTGTCAGTATAGTATGTATTTCAGATCAACAGATGGCAGGATAAGATTTTTTTTTGGCGCCGAACAGCCGATAAACAACGATGGGTCAGGCTATATTTCTGCCCGTATCCCAATTTAGAGATATTGTTATACAGTGGCGTACAGGATCGGCTGTAACCGATTATGGATGTCTTGGTCACATTAGGATAATGGGGACCGTATGACTTTGACAGAGGACTATTTCGCTAAAGCAGCCATCCCTGGCCCTGCGCACTTGCTCAGTGGGCCCAGTGGGAAAGAGGAGCCTGGTTCTAAATGCCAATTTCAAGTAGGTACGAGATGAAATGATTGGTCAACCACCGAGATTTCTTAAATGCCGACAAACGATTTAGTAGCATTATTACAGTATATAAAATACACGACTGCAAAAAACCCATAAAATAGCCGTGGCCGGGTAGTGCGCAACCCTAATGATGAGTAACGCGTTATAATGTTATAATGAATGTCTTCATACACTCTACACTGTCTCGAGAGCTGTAGGTACACCGCCTCTTATTGGATAACTGTTAGCGAGCCCGTACACTGCAGTGTGACAGCGTAGGGAACACTGTGTATCTGTCACCGGATAATTGTAAACACTGTTGTAGTAAGTAATGAAAAATCCCGTGAAATTGTATACTGGTTATTTTCAATTCTAATTTTTTTTTCTGAATCATAACAACAATATTTATTCGTTTTATTTATGAAATATTTAACTAACTGTACCTATTTAAAACAAAAACTCCTAACTGAATAAAACTTATAATCTGGCGTCAAAAAATTTTTCCGCATCGCTGTGTACTGGAAGAGTACCCAAAAGACAGGCGGCATTGACACGTTGTATGGCCATGATTAACCTCTGGCCGAGGAAAAAGCCAGCCCTTGGGTCACGCGAAGTATCAACAAGGCGTTTAGATAGATCTTTAAATATTAAATGAGCACTTGGACCCCACGGCCCAAAGGTTTCAACCCCAAACGGCTTGAAAATGTAGCTACCGACGAGGTTGCTATATTTCTGCCGCTTGAGGTTTTCCGCAGCCGCAGTGGCAGCACCGGCACAGCACGACGAATTAGGAAGATGAGATGGCGCAAGAGTATCGACACATGTAGCGTCCCACACTCAAGGCCTACCCAACTTCCACGGAAATAACGACATCCCGTCTGGTCTTTTACCATCGTCGCGAGCGAGACCATGTGGTTCTAATACAGCCGGAACGCCGGCAAAGACAAGAACTCGTCGTATGATGTCGTTGATATTCGCGTGCCGCGCTATGCAACCCGCGCTTCAGCTGCATGACAGGCCGTGGTGTCCGAGGCTGTTGACAACTTCGCCACAGTAGCGATGAGGAGAACAACAGGGAGCGCCTAGACGTAGGGCAACAGCGAGGCGAAAAGTATTATCGTCGAACAATGTGCCTATGTTCGACGACGGTAGTGCGTGAAGCCAGAGGCCCGACTCCCACTCTCCCACATAAAATTTAATTCTGATTCTAAATTGTAAGAGCCTTTATTAACAAACTTAAAATTATATTTACATTAAAAAAGTTGAACATTAGACATCGGTAGAGAGTTTGTTTTGCTTTGTAACATACTCGTAGGCCTCCCCAGATCCTTCCATAGTTCACGATCGTGAGCTTTCCTCCTACATGTTGTGCCTGCTGTCGCTCTCAAATCATCCTCCCATCTACGCACTGGTCTTCCTCTTTTCCTCATCCCTTCCCTCGGGTACCATTCAGTGACGTATTTGGCCCATTTTTCTATTTGACTTCTGATAGTGTGGCCCGCCCACTGCCATTTTAGTTTTTTTATTGCGCATGTAACATCTGTAATATTAGTTTTCTTCCTTATTAGCTTTAGTTTTACTTTATCTTTTCTCTTCAGTTTTAGTATATTACGCTTCATGTTGTGTTGGCATGTTTCATGAGGGGTGGTTTTAGTGAGGGGCCGTGTTTGGCAGCCATACGTCATAACAGGCAGGATGCAGGAGTTGAATGTCTGTCTTTTTAGCTTAAGAGGTATAGATAGATTTTTTAGAATTTCTTTTAATGACCAGTACCTTTTCCATTAACAGTTAATCCTGTTTTGTAGTTCCTTGGTGGTGATTTGGGTTGGAGATATGATTTGTCCGAGGTATGGATATTCTTCGACATATCCGATGTTATTGTTGTTAACTAAGATTGGTACTTTTGTGCTGTTGGTCATTAATTTAGTTTTCAATGTGTTCATCTGGAGTCCCACTTTGCTGCTTTCACTGACTAGCTGTTGTAGCATTTCATGTAGGTGTTTTGGGGTTTCGTTAATTAAAATAAGATCATCAGCAAAGCGCAGGTGGTTGAATGTTGCTCCGTTTATTTTGATTCTATATCCTTCCCAGACTAGTTGTCTGAATACGTGTTCTAGAGTGACAGAGAAGAGTTTCGGCGACAGTGGGTTTCCTTGTTCTTACACCCTTTTTTATTCCGAATTTTTCTGCTACTCTTTATGTTTTTACCCTAGCTGTCATATCCGTATAAAATTCCTTAATTATTCTAACGTATTTCTTATGTACCTACACCTTGAATCAAATGCCTTGTTGTAGTCTACGAATGCAAGGTAATACGTCATTTGATACTCGTTGTATTTCTCAATTACTTGTTTTATTGTATGTATGTGATCTACCGTGAAAAGTCACTGCGGAACCCTGCTTGTTCCTTTGGTTGGTTCTCATCTAGAACTTTACTGATTCGGTCCAGAATTATCTTAGCGAATAACTGATACAAGTTCGACATTTTAGTGTATGTAGATATACTTATGACTTATCTTGAGCGCATACGTCGCCGTCGGTGGTTATAAATAACGGTCCGAATGGTGGGGACGGCAGTTGAGGTCGGACTGTCGGCCTGTGCGGTGGTGCGTTGGCAAGCCAAGTACAATACTATTAATATACACATTGCGCGGATACTACAGACTTCAAACTTATCGGGCGGTAGTTACCGATATCGTCCCTGCTACCTTTTTTGTGTAATAAGAGAATCGTCGAAGTTGACCATTGAAGAGGTGTTTCTGCCTTAGTATTTTATTGAACAGGTCCCGTAAAGCTTCCAGTATAACATTAGTGAGCTTATCAAGAGTTCGTTTGAGATACCATCTTCCCCAGGTGATTTTCCGTTCTTCTGAGATTGTATCGCTTTGCCTATTTCAACATTTAAGATTGGGGAGATTTTCAATTAATACATTGTAAATTATTAAATTCGAATAAGAATTATTGTATTGACGGGGCGCTTCTATCATGCGCCGCACGCGCGACAGTCCCAACACCATCCTGCGAGCGCTGGCGGACCGGTGGGACTCTCCGATGTTGGCTCGCTGGATACGGCTGCACGCAGTCATATAGTGATTTGCCACCATCATCGGAGCCCAGTGGGGCCTCCCACTTGTTATTCCTGTTCCCAATTGAATTATTCTTATTATTAGGTAATCAATCAATTATTACTAACACTAGTCTGTAAGCTCGCAATTGTACTAACAAATATGGATGTAAAAATCCTAAATATGGATGTAGGAGTCCGAAATAAATGATTTATTATTGGAACGAAGTTCCTTATCGCGCGTTGTGAAAGGGGGCTAGACGGAAAAAATTCTTACGAAAAGTTGTCACGACACTAATGAGGCTGTCCATCCAAAAAGATTGTGTTGGAAAAACAATCTAATAAAAACTTCTTGTATTTTTGGTGGGTAGGTACAAAGTTTGCAAGCAGATCAAGCATTATCAAACATTATTTGTTACAGTTGTTGTTATTGCTAAAGAGTTGAGTTGAGCTGAGCTAAGCTGAGCTGAGCTGAGCTGAGCTGAGCTGAGCTGAGCTGAGCTGAGCTGAGCTGAGCTGAGCTTAGCTGATTTGAGCTGAGCTGAGCTGCAATGAGATGAGATGAGATGATGAAGTATAACTTCTTACGTGCGTGCGTGTGTGCGTAGTTATTAATAAAAAAAAAAATTATAAATTAAAAAAAATAAAGTCATATTACAATTCCTTCACTAATTAATCGAAAGGAACTTCGTTCCATCCGGGTGTCCCTTGACACCTCTCAAGTTTTTATTATTATTTCGTATATTTATTTTTACACATATTATCTACATTTTTAAATATTTTTAAAAGAAAACATATAAAAAAACATTTAAAAAATATAAAAAAAAGTAGTCCACCGGTATCGGGAGCAGGGTCCAAGCTACCGGTGGTTAGGGCTCCAGAGACAGGAACCTCCTCACAATGTGAGCCGTATCAAGGAGTACTGCCTTCTGAATCAGGCCCTTGATCCAACCGCGCAACGACAGCTTCGAAAGGTGGTCGTCGAGGCTTTTGGCCATCAGGCCATTGGCGGTAACGACTATCGGCACAATGACAGCCGAGTCCACATTCCACATATCGACAACCTCGTGTGCTAAGTCAAGATATTTAATTTGTTTCTCTTTCTCAGCTTTCATGAGGTTCTCGTCATGTGGGATGGTGACATCGATTTTCATTGTGCGGCGCGCTAATCGGTCTATCACCACTATATCCGGCTTATTGGCAACAATAGTCCTGTCAGTGATGATAGACCGATCCCAGTACAACGTGACATGGTCATTTTCGAGAACTGGGTCGGGCACATACTTGTAATACGGCACCTCAGAATCCACAAGTTTGTATTTTAAAGCAAGCTGCTGATGAATAATCCTGGCCACTTGGTTATGCCTGTACAAATACTCGCTTTTAGCAAGACGAGAACAACCAGAGATAATATGTCTGATGGACTTACCCAGACGGTGGCATGCCCGCCACACGTCAACCGTCCCATCCTTCATGATATGCCTCCGGTAGTTATTCGTCAAGATAACTTCGTCCATAATCGCACAGACAAAGCCTTCAGTTTCCCCGAAGAGGTCACTGAAACGTAGCCAGGCCACGGACGCCAAGAAATCTACATCAGGCCCATGAAGGGCCCGATAAAAGCGCCCGTGAAGCTCCTTGCCTTTCCATACCTCCTTGCGGTCATCAGTAGTGAGTATTACAGGTTTGCGCCAGTTCTCTTTAGCCATGGACAACGGGGTAAGTCCCTTGTGCACTGCGACCACATCGCGGTGCATACCCAAGTCGATTTCAAGAAAATATTCTCTGAGGTTGCACACCTCGCGGTTGTGGAGACTCTTCGCATTTAAAAAACCTCGACCTCCACATTTCCGCGGGATGTACAGTCTCATCACCGATGATCGTGGGTGATGCATCCGGTTTGCGGTCATTAGTGTACGCACGCTTCTATCCAGGGCGTCTAGCTCGGTCTGAGTCCATTTGAGTATGCCGAAAGAGTACATCAAAACCGGCATGACCCAACCGTTGAAGGCGCGCACCTTATTTTCGCCTGACAAAAGGCTATTAAATAGCTTTTTCAGGTGGCCAAAGAAGTGCTCCTTCAGCGATTGCTTCTTGTCAGTAACGTTAATGCCTAACGCTTCCTACATACCCAAATATTTGTATGTTTCGGTCGAGGAGAGGGATCTAAGTTTTATGGAATCCGAGAGTTGAATCCCTTCGGATTCCATAATCCCTCCTCGTTTTACATGCATGACTGCACATTTGTCCACACCAAATTCCATCCTGATGGCGCTACCGAATGTTTCCGTTACCTTCAGTAACTCCATCAGTCGCAAATTGTTGGGGGCAAAGAGTTTCAGATCATCCATGTAAAGAAAGTGAGATATGGCCTGACCACCTCTTCTCAACCGATAGCCCAGGCCTGAATCCTCCAGCAACGTGCTTAGAGGATTCAGGGCTAAGCAGAACCAAAGTGGACTCAAACTGTCGCCCTGAAATATTCCCCGTTTAATCCATATAGGCTCATCACTCCCCTGGATTGGTCAACATCCTGGATAGCGAAGGACCGTCTTCCATTGCCCCATACATGACCCAAGGAAGGTGCGGAGAGTTGCATCTATTTTGTACAACTCCAACACCCTCATGAGCCATGTATGTGGAACAGAGTCGTAGGCCTTCTTATAATCTATCCAGCATGTCGACAAATCCTTGTGGGGTCGACGAACCTGCTGGCTTATGGCCATGTCTATGAGGAGTAGCTCCTTAGTACCGCGGGACCCGGTCCTACATCCATTCTGAGAGGCAGACATAATTGAATTATTCTCAATGTGCAGATTAATTTTTGCTCTCCGGATGGATGTAAGAAGTTTATAGACCGTTGACAAACATGTAATCGGCCTATAATTCTTGGGTTCCGCGGGACTACCTGTCTTATGGAGCAGGTGGGTGACACCGGTTGTTAGAAACTGAGGCAGCGACCCAGACTCTAAGGATGACTGGAATTGAGATGGCAGGAGCGCGTGTGAGCTGCTATAACATTTCAGCCAAAAGTTGTGCAGTCCGTCCGGTCCCGGAGATTTCCAGTTCGGTAACGGACGAACCACTTTGGCTACATCTGATGGATTAATGGTGATTTTATCCATTTCTGGTATAGCGTCACACGCGCGCTCGACATCACGCATCCAACCACCCTCAATGTGACAGACGGGCACCGACCAAATGCTGCGCCAGAATGTACTCGTGGTAACATCATCCGGACGGCACCCGTCAGTCACATTTTGTTCAGGTCGCTCCCAAGCTCTATATAACCACCTCTCATCGCTCTGGAACATGCTATTCTGCGAGTACCGGTCAACTCGCCGCTTATACCGCCGAATACGGTTTGCCCATGCACAAACTTTCTGCTTCAGGAAGTCGATGCGCTCTGTGACACGCGACATGTATTCTCGAGGACTAATTTCAGTACTCGAAAATGCCCGCCTCACAAGTGGTCGTGTATTGCCGTCCCTGATGCAGAGTAGTTTGCCGATGAGTACCCTGGCCTCATCGATACGCCTCTCGATCCTGTATTGCCAGGCTGGTGCAGCAGGCTTCGGCCGAATAGCTCCTTTACCATTCGGAAACTTCACGTTGGCCAAACGACATGCTGCAACAGCCCCGCAATACAAGATTGAGTGCGTATCAACGAGGTTCTCGCTGCTTTCAAAGATGTTTTTAAGCAGCGAGTCCAAAGCACACACCAACGCCCTATTTTTTTTTGTGCATGGGTAACCGTGGTAAACGGGGTCTAAGTTCGGTCGGAGTGGATCTATACTCGCGAAGCGCATCCTCCAGTGCGCTCCTCAGTCGGTCGTTGCACTGGCTACTTACCGTGACGACCCTATCATCTCCCTCATCACTTACGTTAATGGCCCGCGCTGGGATTGCGCCCCTAGCGGGCTCTTGTACCGCGGTCTGTGTCGGGGTCGAGATGATAGGGTTGTTCAGTACCTCTGAGCGCAGCCTATCAAGTGCAGCATCGTCCAACTTGTGGTTACGTTGAATGACCCGCACCTGATCCGACAATCGTTGTGCCGAGACGTCGACGGTTGGTTCCAGGTTATTATTATTATTATAATACAATAGTTTACACTCTCTCAAGGTTTACTACAATCTTACGGTGTTTGCATTGACCGGGGGACATATCTTCATAGAGAGCCATCAAGAAATAATGTTACATCATTAAGTTTATAACTTGTGGTCTTTCTAAAAAACTTAATATGATTATGATAAGTAGACAGTCTGCTACCCAAGTGGGGGGCAGGTCTGATATTTTTCATCAAATTCGCTGAACCAACACTGATTCTATCCTTATTAAGAAAGCGTATGTTTCCCTGGCTGTGGGTTTAAATTACTCAACCTCAAAGCATATACATTTCTAGACACATCTATTGGCCCACCTTGTATTTTCAGTTTCGTTTGGTCCTAACTAAAATTTTATATTAGGTCGAGCAAAAAGTGTTTATGCAGTTTAGAACCTGGCACATTCACAATTTCATTCAATAGTCTTTTTTGAATTTCGAACACAGAATTTAAAGAAACAAAAGACAATTTGGAGCCTGTTTGTTGATATCAAACTATCGAATACTAAGAAAACTTGGTTTTATTGGTTTACTTGGATTTAATTCTTGAAAAAGTGATTGATATCTTTGGTTTTGCAACAAACATTACTTATTCTTAATAGAAGGCCTATGACTCAGTTCCTCATATATGGCTCATGAGGGTGCTAGAATTGTATAAAGTTGATGCAACGCTACGCACCTTCTTGATGTCATGTATGGGGCAATGGAGAACGGTCCTTCGCTATCCAGGATGTCGACAAATCTAGAGGAATAGCGAACCGGTAAGGATCGAGCGGGGTATATTCCAGGGTGACAGTTTGAGTCCGCTTTGGTTTTGCCTAGCCTTGAATCCTCTAAGCACACTGCTGGAGGCTTCAGGTCTAGGCTATCAGTTGAAGAGAGGTGGTCAGGTTATATCTCACCTCCTTTACATGGATGACTTGAAACTTTTTGCCCCCAGCAATCTGCAACTGATGGAGCTACTGAAGGTAACTAAAACCTTCAGTAGTGCCATCAGGATGGAGTTTGGTGTGGACAAATGTACAGTCATGCATGTAAAGCGAGGGGAGATTGTGGAATCCGTGGGAACTCAACGCTCGCATTCCGTAAACCTGAGATCCCTCTCTCCAACTGAAACCTATAATTAGTAGTATTTGGGTATGTCGGAAGCGTTAAGTATCAATGCGACTGACATGAAGCAATCGTTGAGGGAGCGCTTCTTTGGCCGCCTGAAGAAGGCTTTCAACGGTTTGGTCATGCCGGTATTGATGTACTCTTTCGGCGTACTCAAATGGACTCAAACAGAACTTGACGCCCTGGATAGGCAGGTCCGTTCACTACTAACTACATACCGAATGCATCACCCACGTTCGTCAGTGATGAGACTGTATATCCCGCGGAAGTGTGGAGGCCGAGGCTTTTTAAATGCTAAGACCCTCCACAACCGCGAGGTATGCAGTCTGAGGGAATATTTCCTAGCTGCTGACGTGGGTATGCATCGAGATATAGTGACGGTGGACAAGGGCCTTACCCCACTCTCTTTGGTTAACGTAGGCAGTCTTGATAACAGGAAAAAATGCTTAACGGTGTTCCTTGACCTTGCAAAAGCGTTTGACACAGTCTCCATTCCGCACCTGGTTAAAAAGTTGGAAGGGCTTGGCGTTAGAGGGATTCCCCTGAAGTTGATGGAGGATTATCTAACCGGCAGAAAACAGCAAGTAAGAATAAACGACAAGCTAAGCGACGAGTTACCCGTCAGTTTTGGTGTACCACAGGGCAGTATTATTGGTCCAACGCTCTTCTTGGTGTACATTAATGACCTCTGCCAAGCTCAGCTATTTAAGGGAAAAATTATCACTTATGCTGACGATACTGCCCTAATCTTCAGTGGTGATAGCTGGGTGGAGGTTTTTGATGTTGCACAGCAGGGTCTCGATAAAGTTGGTGGCTGGCTTCAAGCAAATTGTCTGTCTCTCAACATTCCCAAAACAAAATACATCACATTTGCACATAAATCCAACTTACTCCCTCCGGATTCTCTTACTATTACTGCACACACTTGTGGTTTTGGAAATAATGTATGTTCTTGCTCCAAGCTGGAACGAGTCGAAAACATTAAATACCTTGGTGTAACTATTGACCAACACTTATCTTTCAAACCTCACATAGAAATACTTGTTTCTAGATTACGTAAACTTTCATACATTTTTAAATCACTCAGACAATCATCAAACCGAAAGACTATTAAGATGGTTTACTACGCTCTAGCTCAGTCACTAATTGACTATTGTATCACTTCATGGGGTGGTGCATCCAAAACTCATCTCATTGAGGTAGAGAGAGCACAGCGTGCATTACTTAAGGTAGGAGCTGGTCTGCCCTATCGTTTTCCGACAGTTGAACTTTACAAAGACTGGGGACTTCTTACGGTTAGACAGACCTTTATAATGCATACCGTAATAAAAAAACACTCGCAGCTGAAGTTCGACGAAAAGCTTCAAAAAGATAATCGACGTAAAGGTAGGGTATGTCCCACTGATCAGTACAAGTCATCTCTCTCTGAAAGATTCTTTTGCTTCCTGGGGCAGTATCTTTATAATAAATTGAATAACGTCCTAAATTTATATCCAAAAACCAAATTAGAATGCATTAAAACGTTAAAAACATATTTGAAAACTCTTGACTACAATAATACTGAACTGCTATTGACTGTTACTAAATAAACTAAATTACCATAGTTCTACCTGTTCTTGAGCTCATCACTTTCTCGCAACTAACTCGCAACGCACTCACTCAATCCACTCTCACATAGACATATATAAATGATCATTACACCACACAAGACACCACACTCATTACATAATTACACAACCCTGTCACATTTTTCATTTTTGTTTCTTGTTTCTTTTTTATACATATAATTTTTTTTTGTTTTAATTTGTATGACAGTAAATAGGCATTCCTTTCTGTTGCTTTTATTTTTTTTTTACTTTTGTTATTCACAATACTCAATAATATTTAATGTACACGGTCTCTTAAATAAGAATTCTATCCGCGGAGGGAGATCCTGGTGACCTGTAGCACAGGTTTTTTACTTAAAAACCTATATCAGGCACCAGTCTCTCACAAAGGTAGTTATCTAGTTTCATTATACTGTATAATTAGCTCTAAGACAGCCTTTTGTGATGAGAGAATAAATGATATTTTATTTATTTATTTATTTATTTAACGAGAACTGGCGCAAACCTCTAGTGCTTGACACTAACGATCGCAGGTAAGTATGGCAGAGTAAGGAACTTCACGGACGCTTTTTCCGGGCCCTACTTGGGCCCGGTGTAGATCAACTAGCGTCCGTAGCCTGGCTGCGTGTCGGTGACCTCTTAGGGGAAACCGAAGGTTTTGTCTGTGCAATTATGGACGAAGTTATCATGACGAAAATCTACCGGCGATTTTTTGTGAAGGACGGCACGGTTGACATATGTCGAGCATGTCATCCGGGAGAATCAATCCGCCACATAATCTCTGGTTTTTCTCGTATAGCTAACGGTGGGTACTTGCATAGGCACAACCTTGTAGCCAGGATTATCCATCAGCAACTTGCTCTGAAATACTCTCTTATGTATGGAATCGGAAGTGCCCTACTACAGGTACGTGCCCGACCCAGTTCTCGATATGGTCATATCTCATTGTACTGGGATCGGTCCATCATCACTGACAGGACTATTGTAGCCAATAAGCCTGATATAGTGGTGGTGGACCGAATCGAGAGGCGTGCAATGATTGTTGACATAGCCGTCCCGCATGACGAGAACCTCGTGAAAGCTGAGAAAGATAAACAAATTAAGTATCTTGACTTGGCTCGCGAGGTTGTCGTAACATTAAGGTGAGGTTCTATCAATAATCTATGGATACTTCACCTGAAGTCGCCGCCCAAGCTGTGGCACTTATTCAGGCCGGACACAGCCAAAGAAACGTGAGTGCTCAACTTAATTTAAGTCGATCTGCGGTCCGAAATGTTTATCGGAGGTACCTAGAGACTGGTGGCTTTGTTCGTCGCCAAGAAAGGCCACGATCTCGGGTCACAACTGAAAGGCAGGATCGATTCATCGTGACGACCAGCTTGAGAAATCGTCACCTTACCTCCATTGAGATACAAAACCAACTTCGCGACTTCCACGGAGTATCTGTGAGCGCTCGAACTGTTCGGAGAAGGTTAAAAGAACGCGATATGGTAGCACACAAGCCAGCTAATGGGCTCAAACTAACGCGAGCCCACCGAACAGCGCGCCTTCATTTCGCACGCAGTCATTTAAATTGGACGCAGCAAGATTGGAGCCGTGTACTCTTTTCTGATGAGTCTAAAATTGTGTTACATGGCAATGATGGAAGGAAGAAGGTCTACCGACGTAAGGGAGAGCGTTTCGCACAATGCTGCTTTGAAGAGAGAGTTGCTTATGGCGGTGGCTCATGGACTGTCTGGGGCGGTATATCCGCGAGCGGCAAAACTCAATTTGAGGTTGTTACAGGACCACGGCTGCCAACATTAAATGCTGAAAGGTACATTCGTGAGTGCTTAGAACCTCACGTGATACCATACGCGGACTATGTGGTCCCAAATTTCCTTTTTATGCATGATAATGCAAGAGCCCATGCGGCCGGCATCGTCAGGGAATATCTTCGGGATGTGAACATCACAGTTATGGACTGGCCAGCCAGAAGCCCAGACATGAACCCCATTGAGCACATGTGGGACGAGCTAAAAAGACGTGTTAGGGCTCGTCAGCCAGTTGCCCAGACGATGCAGGAGTTGAAAACTGCCAAGAAGAGGAATGGGAGATGATCCCTCAAAATTTCATAGAGCGGTTGATAAACTCTATGCCTAATCGTATGAGAGCTGTGGTAGATGCCCATGGAGGCAACACGCGTTATTAAATTAAACCTTTCTTTGATAAAACATGTTTTTTATTCAAAAATCAATTGCCTTTAACAAGGCGCATATCCGACTTGTTAGGCGTAGCTCCATGTCGTATGGTATTCTGAATTCAAATTTAAAACAATACGATCGAAAAAGATGGTAAAATGTATCAGGTTTAAAACTGCATCAACAGTTTTTGTTCAATCTAGCAATCATATTTCGGTAGGGGCCATCGAAACCTAAACTCTAAGGTGGGCCAATAGATGTGTCCAGAAGTTTTCCACGAAATCATTGTAACGGGTACTTTTGAATTGTGAAGGAGTCAGAAAGCTGGAGCTCCAGTATCCAAATCGTAGATCTTTATGGAGCGATCTGCCCCGACTTCACACGGGAGCGAAATGATTCGAAAGACACGTAGCGCCATCTAGCGTCCTAAAAAAATTGTGATCGTCGAAAGTTATTGTTCTTTCTCTCGGGATCACTACTTTTATCTAGATGAAAGATAGTCTATGTCCTTTTCTGTACCACTTTTTTTTAATATACTATTTGTAACAAAAACCCTGTTGTTCCATTTACCTACAAGCACAACATAGATGAAATTATAATTTAAAAAAATTAAGCATTGGCTAGTCGAGAGGTCAAAATCAAATAACTGTTAAAATCGACAGATTCAAAAAAATGCTTAGATTATCTGATTTTCCAAGTACATCTTTATTTCGCTAAATAGCCTACGGGTTTCGCAATCGCTTCATGCAGAATTGCAGAGGTAATAAATCAGTTAGACATTACAAATATGAATAATTAAATATTTATTTTAATTATTTTTAACAGTTTTTTTTATAAATGACTTGCTATAATACGTTTATATTAAAACGTGGGTAGAAGGAACAACAGGGTTTTTGTTACATTACTACATAGTATAAAACAAAGTCGCTTTCTCTGTCCCTATATCCCTATGTATGCTTAAATCTTTAAAACTACGCAACGGATTTTGAAGCGGTTTTTTTTAATAGATAGAGTGATTAAAGAGGAAGGTTTATATGTATAATTTGTACCCGAGCAAAGCTGGGGCGGGTCGCTAGTACTGTATAATAAAAAGAGTTGGGGTATAGGTTTAGGGAGTTAGTGGTAGCGTGACGGCTGACAGGACAGAATGGAAGAAAAAAAACGTGTTGCGCCGACCCCTAGTAACATGGGATAAGGGCAGGAAGATGATTATGATAACTGTATAGTAAAAAAAATATGATGTCTGGCTCAGTGGTTTATGCGTGAAAAGGTAACAAACAAACAAACAAATTAAGCATTTACAATATTAATTAGGATAACATTGACTGTGTCTTCAAATCAATACCGTTTTTGAGTGAATATTCCTACATAGCATGTTACGCCACAGTGCTCACAACTCCTCACATCACCCGCCCACACCACCTAATGCGAGCCCGTGAGATGGCCCCGAGGTGGGACGCCTATCTCAATGATATCGCATGTATATCGCTGCCGTATCGCTCCCGTGTTGCGCTCGTTACAGTAAAGTGTTATCGCAACTACAGCCCTGTAACAGGCACTGAGCAAACTATCAATTTGATAAGTGCGCCATTAATGTAATAAGTAGCTATGAGGAGCCATCATAGTCGAAGTTGTTCTTGTTAGAACTATAGTTTAGGTGCCCACCTACTGTTGTGAATAGTGAGCTATAGTTACTGTAACATACAGTGTGAGTCTTTATAATGTGCACATATCGAAATGAGGGAATCTATGCTCAATTTTACCGACGGAAAGAATATTTAAAAAAATGTAAATATTTTTTTTTAAATTAAAAAACAATGAAAACAAAACGGTGTAACTTTTAAACTAAATGATCTATCGCGATGATACAAACTCCATAATGATTGACAGTAATTAGGCGTCCTCATAAAATTAAAATTGTGAAAAAAACTACCCTCAATTAAAAATAAACATATTTTTTTAGCAAACATCTGTTTTTTTTCATCAATTTTAAAAAATATAAAATTATTCAGTTTTTTTTTAAATATTTTTTCGGAAGGACTTTACAACAGGGATAGTAAATAAATAATAATCTGTTATTTCATATATTTTGGTTGAGTAGATATTGAATTTTAGTATGAAATAGCCGTTTTTTTTTCGTAATTTCCGAGTTGGTCCCATACTGAAAGTTGTTCATAATCATGGTTAGAATATACCCTGTGAATTTGGATGGTGATAAGAAAATATCCCAGTAGGTATACACTCTAGGGGTAGCAGCCAAAGGATTACGAGCAGTCGGGGTGCCCCGATTCGGTTATGGAAAAAAAATTCAACCTATTTTAACCATGAAGTAACCTAAACATAGGTCATAGATTATTATATTTTTGTATTGTATTGCTGCAAAAAAAATTGCGTTTCGTTTCACCTTCAGCAAATCCACAAGCATAAAAGTAATAACTTTTATTGTCAATAATTCAAAATTTTCGTAGTTATTCACCCAAAAAACACTAATCAGTGAGAAATTATTAAATCCAAATAAAATAACTAATTAAAATGCGCATTTTCAAAAAACATAAAAAATTGTGCGTCGACTTATTTGCATAATCAAAACGCATTATTAAAACACCCTAAAATACCAACTCCAGCGACGGTTTTTGGCGGGATTTTCTCGAGTGCAGTTCAGTGGCTGTTTTAATTATTCGTTTATTGATTCCTAGTGGATATTGTGATGTAAAATTGGTGTAGTTTTGTGTCTCAAGTGTCTACGCGACTGGACAATATGTGGAATCATTGAAACAGGCGCGATCTCGGTAAAATAGAGCTGAGAATTTTATTGTAGTATTGACTACCTCAGTGAAGTTTGCCGAGAAGGCTGACTCGACACATTTGTTGCCAATTACTGCAAAAAACATTAGAATGTGTTACATCTGCATTCTAATGGAAAAAAAAGTAAAAATACACTACTAAAGACGAGGCGGTATGGTTTATGACCTTAGCCTGCCCGAGAAAGGGCAAAGAAAAAAAAAAAAAAAAAAACCAACTCCAGCTGTCAAAATTATGTCAAAAGTAATAAAATAGTGCGAAAATTGAGGTTATTTTATCCAAGTTTGATATTCTTTATCTCCGAAAGTATTTATTTCCTAAACTTGAAACTTCGTGAAATTGCTCAAGATAACAAGTACTTTGCACAAAAAAAAAATTGAAGAGTCTACTCAAATGTCCTTATGGTAAAGTTGAGCCATTTTTTCCGTCGATAAAATTAAGCATAGATGCCTTTCGATATTTGCACATTATAAAGACTCACACCGTATAAAAGTTGTTCAGCTTGTGATCTTATTGTAATAATTATGATTTTAAAACTATAAAGGTTTTGTACTTGTAGGAGCAAGCGAAATTTTACAGAAATTATTTAAACGACGTAAATTCATGTTTGCCTTTGCCTTGCCTTTCATTCGCTTTTGACCAGTGCCTTTTCAAATCTTGTTGTAAAATCTGACAACAATTTAAATAATTGGTTGTTCTTACTTTGGCCACCATAAAATATCGTATTATTTGACAAAGATCTAACTAATCAGTAATTCACAACATTTTAGAGGGTTTAAATTAAAAGTCGTTTAATAAATTAGAATTAAACGAAGTTCTAGTGACATTTCCAAGCTTAGACATACCGAACTCCTTCTTGACACCCAGTGATCACCTGCACATCCACGCTGGCCTACTGCCACTAATAAGGCGCGACTCGCGAGTGAGTTATATCCCCTATTACCGCCACAAGCGACGCTATTACCGACATTATAACACTATTACATTATTACAACGTAAACTTTAATATATTACTACAAGCTTACCAGTACATTATACACGCCATCCCGGTAACATTTAACACTGTTTTACAACAACCCTACACTGGAAGCCAAGCGAGCAGCAAGCTGTGCTTTAAAAATGTGGTAATAAGTTATCGACACCTCACAAAATTATACCTAACTTAGGTGATGCTGTTGACTGTTGAAAGTTCATTCAAAAAACACCAGTTACCGCGTGTTTGACAATTTGTGACATTAGTTTTCGATCATTCATTACCACGATGTACGTTACCGTGAAACTTTACCGTGGCGACTTTCCGTTCACTGTAGAATGCCAAGCCAAAGTTTGGGAAAATATAATATTTCCATTATCTCCAGTATCAGCAACCCTCCTACATCACCTTCATCGCAATAGCATGTTATCAAAACTGCAATCATCGCTGTAAAGAACTTTCGTGATAACGTACGTCGCAATAGTAAACTTTCGCAGTAACGTACATCGCAGCAAAGAACTTTCGCAACAACGAACGTCGCAAAGGTAAACTTTCGCGGTAACATACATCACGGTAATGAACTTCGCAACTATGATTGACACCGAATTTCTAGGTGAAGGAGGTGAAAGTAGCGAAGGAATAATAAGGCAATAGGTTAGTAGATGATTTATTTACACTTCAAGAATAACGTCAAAACAAACATTTGTATAAGATTTATATACCTATTTGTATTTGTTAGCGGTTATTAGTGGAAGTTCAGAAAGGCTGTTAGCAGACTCGCCGAAGTTTCAAGTGATCTGAGTGCACATAAAACGCTTTTCACATCTTTGTCACTTGACAAACGACAAAGGCAGTGTTAAAGGCTCCCCCACACAGGCGCGTTATTATCGGTCGATAATATCGCATGCGGGTTTGCGATAACTTCCTATACTTCTATTGCGGCGTTATTATCGCAGCAGTGTGTAACTACATGACCATCCTAATACAAAATGTACTGAAAACAGATATCGCAATAACGCATGCGATATTATCGACCGATAATAACGCGCCTGTGTGGGGGAGCCTTAATTTACAGCTAGATATGAATATAAATGTAATTGAGCTCACACAAACGTTCCACAGTGGTCAGTGGGCCTAGTGTGAGTTTTTTAACGCGCTCGATCGCGTTTGCGTAAACGTTCGCTTATGTCAAATCGTATAGAAAATAAAAAACTTTTTAACAAAAAAATTAACCGACGAAAAAGAACTAAAAAGCAAAAAATAAATAAAACTTTTAAGTCTAGAGTAATGAGCATATTTACCTACATAAAATATCAAATTGTATATAAACTAATTTTGAGTCGGCGCCAAACAACAATCTGATTATTAAATATCTAAATTTTATAAGTACTTACAAATGAAGAAGGCTGTAAGTAGGTAATTAATCATTTTATTAATTGGCGCCGACTCAAAATTAGTTTATATAAAATTTGATATTTTATGTAGGTAAATATGCTCATTACTCTAGACTTAAAAGTTTTATTTATTTTTTGCTTTTTAGTTCTTTTTCGTCGGTTAATTTTTTTGTTAAAAAGTTTTTTATTTTATGATTTTTTGTGGCTCGCATCATCTTGTAACACTCTGAGGCTAATTTCTAATTCTTCATCATTCCTCTTGCCACTGAGCTGATGAAATAACCATCCTTCCATGAAGTTCCCAGGATATTGACCAGTTGAGGTTACCTCCAATACTGTAAAGACGTCTTTTCTTCAAACCATATTAAGTGGTATTTGTCACTAAAACTAGTTTTATATCTAACTACTATTGTTTAAGAAAGCTATGGTTTCCATCATCAGCTCAGTTTCATGATGTGATGGTTCCTAAATGCAAATACCTGATTAAGTTATGAAAAGTAAACAGAAACAATATTCCTGCCCAATTTTCGAGTTTCTCTCTCAATTTTTTCAGGATCCCATGATCAGATCCTGATGTCCTTGACATGAGACCACCCTTGAGGTATACCCTATCCACGAAAAGAAGAATCATCAAAATCGGTTCATAAATAACGGAGTGAGGGCCGAACATACATACAGAAACGCTAAACGTATCCACAATTTTCGAGGTTTTCTCTCAATTTTATCAGGATTCCATTATCACATCCTGACTTCCTTATTATGGGACCATCCTTGAGGTATACCCTATCTAACAAAAAAAGAATAATCAAAATCGGTTCATAAATAACGGAGTGAAGGCCGAACATACATACAGAAACGCTAAACGTGCCTACAATTTTCAAGGTTTTCTCTCAATTTTATCAGGTTTCCACTGTCAGATCCTGACTTCCTTGACATGGGACCACCCTTGAGGTATACCCTATCTAATAAAAATAAAGAATAATCAAAATCGGTTCATAAATGACGGAGTGAGGGCTGAACATACACAAAAAAAAAAAAAAAAAAAATATATATATATACGGTCGAATTGAGAACCTCCTCCTTTTTTTCGTCGGTTAAAAAGAGGTTACCCGCTATTGCCACCACGCGGCACTTGTACAGTTTTAGTACAAATTGACGTTTACGCAAACGCGTTCGAGTGCGTTAAAAAACTCACACTAGGCCCTCTGCAAACTCTTTTCTAGTAGCGTAGTATCTCATCTTTCGGTGTAGTGTCGTCTTAATTTAAAAGGCTCGTCGGCTATTAAAGGGTGTCAATTTGGTTGCAGCCGGCGAGGAGTCGTAAACAGTGAGATGTTCAGCCGACACTCGACAGCTGACCGCGTATTACATGCCGCGACTGTTAACTGTGATGGGTTGTTGAGTTTAAAACAGAATTGAGGAGAGATCCTGTATTTTAGGTCCTCAAACAGTTGAATGGGAATCGTTACATTTAGTTTAGTTGTGGTATCCGTATCCAATAACATTAAAAGAATAAAAGTAAATCGTTTGACAGCGAAGAGTTCGACCAACATAATAGGGAAACGTTTTCTTAAATCTTCGGTGACTATCGACTGTTAAAGTGCTGTGTTCCCTCTGGGTATATTTATTTATGTCGTCGATTGCTGTAGGCTTATTGGGCTAATTAAATGTCTTATTTACCAAACAATAAAAAACTGAAATCACGTCTTGTCTTATAATACTATTTATTGATCTTTATAAGTAACTGTCAATACAATGCGATTTCTTCTTCACACAATCCCAATGGGTAAAAAGCATTTAAAGATATCCATTTAATATAACAATAAATTTCATGTAGGTAACAATAGACTTCCGGTAGTGAATGTGGTGATACCATCTTAGCATTTCGCACGCTCTCAAACCGTGTACAAAGGAGTGGCCACTACGGATGCAATGCGTTTTTATTGCCTCCTCATGTTTACTGTGCCCGGTGTTTATCATACACAAATAATATACAACACACAATTTCCATAAAATTGAATTACTGCACAGTGGTAATTGTTAATAAAGTTTTAGACAAAATTATTTTTACATAAAATAATTTATGTTCGCTAAGCAATTTGTTAAAATCGAAGGCTGTTTAGATTGAGCGCCTCGTTCTCGGAAGGGCCGAGATTTATAGACGTCGCCTATCGGCTAATAGCATCGTCATGTCTCGCCATTTGACCGCGCCTGGGCTTTTTGTTGTTCATAGAAATTGGCTGGATTTCTTTTTATTTGATTCTGTAACAGGTAGAACCAAACCTGATGACGCATGGGAACACTCCGCGATTCACTACGTCGTAGCCTCAGATTATAAAATGTCGTAGCTAATTCATTTTTTTTAACACTGATAGGCTCGCGCTTGAGCACTATCTCACCTGATGGTAAGCGACGATATGGTCGACGATGGTGCACGCTTGTATTCACTCTTGACTTAAAGACCTCCAGGTTGCAGCTATCAGGAAACACAGACTTCGGCAAGGAATTCCACTCCTTAGCTGTACGCAAAATGAATGTGTTCCCAAAAACTTTTATGCATTTGACCGCAGGGGTGAGGGATAGGGTACTGCACAGCGAAAAGCGAACTACACAGACGTCGTTAAGTTTGACTCAACCTATACTACGTTTGTTCTGGAGATTTTTGAATACGGTTTTTTGTTACATGGGATGGAAGTAGCTTTAGTATTGTTTGTTATAAAAGAATGTGATATTTTAACACCTTATAGTTTTGGGTACCTACATAGGTATTGACTATAAGGAAGTTCTATAGAACACAATCTTTCCTGGTTTCTATGAGCATATTTCTTAGAATCATAGAAAATAAAAACTATTGATAATCCAGACAAATTATAGAGGCAAATGTTTGTTGTTCAAATACTACTGAGAACTATTTGAGTCGGAATGCAGCTAATCACTCGGCGCCATCTTCTAATTTAAAACCGATACAGATAATTTACCGTTGCTATAAAAAAGTCTATTATGGTGAATGTATTGTAATAATACGCGCTAACAAGGTTACGTAACACACTCACTCTCGTAACACTCTGTGGCTTTGTTCGACAACGCAATACTGTACAGAGACACTGGCCGTCAGCCCACTGTGCAACTGACAAATAAAAAGCTTCAGAAGACCCATTTCTAACAATGAAATTTATAAGACGTTTACTGGCATTTACTTGTCATAATTTTATTGATCTGACCTTTTGTGATATTTATTTTATGATGCAGCTCTGTGTCATCGTCGTCTACCACGGCACGTTTGCGTTAGCACGCCCCAGCTAAAGCCTACACAACTGAACGTTAACTCGACCGTTAAACTAAAAGGCGTATACAGACTCGTGGGCGAATGGGCGGGGCTGTTAAATTCGAAATCGGAAATGATCGACTGTCATAATCACTTCTAGACACAATAAATTTTAAATTCTAGTCCAACGGTCTAGAGTCTAGTTTAATTTACTTGCGGAAGTTAAAGGTGATTTCGTACTGCCCTTATGTGGATTAGTTGAAAGGTTTGACAGTAATGATGGGTTTGCCGACAGCGTCGAGTTACATCACTAGAATGATCTTTTGTAGAGCTGTTAAAGTTCTCCAAGCATTCTCTGTGAACAGAACAAATTGAACAAGTGTCTTGTAATGGCTCGTAAAACGCAAATGTTTGAGATCGATAGCTTTTGGACATAATTGTTGGGTGATTTCTGCAGTGCTGCAATCTTACAGACGTGCAGATACTTAATGTTTATATCTTAGTATGTGATTAGGAGGATGCAGGCAAAGATAATAATTTCAGAAGGGTAGTTAACATTGAAATATGGAAATTAGATGAGAATCGTTGTGAATCATACGCACAACAGCGCAGTGTAGCCCTGCCAGCAGGTACGAGCATGAAAAACTTTTAACAAGCGCCCATTACAGACAACAAAAACATCATAATTGGCCGCTCCCGGCTCTCGAGTCTCGAGTCTTCAACCCACAATTTCGGGCCAACGCACACGTTCACGTTAATTTAGTTAAAAAACAGTATGTTGACAAACACATTACTATTCACGTCAATGTGCAGACTTAATAGGTTTGATGTTCACAAAGATTTAATCATGTTTGTTTTTTGTGAACTTGAAATTGGTTCGATCCACAATTTGCGGATTTATTATCTGTAATGACGGGGTACGGACGTACGGGGTATTGTAGGTGCTACCTTTTGTTGAATCGAATCCTTTTGTACTTTTTTCGATCAATCTCTCGTCGATGGTTTATTAAAACTTGATGCATGCTTCAAATAATTTGGGGTTTTTAAGTCAAGAATTCCGAAGACCGATGTTATTTGGTAGCGTGTTCACCGTCGGTTAGGTCGTTACAGGCAATTTGCCGTAACTACTATTTTGATAACTTTGATAAGTGCCCGAATACGTTAGCATACGATTTGAATGATGAATAGGTACGTTTATTTTGATCATTTGATTTGGCTCAATTGCGGCGGTAACTGGTAGCAGACACTGGTGTCGACTGCTAAAGCTTTTTAAAACAAGTTTTACAAATAAGATAATGTAATTAGTTTATTGAAAAAAATGCGAATGATGTTCGAAATAATCAGGAACGGAGCAAGCTTTGGATTCTTTTAAAAATAAAACATTTGCAACGTACAAAATTAGATATTTAAACTTTTGTCATCTGCCTTTTTTACATAAAAAATCGGCGTGTCAACGATTTTTATACGAACCACATCAACGTTTCATAAAGCTCACAGTTAACCTTTTAGCGCTGGAAGGTGCTAATAATATTCGCAGTAACAAGTGTCATAACTTAGCAATAAATGAACAAGTTCGCGACAAAAGTGCGCTTTATTGAAGGAACCGTTTCAGTGGACGACATCGAATGTTATTTGTTTTGAACCGGTTCCACCGGGTAGTGGGTAAAGCTCAATAAGGAAAGAATCTACAATTAAACGCATGCCGTTATTTGGATATTCCTGTGAAATGGACGTTCGTTTTTATGAGTAAACTTAGATTGTTAAATTATTTAATAATGATGATCATCAACATCATATTTTACGTTCTGGTTTTTACAGTGTTTTTGTGACTGTTTTTTCAAAAATCTCACAGTTTCTGCCAAAATTTTGTTACAACAATTTTTCCCCCTAAATATCCAACTTTTCAGATAGGTACTCCTGCACTGTTAGGTACCAGTGCAGTGAGCGAGCGGCGAGTGTGGCGTGCCCAAATAGGAGAGGTCATCTCCTATTTGGGCACGCCACAATTGCGGCGATAAGTCCCTTATTTGAGGAGTGGCTGGAGAGGCGCCATGGCGTCTTCACTTTTCGCCTGATGCAGGTCCTTACCGGACACGGTTATTTAGGAAGGTTCCTGTTCCGGATAAGGCGGAAGGAAACGCCCGATATTACCATTGTGTTGATTGCCAGGTGGAGCATACGGTGGAGGTCTGCCCCGCTTGGGTGTAGCACCGCCGAGTCCTACCGGAGGCGATCGATGGTAGCGACTTCTTGCGTCTGGCCCTGGTCCAGGCCATGGTACGGAGCGAGAGGGAACGGAAACCTGTCACCTCCTACTGCGAAGCAGTAATGCTCGCGAAGGAGGAGGCTGGACGCGTGAAGTAGAGGCAATCACCCCCCTAGCCGCTGCAGGAGACACCCTGGGCGTCGGGAGTCGCAAGCTGAGTCCCGGCCACATAAACGCGGGCTTGCGGACGCCAAGTAATGGGTAGCTTGCCATCTGATAAGAACCAGGCCCAAGTTGACGGCGCTTAGTGTTCCATGCGCGCCTCAAAGAGATGTCAGCAAGCAGTGACGGGGCCTGCCAGGGCCGGTGTCTGCCAGGGCCGGTGTCTGCCAGGGCCGGTGTCTGCCAGGGCCGGTGTCTGCCAGGGCCGACGTCTGCCAGGGCCGGTGTCTGCCAGGGCCGGTGTCTGCCAGGGCCGGTGTCTGCCAGGGCCGGTGTCTGCCAGGGCCGGTGTCTGCCAGGGCCGGTGTCTGCCAGGGCCGGTGTCTGCCAGGGCCGGTGTCTGCCAGGGCCGGTGTCTGCCAGGGCCGGTGTCTGCCAGGGCCGCGGGAGTGGTCGAAGGAGTTACCGCGGCCCTGGCACAGGCAGCTGAAGGAACACGGGTGGGTTTTAGTCAGTAAGAGTCTGACACGCCCTCCCGCTCCACCCAAAGCGGGAGAAGTTATTTGATGATTTTCCACCCAATAAAATAAAAAGAAGGTCATCTCCTGCACTACTTTGAACAAGTGCGATGCGCGCCCAGGTCATCTCGTCTCTCAAATAGTCTCAGTTATCATAATGCTGTATCACTAGAAGGCATCTATTTGAATATCCGCACGAGAACGCATATTATTGTCACAGCTGACACGCGTAATGCACATGACATGTGTTCGAGTGCATTTTCGGTAGTTATACGAGTGGACTATATGCGTTCGGCGGTTCAGTTTCGTAGTAAACATTGGAGCTAGAAATATAGCGCGCCTTTAACGAGCAGTAGACGACGACATGCGCATGCCAGGCATTTCCTCCTTGTTGCAATAAGTGTAAGGCCTGCATACTAGCCGTTTTGCCAATGTGTCCCACAGTTTGTAGATAGTATTTTTCAATTTAATAATATGTGATATAACTGCTTTGCTTAGAAGCGCACGGCGTCAATAAAAGCATCAGTAGAAAAATAATATGGAAATCATTTATACTTTGACGGAGAGTTAGCAAATTACAAAAGACAGTTCCCCAAAAAGTCCGCACGTCAATACTTCCTAGTGTTTTAGCTAGCCGGAGTTACGCAATAAGTTTCCTAGCAACACTGTTTTTTAAGTTAGACTAACTTTTTTAGAAAGTTTTCTATAATAACGGCTAGGCTAGCTCTGCTCTATGAAAATTGTATTTTGTTCCGTTTCTAAATCAATTGAACGATATATTAAATTAAATTATGGAAAGTACCTACACGTATTAAAGTACCAAGTACGACTATCAATTACTCTAATCTTACCTCGCACAATGCAGCAATCCAAGCAGCAACACAATTCGTCTCGCTGTGTTCCGTGTCAGTAGCGTGTCCCCGTGTCGCGGTCCCCGAGCGGCCGGCGCCGGCGCGCGCCTCTCCGTGCTCGCGCCGTGCACGCATGCCACCATGGTTCACATCCTCACTCGAGTAGCCATTTTTATCTTTTTTAAAACATTTTCACTATCACGGGTTTTGTCCAGACTCCCGTTGTCTATGACCACTGCTTCACACTTGATGGCACATTATTGTTTCAACTGATTTTGTTGGAGTCTACATTGTTTTGATTTGTATATTTTGCACAATTTGCGGCGTCCGTCTCCGGTTTCGTAATTTTATCTGGAAAAAGTAAATTAGTGTTAATGAAGGTGCTGATAATAAACACGTTGATTTTTATGTCGAAACGGGGTCAAAGGTTTAAAGAGTTCAACAAATTATTTTCAATTAATTTATGACTGTTTAGGTATTCTTACAAACTTAGTATTTCTTAGTAGTCTAAGAATTAATTAAATCGCTTTGCTACACGCACGATTCTGCATTGCTTTTATGTGATTTTTAAGACTTGTGAGTCAATAAACATGAATTCTGAATTTCGTCACAGGCCATAATATCGTGAAGTAGTAACATCATTAGAGTGGTCGTTTCCCTACATAGCTCAAATATGAGCGCCGCGGCTTGCATAAGCAGATGACCGCTGTTACAACTAACTAACGTTTCGTTTACATCGGGGTCGTCGACACAAAGTTTAATGGAGGTTCTCTTGGATTCCTCGGAAGATATACGGATTCAGAGCGGTTTCCATCTAGGTATGACGTACATAGGTAGGTACTGTAACGTAATAAAACCACACAGTGGCCTTGCTAGGTAGCAGGTTGGTGTTCTCTGGAAAAGCGCATTTAGAATATCCCGAAGAAAATAAAGTCGTTCTCAAATACAGTGCTCACTCAGAACATCGGATGTATACTTAAAATACACAATATTAAAACGTGTCCTTGGTGGACCTACTCAGCAGTAAGTAGGACTGTAGGACTTCCAAAGTTAATTGAGGAAAATCCCGCAAAAAAGCGATGGGTTCTGCTTCTACCATTGTAGGTAAGGACTATAGTAGAAGCAGAACCCAGATCTACAAGAATCGATTGTACAATGAAGAACTGGGCACACATCTGCGACTAACGACGTCAAGAAAAGGGGGCTTGCTTCGCTTAATTTTTTTTTGGTATTATATGTTTTGCATTTGTTTGTTGATTTCTGCACATCTATTCCTGTTTGTACACACTTACATAATATTATCGTATAGTGTTCAATGTCAGTGTGCCAGCTGTTTAGGCAAGTCGTGAGTGTCTCGTGCCAGTGCGTCGTTTGCACATCACTTAGCGTGGCGCCGGCGCTTGCGCAACACCAGTTGACGCTGATTTTACTGTATTCAGTGTTTCTGAGGAACTTACGATATGAAGTCACACCTCAACAGGATTCAGATACAATGGATGGATGGTGTGATGTATGATGTATGATGGATGATTATTGATTATCTAAATGGATATAAAGATTACAGTGCTGACGCATGAGAGAGATGTATGGAAGGACATGTTGCGACCGACACAAATTAATTGAGATTTAGGCATTCCCGGAAGGGAAAACATGCCTAGAAGGATGAACCAGTGTTTGCCAAATAAGGTAATAGAATCCCAATTTGGCACCTGCTGATGGATACCCAGTTAGGATGACTAATCTTAGAAATTCTTATTTGTATCGATGGAATATTTCATTGGCTCTATATTTTGTCTTTCTACTTACACGGCATCATCATCTTAGAAACGATTCTTGAAATAACGTCCAGTTATTTAACGGCCACCAACACAGTTGGTTAATGGGAACGACACTTTCCTACTCGGAAAATTAAAAGCTTTTCTTTTAAGCAGAACCTTTGTAGTCAAATCCGATATTTACGATACACAACTATACCGTTGCAGAAAATTCTTTGATTGCATCAATAATTCAGTTTCGAGAATTCCGCATAGCATGCATTTTACGATAATTGGTTTATGAGCCGATGACCGCTCTGAATATAAACAATATAGGTCAGGCGTTTTATAGTAGCCGCTGACACACGAGAAGTTAATACGTAGCGTCGATGTATCGATGTGATGCAGTCTATATGTAGGTAACATTGTAAATATGCCATGTTGTCCATTCTATGTCGAGCCGCGTGCTACGAACTGTTGGCAGTACAAAGTAGACAGAAGATCTATTCCAAAAGCAAAAACAAATTCACAATCTTCATCATCCCCCAGTGTCATAGCCATCCAAAATTATCTGTGATAAGCACAGTATATCTTTTTTCCATATTGTCATCTTTATTTGCAATAATCTCAGTGGTTACCTCCTTTATACTCACCATCTTTCACACGTGTTTGATTTTTTTTTTTTGTGGATTGGGAAATCATCCAATGACTTCTCCCGCTCTGGGTGGAGCGGGAAGGCGTGTCAGACTCTTACTGACTAAAACCCACCCCTGTTCCTTCCTGCCCTTAGTGCCCGGAGGTGAGGTAACTCTGTTTCGAATTTATCCTCAACCCCCGGGCAGGTATCGGCCATGACGGGCCCCGTCCCTATTGCTGACAACTCTTTGAGGCGCGCGTGGAACACTACGCGCCGTCGACTCTCGGGCCTGGTGCTGATCGGACGGCGAACTTACCATTTACTCGCCGTCCTTAGGCCCGGGTACACGTGTTTGATGGATTACAATATGTTTATAAGGGGCTGACTATTGAGATGACAGAGAAGTATGGAAGAAAAAGACATATTGTGCCGACCCCAAATTGGATAAGAGCAGATATGGTTATCTTTCACACGATCCTGTCATTGTTTAAACTGTAAACATTCCTCACGAAATGTTCCTCCTTCCTACGATTCACACTTGTCCCATGATAACTACTCCACACATCATCTTACTGACCAGTGTCTTTCCCTTACTCAGTATGCTTCTACACACATCATCTTACTGACCAGTGTCTTTCCCTTACTCAGTATGCTTCTAACTCTCATCAAGAGTCATCTTTGTATCCATTAGTGCAGAGTGGTCATACTGCATCTCTTCACTATAGTATCCGCCTTTTTAACAGCAACATTGAGCGTTACGAGACTTACGACGATATTCGCATGTTGTAGAGTATGTGGAGCGTCGCCGAACGCGTTATTTTCGCTCTGGAGATGCAGTATTTGTACCACCGTGTCACCATGCAATGGGATCTAAGAGAATATTCCAATTAAGTGTCAGAATTCACTCACAATACGTTTTCTCAACCTGGATGCTGGTTTTGTTACTTGATTTCTTAAAGGCTACTAAAACAGTTTCCAAGAGTTTTTGGCTATATTAAGGTTAATGTTTGACTGATTTGGAAGCTTTGACATCCTCTTGCTCATGCATACATTTATTTGTTGTCTGTACGTTGACCAGTTCACCTCTTCTATTTTCTTCTTCCCTTCTCACTTCTTCTTCTTTTATTCAGCCCTGCCTCAGCGGAGTCGTCAACCCCTTTCCCACAATGAATGATCCCTGAATAGTTTTTTGGTCTCACCAAACTTAATTTACTTAAATTACAATTTGAATGCTATGTACGCCAATATTGTCATGTACATCAGACCACCTTTGGAATAATTGTTTTTTTTTTTAATGTCAAATGTGTATGATGTGGCATTACTATAATCTAAATAAACTAAATGAATAAAAATACAATTTTAAAATCTCCTATAACGCATGGTGTTCGTACTAATATGTTACAGCTCCAGAGAGTCCTAAAACATGGTGTTCCTGTCTTAATGTTTGCCAGGCTAGTTCTAGAGCGTCACGTCAGTTTACGACTCGCATCCAGTCGCGCGATACTTCCGACCGCGCCTGCACTGACCGTCGCGTTGTATGTCACACGCGGCTAAGACGCAAACATGCGGACCAGATGCTTCACGGAATCGTATGCTTTTAGGACGTTCTGAACAATAGGTTTTAGTAACTGTTATTATTTCAGTAGCTGTATTTGATATTTTACTGAATCCCACAGCTTGGTAAGGGAATTTAATCTACACTATCATAATAAGGAGTTAAAGTTTGTTTGTAGGAAGTTTAGTAATCTCTGGAACTACTGAATCGATGTTGATTCGTATTCTTTCACCAGTAGAAAGCTACATCAGTCCTGAGTGGCATAGGTTATAAATATTTTCTAAATACACGCGGACGAAGTCGCGGGCAAGTGCTAGTATTTGGTAAATCTAATGGAAAGAAAAGATTTGGTCGGCGATGGAGCACCGAGCACGACGCTTGCCTAAAAGTGACAAACTCTCAGGGGTAGACTCTAAGGTTTGGTCATTGCTATCGGAAAAAAGACTCCGGAGGGAAAAAAACCCATAGCACAATTTCCGCTTTTCTTAGTTACAGGAAGTCATTATTTTTTTAAATTTTATTGGTTATGAATTGTTTATTTAACATTTTATTTCATATAATAGAAGCAACAAGACATATGTAACCAGATATTTTGTAAAACATAACATGGTTTAAAAGAGTGTCCATGGAGTTTCTTGCACGTTCTTCTCCATAGAGATCTACGCCTTGGAATGTGCAATTAGCTTCATCTTTCTGACTGACCGACTTACTGACAATTCAAAAGTGCCTGTAAATGGTTTATTTGAAATAAATGTTTTTAGTTTTTTTTTTTGAAGCAGACATTGTCTATTAAGCCTCTTATTATCAGGGAACGACTGTGGGGTGGAGCCTTGCCGAATGATTGACAGGACTAGGTCGAGACGCAACTGTAAATTTCTTGTGACTAAAATGGTGATATAATATCAGATTTTGCAGTCAGATGTGTTGACAGAAATTCATAGCCTGTTATACGGCATTTAGAGGCTGTATAGTTGATAAAAACAAAGAAGCTAAACCGTTTTACCTAAAGTATTCTCACAATAAACAAATCTTAACGATTTCCATCAGCACTGCCTGCCTACACACCTGGCCAAGGGCACATGGTAATACTACAGATACATAGCATTACCGCTTAGTTATCACTTGCCTTACACATAAATCACAATATTAATATTACCTACTCGATACACAATGTTCGCACTTGTAATGTGTAAGTTACTTCACATCGTTTGTGTTTGACAATGCCATTGGACTATAAATTGTTGTAAGGAATTAATGATACAATGTAAATAGGTGTAGCAAGATATAATTATTTCCAAGTAATTGACTTTGATATTAAATATAAATAAAGTGGTAACTAAAATACAAATGTGGAATTGATTTTCAGATAAAATCAAAACTACCACTATTGTTCCTTATCCTTCCTCCGATATAATTACGGTTGAGGCTTCTACCAATTCGCAGAAAACTTTAATTATATGTAAACACTGGTGCCACGATCTGGACTCGTTCCTGACCGATTGGCCAGAGAGGACAAGGACAGGACACAAAGAGAACTGTAATGATATGGGGAAGGCCTTTACCCAGCAGTGATACAGAGTGGGCTACATAAAAAAAAGTTAATAACTATGGATGTAGTGTAACTCCCTAACGAAGACTGTGTTTTTTGATATACCACAACCTAAAACTTTACGACCATATCACCAAACACTTTCAGATGAGACAGCTGCGACAGTGGTCTAAAGCAAGTCTGTCATGTTTTTGGAAATATTAAACGTGTTCCCGAAACGATTTTTGCGTTTGTATGAGTTTTTACTGCCTTTGGATTTGGTCCCGATAGTATTATTGTATCCTTCGTTAGTTGTTTCTTACCTATCGTATTTGTATGATTGTGTACGTTGACAGGACATCTATCTATCTGACATCTATTAGTTTATAACAAATGGTGCGATGACAAGTCGATACGATCTCAGTGCGACCGTCAATCATTATCTTATTACATTTGTAATGTTGTGCCAATTCATTGCCATAACAAACCCAGTCGTATCTTGATCGAATAGGGTTTAGTTTGATTCTGCAGGATCAGTGTGAAGGTGATTATATTACAATTCGTTCACAAGTTCTGCAGTATCATTAATATTAAAAGTAATTACCACATTTGACATATTATATTCATGTAAAACAGTAGCAGTGTTGCAATATTCCTTAGTTATGTTTCATCAATGACACATATATAAATATATTTTAATTTTCGTCTTGCGTGTGCAGAGTGCTGGCTCATTAATTTGCCATAATTCCTCATTAATAAGTGTTTATTACACGCTATCCGATACTTCTAACTGCTGTCAAACGACACGAGTTCGCCGTGAGTGACGCGGGATGGCGCACATAAAGTAATCTCTTTAGTACGAGATAAAGCTAAGTTATAGCGTGGCTTAGCTTAGCGTGTGGATTGAGATTTATTAAGATATACAGAAGCCTCGTGACTTTAAGAGGACGTATATCATAGGAAATACCACGATGCATATAGAGTTATGACTACTACGAATCAGAACATAAATTGGAATTGAGCTTAGTAACTAAGGACTTAGGCAAAGCCAGTAGAACTGTAATTGTAATTAGGGATGTACCATCGTCAATGTCTACTATATCACAAAGCTAAGGCTACACCGTAGTGTTTGTGAGCACTGCACCAACAAGACTGGAAAAGTCACGTAAAATATTGGTAGTTGTCAAATCTCATAAATCTTTTAATTTTCGACAGTTGTTGTCGCTGGTAGAATGCTACTGAGTAGAGCCTCGGATACCGTCGTGTCACTTCATTACCGGTGGCTGACACTTCCGCAATCATTCGATTGAGTTGACTCGTAAACGACGTTTCACTCGGCAATTAAAAGTGAAACTTGTTCGATTACTGCGTGAACATTAAATTAACGATAAACTTTTATGGGGAAGACTTCATCAACGTCCAATCATTGTAAATCACTTCCTTCTGGTACCACCTTTATACGATCGGCTGTTGACTTCACACTGATAACATGAGCATTTTACTTCTACTAGTTTTATGAAATTCTGGTACTTACATGATTTAAAACAAAGTTGTTTTATTTTCTCTTTATTGGAGGTATTATTGCAATAGCATGACAGCAGACAATGATACCAGGCTTTCATAAAAGTATAGCAGACCAACTTTACACATATCCCACGTATAATTTACATACCGTATAACCACGGTTGACATAAACTCGGCTTTCTTAATAGCATTCTCGTGTCGGGCGCGAGTAATGAGTAATAACGAATGCTGCAGGACCAGGTACCAGGGGCACAGGGTGCGCGGGAGATGGCGCGTTATGAAGGCCGGGCCGGTGGTCGCTCATAAATGAGGAATATAATTGCTTGTTGAATCACTGAGCATTGTTTGGGAGCCGTGTGTGGTCTCTACACAATGTTCACTAGGCTTTTTCATGTGTTTACATGAGAATTACGTTTTGTAGATGTCTTTTTACCATCAAATATGTGTCTGTCACAGTCATCTGCTTTTTCTAGCAGGAAAATTCCGCTTGCTTCTTCTTTTGCCTGCCTTTGTTCCATGTTACTAATCTATCTAGAGAGATATATCTGACCTATTTTGGCCCACTGCAGCGCAAATGCTTTCCTCTCCCTTTTCCATTGTTACTAGTTTTGGCGTAAAATATTTTTCCCTTTCACACGCCCCTATTAGTTAGTCGCCTTATTCTTTGGTCTCAATTATGCCTTCCATCTGTTCACAGAAGTATTATATTCAGGACTTTGATTTCATATCAAGGTTTATTCCTAAATGTTTTAAAAGTGGTTTATTCGTCTTTTTGATCTGCACACCTTATTCCCACTAGCTGGCTAGCTCACACGGATCCCCAATACGACTTGCAGTGAACCAAAATAAACAAACAACGAGTCGTTTAACGTCTCGTAGCCGTTGAGAGCGACAGTAACGCCGCACTTATAGATAACAAGAACATCGGACACACCTCCTATCTTCCCATACACACATACACTCGCATGTACGGAATGTGTATGCTTTACGACGAAATTGCTTTAACATTAATATTCGCTAACACGAAATACTACTCAGTGTTTAATAAAAATAACGTTAACAGCACAACAATTCGCGAGCCTTGTCTGGCATGATGCTCTAACAATATATTGACAAAGTTGGGTTTTGACTGAAATACTCTAACGTTTGACTAATAAGCTCAAATCTTTTACTGACAATGTTAAACTCTGAGTGACTTTCCACAGCAAGGAGCTGTGAAAAGTCATTCAGAGTTTTACTAGTCAGTTAAAGCATTGAGAATAAAGAATTGGAGCCTTGTGTGTAAATATAAGAGCTATGACAGTCAAAATAGAAACATCCGCGGAACCATTCGCACTCTAGCAGACCCACACTAGACCAAACCGGCTTACAATGCTGCTCAAGAGGAAAAATTTAATATTTGTTCAAGTACACAGTTCAATAACTGTCTCATAATTTGAGCGCCAACAACCTCGGCGGCGGTAAATTACTGCACGATGATGCTCAGTAAAATGAGCCTTGTTCTAGCACACCACACATTTTTGCGAACATACAATGCTGGAATACTTTTTTCAACCACCGTTTATAAATTGAGAGTTTGGCGGTCAGGACGTGTCAAACCCTAATTTAATACTAAAGCTTGACAGGTTTTCAGGCTAAAATTGAGGTTGAAAAATACTCAACTTTAAAATCTTAATTCCAGAACTGAGGATTAGTCTCAAAGTATAGATACACTTTGAGACTAATCCCAACTGCCTGTGTCAGCAGCCTGCACACAACTTATCATCCTCATCCTGTTGCACTTGTTTCAACGCATGTAAGTCATGTCGAGTCAGATGTCTCCCCTTTTCTTTTATCTGACACATTTATTTAAGGCCCCTCTCGCGGTCCAGTGGCGCCCTCATTGAATAAAAAATCGTAGCTTATCACAGATTATAAGTATTAAAAAATCCAACTTCACGTTTGTTACAAAGAGGATAAAGAATTTTTACGTTGTTAAAACAGGTTTCAAAATGTTTCGTATCCAAAGTAGTAGGCAAAAGTGTCAGAAACGGCCGTTTTTGAAGTTTGATTTTTTAATATTTATAATCTGTGATAAGCTACGATTTTTTATTCAATGAGGGCGCCCCTGGACCGCGAGAGGGGCCTTAAGTCGGATCACGTGTATTGTCTTTCACCATGATTCACATGGCCGTCATACCAAGATTCAGACTGAAAACTTTCCACGTTATCAATATTATAGCAATATATAAAAAACGTCCTACTCCTCTCGGAAGCCCCCACGTCATAAATAAACGTTATCCGCACGTTAACAATATTCCAGTGAGACCTCTATCGTATATCTGCGGATCTGTCCGACACGGAGATTTCAATTAACCACTGTATTTATATTTACTGCACTTTCAAACCTCTCCGCTACCTACTTCGTACTCAACTAGTGTTGCACAGCAGTCGATAGAATTGATATTGATTATTAACACTAGTTTACAGTACGCCTGTTGCCGGATTTTTTTACTGTTTCTGACTGCTTATGTATATTTATTTTTTCAGCTTTGGTTTTTGAGTTTCAGGACAAAACAGAAAAAAACACATGTTGTACTAAGAAAAAGTTTATTGAAATTTGAAATGGTAATCGCATGCACGATAAATATAATTATCATGCATTACTACGAATGTAACAGAATGACGAGAACCTGCTTCGTCAGCTTCAGTTCTGCGAGAGAAGTTGTGATATCAGTTGCGATATCTATCATCCATGGAACACAATAGCTCAATGACATCAATGGTTATTGATCAAGACTACATAATTATTATTGCACCACTTGGTCGCATACCAAGTAATGTGCCCCATTGATATTGTCATAAAACTATCGATACTTTTATGACCATCCCCCAACACTAACCCAAGCTGTCACATATATCAACAACTTATTTAATTTGTTACTTCATTTACTTATAAAGACCTTGCCTTATAATTTAATCGGAAAGAGGTGTGAGTGAAGATGACCAGAGAGGCTGACCTCCGTGAGATGTGGCCAACTGGCCAGTAAGTCAGCCAGATAAAATGGAGTTTGATTATCATTATTATGAAGTGATGGGCCATCTGTTTGAGGATTATGAGCGCTGCGACTACTTAGTAAGAGATCAATCAGATAACCTGTATTACTTTCATCGTTAAGTTATGGGGCTTGAAGTCGCTTTGGATGGTAAACGGTAATATGACTGAATGTAGGATACACTTAACTATAGAATAAGAATGTTTAGTGGCTGGATGGTGTGACCTAGATACTGACTGTATCTCGTGTTTTGAAATGAAATTACATGGTTTGAAGTGAAAGATACTGTTCGGAAAATAAATTATTTAATTTAATTTATTTACTTATTAATTTATACACATACCTACTATTCATTTGTTTAAGTGTAGGTAGGTATATACTTTATTGTACACCATGCTAAAATATACATAAAGTAAAACTTAAACTAAAAAAACATAAAACTGGCGGCCCTTACACACTCTGCGATCTCGCTTATTTATTTTTGTTTTCATTTTATATTTTGTGTAAGTAGAGAAAAAAGCAATATTATATTGATTTCGAAATACCAACAGTTTCAATACGTACTAAAATGCTCATTATCTTGATTTGACCTAAAATCCTCTTGAACTAGCCTTCGGCAACAAAACCATTTGATGTCCCATAAAGAATGGTTTCAACCAAAAGTTATTTCAGAAAAATTAACAAAAATACCATAAGTGTACTCAAACATATTCCTCTGCGAGCCATTATCATGAATCAAGCGATGTTTAATTATTAAACTCCGGACAACGCCGCGGGCCGCGCTAGTTTATAGTCGATAACTACAGGTATGTAGTTAAAACTATAAGAATGTCGTCTCCTCGTTAACGGAGGGAATTAAGTCGATGGTGAAATAAATGAGGTGTTTATGGGTAGCATGATACTCATAAACTCTTGGTACCCTGGTACCGTGATACATAGCATAAGCATATTAATTTTGTTTTTTTTTTTTATTGTTTGGACAGCAGACGATATACATAACATTGCGTGTATTTATGTTAGCCTGTTCGGTTTGGTATTTAGATAAATATCAATATTTTCTGTTCGAATTATCGTGTCTGAATTTACTAAAGGCATAGCAGACAGTGTGATCATTTTGCGCGTCTTGCAGTAACTATGTGTATTTATCGTTGTTTGTGTTACATTTTGCGAAAAAACGATGACTCATTGGCATAAATCTTGAATAATAATATTATTTAATTTAATTCGGATTTGAGATACATCCATATAGTTGTTAGTAACACAGAAATGCTTAAGAAACTAATGTTAGTAATTACACGACAGTAAACTAAATAATGAACGATAGATATTTCGAAAATAATTTGGCATGTAACTGTTAGTGAGATGATTACAACAAAAAAACTTTTTTCAAAAAATACAACCGACTTCTAAAATTTGCAAAATAACTTTAATTTCAGCAGTCGGTGTTTGTATTTTATGTTTCTGCGTTATTTGACACCGACTTTCGAAATTAAAGCAATTTTTATTTTTTTACGCAAGCCTATTGGTTCAAAATTTTATATGTAGAACATAGTCTCTTATGAGACTATGTTCTACATATAAAATTTTGAACCAATACCGCGCCCACCGCGCGTAGTCTCATAAGGCTTATGCCTTATGAGACTACGCGCGGTGGGCGCGGTGGGAGTAGTGCAGGCGGCGACTAACGAAATTCGACGACTAACTAAAAAATTATCAAAAAAAGGGGTTGTTAGACTAAGTCATGTCCAACAACCCCTTTTTATTGGTCATTTTTTATGGGGGTGGTAAATTATGCAATGATTTCTCCCGCTCTAGGTGGAGTGGGAAGCCGTCCCAGAATTTACTGACTAAAATCACGGGAATTCAATACAACTCATATGAGTTAAGGCGAAGTTACTTAACTGTTTACACCAACATAGGAAGCATTACAATTAAGCAAAATATTATCGCTCGAATCTAAGGCCAATAATATAAGACTGATTTTATAGTAAATTGCCAAAAACTGTCATTTAGTGAGAACTATTATTTTGATCGTTATAAATTTTATAAACATAAAATTTTGCCCAGTATCCTTTTCACTTTCACTCAAGCACTATCATAACCAGTTGATACGGATTATTGGGTCTCAATCTGAATGTAGTCGGAGAAGGCATGGGTTAGTCAACCGCGCATAATTTGTAGCATTTTGATATTGACAGCGGTATTGTTTCACGGTTATAAGGGTCTTTTTGCTATAGCAAGTGTTACATTAATGTTCGGTTGTCTGTACAGGATTGAAAGTAAACTAGGTCCTATCGTGTGGCAGGTCCTGGTCCGGGTGCAGCTGTTCACGATCCGTCGTAACTCCGGCTTGAGGTGGCACTGAGCGCAGTACATTGAGCTGAGCGCACTACTGCTATTGTAAGTGTTGGTTGTGTGCTAAGTAACTGGGCTATTGGTATAGTTTATGGAAGAGCTGCTGAATAGTTGACTAACTATGAATGCTAAGCTATTTAGTGGAGCTTGAAAATGTTGTTGTAAGTAGAACAGTTACACTTTTGCAAATATATTATTAAATTTTTCAAGCTTCTTACTGTCAAGGCTTATGAGACTATATTCTACAAATGAAATTTTGAATCAATAGACTTGCATAAAAAATAAAAAAAACATTTGCTCTGAAGTACCTACGAACATGAATCACCATGCTTGTTCAACGTGGGTTAGCTCCAAGTTGGTTCAATCCAGTATCTCATTAAATAATATCCCAGAAGAACGTCGCCTTAACTGGCACTACAAAATAGTACAATTATTACAAATAAACAGGATCTCTAATTATCCCAGCATAGACTTCTCGTAACCAGTGAATACTCTCACCGAGTCACCGCGCACCGCGTCACAGTCGACGCTCACGTCAGTACAACAATATTTGCTGAACGGACGACTCGTTCGATTGGCTGCGGCCGGGACCATGCGGACCATGCTCAGGGCTGTACGGGACCTATCGATACAACCTTCTGAATACAATTTACTTTTTGAAGAAACGGAAATATAGGTATAATAATTATGTATATCACAACTAAACTAATAAATAACTTAATAGGTATATAAACAAACTGTTGATAATAATAATAATTTCGTACAAATGCGTATGAAAGCAACTCATTGGGTATCAAAAAAATCATCCAAATCGCTGTCAATGACAAAAGTGCATATAACGCTGAAAGCATTGCCACGTTGAATAGCAATGCTGATTTGTTGGCCAAAGAAAAGCCCAGCTCTCTGGTCACGTAAAGAGTCGACCAGCTATTTGCTGATATCCTGAAAAACTCGATGATAATTTTTGAAGACGTGAGAAAGGGACTTAGATTTGTTTCTGAGTAAGTTAGATTAAGTTGAAGCCATATGCTTGATTGTAACCTGTAAATGATAAATGATTTTGTTTTTGTAAGTAGTTGTTGTATTAGTTGTTAGTTGTTAGTTGTTGTAAGTAGTTTTGTGTTACTTTAAACGTGGCTGTAAACGTTTAATTGAAATAGATGCTTTGAGTTTGCTAATAATTGGTGCCAGCCCTACAAACGAATTTGTAATGATAATGAGCCTGGTGGCGGCTCTGCGCGCCTGGTGCTCCGTACAGCGCACTACACGACACTACGGACGAGTGATTGTGTGTTTGTCTGTGCTGGTGTCTCTGATTACTCTTTACGACTCATTATGTTCAGATTTGTCGGGTGCTTTCTCTTCTAATGAATTACAATGTTTATCCAAGATGCAGTTGGTTTCATTTATTTTAGTTAAATTACTTAAAAGATATATATACAAACTAACAATAATACCTAACATGTACAAATGCGTATGAAAAAACAACTCACTGGGCATCAAAAAATTCATCCACATCGCTGTCAATGGAAAAAGTGCCCAGAACGCTAGCAGCATTGCCACGTTGAATAGCAATAATTATCCAAGATTGAGTTTACTTTAAACGGTGTATTAAAGTTGTCACGTCTGAAAGTGAAATTATCTGTACTTTTTGAACCATGAACTTTTTTTTTAACTTTGATAGAATCGCGCTTTGCCACTATTGCACCTGATGGTAAGCGATGCTGCGGTCGACGATGGAGCACACTTGCCTACTTGTAACCTTTCACTCTTGACTTAAATAAGACCAACAAATTGAACGGTTTTGGAGGATACTAATTGTCTTAGCACTCCACTCAAATCAAGTCAAATCTAATTTAATCTTACTATATTGTGTTTTGAAAACTGGATGGAATGGAACCGAATTCCAAAAAAAGTGCAAATAACTTTAATTTCGGAAGTCGGTGTTTCTGGATTTGTGTCTTCGTTTTTTGACACCGACTTCCGAAACTAAAGTTATTTGCACTTTTTTTGGAAGTCGGTTCCATTGTTTTGTAAAAAAGTTTTTTATTTTTCACTTTTTAGTTGTGGTTCTCCACTAAATTGTGTCAACAATTCATAGACGTAGGATCGCAGCAATCGCGGTTGATTTGCGATCAATTTTTGATGAGTTCCGTTGTCTGTCTCCGAAACCAATCATCAGATCTATATGAAATTTATATGGGACCATTTCGGAACAAACTCCTTTCGAAAAAAAAGTATTTTGCAAATCCGTCAAAATATGACGGAGTTATGTCCGAAAACATAAAAAAGAAGAAAATACAAACATCTGAATTGATAACCTCCTTTTGGAAGTCGATTAAAAATATTAGCAGTGACCTAGAGCTAGTCGCTAACAATGTCAATAATTTACGCAGAAGCACTCTTGATCATTGTGCATCCTAGATCTAAATATGGAATACAAACGTCTGAATCATGCCATTAGTCATTCATTCATAACATCTTAATCCAAATGACACCACTAACAATCATGTCTAAAACTGACAATGTTAAGGGAGGGGCACACTGTGTTGTATGCAGAAAAGAAGGGCATTTCAGAAACATGCGGTGACATTATTGAAAGATTTGCCATATTAGAGTATTTGCCTTAAACTCACGAGATTAGCGCTATATACTAATCTGCTTTTGTATTGTTACCAGAACTTATGCTTTTATATGCATGAGTTCTGGTTAATCCCTTACATTTGATCAATAAACTTATTCAGTGTCAGCTGTTACGTCACATTTCTCACTATTCTTATCACAATCTACCTACCCATCAGCATTTATATTCATCACTCTACATGGCATGAATTTTTTCTCCTCACCCTCATAATATTGTATGATGCGAATGCGTCGTGTCCCATTATGGCCAAGACCTAACATCTTCACTCGGATAAACTCGGATAGTTGATCTTGTGAACAATTGCGGCGCTCTCGCTCAAGGAGATTAACCACTTAGCGCATTACCCGCTGCTCAATTGTGGACTAACTGGCGATCATTGGCGAGTGGCGCTATCGCGCGCTAGCTTCCAGCAATTAACAGCTTCTTCCGTCTGCGCCCATTTGTCTGATGAATGAATGATAGATTGTCTGCGAGATATGCCGCACCGGTCGAATTCATTGAAGAAACACGTAGGATAGTCGTTTAGACTGTATTTTTCACAATAATCGACCAGCTCCTTTACACTGCTGCACGTCGGTTGTGCCAAAAGCGATTTTTGACAAAAAGGGGATTTATGTCAATGTCTCATTAAGCGATTAAACAAACCTAGTGATATTGGGACACTGGCATGAACACACTCTTATCGAACTTGCAGTAATGTTTTTTTATATGCTCACTGTACCTCGAATTGGTTGGTTTTCTATCGGTTACATTTCGGGGAGTGAGCATCGGAATAACACAGTTTCATTCCGCCAAGCCCATTCCATCATCGGACCACTAAACGTACGGCAATACGCCACCGGTACATGATGGACAACTCCCACATGCACAAAACGTTTTGGGAACACATTAAAAACTCCTGTAATCCAAAACTTTTAAGGGCCGATCTCCATCAAATGCCGGACGCTTTCCCGGAGCAAATAAAACGAACAGAAAAATAATACGAAAAAAAAAACTGGCCAAGTGCGTGTCGGATTTCGTATATTAAGGGTTCCGTACCAAATATTGGTATTTGTTAGTTAGTAATAATAAACATTATCACCAAATTTCAAGATCATAGGTCAATGGGAAGTTAAAAATTTTTTCGTAACAACATTTTGTGACAGACGACGGACGGACACACAGACAGACGGACACGTGAGTGATAACAATAGAGCTCCGTTTGAACCCTTCGGGTACGGAACCCTAAAAATAGCAAAGTTATAAAAAAAGCCAATTTTATTTTTTTTGTCAACAAATTTTGTCTCCAATCGAAGCAGGTAGGTAGGTAGGTGAGGCAGTTCACAGCTAGGCCAATAGGCACAAAGGGACGTTCACAACTGGGACAAGCCGAGTTGTCTAGTACAACCGATTGTACAGAAGTGAAGCAACTCCTAAAGACGTAATTACAGAATGTCTACGAACATAATCGTTACATAATGCACGTAACCGAAGCGAATTAGTTTCCGATCGGTATCGCTGACTCATCGAGTCGTCGCACGTTGACCTCTCTTTGAACTATTAGTTCTACAATAGTTCAATGGAATTATCTACTGAGTACAGATGATCATGGTGTGTTCGTTTGTTGCATTGACGGAGTTATAAATAACAATAATGATGAAAACATAAATCATAAAGGGTTGGCTGGGCACTATTATTCCATAATTTGGAAATATTTTTCTTGTGGGTTAAATCTGTAAGTCGAGAGTATTATTTTTAGGCAAGCGTGCTCCATCTTCGATCATATAGATAGCATCGCTTACCATCAGGTGAGATAGTGCAAATGCGTGCCTTTTAACAATAAAAAAAAACTTTGCAACCCAGGACATAATCTCATACACAAAAGTCGCGATTCAGGCAAAGGCAGTCAGAGGGTGTGGCGCCATGAATGTTCTAAATTCATTTTCTTTATTTGACTCAATATAAGTGTCAAAAAAAAAAAGTAATATGTTTTGATTTATAGACATTTTTCGAGGGTTTTTCCGTTTTCATGGCGATTGAGAAGAGCGGGGTGGAGAAAATGAATTTCAATAGGACTTAGAATTCAGTTGTTCATTCGTTATCTAGATTTTAAAATAGGTACCTGTAAGAAAAGCCATTGACTAAATCTAGTTTCAGCATCGATTGTTATCATTGTACGACTATTGAACTCGATCGAACACCTCGTGTTTGGCTGAGCGGTGACAAAGTGAGCCTGGCTAATCTCATTTAGTTGTATACTATTGAGGAGTGAGAATCGACCACGTGACTGCACGTTTGGATATCTGTGCCTGATTTACCGCTTGCAGAGAATTGTAGATTAGAGATTCCATTAGAATGCACTGGTAACTGTAGGATTATAATATAAAGTTGACAATTGGACATCAAACCTATTTTCTATAAACCACATGTAAAAAGAAGGTTTGGCTCATTATTATACTACACTTGGGCTTTCAAATCGCCAAACTTAAGTGGCAGTGGGCAGGTCACTTTGCTCGCAGAACAGATAGTCGATGGGGCCGAAAGGTTCTGGAGTGGCGACCGGGTACCGGAAGACTCAGCGTTGGAAGGCCTCACACAAGGTGGACCGATTACCTGATGATGGGTAGCCGATGGATGCAAGACGCATAGGACTGGTCGATGTTGCGACACTTGGAGGAGGCCTATGTCCAGCAGTGGACGTCATTCGGCTGAAATGATGACGACTTGGGTTTTTAAGTTTCGAATTAATCTTGTAATCTATTTCTACTGTAGGTATACTAATCAAGCTGTCAAGGTGATAAACTAGCTGAAAAACCATCGAATGGGTCCGAATGGAAAATGATATACCGGCAGACCAAGATGAAAACGAGGGACGAGCTCGACTCCTATCGAGAAGACTGACCCGCACTCGCAGATTTCAGAATTGTGTGGAAAAGGGACAAAATCCATACTTTGTAATATTTTATATGCGAAAGTAACTCTCTCTGTCTGTCTGTTACCTCTCCACGTCTTAACGGCTGAACGAATTTGGATGAAACTTGGCACACGGGTAGACCTAGTCTTGGAATAGGACATAGAATACTTGTTATTTCGGGATTATGTTCACTTGGATTATTTTCAACTTTCATGCGGGTGAAGACACTGACAGGAGCTACTTAGGGCCTTGTCTTGACGGATCTAATAATATAGCCGCTAGATGACTAGACCTGTAAAAATAAAGCCTTTAAAATATGCTATGTAACTGTTATTTTAAAAACAATAGCAAGTACCAAAATCACAGTATTCGTAATTATTTATTCGCTATCGAAAATGAAGTGACGATGAACAAACGAGTATCTTTCGAGCCGTAGAACCTAATTTGCCTATAATGACAATATCAGACATTACTAGCTAAGCATTCATTTGTTATCTCAATTATCAGTCCGACTATAATTTAGACATCAAGCGCGAGCCCACACCGAAGTACCTGTGTCGTTAGCTATGTATAGTGCAGCTGGGCACAGTAAGCCTGCGTCAGTTGTTATAAAATCAGCATACGCTGGCCTCGTATTCTGTCTAAACTACATGCTACGCTAGACCACCTCAAGGTTTAAGAACCTTAGAAGTTACTATACCTCTGTTTCGGTAGCTATAGTGTGGTTAAGTAGGTACAGTAGACCCACGTCAGTCGTTACGAAACCAGTATAAGCTGACTTCGTATTCCATTGAAACTCCGTACTTTGCTAGCCAATTGGGTATATCTGCAATATTAAGCAACGTTTGTCTGAGTCGGTTTGTGGATTAGTGAAAATCCATTACATACCGAGACTCCTTCGTGCTTCGGAAATCACCTTAAGCCGTTTGTTCCTGGCTGTCAATTGTAGATCTTTGACAGTCATTAAGGATAGTTAAGCAGAAAATCTGATACCAGTCTTGATAGGGGTAGCGTGTTAGCCAGTTACTGGGTTGTGGAGGTCAGATAGGTACCGTGTTATAGCCAGTTACTGGGTTGTGGAGGTCAGATAGGTAATCGCTTCATATAAATTACTCGTGCTGGTGTTCAGCTGGATCTGGCCAGACTAGAAGCCGACCCACACATACTTTGGGAAAAGGCTGATTGATTGGTGTCGTCACTGTCACAGAGTACCAGGATGACAGCAGAGATGAGGAGTGCGAACTACAGTATCAGTGTGTCGGTAGCTATAGTTTAGCTATCTGTGGCGGTATATATAGTGCAGCGTGGTTGATGTGTAGTGGGCGATCAATTTATATTGACGCGTTGACTTAGTGCTGCCGCCCGACGGAGCGAGATGTGTCGCTCGTTAGGGTTTAGGCCGGGACTCCACCAAAGCGGAGATGTGTGCTGTGTGCTGTGCGAGAACAACCAATAGAATTGTGTTATTCACACATCTCTTCTCCGGTCAGCTTCTTCTATTGGTTGTTCTCGCACACCACACAGCACACCGCACACATCTCCGCTTTGGTGGAGTCCCGGCCTTATAACTGACTGGAGCTATATTACACTAAGGGCCGATTTCACCATTCGCTATAAAAATTAAGTTTTACTGAACTAAGCTAGCACACTGCTCCGCTCCTATTAGTCGCAGCGTGATGTTATATAGCCTATAGCCTGCCTCGATAAATGGACTATTCAACACAAAAAATATTTTTCAATTCGATCCAGTAGTTCTGAGATAAGCCCGTTCAACCAAACAAAGAAACAAACTCTTCAGCTTTATGACAGCGGCTAAATGCGTAGGGAGTTTAGAATTTGTGAAATCGGCCCTGATGACTTTAAGTCTATCTTTAAGGGCGTGTCAGACTCTTACTGACTAAAACCCACCCCTGTTCCTCCCTGCCCTACGCGCCCGGGGGCGAGGTAACTCTTTCGAATTTATCCTCCACCCCCGGGCAGGCACTGGCCGTGGCAGGCCCCGTCCTTTGCTGACAACTCTTTGAGGCGCGCGTGGAACACTACGCGCCGTCGACTCTCGGGCCTGGTGCTGATCGGACGGCGAGTTACCCACTACTCGCCGTCCGCAGGCCCGGGTCTACGGTGGCCGGAGATCGTCTCGCAGCCCCTGGCGTCCCCTGCGGCGGCTGCTGCTGAGGGCGCTAGGGCGACTCTGCCTCTGTTGAGTCTCCCTTACGTGTGCCGCCTCCCTCTTCGCGAGCATTACTGCTTCGCAGAAGGAGGAGACGGCCCCCCATTCCCTCTCGCTCCGTACCATGGCCTGAACCAGGGCACTGCGCGAGAGGTCGCTGCCGCCTATCGCATCCACGAGGACACGGCGGTGTTCTGCCCAGGCGGGGCAAACCTCCACCGTATGCTCCACCGTGTCCTCTGGGCGATCCTCGCAGTGGAAACACGCAGGGGTCCAGTTCGGTCGGGTAGTGTGTTGATATTTAGGAGGGTTGGATACTTGGGCAAGAAGTAGTACTCCACCAATTTACGTATTCCTCACAATTTACGTATAGTAATTTGATTATTTATCAATCAAATCATTTTTTTTTTGGGAATCATGTCTTGTAGATATATAGGACATAATAGGGCACGATCATTATAAAGTACGGGTGTCTAGTTTTATTCCTAAGGTGAATACGAAACAGTGATTTCTTACGTAAGGTCAAAAACTTAGCATGTTTTGGTGATATGCGCACGATGTGAAAAGAGATTTGAACTGCTCAACCTTTTCTTTTCTTCACGGTTAATTTGCGTTATTTGTTTAGGCATGATGCGTTCGACGCATGTTGTGTCTTAGCTTTAAGCCATTATTGTAACATCTCTAATAACATTATGGTACGCAAATAAAGATATGAATATGACGATGGAGCACGCTTAACACAATACATTCGTCTAATATAAACTATAATTTTTCCGGAATTCTCTGCCGGAGTCTGTGTTTCCTGATGGCTACAACCTGGGGGTCTTTATGACAAGTGTGAAAAGGTTACTTCTAGGCACGCATGGTCTATCGTCGATCATATCATCGCTTACCATCAGGTGAGATAGTGGTCAAATACGAGCCTATCTTATATTTAAAAAATCTCTGAAATTAGTAATCCGCTACCTTGTATTCCCGCAAAATCTCAGTTCCTGTTGAATAACGAAGCAGCGGCATGGTTGCTGACGGTACAAGAATCAATCGTCAATTTGAATAGAATAGAATAGAAAACCTTGTTCGACACAGATACAGCACTATTATTGGATTAGTACACAAATCTATATATTATATAAAATTCAAAGTCCTGAGTGACTGACTTATCTATGTATTAACGCACAGCCTTTTTTTTTTTTTTTTTGTGGTTTGGGAAATCATCCAATGACTTCTCTCGCTCTGGGTGGAGCGGGAGGGCGTGTCAGACTCTTACTGACTAAAACCCACCCCTGTTCCTTCCTGCCCTTAGTGCCCGGGGGTGAGGTACTCGTAACTCTGTTTCGAATTTATCCTCAACTCCCGGGCAGGCATCGGCCATGACGGGCATCGTCTCTATTGCTGACCACTCTTTGAGGCGCACGTGGAACACGACGCGCCGTCGACTCTCGGGCCTGTTGCTGATGGACGGCGCGCTACCCATTACTCGCCGTCCGCAGGCTCGGGTATCAACGCACAGCCTAAACCGCTGGTCCTAGAGACATGAAAGGAGGGTGTGTCATCTTTGTGAAGACTAAGTATTTACAAAGAAAGGATTTTTCGAAATTCTACGCCTGAGAGGTTGAAATAGGGGTTGAAAGCAACGGAAAAAAAATAACGGGGGAAGTAATAATTCCATGCGGGCGAAGTCGTTGGCAGAAGCTAGTACCTAGGCAATTTAGATACCCAGCGCTGGTTTTTAGTTGGCACGCGCAGTGACGCACGGAAGACGGCAAATGTGCATTTGCCTTTAGCCTTAGCGAGTCTCTAGACGTGCGATATTGTAAATCCCCTTGCGTTCGTTACCGCATGTTTTACCGCCGGCTGTTATAGTTTACTGCCACTTGTTACCGCTCACCGCCGGGGCAGCGATCGTTATCCATGACGTCAATCAATCAGATCGGTCCGATCTCGAGAACTCTGCTGTCAATCGTTAGTCCCCGTGACATTGAATATGGTGATATAACACTGTGACAGACGATTACGATATATATTATCGTGATTCTTTTTCCAATTATACAAACAATCCATAAGTCGGATATGTAAATAGTTTATTTTTCGGATTCCTCCGAAGGCATATTAGTGAAAGAGCAATGACTGCTAAAATGTGCTAAAATTAGTGTCCGACCGAAACACGACTTTCAGCCGAAACTGAATTCGGTTACGAATGTTCGGCTTCCCTTCCAATTTCGGCCGGAGCTTACGTGGTGTCAGACAAATTGTGCAAAATTTAAAATTTTGTCTAGAAAAAGTTATCAGATCATTAAAGTACAGCTCAAACTCTCATAAGATAATAAATGTCCTAATAAAACGATGATTACACACAAGTGATACCTAATAATACACATAGATTGACGGGAAAGTCAGTTGTTAGGTCTCCATCACAACCTTCAGCCCTAAGACACTGGTTTCGGTCAAGCCGAATATTCATGTTGTACATTATGGTATTACGTAGGTAGGTACTTTTTAAATTACTTTTCAAATTCTCTGCATTTACTATGTAGAGCAACTTACTCACCATACCTCTCAATATTCTGCCAGTACTCACTCAGTCTAAAGAACAACATACTTGATGTTTGTCTCCAATTTCCATACTTCACAACAGACCATATTCTACGGCTCAGTTCCGTTCAGTTCCCGCGTCCGCCCCGGCACTGAGGGAAAGTTGGCGCAGAACAAACAGGACATTACCATAGCCACAGTTTCATGAATACCTGGTACCTACTGCCCAAGAATATAGTATGCATGTGGTTCAGAGCACTCAATTTTCAGTATTATATGATTATCCTGCATTATGACGTTTAGGAATGTCATTGTTATTTATTTAAACTTCATGTACCACAGTGGTAAACAGGCAAACTTAATGCAACAACAATGCAATTGCAATTGTTATTGGGTACTGTTTGTTTGACGTTTATTTCTTGGTGAATCTGCGATTGCTGACATAAGTAGGCCTACCCAAGGGTGACACTCGACCGATCCGCGGTTATTTTCGACAAAGTACCCATTGACTACAAAACTGGTACGGTAGTCCACTTTGCCAAGTTTGAACTGAAGATCTGCAGTATAGAAATAATCAACGGTAAAAACGGACATAAATTATGAGAGGTGGAGCTAAACGAAGCTCTGTCAAGCCGAACTTTTTCTGAAACTAGATGAACAATATTTATAGCTGGTAGTCAACCAGCTGTAAATATTGGACAAATCACAGATCACGGAAATCAGTAAACTCTACACCACGTGGACACTTTCCACGCAGTCTATATTTATCTCAGAGCGCTTTCTTCGACCACCACTGAAAGTACGGTAAACCAGACGCTAGGCCGTAAAAGCGCTCTTATTGCTATGAAATAAGGCACTATGTGAACTGTTACCATGGTAGTGTAGCTGACTGTACTACTCTCAATATAATAGTCCTGAAGTGAAACACTAATGCATGACTACTGACCTAATGAGTTTACTGCGAACTGACCGTATGGATGAAATGAGAACTACATTATTGACTCCGTATTTTCGTCCGGTAATGTTGGTGTGTAAGTGCTGATGGATCTAGATCAGAATATAAGCTAGACTAGATTTCTCTGCTAGATTCTTATATTAATTATCTTTCACTGCGTTATGTGATGATCTTGATGATTGAATGACATTGCAGTCATACAGTTAGCTAAAGATATATTGAGTTTTGTGTGCATATTGAAGTACTAGGACCACATAAACAAATAGACATCTCGTTTGGAGACTCTTGTGAAGGTGATGGAAAACATCGTGAAACTAGCATATCCTAGAACCAAAAATCGTGACATCCACCAATCCGCATTGGGTTAGCGTGGGGGATTACAGCCCACACTCTCTCACAGAGAGGAGGCCTGTGTCCCAGTAGTGGGGACATTAAAAGGCTGATGATGACCCATAGCTGGATCTATTTCAAGCACTTTGTCCCTTACCACACTTACATATTGTTTTAGATTTCTGTACATTACATAATTCAACTTTATCCGTCTAGCCTTTTCTCAACCATGTTGGGGTCGACTTTCAGTCTATGCTGATGCAGCTGAATATGAGTATTTATTTAACATAGAACGACTGACTATCCGAGCTCCACAACCAAGTTACTAGGCAATACCATACCCCTTGGTAAGACTGGTTTTCAGATTTAGAATCTGACAGAGTATACCTACACTTTATTCTGTCTGTTCATTTGTGTTAACATAAAAACTGTTATTATCCGCCTGTCGTAACAATTTTCAACCACGAGCCATTTATGAATGGAAAGTTCCAACTAAATTGATTGCTTGCCAGTCGACCTTGCATTGCAAAGCTTTGCAACGAGTAATATCTATAAAACAATAATAAATTAACAGTAAAAAAATGTTTTTAAAAACAAGCTTTTATCTTTTATCAGGGACAATGAACTAAAACATTGAAAATAAATTCTTATATGTATTTGGCGTGTAGGTATTACTTACAGATTACAGGTTAGATACTTACTATACTTCTGTGCCTCAAGCTTTTAAGAATATGGGTAAGTACCTACACGCCAAATACATGTTAGAATTTATTTTCAATGTTTTAGTTAATTGTCCCTGAAAAAAAAAGATGTTTTTAAAAACATTTTTTGACGTGACAACGTCTTATAAATTGGTTTGCCGGGTGACACTTCAAGAAACTGCGTTACGCTCCGCTCACGTTATGCGCTCACAATGAGAGCGAGTGAGAGGCACGCGTCCCTTCCACTCGGGCATGGTTAGCCCGCCTAAGAGCGAGAGAGACAGACATAAAAAGTGAAAGGCACGCGTCCCTTCCACTCGAGCACAGTTAGCCCGCCTAAGAGCGAGAGAGACAGAGCGAGAGAGAGAGAGTGAGAGAGATAGGCATACACACCGGTTCATGTCTTGCGCTTCTATTTCGCTTAGGCGCCTGCATACAAGTTTACACGTTGCCAGTTAATTGTAAAACGATTGTGTAGTGATAATGTGAAGGTAGTTTCGTCCATCGCAACAATTCAAACAGCAAAGGTAAATAATTTCAGACTGATAATATAACATGATGAAATAAATGACTAAGACATAAGTGAATAGGTTATGTTGTAGTAATCACAATGTTGTGGTAGTTTTCAATTAAAAAAGTAGTATAAATCGTTTCTCAACCAATAATAATTTGTTTAACTTGATTAAATATAATTCTTTGTATAAATAAATGTTTTAAATTGTTACTATTATTTCATCCTTCTTCCTACTATACGAATGAATATTCACATTAAAATTATTTTACCACTCAAAGTCGTTGTCACGTAAAACTTTCGCCCGTATACCGACTTTACAGGCAACCAATTTTTTACTTTTATTTTATTTTCAACTTTTTAGTAGGTAAGTATTTTAGAGTAGGCGCGATGTTTTAAAATATTCTACGGATATTATGATGTAATGTAAAGTGCTCCTCAAGACAAATCAATCGAGCCCACACTCGATGGGTTTATCTCGTTTAGTTCAGAAGTTCCTATGGCCATCTGCCGTCTCCATCATCAGACCAGTTCCATGGTACCATATCATTGTATTGTCACCAAAGATACATAAGTACATCAAATTGGAGTCCAATCGGACATCGGAAAGTGGGTCTAATTTGAGTTGCAAGATTCCACCCTAACAAACATAGTTACATACATACATACATTGCAAGTTAAATAAAAGCTTGTACAAAGGAATGTTTTTCGTCGATAGTCCAGTGTCCTTGAACCATAGAGCAACACGGCCCACCAGCGAACTCCGGTTTGCCGGTGGCCCGTGTTGCTCTATGCCTTGAACCAATGGTCCTTGATTTTTCTCGACTACCTTGTCTTCAGAATAACTGTAAAACTCTTCATCTGTGCTGCCATCCTGGTAAGCATACGTCCATGACAGTAACTGGGTAAAACGAATATCTCTTGGCACGACTGGTATCATATTTTCTGTCTACTGACTACCGACTGTTAGTGACAATCACGAGGCCAATCACAGATGTTCCTCCAGTAGGATCTTTTTTTTTAACAGACGAACTGTATATGAACTGCGCGCCAACTTTGCATGCAGTTGGCATGTAATTTCCGTGCGTGGTGGTTGATGCAGTTATGTCAACTGCACGAAAACCGCATTCAAACTGCAGCTTTGCAGTTCATATCTATGCAGTTTGTCTGTTTAGTAGACTCTTAGACAAAGCCAATCGAAACATAACGGTATTCTGAGACGAAACGAAAGTACCAGGCTGACATAAATCTAAGAATATTGCGTTGTAAAGTCCCTCGAATTACTGGAGAGCAGTAAAACTAAATTTAGTTGCTCCAGTCCGTCAATGTGGAAGTACTAGGGCCACATGAACAGATACAGTTAGGGACCTCATTTGGAAACACAAGCAGGTGATTTGATTGTCCACGTCTTCGAATATTAAGGACGACGCCATACTTAGGTGGGTACTGATGAACCACGAAAGAAAATAACTTCCTTTGAATGAGCAGTTTTTCTTGAAATATGTGGGTACCGTTTGTGTATTCTTGAAGGATCAAAACTTCGTTGGAAATAGAAGTTTGTTGTGTAAATTCGCGATTTTCTAAATCTGGAAAAATATCCTGAAGGTAGGTACTATTAGCAGTTGAATCATTTAATTGACCTAGACACATCAATAATTTAAAAAAAGTCTAGAAACAATAGTCAGAGTCATAGCTACCCACGATGCGGTCTAATCCGTGTAATGTAATAATGGTCGATCTCTGAACAGGCGTGTCCAATGGTGTAACCTTCCAGCCAGACACACGGACACACAGACACGCAGACACGCGGAGGTACAGACGTATGATTACTTTAGTTTTTGTGTCGCCGGCTGGTTCTAGAACGTGGTGTTATGTTCGCGTATGTTGTAAGGTGTTGTCGAATAAAATGCAGCGCATGTAGATAGATACCTCAAAACTATATTGATTGGGTAGATAGCTAAATTTAGAAACCGAAGTATACAGGATGTAACGGCAAGGTGTGGTCATATTTTAAGAACTGGTTCTGCCCACGGAAATGAAAAGTTTCTGTAAGAATAAATAGAAAATGCTCAAAAAAATATTGGACTTTCCATACAAAGTTATCATCAGCTGATCAATATTTGTATGAGAGGTAATTTTTTTTTTGAGACTTGCCTGTTTTATTTAATGAAAGTTGTTCTTAGCGATGGGCAGATGCAGTTATTTAAATATGACCACACCTTTCCGTTACACCCTTTAAAATATTTAAGTTAAATCGTTGGAGAACAGTCCACAAAAAGTATGTTTTTCTCCAATTCCTGGAGTTGAGAGTAGAAGCGGCGTAACAAACCCCCAGTCCCTCGTTGTAAGGCTACACTTATCTTTAACGAGATTCAAAAACAAGAGGCTCTGTTATGTATCTGGTAGTTAAACACCAGTAAATAAAGATTGACTAACGACTATGGGCGTTATTTATAAAAAATAAGGAACTTCGTTCCAAAAATAAGCATAATATGATTAGCAGGCCTAATGTTCCATAGAGAACTTAAATCAGTATTTAAACCAAGCATATGTTAGCGAGTCTTATAAATAAGAGTGTATGTCCACAATTTTTCAAAAACTACTAAATCAATCTTGACTCCACATTTAGGGTGTCCCATTTTTTTATTCCTTCCCTGCCTGAGTGCCAGGGGTGCGGTAACTCATGTTAAGAATTTGTTCCCTAATTTTTCGATTTTTGTTTTATTGTTATGCATACCCTCTAATTATATGTATTACGTGTTTATATACTCCCAGTAAAAATATTAGCTCATTTTAAGAACGGGGACCCGTGTTGACTTGCATCTACTCCACATAGTCTACACCTTTCGGGAAGCTTAGGGTTTAGCAGATACAATTATTCCACCTGTACAACAATATGTAACATTCCAAAACATTGTAACAGACAGTCACCTGTGATTATGTCTAGCTCCCAGGCAAAGCTGCTTATATCTAGGTATACCGAAAGTCTAGACTCGCGCAGGTTCCTATATGATTAGGTTCTGTATGATTAGGTTGGTAGCCGGCGGCGCTCCGGTAGTGTAGCGCGAGATGTCTGAATCACAGCCCGCGTGTAATTATGAGTGGCGTGTGGTGTGAGTGATGAGCGAATAGAGGACAGCTCTTTTTGATTTCTAACTACATGTTAACTCAGCATATTTCAATTAAACCATTTGCCTACATACACGTGTTTTTAAATCGTTGAGAAGTAGTATTGTTGCACAAAATGTTCTGTAAAACTGTGTTGGTAATGTATTGCGTCTGATTGTATTACTTGGCTAAATTCGCATAAATAAACAGATACACAAATATACATGGCCTTTGTCCTGCGGAGGATTACGATAGGCTGAGTTGATGTATGTTGTGTATCAGCAAGTTTTTAAGATCAAAAACGATGTAATTATTTACGTATATTCCAAGGCGAGTATGATGGTTTAAAATAAAAAATGCACAGCACGTCACGAACTTAAAATTACGAAGTGGACTAATGACTCAGCTCTGCCTAGCCTTTTCCCAACTATCTTAGGGTCGGCTTCCAGTCTAACCGGATGCAGCTGAATACCAGTATTTTACATTTAGCGACTGCCTATCTGACCTTGACAACCCAGTTACTGGGTAATACGATACCCCTTGGTAAGACTGGATGTCAGACTTTCGGGCTTTTGACGACCCGTAACGACTGTCAAAGATCCACGATTGACAGCCGGGACCAACGGCTTGACGTGCTTTCCGAGGTACGGAGGAGTCTCGGTATGTAAAGATGGTCACCCATCCATGGACCAACCCCGGCAAGCGTAGCTTAACCTGGTGGATCGACCCGTGCGGCTGTTCTTACTTTAGCTACGAGCTCCTCCATTAAGTGGACTAATGACTAAGTTATCAAAAAGCATCTTCCTTGCACCGCAACTAAATTACCTCAGAATCCATCCGATATCAAACACCAACACAAATCAAACAAAAACTGACAGTATCATTCAGCTAATCCTCTCCCACTGTTTTTGTGGCCACACCGCGTTTTTGTGGCCTGACGCCTAATGCAAAACTTATTGCTCTTATAAAGCTAATTGCATTGAATAAATATTGCTCGATTCATTATGATAATGCAATTTTAATAATCACATTATTTATTATTATTTGGAATGCTAATAAAGTAGGTTGATTTAGTTAACGTGAGGTCGCGTTAATTTACTATTATCGCTTATTATTTACATAGTAAGTTTTATTAGCGTATGTCTCGGAGTAAGCAGGTAAATGTTATCATTTATTTGGTCCATAACTCGGTGGTTATGAGCCACTTGTCGAATACGTAATAGTAAATGTCTGCTAAGTTTGTGAGACGCATGTGATTATACGCGAATTAACTTAAGGGATAAATTATATAAACATGCATGTCGCGAGGTGAATAGACGTACAGGGTAAGGGGTTTAATTAAAGCTGTGTGTTCACCTAGGAGACATATGGATGCTTTTCCACCACAGATGTGCAAGGTAGTTAGACGGAGCGAGGATATGAAGAGACGCTGTGGAAATGTGTGACTGTTTCCGTCAAAGGCGTGTGAAACTTTTGCGCGGTGCGAAGATGCGTAACGAAGCTGTAAAACAGTGTGTAGCTTAGTTGTGCGAGGATTCGTAACGGACTCTTTCAGCTGTGCGCACATTTTCCTCGCTCGTACCTATCACACATACGTAGGTGTATCTCGTGCGTGCTTGAATGTAAAAGTCTTTTCCGTCACAACTGACAGACCACAGATTTCTCTGATAGTCAATTCTTTTGTCAAAATATTTATTTCATACATAAAATTAAATTAAAGAGTCACTTGGCTGTCGCAAAAACGTAACACAGTGCGATCGATAGTCGCTTCATGAATATTTAGCTTTAGGCTGCAAGAGTTGACTCTGAATGTATTCAGCATCTCCATGTGATAATGAGTGGCAAACAGCCGCGAGCCTTATAGAGATATCTCTATTAATAACGTCGCCGCATGCACTTATTAAATGGCGCAAAAACTGAGAAACTGGACACGACGGTCCTCCTGAAACCACTGTCAGAGAGAAGTCATTGGACGATTTTCCCACCTACACAAAAAAAATGAGATGAGTAAAGAATTGTTGGGTGTCTCTATGAAGAATTTCTCCGCGGCAGACCGGAGTCTAGATTTGTGCTAGAATTATGGCAAAACGATCGCACCTAATAGGTCAATGAAAACAAAACATAATTATAAAATGCAGCTTTATGCGCCATATACTTTTGTTCTCTGGGGAAAATAGGCGAGAAGTTACTTTATCTGCCACCTGGACGTTAATTGCAGTCTCCAATATGGAAAGAACTCAGTGGGTTTCGTACCGAGGTAGGTTGCTGCTACCACAATTTGGCGGAATGGGGTTTTAGGGGCACCGCACTCACATTGGGTCTAGGATACCCAATGCGAGTGCGGTGCCCCTGCTCAGAACATGAGCCACACGTTGGAGTGCCCCAAGTATCCATACATCTGCACTTTGGAAGATTTAATTAATACCATCAATGCTGCAATTAACGTACGTACTAGGCCTTAACAATCTAACGAGCTGCCAGGATCTATTATCGACTCGAAAAGAAGAAGACTTTTGAACAGCCAGTTTATTCAAGAACTTGTCCCTCCTCTACCGTGCACACAGATCCAGTTCTATAAACAAAGTGTAGTTTATGATACACGACAGTTTGTATGATTTATTTCAGTGCCATCGCGATTCAAAGAAAAACATGAAATGTCAGGTTATATCGAGAGCACGGTAACTTGTATGAGACAGACTATTATACACTCGGTGGTTTGATATAGACTATTGTTTGTTAGTATAAAACGATGTCCCAAAACAAGATTATATTATAACTAGCTGCTGCCCGCGGCTCTACCCGCAAAAAACTTGTAATTTTTCATACAAAATTCCACCCCCTATTTCACCCCTTTATGGGAGGAGTTTCCTAAAATTCTTTCTTAGCTGACGTCTCCTACTCATAATCTATATCTGTGCCAAATTTCATCTTCGTAAGACTAGTAATTTTTGAGATTTCGTGATCAATCAGTGAGTGAATGAATGAATGAATGACGTTTCGCTTTTATAAATATCGACGTTTATCTAAGTTTAAGGTTCTAAGTTTTATTCACAAACTAGTTTCATTCATGCCCGAAAGGTTTTGGATTCAAATTAGATTTAAACCTCTGAGTTTAATTCAATTTTCGTGTTCAGAGTAGTCAGTCAGCTAAGAAACATTGACTTTATCTAGTTTAATTTGACAAAAGAGAAGCGTTAAACTGTTTTGTTTTAAATATTTTACAAAATAAAATATAATTTATCAACCGGAGCCAATTAAATTATTATTGAGTCAATCTGGCGGTGAGTTGCGATTGAAATCGCTCTAGGCTGGGCAACATAACTAAATTCAGTCAACTTTTAAATTGAGATATTCGCAATATTAAGATAAACAAGCGACGATCACCGCGCTTCAGATAGAATCAGCATGCTTACCGCGTACCTACTTAGGTACCAGAACAAGCTAATTACATCGCTTAAGATGTTATCTCAGCGCTAATTTAGTATAATATCACTCTTCAGCGCCACTAATTGACCTACTATCAACACTGTTTATTGCAGCCGTTACTTCTATGACTCCCATACATCTTGGATTGTGTCTCTTTTGAAATGGGGTTCGAATAAGGGATATGTCATCTCTCTCTCTCTCATCATTTCTTACTTTTTCGCACCTAAACCGCTGAACCGTTTATCATGAAATTTCGATTCGACGGCCACACTTGCTTTAGGACGCTAGATGGCGCTACGTGTCTTTTGAATCATTTTGCTCCCGTGCGAAGTCACGCGGGTCGCTAGTTACATTTTGTGAAGCAATCGTTAGTTAGTTTTGTAACTTAGATCAATTTGTGTAAACATAGGGTTGATTGTTACATGGGGTCCGTAGTAACACGATGGGATAGTCTACGTCTGTAAAACATAGTATTAAATAAATAGCAGGTTGGACGACCATCACTTTTTGCCCAGCCTTTTCCCAAATATGTTGTAGTCGGCTTCCAGTGTAACCGAATGCCGCCAAGTACCAATACTTTATATTGACATGCACAACCCAGTTACTGGGTCTGCCTTACTAAGACTTTCGGGCTTCTTATCTTACTCGTTGAGTCAAAACTCCAAAGTCTTGAACATAGACGCCGAGTTGCTAGCCTGTCGGTTTTCTATCGATTACATTTTGGGGAGTGTGCGACGGAATTGCATGATTTGATTCCGTCAAGCCCGTTTCATCTAAGGACCACAAGACGTACGGCGAAGTGCCACCGGTTCATGGTGGACATCCCATTCATACGCACAAAGCGTTTTGAGAAAACATTCATTGCACGTACAGCTAGAGAGTGGAATTCTCTACCGGAGTCTGTGTTTCCTGTAAGATACAACCTGGGAGTCTTTAAGTCAAGAGTGAATAGGTTACTTCTAGGCAAGCGTGCTCCATCTTCGACCGCATCATCGCTTAACATCAGGTGAGATAGTGGTCAAACGCGAGCCTATCAAACAAAAAAAAAAAAAAAAAAAAAATAAGCGTTACGACTGTCAAACGAATAATGAACCTATGAAAGCCGGAATATTGATCCCGGAGGTCATAGGTTCTGTGCCATGTGTGTTCTATCATAGGCTACCAAACAGTTCATCACATCATTACCAGCCTTTTAATATCCCCACTGCTGGGGCACAGGCCTCCTCTTTGTGAGAGGGTGTGGGTCGTTATCCACCACGCGGGCCCTATGTGGGTTGGTGGATGTCACAATTGTGTCTTTGAATTTTTGATTCTATTATAGGGCATGCCGGTTTTCTCACAATGTTTTCCTTCACCGTTTTGATAGCAGTGGTGATAAAATAATTTACACAAAGTAAAGCGCCTGCCCTGGTTTGAACTCACGACCTAGAACTTGTAAATCGCGGCCGATACCACTGGGCCACCACTGCTCTCACCAAACAGTTACCAAAATATTATTTTTTAATGTTTCAATGTTAAATCAATAACTAATATGTTCCACTTGAGCACCAACCTTGACCTTCTCTCGCAGAGGTGATTGCACTCACTCGAGCAGCCAATGTTCTATGACTCTTCACTTTTTGCACATTTACTAACGGTTACACACGTCAGTGGTTAATCAAAGAATAGACAAACGCACTCACAACTAAAATGCACGGTCCCTAAGTTAAATCGAAAAGCTAGCTCATAACACGAAAAGAAATGCGCAAATTATGAGTGAAAAAGTCACTACACACCTACAGATTATTAACTCTCCCACGAACATGCGCGTTCGACAATGTGAAATTGCGTTTTCATAGAAATTTCATCTGTACCAACAACAATTTTAGAACAATCTGTGTGTCTTTACCCGACTAAGCTGAAGCCCAAAAGGTGTTTTTCTTCAAGGCACACATTGTAAAAAGTTGCGCGACGAGATTTAGCAACGCGGGCTCACTCTAAGGACGATTATAGAACGCTGCAGTTATGAATTTCTATTTCTATCTCATAGGTTTACGCTAATCTCGACCGGAATCTAGTTTTAAATTCATATACACGACTGAACATGGTGCCAGTATACGGTCTTAATATTTAATTGATAAAGTGAAGGTCGACTTCTAAAGTTTAGTCTGCTTTTTAACCAACTTCAAAAAGGAGGAGGTTCTCAATTCGTCTGTATGTTTTTAAAATATTGCATAGCTTCTATCGCGGGCCTTGAGCGTGGAGACCGAATCCAGAAATTCCGTAACGAAAATAACCTAACACCCCCCCACTCCGACCGGCACAGCGGTGATACTTTTTAGTTTTGCCATCTATTGATGAATAGTGATGACGATGACGATGACGATGACGATGACGATGACGATGACGATGATGGTGATGACGATATTAGTGTAATAGATAAAAAGTGTAACTTGAATTAATATCAAAGAAAAAAAAAACAAAGGAAAAAAAATACTGCATAAATAAAATAAATAAATAATTATAATTGCATAAGTTGATAAAAAAACTTTTTTACAAAAAAATAGAACCGACTTCCAAAAAAAGTGCAAAATAACTTAAATTTCGGAAGTCGGTGTTCCTGTTTTGTTTCTACGTTATTTGACACCGACTTCCGAATTTAAAGTTATTTTATAATTTTTGTGTTGTTTCTTTTTTAGAAGTATATTGTATTTTATGTAAAAAAGTTTTTATGTTTATTTATGCTTTGATTCCAACTACGTCTGAAACAAAAACTTGTATGAAATATTTTGCATGAGTACGTGACTGGCAGCTACGTGAATATCTTTAACAATTACATTTCTTAATCTAATAATAGATAACTCTTCTACGATCTAAAACAAATTACAAGTCTATCGCTCAACCGAGAACAAAGCCAATAATAAACTTGTCAAAACGCGAACCACATTCGATGAATTAAAATAAAAGATAGCAATTAGGTACGTGTCTATGAGTCTCAGAAAAAAACCACAGACTTTATGGATCTGTCAGGTGTTTGAATTAGTTAGTTATTAAATTAATAAATGTGTGATTGACGAGTATGGAGCAGGCTGGCTACGGCGATATAACGAGCAATCATAAAAACTAATAAATAATAATTTATGTGCAAGAACTTGGCTGCCACACTATCATTACTAGATTTTAAATTGAGTCTGTATTTGAACACGGAATTTATAATTACATAACTATAGTTAATTTATAAAATATGAGACTGTATATTTATTTAGATATGCTTGCACCACTAATCATTAAATGCATTTTAACTGTAAACGTATTTTAAACATACCTATACATATAGAACGATGATTTAAATGCATCAAGCACGATTTGTGATCTAAACCAAATCAATTAACATCTGTAATCTATTCAGTGAGTCAAACCACAAAAGCTAGATATTTCTTTAGTAATATTTAATACATTTCATTTTAATGACTTCTAAAGACAGTTTGGCACTTCTGCAGAAGCCATTAATTTTACCTGCGAAGTATTAAAATACCCAAGGTTATGGTCTTATGAATCATGTTTAGTGCCAATGTGAGGACTTCAAACATTTTACTGGTTTCTAATTGGTCGTATTATTAATGGGCGAAAATTCAAGGTTGGAACCAGAGTAGGAACTGAGATTTATTGATTTGTTCCTAAGATAAATTACTACAGACTATTAAGTGCTCGCAAAACGGGACGAGGTTGCCAAATTGTTTAGAAGTATCAAGTTATTTATTTAGACTTGATGCACGGTGGTGGAAGGTCAGATCATTTTCTACCAGTCAACCAAGGGTGGTGAAGAGATAACACGGCAGGTGGATGGTTTAGTCGTACCGGATACCGTTTTGGAAGGCCTCCAACAAGAACGTAGGAACCCACGGAATGCCAGAAGCACAAGTCACTGGTCGTTGTTGTGATGCTTGGGGAAGGCTTACTGTATATATACCTACATGTAAAGTGGTCTTCTTAAGGCTGAATGATGAAAAAGATAGATCAGCAGCTCTCTAAATTGGCCCTTCGAGTGTTGCTTTCGGCTACCTACCGTGAGAGTTCCCTAATAAACCTGTCCACTCGACCAAACGAGCTGTGATTGACAAATCATTTGTTATTATTTTCTTTGACACATCAACGTTCATAACACTTCAACAACCAAAAGGTAACATTCGCTGTTCACATGTCATATTTGATATGTGTGTCATATTATTTTGTAGATGTTTTTGTGTGAGTATTATTTTTTTGTGATGAATCTAACATGTTTGGTTTTGTTACCGTTAATGTCACCGTTAGCGCAAAAACGTTTTGATTTGGTATTGATTCTTGTAATCGATCTTACTGTTGATCTGTTAGGTTGGGTACAAACTCGCGACTTTCTAACTCATGTGCAATCGTGCAAGTGGAAGCTCATTATTTTCTGCAACACGTTTTGTTTAAGGGCCTTCTCGCGGTCCAGTGGCGCTCTCATTGAATAAAAAATCGTAGCATAGCACAGAAAATAAATATTAAAAAATCCAACTTCACGTTTGTTAGTAGGCAAAAGTGCCAAAAACGGCCGTTTCTGACACTTTTGCCTACTACTTTGGATACGAAACATTTTGGGACCTGTTTTAACAACATAAAAATTCTTTATCCTCTTTGTAACAAACGTGAAGTTGGATTTTTTAATATTTATTTTCTGTGCTATGCTACGATTTTTTATTCAATGAGGGCGCCACTGGACCGCGAGAAGGGCCTTCGACTTATCAAGGCAAGTTATCATCATCAGCCTTTTAATGTCCCCACTGCTGGGGCACAGGCCTTCTCACTGTGAGAGGGTGTGGGCCATAATCCACCAAGCGGGCCCAATGCGGATTGGTGGATGTCACATGCCTTCGAATTTTGGTTCTAAGACATGCCGGTGTCCTCGTGATGTTTCCATTCACCGTTTTGAGAGCAGTGGTGATGAAATAATTAACACAAAGTAAAGCGCCTGCCTGGGTTTGAATTCATGAAAAATTAATTATCTAACGACATAGATATTACTAGCTTCTGCCAGCGGCTTCACCCGCATGTAATTAGTACTTTCCCCACTATAAATTTTAGCTTATTTGCTATTCCAGACTATAATCTATAACTGTGCTAAAATTCATCTTGATCCGTTCAGCCGTTCTGGCGTGATTGAGTAACAAACATCAATCCTAACTTTCGCATTTATAATATTACTAACTTCTGTCAGCGGCTTCGCCTGCTTGGTATTATTACCTCACATTATAAATTATAGCGTATGTGTTATTCAGGAGTATAAGCAATATTACTGTAAAACTTCATCAAAATCCCTTCAGTAGTTTTTGCGTGAAAGAGTAACAAACATACATTCTCACAAATTTTCACCTTAATAATATTAGTAGGACTAGCTGGTCCCGCGGTTTCACCCACATAGACCTGGATAAAAAGTAACCTATGTTGTATCCTAGGGTATAAGTTATCTACATATCAAATTTTATCCAAGTCGGTCCAGCCGTATGAGCGTAAAGAAGTAACAAACATACAAACACACACACTGACAAACTTTCGCCTTTATAATATTAGTGTGGTATTATTAGTGGGATACGTGATGTCGTTACCTACTTTTTTTCATACCATGATGTTCTAGAGTGAACTTGCGACGATGAGGGCGCGTGCAGGCACGGTGGCGCGCGACGAGCTCAACCGGAGCATCGCCAGTACTTGTAGCGAGCAGTAGAGGCTAAGGTTGACTTGTTTTCTCATGGTAAAACAAAAGAAGATCGCTCGCTAGTGCATAGTCACTTCAGTATAGACGCCAACAGCGGTTTCATAATAATTAATTATGTATGATACTTCGCACCTACGCTAGCTCCTTACCCTGTTCAAAACCTCAATCTTTTTGTGTTTTTTGTGTTGTAGCATTTCGAGTCTCATTTGTCATGATTCGAAGCTCGAATAAAATTAAAAAATACACGTATTTTCCCAGTATTAATTTTTGGTTCTAGTTTCTAAATACATAATCTTAACTAGAGCACAGCCAGAACTAGTTAGTAGTCCAGCAGAAGCTACTCTATAAGATAAGTGCGGCTCATTCATTAGCATCAGCCTCACCCTCCATCACCGGGATTATCGTCAGCATCTCTAAACTAACACGACTTTACTAATAACTCAAGTCTCAATCGTTTCTAGTCATTACAAATAAGTAGTTCGTCGTGTGGTCTCAGACTAGATTTGTGTTAAGATACTCGTCATCATTCTCCTGCCCTTATCCCAATTTATTTGGTTAAGATACTCGTATATGCCACAAAATATGGTCTCTAATCTCTAAGTAGCATAAAACAAGTCCCTGTCCGTGTCTGTCTGTTTCTTCGCTTACTTCTTCTAAACCACGCAACGGATTATGATACGGTTTTCACTAATAGAAAGAGCGATAAACTGTGGACCTATATGTATAATTTGCACCCGTGCGTAGCCGGAGCGAGTCGCTAGTATTAATATAAAGAACTTTATGACTATGTCTAGTTTCTTTCTTCTAAACATTAAGACTGGATGGTTTATTTGTAGAAAGTAAGTAGATAAATTACATGATGTAATAATAAGCTTGGACAAAGCTTTTCTACAATTACTTCAGAGGTTAAACTGAGTAACATTCTACCGGTAGGTAAAACAAAAGTCTCAAATATTCAGGATTCACAACGTGTCATTTGTCTATCCTACACATCTTGGACTTTTGACAATCAGCCCTGTGAAAATTTATCATCTGCCTAGTCGTAATTTCTTAGTGACCGCCCGGAGTCTGGACTTGTGCACCCTGTTACATGGGGCTAAAGGAAAACTGGCAAAATGTGGGTGTCGGTGTACTATACAGGGTGTAACGAAATGGGTGGTCAAATTTTAAATACTGCTTCTGGCATCTTTGGACCACCAATACTAATTTTGATCTGCTGATGATAACTTTTACTTTAGTCTACTAGCTAGGTACATAACTAGACTCCGAGCTGTACTGAGAAAATTTTAATGAATACATTGGTTCGTACAATGACAGACTACGCACAATCTGATAATCTGGGTCTAAAAGCTTGAAATTTTGTTTCTTTAGTATCGAAGGTGAACACTAATAGAGGAAGTTTTGAAAATTCACTCCTTAAAAGGGAATAGGAGGTGAAGCTTTGAAATGAAGTTCCTTCCGCCCCAACGGCAAAAAATCACCCAGCCCTTGTGTAGAAAAATATTATGACACTTTACCTGACTCAGGGACCAAACCCAAGTCCCCCATACTCAGCAGTCGCGTCCTCGAGCACTAGTCCACCGATTAGTAAGTACAAGTTGTACAAGCACTTGATTTATTCGATTCCAACCAAGTTAGGTTCAGTTAATACTGTTTGACACGCAATTCATTAATTCACCGACCAATCAAATCAACAGATTTACGTGTTTATGTGGCGAAAGCAGGGCCATTAGAACAGACAGAACACTTTCTTAAAATATCTCCACCAGATATTAAATCTAGTATTTGGCCAGCAGTAACTCATGGCTCTAACTAAATAATACTCTATAAAGTATTATACTCTATTATCTAGGATAATAATTAATTTCTTGAAACTGGGACATTGACCTTGTGCGTACAGTCGATAGCACTAGAGTTACTATTTATGTCCCATACAAGCTCAGGCGTTCTCACCACACAGTAGATATGAAACAGAAAATGAGCTTTATCAAACAAGATTGTCTCTCTCACTCTAAGCTCTAATAGCAGGGTGGGCAAGTCTTTTATTAGGTTTTGCCCGATTCAAATCAAAGGAATCAAAGGACGCGAGTCCTTATAATATAGAAATAACAAGATCACTGATAGAGGGTTAGATACAGAGACAATGAATGAGAAGAGAGATGAATTTTAGCAATGTTTTTCTTAACACTTTGTACGTCAGCTTTTGGGCTGCATGGGGCTTGTACATATAAGTAAGTATTTACAACTGTATTCTGCGTACTTCTTCACGGACTAAAGGCGTGACGCGTGATGCTCCCACGTTAAATTGTAGCGTTTTCGACCTTCTCACATTTCATACAGCAAGTGGTTTGAACACTTGCAACGACAAGCACATCTTCGAATCACGACGAAGTTAGGTCTCTGTTAACTATCTACTCCAGCCTCCTCCATGCCCTTTGTGCGGAGTGCGTGAGATAGCGCGGAACCTCCTCGGTGCGTGTTTATTGTAATCTGAGCGTAGTATCATGGTAATGAGCTGGCTGTGAAATGGGCTGTGTGTTGTCGTGTGACCTCTTAATGTGAGTAGTGAGCAGGTGCGAATATTCTGTTTACAATCAAATTACCGTACATTAAATGAAACACCGAAGGATAGAAGGACGAATTCGAGCTTAACAGACAAATGTGTTGCTGGGGAGTTTGTTGCGCCACTTCTTCCTGCCAGCTAAAACACCAGGAAGTTGTGATGGGCGGACGTTTTGAAGGACTAAACTCTGTCGTTCAAAAAGTGCTTGCTCTCAGCCTAGTTTGAAAAAAGTGACTTTTAGTTTTGTATTTTGACAGGAATGAGTTGCAGAAATGATATTCTATTCAGATGAACATTTTTTTAACCGCATTAAAAAACGGAGGTTTAGTATTCGACCCCATAATACAAACATACATGTATGTATGTTTGTCCGCGATTTTCTCGAAAAATACTGATCCGAATTTTATGGGGTTTTCGTTATTCTAAAACATAGTTTCAAGGAAGGTTTTAGTATGTACCTAATACATTAGTATCTGATGAAGATCTTCGGAGATAGGCGGTGGAACTCTTCAATAACGAACATCAAATGACTCGCGATTACTATGATAGTTTATCTATGTATTGTTATCACAATTTAATGAGGAACCACAACTAAAAAGTGAAAAATTAAAAAAAACTTTTTTACAAAAAATAACTTTAATTTGGGAAGTCGGTGTCAGAACGAAGAAACAGAACCAGAAACACCGAATTCCGAAATTAAAGTTATTTTACACTTTTTTTTTGGAAGGCGGTTCTATTTTTTGGTTGTAATAAAATTTTGTACAAGTTAATTTCGGTACAGTATTTTTTAAAGAATTGGCTTTATTCTTTTCTTGAGGTGTTTTAGAAGGTGATTGATGTTACGTCACTCAGAAGAGGGGCGTCAACGCGACGTCCACAGCTTTTGGTCAGTTAATTATTGATTTATGATAAATTAGGTAACTGGCTGCTGTCGTATATATTATAGACATCAATAGTGTTATGTTATGAATCACCTGCCTAGCCTTTTCAATAAAGCGTTAAGAAAATGATACAATATTATACTAAAGCTCGCACACCGAATCGTCTATTTGGCAATGAGTGGGGATTATCCGCCACTCTATCACAATATCACTGTAATCCGATTACATCCGCTCACCGGTCACCATATGTCATGCGGATTATATGCTCACAACCGTATTTGGGCATATTGGGATATTATCGATTGATTCACTGAGTTAAGTCGAATCCATAACTTAAGAGTTCACGGTTGACTTTTGATAGCTTTTCGACTAAAACGTACCAGTGGGCCATGTTGCGCCAACTAGCCAACTAGCCAGTTAACAAAGTATCATGTTTTACTAAACGGCGCCATTCAACTAGCGGCCTAAATAATATTCAGCCATTTAATCAAACAGCTAGGCAAATGACTTGAATCGATTACGTTTAATTTAATGATAAATGATGTTTATTTAGTAAATAGGTTACAAGGTACACTTTTACACGTCAATGTTTTTCGTCAGTTTAAGCTAGATGAGGCCGGTGTTTCCTAGCTGACTACCCTGAGAAGAAACACCGAAACAAACTCAATGGTCAAAGTCTCTTTTAAAGTGTTCAAATCCATACAATGTGTACTGGTTAAATCATATGAGAACCATGTACGTTTATGTCTGGGATGAGCTTTTTGAAGAAAGAAACACACAATTTTTTGTGTGTTGCTGCAATGGTGTGACCTGTGTCTTGTCCAGACAGTGCAAGCATTTGTCAGTCATCGCGAAGCTCAACTCAGAACTTTGAGGAGCTCAACGAACCGACGAACAATACCAAAGTAAGGACATTTGAGTAGATCGCAAAAATACTCAAACTGCCAGACAATCATAAAATCTACATGAATATAACGACATAAATACGAGTAGTTCTCGCATTCACATTATTCTATATGAGGACCATGCAGCTTAGTGTCTGTAGTGGTCTTTTGAAGAAAGAACCAAACATATTTGAGTGGACCTGTCCAGTTAGTGCAAGAATTTGTCAATAGTCGAATAGCTCAACTTAAAAACCACTAAGGAGCTCAATGACTTGACGAACAATACCAAAGAAAAGACATTTGGGTAGGCCGCAAAAGTACTCAAACTGTCAGACAACGTTAAAAAATTACTGTAAAAAGGAGGAGAAAATAATAATAATAACCCACATAGTCCCCACATTTACAATAATTAAGTAATCAAATAAAAAAAATATAATACTTTACAAAGTAAATATTCGTGTCAAACAAAATAGTAATAATAATATGTCAATCAAAAAATAAAAATAAATATAATACTTAACAAAGTATTCAAGTCAAAAAAAATAATAATATAATACTATATAAGTATTCATGTCAAAAACGAATATTAAAAAAGAATATTTAAAAAAATTTCATCAGTAAGTAGTACATATGAAAACAATGGCTCATGTATATCATTGAAGCAGCTCAATCCCACGCCTTTTTGTCCTCAAGAAAGTCATTAATTTTGTAAAAAGCTTTCTGGCATAGCTTACGTTTAATAAATGATTTAAATTTAAATTTATTAATAATATATAAAAATTTAAATTTATTATTTAATTTGACCAGACATTTGACACAGACGTTTGAGAAAGAATGCGGCAAGTTATAAAAGAGCTTAAAGGAACCTAACATAAAGGACATGACCGGGATTTCGTTCGCTCGTATTGCTCGCTCACTCTAGCCCCTAATTTAGGATTTCGATTAGAATCTCCTTCGAACTTAACCTGTCCGAGTCGGGGAGACTTAAGTTCTTCTCGTCATATGGTCATCCTATTATATGAATGACCTAAGCCTTAGCTAGCCAGTTCCTTAAGTGTTGTATTTGATGCATCGGCTGTATATCATTCGGGCCGCTAGTTGTATGGCGCCGTTTAGTTATTTGAATGGGCTGTAAACTGAATGGCGAAATTTAGTTTACTGTGACAGGTATATAATAAATTTGTTAAAAAACTGGCCAAAACATGAATGCAGGTTACAAGTCTAATCTCACTGTACAGTGGCCACCACTGTACAGGCCTGGGTAGGTAAGCATTCAGGTTCCAGCAAACTCCGCGAAAAATAATAGCCCAACGATGGGATGACGACCATAAGCGCTAAAAAATAGTTGAAAAGCGGAGGAAAATTCTGCAAAAAGCTGCACAAAGATCCTGCTCTATAGGATACGAGAGCAAATAGGTATAGTTGTGTAATAGTTTTTACAATGTTTTTGAAGAAGCACCAATAGGAAGAAAATACGTTTGTTAACGCAGACTACAACCCAGTAGCACAATAAATTAAAGATAATAGCTTAATCGTTTTAGATAAACATAAAATAAATCAGCGAACGCACAATGGTCCACCATGGACTGAGTGCGGAAACCATATCATCAGATAGATAGATAAACCATGGTAGCGACATTCCGACGTTTTCTTAAAACAAGATGTCGCAATTTGGAGATGACCACAGAATAACAATCACTTAACTTTTAGGCACTCATTACTGCGCCGGCGCATGGCGTGCCGGCACAACTGCGCATTAAGATATACATCATCTTTAGAGTTCCTCCTTAAAAGGAAAACGGAACTTTTATAATATAACTATTTTCTCGAGATCCATGCAATGTAGGAATTTGAATTTTGACAAAATGGTCTTGATGACGCGCATGTGGAGCGACAGTCAAAGACATTTTTCTAAAATTATTATTAATATATTTATTTCAGATTAAAAAAAACACACAAGGTCAATAAATTAAACTTAAATATTACAAAAACAGATCACACACTGACAAGAACAGATTAAAGTTATATTAAAACAAAAAATATGTTAAGATTTTTACACGAACACAAGAACAACAACTAACTTTAAACTAACCATTTAAGAAGTCAGTTCGATTCGAAAAGGAGTAATAAAGTGATATATTTTTTAGGATCCTATAGAAAAATCTCAAAGCTTTTTTAACATTTTAACTTTTCGTTACATTTAGTGGGTTATCATACTATTTAGTTGAGCCATATTTTGTGACAGAATTCTATCCGTTTGCTTATTCCGTTTTATTGGGAACCCTTATTTTGCGAGCCCAACTCGCTCTTAACCGGTTTTATAGTGCAACACTAAAATATTACAATATTTTATGTTTTTAGTTTTATTATGTCTTCGTCATCATTCTAGAAGATTTTAAACAAGTTGAGGTCATCTTTCTGTCTGGCCAGATGCAATTATATTTTGAGTAACCCAGAATAAAACATAAAGCTTGTGCATTTATTTTACTTAGCCAAATTCTTCATATTCCGACATTATTAATACGACTAATATTGTAGAATGGAGAAAAGGGTAACTCTTTAGGTACGTTAAGTTATATTGCAGTGGGTAATTAACTACGCCTCTACTAAAGGACCACGCCAAAAGGAAATGTGGCACTATCCTTCTTCTGGATAAAAAACCAACCACGACAAAAGGCGCCCGGCACACTATTTATAACTACTGCAAAACCCTAAGACAAAATCAAAAATAGCGATCAGAAAAACGTCGAGGCATTGACGCTCAGCGAGTCCCCGAGAAACGGTTCAACGGTCTTCAACCCCGCAACGAAATTAATCAGAAAAGAATAGTGGAGAACGACGGGAGAAGCAGCGGATAATATTTTGAACGGTACAATATAAATATTGGCTTTTATTCCGATATAACAAAGCTAGCTAACCTTCAAAAACCGAATACCACAAATATCATTAGCTCAGTTTTCTAATTGCCATTCTCCGCCATCTATCATAAACTAACCCAGTTCCATTCACTCCATATTGACATAATTTAAATGTCAATTACTTAATATCGCCGTAACCGTCACGCAGTCGAGTTTATAGCGAGGTGGGCGCCATTAGCCCGTCAGCGTGACACGTGACCATCAATCATGGCGTCGAATTAGGAGGTAGGCAGAGAAGCGAGCGGCCCACGCGGTGTGAGAGGCTGGCTATTGGTTATTGAGTGAGATTTTATCTATTGTAATGATGTGTGTATTAGGTACTGGCCAATAAGCTCTCATAAAATAATGTTTTACTAATGGATTTATTAAAAAAGACTAAGTGATTAATACAGGTGACTTTTGCTCATACATAAATGGTGTTACATAATAAAGAGTATTCTATTCTATTCTATAATATCCACCCGACCAGGTTTCGAGAAACCGAAATACATGTTCTTCGATTTCGGCGGTCTCTCCAGTTCTGAAGCTATGGCGCTAGATGGCGCGCTTCTCCCAGCCTTCTCCGATTTTCGGTATCTCGGTTCGATATTCGAGAAAGCGATGGCGAAATAGATCGCAGTCCGATCTTTAAGCACAGAATTAACACTGGATGGATGAAATGGCGGCAGGTCACCGGGACTATCTGCGACTCCCGCATTCCCCTTAAATTTAAGGGGAAGATTTATAAAACAATGGTTAGACCTGCCGTCTTGTACGGTTCAGAATGTTGGGCCACAAAAGGGATGAATGAAAAGCAATTGCACGCAGCTGAGATGAGAATGCTAAGAGTGATGTGTGGTGTTACGCGCATGGATAGAATTAGGAATGAGTAAAAGAGGAAGTATGAAAGTGGCACTGCTGACTGAAAAGTTGTGTGAAAATCGGTTATCATGGTATGGGCATGTGATGCGAAGGAATGAAGAAAATGTCGTGAGGAGAGTCTTGTCTATGGATGTGGATGGCTATAAGAGTAGGGGAAGGCCAAAGAAACGATGGTTGGACTGTGTGAAAAAGGATATGGGTAAAAAGGGGTGACTACATAGATGACATAGATGACGGCTAATAGAGGAGTATGGAAGAAAAAGACATGTTGCGCCGACCCCAAATAAATTGGGATAAGGGCAGGTGAATGATGATTATCCAGACCAAGTTTCGATTGCGGTTGCCAATATCAAGCGGGACTCCAATCTAAAGAAGTACGCAGAAATATTACAGGAGCACTCCTTCTTACCTCACTCTCATAGCTCGACGGGACGGCAATCCGACACGAGCGGGCTTCACGAGCATTACGAAGCGCGGGAGTGAAACACCGCCAACTTTCAAGCTGTGGGCTGCAACTGCGAAATTCCTAACCCAATAAGGTTTTTCTCAAAAACTCGAATAGGTACCAGAGAAATTGCAGAGGAGTTACCAACCTCGAGACAAATCGAAAAATCTATCATTCAATGACACCAACTCTACTGGGTCTCTACTACTGTTTGCAAAGGTATTTAGTCACACAACATTCTTTCTGTGACACCTACATATGTTCACAAACGCCCACGCATCCCCATAACCTCTAATTAAAAGCCAATCAAGTGAGTCCGCTCGTAAAGTTAATGATTATACAATTAGTTTGGAAGCGCCACAGACTCGCAGACACAGTGCAACAACTCTTTATTTGGTGACTTCGGTGGACACGTTTCCAAATTGGCGCAAGTTTACTGCCAATTAGAAGAAACTTTAGATGCCACAGAGTAAAGAGATGCAGTACACCTATCAATTTTTATTTTGTCCGGAAATATTACGCAGATTTTAGCTAAGGCTGAGAGAAAAACTTTTGCTTTCATACTATCACAGATAATATAATACTAGCGTAATACTATTAAATTAAATTACTATTTTTCATACTGTCCCATAGCTGGGCAAAGGGCTCCTCATGCTTTTCCATGTTGTACCTATGTTGTCTTAAATTACCCATATCAAACACGATTATTTAATATGGCAAAGATTTAAAAGTATAGGCGTTTATAAAATTTTCACTGCATTAAATTGTTTGACTAAGACAGCCTTATACAAAGAAATTACCGCTTTATTATTGCAGTATCAGATCTTAGATTACCAAAAAACTGTAAATAGCCTCTCTGTCATTGTTGCACAGTTACGAGTAGCTTGTCATTCAAATAGCTTATTAATAAAGTAATATTTTAATTAATAGATATAAAATAACGTTCGTCCCACGGCGTCGTTAACAACGGGTGGTCCGACATTTTGAATGTGTTCAAAGACCAACACGTTGTTTAGGAACATGACCTTTTGATTAATAAATTATTAATCAATTACTATTGCAATAAATTTCTCGTTTCTGCTTTAGGATGAAGATATCAGTGTCTTTTATAGTTAATGTTATTTTTGTTTTACTCTGTCATAATTTTAAGATGCCGTTATTGTGAAAAACCGTTGAATTATGATCTATGTCTGTCTGTATCTCAAAGGTTAGGTTGAGTTTATGTTTAGCTGATGGTTTATAAACTTAATGTATTAATTGCTTAATTGGTAAACCACTATCACATGGAATAATGGCTAGAAAACTGTATGACATTTAATCCGAATTTATGAGCGACTCGATCATTAATTGGAAAAATGTGTGTGTTCAAGTAATACTTGGTGATGGCAGAACTCAGACAATATCCAAGACATTAGTCCTAGCGGTATCCATATCATATTATCTAGATTTTACCGTAACCGATTAATCAGTTAATTAATAAATGCTAATTAGTTAATTAAAAGATTAGTTAAGTAAATAACACGCATAATTTTCACGCTCAAAAACTAGAAATATTTTATGATTTATAGGAAATTCCTATAAAACTGGTACTTAGCTAGACTCAACCGGTTATTTTTTGGAAAAAACTATCCAATTAACTAGACTTGGAATGTGTCTATTCAAATAACTATGAATCTATGTTTAATTAAGTTACGGGAAAATTTGCTGTATATTACAGTTACGAATGGTTTATCATCATCATTTCAGCCGAAAGACGTCCACTGCTGGACATAGTCCTCCTATGTGTCGTCACACCGACCGGTCCTGTGCATCTCGATTTCATCGGCTTCCCGCGACAATCACCAGAACATTGGTTCACCTTGTGGGAGGCCTTAAGGGCCTTCTCGCGGTCCAGTGGCGCCCTCATTGAATAAAAAATCGTAGCATAGCACAGAAAATAAATATTAAATGGATTTTTTAATATTAAGCTACGATTTTTTATTCAATGAGGGCGCCACTGGACCGCGAGAGGGGCCTTAAAACGCTGCGTCTTCCGGTACGTGGTCGCCACTCCAGAACTTTTCGACCCCATCGACCATCTGTTCTGTGAGCAATGTGCCCTGCCCACTGCCACTTCAGTTTGGCGATTCCTCAGGCTATGTCGGTAACCTTGGTTTTCTTGCAGATATTATCATTCCTGATTCGATCACGCAAGGAAACTGCGAATAGGTATAGGGCTATACCTCCTCTCCATTACCCTTTAGGTGACTTACGAATAGTTATGATCAATAAATTCACCAATTTCTGAAACACCAATCAACTTCAATCAAGTGTCTAATCTCACGTCGATATGAAATTGGTTATTCGTCCGAGCTACCAATCAGACAATCACGACAGCTAATGAGTTTGCCTGCACATTTTAATCGACATTTTGGACTAACATTTAGTTGAGCTATTCCAATTATAACGCAGTTTGTATAAATCACTAACTCTCAAATTTATTTCTGGTCGGCGCAAAATATTATGTTTTAAATTAGTTGATTATTTATTATTTTATCTCTTTAAAACATTATAATGCGTAGTGTCAACTTCACGGCTAGTTTTTGAGCACTTTTTTATATTATAACAAGACTTTGGTACTGTACGTCACCAAAAATCAGTCAATTCTGATGGTCTAGTTAATTCAGCTGTATTATCTGTCGCACAATCCATTCGTCGTTTTTTTATCTTCCCTATTCACACAGCCAAATTCATGCTCTAAACTTTGCTCACCTTTGTTCGGTGTGTTCCTTGAACGTTGGGTTACACCTTGGTCCACTGTATCCTCTGCTCTGTGCGCACTGAGCCACTGACTCACGCCTCGTCTGGAGAGGCTCATTATTACATATTTATGTCATGTATTACGTGCCGACATGTTTGCAGCAGCGCGGCTTCCGCAAACAATCGCCGCGCTCCAATATATTGGGCGTTTCACAGAAGTTATACATATAAATAATTACCAGCAAGGAATCTAGGCGATTGCTGTGCGTGGAGAGTATTCAGGTTAGCTATATGGAGCATTTTCGTAATATTCTTTCAAAATTTCGACCGAAATAGCCTAAAAAAATCCCGAAGAGTCAGTACTGGGCACTAGAATAGAAAGGGCATATCGCTCATAGAACGGATGGCCGAAAGTTTCGGAGTGGTATCATGTCCAGCCACGTCCAGCTCCGTCTTTCAACTGCTTGCAGATAATGATGCTTCCGAGGCAATAAAACGTAGAAATCTGTCATTGGCAATAATTTCCTGGGAGTAGTTATTACTATGACTTCCATTAAATGTGTAATAAACTGTTGTACAGTGTAGTTTATTCAATCACAGATGACTCGAGCTCATTCTGTAATTCTTATTCTTACCGTAAACTTGACGATCCATAAATGTCGAAACAAATTAAATGTGTACTTCGTACTATTAAATACGTTATATATTTCTAATCAGTGAGAATCAAGGAAAGTCATTACCTTTAAATACTCGTCTTTATTATGCCTACGTTTGTGTTCAGTTTGAGCAAACCGTGAAGTCGTAATCATTCAGGCAATTAATAGACTAATAAACCATGACTTAATATAAATACGACCTCACCAGCACTACGCTCTCTTGAATGACGGCATGCTCTCGAGTCAGCCCCGCAAAGTAGGCGTGAAATTGTAAAATTAAGTCTTGAGAGAATTATTTAATTAAATTAATTTATGAAGTCAATTTAGTTTTCAAGTGCTTGTGATTATGTTTACGATTTGCTAAATAACTGTATTATTTTATGTTTAAATTTCTGTGATGATGATGTTGTTTCTAAAAAGTTTGTTTCAGCAGAATCTCAGAAGATATACATTATGATAATTTTATGTCATTAAGCGATTTTTATGTCAAGCGCGGGCTTCCGGACGGTGAGCTACCCGTTGCTCGCCGTCTGGAAGCCCGCGCTTGCGTTGCCGGGAATCGCCCTTTGGACCCACAAGCATGAGAGGTGTGGCCTTAACCACGGGGCTACCGTTCCATCTCATGGTAATGGACAATTAAAAATAACAACTTCATTGTTTTGTGACGTATTTCCTCCTGCCTGACAAATTTTATTGGCATCATCTGTCCCGACTTAGTAATCCTTCGGCCCCATTATACCTAAGTCACAGATCGATCAAGCCCACTCTGTGATGACAGCGAGCTAACGAACGGGCTCCGGCATCATCTAGATTAGATGTATTTGCTTTATGTACTACACAATTATTATCACTAGAGCTGATCTCGCGCTACACTTGCAGATCATCGATAGTTTTAAATAAGATTTAGATCGATAAACTGATTGCATATCGATTGTGTATTGAAGCTTCAAAAGAAATTGTCGCTAAAACGCTGTTTGATCTAAAATTGAGTTTTTAAATAATACGTAAACGATAAAATTATGTACTTATCAGCTTCTAAAATACTTGCTGAATAATTAGCTAGATAAGATAACAATCTTTTATTTTTTCTAGAGAATCCGAACCTCAATCTTTCAAGTATCGATACACTCGATCAAATCAACTGTGGTAGATGTGGGTGCGTCGATACTCAGCCCTACTTATTGTACCACTTTGTGCTGATTTGCAGTCGCGCCGAGATTTACACAAATTGAATCGTTTCCATCTCGGCATCGAGGAAATGCACTACAGATTCTATATCGTATCGCTTGATTATCATGTCGACGAGAAAGTTGGTATCGGTATCAGATTTACGGTCTCGGTATCGGTATCATGCGGCGTCACTAATTGTGAGTAAGCTTGGGGGCGGTATCGTTGGGAGATTGTTAGGCCACGATTAGTGGGCTCCGGGCTGTTTCCAAAGATAAATATGTTAATTTACAGGTAAACAGTACTTAACATAGATTAATTTTGTGTGAAAGTTAACAAAACCAAAGTTATGATGCAGTAACAGTTTACTTATTTAATCAACTAAAAATTAATGCCTCGTTGGCGTAGTGGCAGCAAGCACCAGTGCTCAGAAAGGACTCCTACGATTGTCACGACGCGCAATGTGTTTGGAGTTTCTCCTTCAGGGATTGGTCAGTAGCAGCCCGTTGTGTGTTTCTATACCCGACTTATGGCAATATGCTCGTCATTTCAAGACATTTAAATATAACTGGCATGATACCAATCCTTCGGACCGACATTTAAGACGGCCAATCTCAGCGGATACTAGCCATCGACGACATTTTAATAATAAAGTGTGTGCAATCTGTTTTCACCCTTTATAGTCCGATAAAATGGTAGTAGGTAGTATATAACGATATTAAGTTGTTAAAATAAATTCTCGACTGTTCAACTACTCCCACTTTCCTGAAACAACCCTCAATCGTCCACCCACTCTCCGACATCGTTATTAGCCAGCTGATAGCCCCACCGTCACAGCTTAGGCTAATCTTTGCCATAACTATGAACTGTAATCACTGCTCCTCAATCAATGAGACCTGGACCTCTGAGGCTGAACCTCTGAGATTACTTGCTGTCGGACGAGATTATCATTCTGAGACTCTTTATCTTGCACTTTGTCGCAGTCTCAACATGGAGGGTAGTTGAAGAAAGGCCAGTCAACACAATACCGAAACAAGGGTTCTACGATAATCAGACTCACAAGCACTATTGCTGAACACGAGTCCTGTGCAGGTGTATTCGCTAACTCAGTTGACATCAATTTGATAGGCACTTTGCAGTACATTGCTACTTTGCTCGGTGGACATCGATTATAATAGGCACTACGTGGTACATAATATATTTGTTTTCCTATACGTCAAAGCAGTAATGTACTGCATAGTGCCTATCAAATTGATGCCAACTGAGTTAGCGAATAGACCTGCATGTTTCGTTTCCCGGCTCGGGTAAGTGCTTGGAATCTCTGGAATTTCTCTGTAACAGACTGGTGTCTGAACCAAGCACCCGGTTGATAGCAATAGGCTCGTCCTCTCTTTTATGGGACGTTAAACATAACTTCTATTTGGATGTACTACAGAGACACCTCTGCCTAAACCTTCGGGAAAATCAGGCATGATGTTATGTTTGTGCTAGTTAAAAAGGAGTAGACACATTTTATCAGATGCTCTCAAACAGTTTTATAAGAAACTGGCGACCCACCCTAGCTTTGCTCGGGTAAAAATTATACCCTTAAATCTTCCTCATGAAACACTCTGTCTATGGGTGAAATCCGCATAAAAATCCGTTTAACGGTTTTTGAGTTTATACAAACTGACAGACAGACGTCACGGAGGACTTTGTTTTATAATATGTAGTGATCAGTTGAAAGCAGGATCATCTATCTTCTCCTCGATAGATGCCCTAACTTTGCAACTCCTCAAGCCATCTAGATACATCAGTTAAATTGATGTATATCTTAATGTATGCTACACTCCGAGGACCAGCGTATCCGCTCACACTCCCCGATACGTAACACCGCTGCAGGCCCGGCAGCCCGCCACAGAAGTGATAGTGATTCATAACAGCCGCACGGGTCGATCCATCAGGTTAAGCTACGTTTGCCGGCTTGGTCCATGGTTGGGTGACCATCTTTACATACCGAGACTCCTCCGTGCCTCGGAAAGCACGTTAAGCCGTTAGTCCCGGCTGGCAATCGTGGATCTTTGACAGTAGTTACGGCTCGTCAGAAGCCCGAAAGTCTGACAACCAGTCTTACCAAGGGATATAGTATTACCCAGTAACTGGGTTGTGGAGGTTAGATAGGCAGTCGCTCCATGTAAAATACTGGTATTCAACTGCATCCGGTTAAACTGGAAGCCGACCCCAAGTTAGTTGAAAAAGGGCTAAGTAGATTGAGTGATTCAGCGTTGGAAGAGTAAACCTTCCGATCTTTCCTGCCGTATGTTCTGATTGAACGCAACGTAAAGATTTATTTAGATGGTAATGTATCGCGGGCGGTTGTCGAGTTATTGGACACAGATACTTAGTGACGCCTGTTCATATAAATTAGTACGAAAGAGTTCTATTGTTTAGTAGTGCTAAGTTGTAGATTTAATTTAATAGTTATTTTAGTATGAGTTCTGAATAGGTACATTCATTTTATTTGTCTTTCAGTGACAGAATATGATTTTTATTATAACACATATATGAACTTTTTGTTATGTTTTGGATTGCTACTAGATGTTACGGGGCGTTTATTGTACGCGTGTATAAAAATTCTGTGTGCTTAGTTTTCTTGATAAAGGCAGGTTTAGTTATAGCAAAAGCCGCAGTGTTTTTAAAAAGAGATTGGAGGTAGGTACATTTGTTCTGATCACAAATTCGATAGGCGTACTACATGAGTGGATTTTCCTTCGAAATCGATACTAGTTCAATGTTTTGTTAGTCATCGGCACCTTACATGGAACACTAGAAACGTTGTAGCTTGTAAATCGCGTCTCAATAGATTCAGTGACTCTTGATATTGACCCGACGCCACCTGCGCGTCAGGTCAGGTGTGTATGTGAGTTTACATGTTCGTGAACGCACCTACGATACAGTAGTAATTCCTTGTGTAGGACATCGTTTTTTTTTAAAAAAAGAAGAAGTAAGAAATAAAGAAAGGTCGGAATGGTCGGACGCAGGACACGACACGGCAAACGACGACCACGAGTTTGGTTAGGTTATCTTTAACGTAAAATCGTTTGGTATTTTATCTGCGTGTAATCATTGAAATATGCTATTGTTTCTGCTACTATATAAACATTAAAGAAAAGACAGCTATCTTAGATGAAAAATAAAAACATACCTTATAATCTTTAAAACCTAATAATCTTACTACTGTATTATATTACCTGTGCTACTGTAGACTCAGAGCGGTTGCGCACTACGTCCAATACTTATCCGATACTTATCCGTCAAAATACAGATGTATGGAAAACTCGGACCGAACTCGGATCGGTAGTGCGTAACCTAACCTTTTTTATTTTGGCGGGGTTGAAGTCATCCAATGACATCTCCCGCTCTGGGTGGAGCGGGAGGGCGTATCAGACACTTAATGACTAAAACCCACCCCTGTTCCTGCCCTGCCTTCTTCTTCAGTACTCAGGGGTGCGGTAACTCATTTTCAGAATTTATCCGCTATCCCTAGGCATGCAGGCCACGATGGGCTCCGTCAGTGGTGGCTGACAACATCTCTTTGAGGCGCGCGTGGAACATCACACGCCGTCGACTCACGGGCCTGGTGCTGATCGGACGGCGAGCTACCCACTGCGCGCCGTCCGCAGGCCCGGGTATCCACTACCCCTAGGCATACAAATTGTTCTACGACCACGCCGGACCGTATTTTCACGGACGCAACCGCTATAAATGTAAAGTTTTTGTAAAACTTTCATTCAAAAAATAATATTATTCTATTCTAATATTCTATTCTATTAATTTCTACACCCATGTAGGTATTCCGTTAGTGGTAATGATTTAAATCGGTCGAGTAGGTGGTCGGTCCATCAAAAAAAATTGACTACCGTTTACTAATTAGCTTCTGGGTAGCCCACCCGGCAGGTAGGACTCGGTCGAGGAACAGATCAGGCTATCATACACTTTACTGGATGGATCTCAAAAGTCGATGTCACCGGTCGAACAATAGGCAGAATGCATGTAATTCTTGTAGGGAATATCCATTTGTTTTGGTTTCATAACCAGGATCTAACGAAAAACAATTGCCAAATGCCATAGCCAATAATATTACTTATTATAAATTGCTGACTGTTTTGATTGATGTCAGAGGCTAAAGTTAATTCAATAAACACGGCGATACCAGCACAATATCTGTCTCCACAAAACTCCAGTACCAGCATTAGTCGCACCTACTAAATAATTCAACAATCAGCAATAATATTCCGCAAGTTATATGAATGCTCGGAACGTGTCCTGTCCCCGCGTAAATAAAGGCAGCTCAGACATAACTTGTCACACGTATTGGTGCTGCCTAAGGTTAAGCATTTACTTTAGTTTGTGTCAGCTCGCACTAATTGATAATGGGAGTTATTGGGTTGGCGCAGGGTTTGGCGTTGGGCGGATAAAGGTAGGTTACATGGAATGCAGAACTTTGGCAGTACTGTAGACATGCAGCTCTATGATTCTTAAAGTTTTAGCAAAGGTTTGGTCGTCCTTATCGAACTACCGATTGCTCTAATTGTGGTAGACGTTTAAAAAATGACATTTAATTAAAATTACCTTTAGACAGGCTGTCTGTTATCAATTTAATCCGTTACCTATATTCACGCTGATTAATCATAATACAGTTTTTTTTTTTTGTGGGGAGGGAAATCATCCAATGATGCTCTCCCGCTCTGGGTGGAGCGGGAGGGCGTGTCAGACTCTTACTGACTAAAACCCACCCCTGTTCCTTCCCTGCCTGAGTGCCCAGGGGTGCAGTAACTAATTTTCAGAATTTATCCGGTACCCTTAGGCATGCAGGCACCGGCCACGATGGGCCCCGTCAGTGGTGGCTGACAACATCTCTTTGAGGCGCGCGTGGAACACTACGCGCCGTCAACTCACGGGCCTGGTGCTGATCGGACGGCGAGCTACACACTGCTCGCCGTCCGCAGACCCGGGTAATCATAATACAGTGCTGCTAGATTTACACAAATGTTCACATATTTTGAATTGGCTCAGTCACGAAGACAAGAACGATTATATTGATCGGTTTGAAATAATTCCAGCAAAGTAATTCTAATTCTCATTACCAGTACATTTAGTTAACTGTAATGCATTGAGCAGCAACGTCAGTTTCCGTTAGAATAACCATAAACTGCGATGAAACATGATCGACTATGATCGTTCGTTGAAAGCAATGAACATTGACAGACCGACACGGAAATCCTGAATGGTACTGTAAATTATAGTAATACATTTTCAAGACCGCATCGCTCAACCAGTGTGACGTTGCCCTTATCAAGTGGTGCTTAATTTCGATTATTTCCCAGAATTAATCAAAGAGTAAACAGTAAACAGCACAGAGTATGTAGTCGTTAATTGATCGAGAAGTTTGGCGAATGTTTGTACATATATTACGTTTATTTTACGCAGTGTTTATACAACAGTTTATGTAGTTTTAATTGTGAGTGGGTGTGATTCAAAACTTGCTTTTAATTTGACTTTTTATTGCTTAAGCTATGTTTAATATTTTATGACTGATAATAAAATTAAGAACGCGGATTAGTAAATTTAAGGTCGCTCAACCTCTTTATTGTATTTTCTAGTCTGTGTTGTTTTAATTTGTCGGCGAGTTAAAATTTGCTGACTAAAAGTAAATGTCAAATGCTTAAAACGGTTAGTGGACTTGGATAAAAGAAAGTAGGAAATGACCTTACTAACGCATTATCTAAATCGTTTAAAAAGCGACCAGCAGTTTTCTATATTTCTACACATTCTTCATTATCAATTTAATTCCACCGCGTTGAGGCAGCATTAGTTACGTGTTGTTCCTATGTCAGGGGTAGTAAACATTTGACTGTAAATAATTATTTTAAATTCTTTAGGTTAATTTTAAAAGTGTAACTAGAGTGCGGGGAATCAGCGCCGACCATCAACGAAAACCGACTTGTAATTTTGACTGGAAGTATTTTTACTGGAAGTTTTCCTCATATCAAGAATGCTTGTGTCTCTTAATTATAATAGTTAACTGTAACCATGCTGCCAGTGTGGGCACTTTTCCCGTTAACTGTGACGTGGACAAATTTTTCGATGCCCAATGAGTTCTACGCCTCCCCTTTTTATGTCGCTTGTACATATTTTTTTTTTTTTGTTTTTTTTTTATATATATATTTTTTTTAGCTAATATCATCATCATCATTTCAGCCAAAAGACGTCAACTGCTGGATGTAGGCCTCCCCAAGTGTCGCCACAATAACCGGTCCTGTGCGTCTCGCATCCATTGGCTACCCGTTTAGCTTGTATATGCTTTGTAATTTAATAGTTTGTATTTATCTGTAAATATAATTATGTTAACTTCCGAGTTTGTATCATAGAAAATTGTGATGGATCATCACAATTTTCTTTGATACAACACATCATAATTTGACAGCCAAAACCAAATGAATCAAAAGAAACTACGTTTATAATGTCCTCCTCGAATGGTGCACCTCTGTTGGTCTGATTACTGGCGTGTTGTGACAAGTTCAAGTAATTAATTAATGGTACATTAGCGCCGAGTGTTAACTTGTTGGAACTGGTTCGTGTATTAACATAATATCGACGTGTCTGCACTATCTGTTGGCTGTGATAACTTTTTGTTTCGAGTCGTGTTTAGACAGGAGTGTTGCCGGATTTTGCTGCCTTATTTATAAAACTCGCGAACCCTAGGCTTAGTTTAAATGCTGATTAGCAGATTCTAAATTCAAGTTACCGTACGTCTCGTCCGTTAAATTCAGCTGTCTGTAGGGCACAACCTTTTAAACACGCTTTTATTCTTTGAACGTGATTTTCACCCACTTCAAAACGTCGGATTGAATTGTAACTTCGCACACTTATCAAGGAGCGATGACAAAGCATAATTAGCTAAGTGACGTTATTCTAAATAAAAGATGGTGGACTAGTTATTTTTTAAGCATTTCCATGATATGGGTGTCAAATGAAAGAGTTTGCTGAGAAGTATATGGATAAATTAAAAATAAAGCGTGTTTTTTTTAACTACAGTAAATTATTAAAATGAGTAGTCAGTACTTTCCCACCCACATCTATCTTTCTTTCGGATGCGAAAATTTTGAATTAAGAACCTGCTAATCAGTTTTAAATTAATTACAAAGTTTTTTTTTTATAAATAAGCCACTTTATGAGTTGATGTGTTTTTTAAAATGAAAGCTTTAATTTAGTTATGGAAAACCCTCTGAAGCTTTTCCTACATAAAATATGTTTTTTCTTTATTCGGGCATCCTTTCTAGCACTGATTGGGATACCAGAATGAATAAAAGGTCATTTTTAGGGCCCCAGGGGATTCTAGACCAAGTGACTATTCTATGAACGAACGATTGTCCAAGGTCCTAAAGTTTTGAGTTGACTACTTGACATTTCAGTGGCGCACGTCAGTCCCATCATTTTTAACACGCTTTTATATAGCTTCAACTGTAACTATGTAAAAAAATCTTAGAAGTATTTGACCAACTTCCCGGTTTCCGATTGAGCTCAAATTTTGCATGCATGGTTAGCTAAGTGACGTCATTCTAAATCCAATATAAATGTTGTTTTTTATGCATTCCAATGGTATCAAAATAAAGGGTTTGCTGAGGTTCTGAGAAGAATATGAATAACTAGCTTCTGTCAGCGGATTCGCCCGCGTGGAATTAGACCATACAAACTTTCAACCCTCATTTTAACCCCTTAGGGGATGAATTTCCAAAAAGCCTTTCTTAGTGCTCCCCTACATTATAAAAGGAAGACGTGTGCAAATTTCACGTTCCTAGTCCCAGTAGTTTCGGCTGTGCGTTGATATGTCAGTCAGTCAGTTTCTCCTTTTATGTATATAGATTATGAAAATTAAAATTATGTCACCCAAAAGCATGTTTTTAAGTTTTTTTTTTAAATAAGTGTAATATTTTATTGATTTTCGGCAATTGTTATCGCTGATAGAATGTCACTTTGTAGAGAGCCTCAGATTTAATAATCATTAACTTTTTATTGACCTACGGATATACGAAAACATTACCTCACTTTTGATTTGACTAACATCAATAATAATGAACCTATCACAAACTTTAATTACAATTCTGTCCAGCAGAGATGTATTCATTTATATAATCTACGTACATATCTAATGTAACATGTCCATTTATTACGAGAACTGGGACAAACTATGACATGAAATTAATTATTACGGGTTAGAACACTGACCGGCGAATATCATTAGTCTATGAACTAGACTAGATCCATGGTTTCACTTGCGAAGACACACCTTGGTAGTGAGTGCATCGTTAATGTTTACCCAACTATGGCAAAGAGAAAAGAGAGAGACGAAAAAATTAAAAGCAATTTATTTTATAACCGTCATTTTTCAATATCACTTTTTAAACGTCGAAAATCACAAAAGAAAGTTACTCATAAAGTCATAACTGCCGTCCAACAACTTCACATTTGAGTTGGAAAGAAGAAGTGAAGTTGGTTATATTTTTTGTAAAAAAAGTTTTTTTGCTTAACAGTCGGTGTTTTTCATACCCGGGTTTTGGCACTCAAATGTATTTTTCTTCCACTACTAAACCATTTTCTAGATAGTCCATTTTCTAGTAGGTCAACTTAATACAATGCTGAAGGAAATCATCGTGAGCCTGCGTGCTGGATTACAGCCTGCTCCTTATTAAGGAGAGGAGGCCTGTGTCCCAGTAGTAGGGTCAATATGGGCTGACTAAATGCCACAACTTTATAGATCGATTCAAAGTTAATGACGTGTGTGAAGTTCGCGTTTTGCTGCGCAGTACCCCACCCCTCAATCCCGCTGGCACATGAATTTGCTACTGCGCAACGACCGGCGTAGTGTTTCAAACCGCAATAAGCTTTAACCTGTACAATCAGTATCACCATCGCTGCAGTAAAACATTCTCACGACAAATTGATATCGTCTTCTGATACTCAGAATATTCCTTCAAGTTCATAAATATTAATGTCGGTAACTGTTACAGTTAATACTCCGGTTATAACTATTAACTAGACAAGTCTTCCTTATCAACTTTATTATAATTTGCTTAATTGTTTATAGCTATAAAGGTGTTTAGTTAATTTAGTGCGATTTCACGGCGATTCAAACACGACGTTCGAAAGTAGACGTGAACAGAAAAAAAAGCTTTAACAAAAAAAAATTAATGTGCTACTGTGCTTTATTGTTGTTAATAACGTCTTAATCAATTGTTGTGACTTCAATTCCCTAAAAAGAATTGAGTCTATGCAACAAACAATATTTTAGAATTTTGAACATTGTATCGGGGATTGTCAAAATGCCAAAATGTTTGGAATTGCCCACGTGACGTTAAAGTAGCGCATGCCCATCGCATACATTTTTGAATGTTCAGCAATCGTCATCGTTGATAAAATGACATTTCATCTTAATCTTCGCCCGGGTGTCACCATTGTGGGGATCGCCTGGGGGACACGGTGTAGCAAATGGAGGAGGTGTGCCGTGGGCGGAGCGCCGCCGTGTAGGAGTGGAGGCGATCTCACGCGTACGGCTCTGGTCCAGGCCATGGTACGGAGCGAGAGGGTATAGGAAGCTGTCACCTACTTCTGCGAAGCAGTAATACTAGCGAAGGAAGAGCAGCGACGCGTGAGAGAGAGGCAATCCTCACGCTCTCACGCCCCTAGCTGCCGCTGGCAACCAGAAGACGCCCCGGGCGTTATGAGTCGCAAGCCGATTCCCGGCTATCACAGGCCCGGCTTTGCGGATGGCGACTGCGAGCAAAGGGTAGCTCGTCGTCCGATACGGGCCAGGCCGGAGGTGATGGCGCGTAGTATTCCACGCGCGCCTCAAGGAGATATCAGTAAAAAACTGTCCAAGTGCGAGTCGGGCTCGCGCATGAAGGGTTCCGTACCATTATCTATTAAAACGGCAAAAAAATCACTAATGTCCCTAATAGCATTTATTGTTGGCCCAACAAAATGTTTACACCAAATGCTATTAGGGGTTGTATGGGAGCCCCCTTAAATATTTATTTTATTCTGTTTTTTTGGGTATTTGTTGTTATAGCGGCAACAGAAATACATCGTCTGTGAAAATTTTAACTGTCTAACTATAACGGTTTATGAGATACAGCCTGGTGACAGACTCTTAGTAATAGGGTCCCGTTTTACCCTTTGGGTACGGAACCCTAAAAATTACGGGACCCGCTATATGACGGGGCCCGCTAGAGCCGATGCCTGCCAGGGTCGCGGGAGTGACCGATGGAGTCACCGGGGCCCTGGCATAGGTCTCTCCGCCCAGAGCCGGAAAAGTTATTTGATAATTTACTACCCTATAAAAAATATCTAGGGCATCGTGTCGTGAAACATCAGAATTCAACAATTATTACTGTAAAATCACTACTCGAAAAGGTGACGATAATTCTATGTAACAATAATTTATTATCAATAAACCCTATGCAAATACGAACTAATGAAAACACATAAATAACGCCAGGTATCTGCTACATTTAGCTGATCTATAAAATATTAATTAGCAATATTTAGATCCGTTTAGCGAGTAGAGACAATTATCATAGATAACGATATTATTAAACATGTAACTGTATTTTCGTTACAAGTATTTTATTAGCTCAAGATTTAGATACAGTATTAATTGATTAGTATTCATTTAATGGATGAACTTGTGTTTTCTCACGATTTGGTAGAAAACATAGATAAAGTGATGGTTGGGTCAGGTTTGACCACTACTTGAGCCAGATTCCATTGCCTATGTGAGAAAAGTAAATACTAGTACTAAATAACATTTTAATTAATTCTATAGGTTTTAGATTATCTTTAAGTTCATTGTTGATTTCGTACATATTATTCGTCTACTTATTGAAACTTCATGGAACCTCTTTGTACAGGTATGATGTATTCTTTTATAGAAAACTGCACTGTAGATTTTATGGCATTTGTAACTGTTCATTTTCTACATAATGTATTCAAATATAGTATTTTCAAAATTATGTAAATAACCCGTTTTTTTTAATTTATAAAATAATGTTATTACAAGTGATTAGAAAAAATATGGCAAACATATTTATTGTGAATCTAATTAAAAAACAGATATGTGTACAAACAAGATCCGTTAAAATAGTTCAATAATAAGGTTAGGTGCATAAGTCCCTTATAAAGACGATCGCAACTTAAAATACCGAAAGAATTTATAAACAATATCCAAAATCTAGCGCAAAACAAAACAAGCGATCTTTACCCAAGTCTGGGAATCGAACCCAGAACCTCATAAATTGCGTCAATCTCCAACTGAGCTTGTAAACCACTAGATACGGATTCCAAGAGAAACGCGATACGATACGAAGCGTCCCAGGTTCGGAGCTCGGTCGAGGCATAAACAGATTTAGTGAGTCGGTCACGACTTTACTTCCAATGTTTATCGCGGCGGGAATCGCGAGTGGAGTCGCGGGAAAAGTTAGATTATCATATTCCATAGTAAAATAATACAATGAGGTATAGATAGTCTGGTTATTGACTAATAATAATAGTACCAGCTTATTATTGTCTCACTGCAAATCACGGGTCTCTTATAATACAAAGAAATTAGAACTCGGGTTAGCTAGGGACTTTGGATCAGTCCAGGTTGGCGTAAAGTAGCTAAAAGAGAACACCCTCATCTTACGTTATGGGGTATACAGGCGAATTGTTTTTAACCGACTTTGAAAAAGGAGGAGGTTCTATGTTCGACTGTATGTTTTTTTTTTTATGTTTGTCCACCGATTTCTCTGTCAGTTGTGAACTGATTTTCAAAATTCTATTTTTATCCGAAAGAATATACTCCCGAGGTGGTCCCATATTTTATCGAAATTACTTCAGCGCTTTTTAAAAAACTGAACAAAAACGAAAAATATGTATACATAGATGACGTTTTAGTTTCCTCCAATTACGTGTATGTTTAAATTCCACGTTCCATGTTATTTGGGGTTTTTAGCTCTGGGGTATAACAACTAAAAACTGAAAAATAAAAACTTTTTTACAAAAAAACAACCGACTTTCAACATAAAAAATACACTAAAAATTTAAAAATTACTAATTTCAGAAGTCGGTGTCAAATAACGAAGAAATAAAATACAAACACCGACTTCTGAAATTTAAATTATTAGTGTATTTTCTATTTTGACTGTAAAAAAGCTTTTTTTTTAAATTCTATTTAAAATTTTAAAGCTCTGTAGGACTTCAAATAACAATTCGCCCTATGTATACTTACACCCCATATGGTAAGATGAGGGGTGTAAGTGTAGAACTCTCTCAGTTACGCTATGCGTGTAGCATAACATAAGCATAGTATAATCAGTTACGCTATGCGTGTAGCATAACATAAGCATAGTATAATTATATAGATCGGACTAACTTACCTAGTGACGTCCGATCCTTAATTATGTGAAGTAATCTCGTCCTCATTTTGTACTTTGTAGTTTGCACTCGTGCACAACTCGCTAATCACATTATTTTAAAGATGAAAGATTTCATCATAAAACAAAATGTTATCTGTGGTCCAGTCGTTGGCGTGCTCTCCTGACATCTGTCAAATCATTCTTTCAAAGCATATATTATGAAAAGGACTCTACGATGACCGATACGAACATCGTATAGTCCCGGCATGGTGCATACAGCACAACGCAACCTTTTAAAGGGGTTTGGATGAGGCAATTCGATAGATCATCAGGGAGGGGCTGGGATACAATGAGGACGAGATTACTTCACATAATTAAGGATCGGACGTCACTAGGTAAGTTAGTCCGATCTATATAATTATGCTTCGTAATCTCGTCCTCATTTTGTACTTTGTAGATGTTCAAAGAATAAGGTTGTGTTGGTAATAGAATCAGCAATGTTTAATCATTGAACATGGTAACTTAACATGATATTCTTTTACTTATTAATTATAAATTTACTTCTATTTAAGAATCAGTCTTTCCATTATGGTAAATAGTTACTATTACATTACTCTAATTACTATTATTTTCCAAAATTCTTACTTAGTCTTTTATCAATTAGACACTAATAATCAGACTGTTAATTTTCACATAAAATGTAAGAAGTTTTATCAACAACTACTCTCTATAGAGCACACAGCTTGTGCAAAAACATTAGAATCACTAACTATTGGTCTCTTATAAAAGCGAGCAAAGGTTGAGGAATTTGTGGTCCAACCGGCAGCTTTTCTTATTACTTCAATATTGATACCTCCTTCAGAAGCCTTTGAGGTAGAGGCATGTCTTGTGCTGTGTGATGTGAATTTAGATGTATCTATTCCACTACTACTTAAAATTTGTTTTATCCATCTGCTAATAGTTGCAGTAGAAGCGGCATGAAAAGGTTTCCTTATAGTTATAAATAATGATTTACAATCTTGTCTTATACTCTTAGTAAAATCTAGATAGAACAAAAGGGTTGTGGCAGGACAGATAGATAAATTTTCTTTAAAAAATGGTAGTATCAAGTTGGGTTGAGATCTACCAGGAGCAGAAGTTTTAATTATATCTGGGATTTTTATGTTAATATTATCCTCATTATAAGAAATGTTATCTATACTAATGAGTGACAAGGTTTGAATTCTGTGTGCAGTTACAAGGGCTAATATGGTTACTAATTTTTTGGTTAATAATTCTAAACAGAGAGTTTCATTAGGAAATAAGTTAGATAGATAGTTTAAAACAATACTGGGATCCCAAACTATTTCATATTTGGGGTTCTTTGGTCTTAATTTAAATATACCCCTAAAAAACCTTGACACTCTGTCATCTGTGCCAATGTGGGGACCTAAAACTAAAGAAATTGCAGACCTAATGGTATTGAGTGAGCTATATGACAATCCTTCATTAAACTTAATGGTCAGAAATGATATCACCATAGGGACTGAGCCTAGGAAGGGGTCAATATCTTGGTTCTGACAAAAGGGAATCCACTGATTTAGAGCAGACTCATATTGCTTCCTTGTTTTGCTAGACAAGGAAGCTAGCACTATATCAATTGAAGTGAGCGGAATTCCTCTTCTCAGGAAGGCATCCCTGATAATACGGCGGCAATCAGTGTGAGACTCCTGTGCAATGGGTGTGGTTCCCTGAAAGGAGACAACAGTAAATCATGGCGAGGTTCCAGTATTATTTTCTCTGATATAACCATGGATTCAAATAAAGGAAACCATGGTTGTGAGGGCCACCATGGAACAACAACAATGCCTGTCGCCTTTTCCCTTTTAATTTTCTGTAACATCTTGCTTACTACTGCGAATGGAGGGAATGCATAAAAGAAATTACCATACCATTTGACCGTGAATGCATCTGAAGAGCATGCATCGGGATCAGGGAGCCATGATATGTAATTCTGACACTTAGTATTGGACCTGTTTGCAAACAGGTCAATCTGGGGCCAACCTAATTTGACAACAATTGCCTTGTAGGCTATATCACATAACTTCCATTCGATTTCTGTGTTAGGGCGTCTAGATTCTAGATCTGCAATTGTGTTTTCTTTTGAACTAATGTAAGATGCATAAACCCATATTTGTCTTTCCTCGCACCACTGCCACAACAACCTAGCTAAGTTATTTAGATGAGGGAAGCGTGTACCACCCATCTTGTTGATATAGGCTATGGCCGTTGTGTTATCAATTCTAAGTAAAATCTCACAGTATCTGAGTTTGCTTGCAAATGTCTTGAGCCCTATAAACGCTGCTAATAGTTCAAGGTAATTTATATGGAACTTTTTATCATCAGCCGTCCAGTGTCCATGGCTTTTGATATCATTACATACCAATCCCCAGCCAGTTTGAGAAGCATCAGAGAATATTTCAAGAATAAAATCAAATTGTTTAATTCTATTGTGGTTTGTTGAAATGTGAGACAACCACCAATCTAATTCTGAGTAAATTCCTTTTGTGATAGGTAGCAATGCCTTGTAATTTTCATTGTTGTTTTTTAAGGCTGCTGTTTTGTGACTTTCCATTACCTTGGTGTAAAGCCAACCATATTCTACAGCTGGGCATGCAGCAACAAGAATACCTAGTAACTGGGCAAACTCTATTATTTTGCATCTCCTTTTAGACTTAAAATTCTTTATAGACTTGTGGATAAAGTCTATCTTTTTCTGAGGAAGTGAAATGGAAAACTGGACTGAATTTAACATAAACCCTAAATACTGACAGCACTGTCTGGGTTCTAGGGCACTCTTTTCAGTGTTAATGATAAACCCTAGACTTTGTAACACAGTTTGAGTAGTAGACACATTTTCTAAACACTTTGCATATGAATCACCAAGGCACAGAATATCGTCTAGATATATGACAGAAAGCAACCCCAATGACCTCAGGTGACAAACAACTGGCTTCATAATCTTTGTGAATACATATGGTGCTGTGCTAAGTCCAAATGGAAGGCATGTAAACTCATACAATTTATCTTGAAACAGAAAACGGAGAAATTTTCTATCATATTTCCATATAGGTAACAAATAATATGCATTCTTCAAATCTATTGTAGCAAAAAAACAGCCTGGGGTCATAAGCTTCGTTGCTGTCCTTAAATCCTCCAGTTTAAAGTGGTTTGTAGAAATAAACATATTAAGTTTTTTGAGATTTAATATGAATCTCCAGGTGCCATCTGATTTTGGATGCAAAAATATACTAGATAAAAATTGATTGTCAACAGGAGTACATTTTTCTATGGCACCTAACTGTAGGAGATTATTAATTTCTATGGAAATAAGATCAATTTCTTTCTGGCTGAAGTTGTTATTCTTAGGAGTGGAAGTTTGGACTGGAGATTTAGTAAAGGGTAGTTTATAACCCTTGATCCATTCATGTATGGTTGGATTAATAGTAATACTATTCCAGACTTCCGAGAAATACTGCAATCTACCAGTCTGTACCTGAGCTAGCGACGATCCTGATGCTGGCGACGAGGATGGTGCTTCTGTGGTGAACGCCTCTGGCGTGCTGCTGGTTTCACCTGATTTTTCCGCTTCAGTACTGTCTTCTGCCCACGCGGACGCAGGGACTGTTGTCTTTGTGGGCCCCGGAAGTTTAAATTCTTTGGTCTTGTCGGCTGTCTTACAGGTGTACCTTTCAGCTCCTGTCCAGACTTCTTGACAGCTTTGATGGCATTGAACTTATCTTGAAGCTTATCACCGAACAAGTATTCAGATATTGGTGTTTGCTCCATCAATTCCTTCATTTCCTTGTTAAGGCCGGGTAGGATTAAGGATCTCCGTGTGATACAATGATCATGATAAATATCACACAGTAATCGAGCTGAGTCACTTAGTGTTTCAATATGATCTGTACTCCCTTGGGAGACTATCAAAGGGTTAAGGACTTTACCAATGGAGGTAATGGCAGCAGCCATTGTAATCTGCTGCCCTCTAATCCTCTGGTCCCGTTTGACTCCACTTTCGTTTACTGCCGCCGCTACTTCCTCATTCAATTTTGGTGGGTTCAATAGGCTACAGTTCGTGGGTGTTTCGTATTTCTTTAAGATGTTTTGCTTTGTCTCCACATTTAGCCCATCTATCATAATTGCTGACCACCGTGTGGCCAGACTGCTGTGCAGTTCCATAGGTGAAGTAGCTGACTGTATCCCCTCATCTCCGAGTAAATTCTCAATACATGAAGGCAAAGCTTCAGGTTGAGGTACAGATGGCGTTTCACTCTCAGCCTCCATCTGGTTATCTGTAGGAGGTGTAACAGCACGGCTGTGTGTAGACAGGACTGACGGAGTAGGTGATAATTGGCGGTATGGAGTACGGCTATTACGTGTCCGGCTGCGTCGGCTTCGGTCACGTGAAACACGGCTTCTCGATCGTGTTCGGCTGGAGCGTGTTCGACTGGAGCGGGTTTCATAGTCATCTACGAAGAATAACTCAAGTTAGGTTCCAGACTGCTTGAATTTAAATCCACGGCTAACCTCTCGTGATAGCTCTAGGGATACAGCAGGGACATGTACACTGAACGTATAGAACATCGGCTAACCTCTCGTGAAAGCTCTTATGATGTCGTTCGTTGTAAGTGTACAGCACAGTTATCGTTCTCATGGTTAACCTCTCGTGAAAACTCTAGAGACTGCTATGCGTATTACGGCACCCAAGATAATTTTGAGAAAATTATTCCAACTGTTGAAAAAACTCGTTGGTACACGTGGTACCTATATCGAAAAACTTACCCGAGTATCTATGACGACTCCGCTTCTGCCTTTTCCATCGATTTTCCAGCTCTCGGAGGCGTTCGTTTAGCTCCTTTATTTCCTCGTCTCGTTTTCTTCGATGTTTTCCCATCTTGTAAAATTGTTTCTTAACTTTTTACTGGGAACGTGATCAGCGCGCGGCACAAAAAAGTACAATGATTTGACAGATGTCAGGAGAGCACGCCAACGACTGGACCACAGATAACATTTTGTTTTATGATGAAATCTTTCATCTTTAAAATAATGTGATTAGCGAGTTGTGCACGAGTGCAAACTACAAAGTACAAAATGAGGACGAGATTACGAAGCATAATCAGCGTCTTAACGCCCCCACTGCTGGGACATAGGCCTCCTCTCTGTGAGAGAGTGTGGCCCGTAATCCACCACCCGGGCCCAGCGGGTTGGTAATACAGAAGGTAAGCCTTTGCTATCAACCGGGCACAGATTCAGATTTCAGCTTGCTGCTGAGGAATTCCTGGTGGACAAATCGAATAATATTTAGCCAGGTGGAATCCATGTCAGATCCAGGCTCAACAGGCACACACGCGAGCAATGAGGTTCACTCAGGTGTGGGAAAAAGTTTCAAAAAAATAATTAAACTGACTGGTAGTACTACCGACAAACAAATTACTGTCTGCTGGTTTTGGTATTATTGGTTTATGTGACTATGATTATGATTACGTACGGAGAAACTCTCGTTAGCTGACATTTGACATTCAAGCAGTAGTATAATTATAGAAATGCGACTGTTTTAATTATCGCTCGGAATGCAGAGTGGATGTTAATAATGTAGTGCTCGGATTAGCATAGATAGCGCATCTCCGACACTTTCCGCAGTCGACAACTATCTACATTTAATGCTGCATTTCTTTATTTTAATCCGTAATTAATATTTTACGAAGGTTACAGAACTTTCTTATGTTATTGCAGCATCTCGTTCAACTTGAATTTACTGTTGGTGTGCGATGAATAGACTAAATAAACGAAACAATTCTGTGTGATAAACTTCGACACTGATTAATTTACTGTAAGTTGTTTTTTCCCTTATCATTATTTTAACAATAAAAAAACGGCCAAGAGCGAGTCGGACTCGCACTCATAGGGTTCCGAAGAAATCATATTTATTTTTCAGGTATTTTTATAAAGTATATAGGTACTTTTAATAGGTTTTCCTGTACTCTGTAAGTAATGAACTATTTCCTGTATGTATTTCAAAATTTTAGACTCCGTAGTTTTGGAGGTAAGGGGAGGAGGAATGGTAAATTTCCGTTTATTTTCTTAAATAACTCTAAAACGATTCATTTTAAAATTATGAAAAAATAAATTTGAGAACCTCACAATGCGCTCTTTCATTATATATGTCGCACGGTACAGTTTGAAAAACTTTTCTTTAAATATTCTGATTTTCACCTTAAAAGTGACCCCCCATATTCCAAATTAATTTATTTACGTTACTTGCCCGTATTTTTATTAAGTCATAGTAATACACCTGTATAGAAAATTTCAACTTAATCGGGCCAGTAGAGTCGGAGTAAATTGGCTGTGACAGACGGACAAACATATGCACGAGTGATCCTATAAGGGTTCCGAATTTATTAAACTTTAAAAACTTTAAAATCTTTGTAGCTTTTGAGAAAGTAACACTTTAATTTGTATTCCTTCAATTGTTATACAAAGTTTCGGGCTGCATGCGAAGCACTCTTCTTTCAGAACAGCTCTCCATGAAAGCTAAACTCCGATATTAAAACCGTCACTCAAGAAAATTGATTACTTATCTACCAATTAAAACAATAGAGCATCTCTTTAATTTAAAAACATTCTGCATCTACAAGCCCAGATGTGAGATGATCTATGACATAAGTTGGCATTGAAAAGTATTTTACGATTCAAAGCACTGATTACAAATCAAAGACCGATTGAAGCTTTGAAGCGCAGCCAACTTAAGCTATTGTGCATCTGACATTACGTTATATGTTAATAGTTAAGAGCGTATCAAGTAATACCGAGGTAATGGCCGGCGCTGTTTGTCCATCATCAGTGTTTCGAAATACAGCTTACACACTATTCTTGCAATATTTTGAATCGCAACTAATATCTCCAGCTCTCGACCATCGAGTGGAAATGTGTTTACATTTGAGATTTGGTGACGACACGTGCAGTTTAGAGTTAAGGAGATAGGTCTTCGATAGTGATAGGATTATGCCTAGCCATTTTGGGCATGTCAGTCTATTTATTCTGGAAAACATATCAATCTGCCTAGCCTCTTCCTAACCATGTAGGACCCCTCCTGGCTTCCAGTCTAACCAAATACAACGACATGACTTTGACTTGTAACGACTGTCAAATGTCTTCAAATGCCAACCGGGAGCAACTGCTTCCTCAGGAATACATTTTTTATGTAGTAGGGAAAGCATAGTTGTAATATGTGGTAACAGCCCAAATTTACAAACATGCCTGGGTTTAAAGCTTTAGCTTAAAGCTTCTAAAGGCAGCAATACCTTAAGGGTCTACTACCGGCCAAGTGGCGCCCTCATTGAATAAAAAATCGTTGCATAGCGAAAATAAATATTAAAGAATCCAACGTCACGTTTGTTACAAAGAGAATAAAGTATTTTTACGTTGTTAAACAGGTCTCAAAAGGTTTCGTATCCAAAGTAAAAGTGTCAGAAACGACCGTTTTTGGTACTTTTGCCTTTTCTATGCTATACTAAGATTTTTTATTCAATGAGGGCGCCACTTGGCCGGTAGTAGGGCCTTATAGTGACGAAGGAAGTTTTTATTCCGACGACACTCACATTATATTTAAATAACTTCTGCCAGCGGCTTCGCCTGCAAGGTAAAAAGTAGCCTATGTTTTAATCCAGGTTATAATCTATATCTGTGATTGAAACACAAACATAAAAACTGTCGCATTTATCATATTAGTAAGACTGAGGGAATCTTCTTCTATAGTGTTAGTACAAGCTACATTTTTCAAAAATAGTTTATTGAAGCAAACTGGCTAGTTCCTCAGGAAACGACAAAAATATACCGAATATCATTATTACTAGCTTCTGCCAGCTGCTTCGCTCGAGTGCAATTAGTACTTCCCTCATTATAGATTGTAGCCTATATGCTATTCCAGAGAGATTTTATCCAGATCCGTTTAGCCATTCTGGCGTGATTGAGTAACAAACATCCATCCAAACTTTCGCGTTTATAATATTAGTAGGATTATGGTAATCTTCTTCAATAGTGTTTGCACGCGCTACATATTTCAGAAATAATTCATGTAAACTAATGGAAAAGTAACTCAAGTATGAAAGTATGCTTTTTTTTGTGGGGTGGGAAAACATCGAATGACATCTCCCTCTCTGGGTGGAGCGGAAGGGCGTGTCAGACTCTTACTGACTAAAACCCACCCCTGTTCCTTTCCTGCCTGAGTGCCCAGGGGAGCGGTAACTCTGTTACGAATTTATCCGCTACCCCTAGGCATGCAGGCACCGGCCATGATCGGACCCGTCAGTGGTGGCTGACAATCATCTCTTTGAAGCGCGCGTGGAACACTACGCGCCGTCGACTCTCGGGCCTAGTGCTGATCGGACGGCGAGCTACCCACTACTAGCCGTCCCCAGGCCCGGGTCTACGGTGGACGGATCGTCTCGCGACGTCCTACGCCCAATGCGTGTCCTGCGGCTGTAGCGGCCGGAAGCGTGAAGGCCACTCCGTTGAGTCTCCCTCACCCATCCCGCTTCCGCCTTCGCGAGCATTACTGCTTCGCAGATGGAGGAGACTGCTTCCCATTCCCTCTCGCCCCGTACCATGGCCTGAACCAGGGCCGGGCGCGAGAGGTCGCTACCGCCTATCGCATCCACGAGGACACGGCGTTGCTCCGCCCAAGCGGGGCAGACCTCCACCGTATGCTCCACCGAGTCCTCTGGGCGATCTGCGCAGTGGTAACACCCGGTCGTTTCCTCCCATCTTGTCCGAAACAGGAACCCCCCGAAACAACCATTTCCGGTGAGAACCTACGTCAGGCGGAAGGTGAAGACGCCGTGACGCCTTTCCAGCCTCTCCTCAAAGATGCCTCTCTTTACCGCCGCGATGGTGGTGTGCCTAGCGCTGGGTTGCGACAGTCGCTGTCTCCATGTCGCCATGAGATCCTGCCCGAGCTCCGTCCGCCGTGCCACGAGGCAGCGGAGTTTCGCCCCGGCGTTTGCCCTCCTCGCGCCACTCCCTAAGCAGCGCAAGGACCGTGGCCTCCAGATCCCATGGCGACAGTCCGGCAAGGAGGTTTGCCGCCTCACCGGAGACCGTGCGGTATCCTCGAATCATTCGGATCGCCATGACCCTTTGGGACGCGTTCAACCGGCGAGCTGGTCGTCGTCTTAAGGAACGCGCCCACATTGGTGCCCCGTAAAGGGCCATAGACCGCACGATCCCCGCGTAGAGCCTCCGGCAGGAGGCGTTTGGACCCCCAAAGGCAGCCAGGGCACGAGCGGCTACAGAGCAGTACTGGCCCGCTCCAGTCTGGGAGCCAAACGTCGGAAATGCTTGACGAAGTTCCACCGGCTGTCGAGGACGAGTACCAGGCATTTCATCGTCCCCTTGTGACGTAGGGAGCCTACGTGGGATAATAAAAGAACAACTCGTACCTCGGTCAACGTTAAAAATATATATTTAAAAGTATAGAGAAAGGGTGTGGGTAGGTCTGCAGTCACAATTTTCAATATTCCCCGGGAGATAGCACGCTACTGCCCTGGCTCAGCCTTGGTGTCTCGGGGAAGCCACGTTGCGCTTGCCCCCGGAGGTGTTGGCCGGCAGGCGGCAGCGCCGGCTCGCAGGGTCGACAGGAGCCAGGATGGGTCGGCCGGCAGGTGGTCTAGCCGGCTCGGAGACGGCCTGCTGAGGCCACGCGGGCAAATATGCACCCGGCGTGGAGCGAGCCGCCGTGGTGAGTGGCCTAGTGGCCGCGCCACGAGGCACTGCGGCAGGATGGCCGCGATGGAGGACGATGCAGGTGCATGCCCAGAGTGCAGGGCTCCAAGTCCTCTCCCTCCACTTATAGAATTTGGGAAGCCGGGTCAGGAAAACTGGAGCTGGTAATCCGGATCTAGGACCCCAATTACAGGGGTTGAAATCGCGTAATAAGTTGGCAAATATTTGCCAATGCAAACTAAAGCTGCTAGGACTTGGCGATCGCTTCACGGCTCAAGGGTGTTCGACAGAACAATGTGAGGGTGAGTCTAACGCCAACAGCTGGATTAAGATTCAAAAAGGAACCACCTGGCGTGTATCGGGTTTTTATATCTACGCCGTCATTGACAGATGTCACAGAAACCAAAGACAATAGTGTTGTCAGTCAACTAAAATTGTCTATGCTTGCTTTGTGGCTTTTGGTCTCTGGATTTATTCCGTATGTTTATGTTTTATTAGAATTGTAACGCCACTACGTTACACCCTCGACGCCGATGTGAACCCCTCCTACCGTTATCCGGGAAGCCAACGGTGGCGCGTTCCGAGGACCATGAAAACACATGGCCTTGGACTTGTGCAATGCCACCTCGAGTCCCAGTTGCCGGATCCTATCCACGACTGTCACAACCCCGCGTGTCATGAGGTCGGCCGCCGCCTCGTGCGACCCCCCCTGCGATGAAAGTATGCTTACTGGCAAATTCTTCAGGAAACGCCAAAAACATACCGAATATTATTTTAAAGAATGTTATTGTTTAGGTAAAATATTTGTATAAAATAATTACAAAATCAGTTAATATTGCGTTGGTTGTCTTATCGGCCACATCAAGCCCGGCGCGTAAAATATGAGAGCCACTTAGTAAATTGTCGCCGCTGACAACTGCAATAACTCCCAAAAATAAATTAAATCTAGATCACTTCAAATTACTAATATTCACTTCCCACGAATTTCCACCTCCTCTAAGAGCTCGATTATACAAGGAGAAATTCTCGACCCCACTAGCCCATCAAAAAAAATTCCTAAACTTTTACGTTGGGGTCAGCTTCCAGTTTGGATGCAGCTTTTTACATGGAGCGGCTGCTTACCTGAACACCACAACCCAGTTACTGAGTAACACGATAGCTGATTATTATTGAAAAGAGTCAAAAAAGAGAAGTCAATGCAATCAACAGGTATTCACATGATGAAACTCTTGCCTCGTGTTTCTATGTGAAACGTTTGTTCAAGAAAATTTGTATTTGGAGTTTTTTAGTGACAGATCCGAAAAATCATACGGGACTCTCGTATGCCACAACAGTATTCAAGGTTTGTTTCTTTCTTGAGTGTTAAGGCCAATTTAAACTGAGTTGTTATATTGCCTGTTGAATGCATACACCTGAAAGATGAATCAACAAGACAAGTTCAACGACAACCCACTAAACCTGCATGATAATTCTCGCCTCTAGTTCGGCGAGAAACTCTTCTTGTGTAAACGAGCCTTCAAACCCGCCAATCACCCAAATCTAAGTTACGATCTAATCGAATAATTTCTAATCGATACCGAGGCGAGTGTTTGCAATAGAGAGCATTCGCAGAGGCGTAATGTGACAGAATTTACATTTAATTTCCACTTGTCGCCCATGTACTGTTTGTTTGATTTATCTCCCTTGGGCAATGTCGCGATCATGTCTTATTTAGTGGACTACTTAGGACAATCATAATTCTAATAGATTCTATTGATAAGTGTTGAGAATTCGATTATTCGGTACTATTTCCTGAAACATTAATTTGATTTTGTGAAAGATAAATATGATTCCTATTTGGTAAAAGGTATAATCATTTAATTTTATATTTCTATTTGTTTAACAATTAATGTACATTCTAATTTTGTTATAGGCTGATAAAAATGCCATTCATAACATTTCCTTCCATGGACGGAAAACTTTTTAGACAGAACATTTTCGCACGGAAATTCAGGAACTACGTATAAACTTTTTGTACGATTTTGTCACTCTTGCGTTACGAAGATATTTTAAACCTATTTAAACCTTTAGTTATTATCGAGAGTAATATTTTTAAGCTCTCAAAAGTACTCGTAGATAGGTACCGAAGTAGTTTAATTTTTAGCAAAATTTACTAAACTTAACTGTGCAATGATACTGGTTTTCATGTAGTTCACTTTGTTTTAAAGGTCACTAAAGTATTTCTTATTCCTGCTGATAAGGTTAAACTTGTTTTTTACTATTTAGTCATTCAAGATTAAAAGCACTAAGCATTTTTGCAAATATTGATAAATCTATGAAAAAATTTAGTAATTCAAATTTAAAAAAACTTACCTAATATTTTGGTGAAAATTTTCAGCGTAATTTTCAGCTTTTCACGAAAAAAACTTTATAACCGAAATTATTGAAACTGTTATTACAAAAAATATTTTCTTTTAAAACAAAACATTGAACGAAAAACAGTTTCTTTAAAAAAACACAGTTCACTTCACACACGGGGTTCAAACTCGCGACGTAATAATTTGGAGATCGCCGGAAACACGAGCGACGTCCGTTCACCTCCCGCACACAGCATCTACTGGCGGTCATCGATGAATGGACCCGGCCGGCATTTCGCCTGCATAGCACTGGCCGAAAACTACTACAACTAGAAAAGGATATCCATTACTGGGTATGCCCTATTAAAATATTACTACTCTATTTTTGAACAGCAGTGAACGCTGTCAAAGTCAAAAATGTTGAAAACTTTTTTCTTCGGTTATCATTTTCTTGTACTACGTTGGTTTTATTAAATCCTTTTCTAAGTTCGAAAGCTGAGCCCGTTAACTTTATTTTTAGCAAAGGTACCTGAAAGGCGGCTGTATAGTCCTGTCTGTGTGAGAATGCGAGACATTTTAACGAAGGAGTCTGAATGTTAGTACCGCAGTTAGGAGACATGTGTCATAATGTGCTAACAGAACACTGGCTGGTATGGTCCAATCGAAGATTAGTTTTAGAATGATACTGAATGTAAGGAAATAATTTGGTTTAGATTTTTTTTGCTCAAAATGTTCAGTCCATCCAAAGATTGTTTGGTTGATATCGCTGTCTGCAATAAGGTTGCCATAACATGGTACCCATAGAGGTAGTAATTTTTTAAAATAATTGTATTGTGTAACAATTTTTGTGTACATGTACAATAAAGTAGGTATATTCCATTAAATTGATCTAATTGGAACTTTGATAAGGACATTGATATTTTCCTTTTCAGTTTTAAAGAGTCTGTTGTGTTAGTTGATTATGGTTTACAATGTTATTTTTACTCTCTGAGGGCCCATTAAATGCCAGACGACATCAAGGCGGTCTAAGGCGAAGATAGCGGGATGGGCTAGAGTAATAAGTGTAGCAATGATGGCTATCTGTGACGATGCTGTCTTACGACTACAAGTTTGTTGGTTGTGATTTCTAACCCAGACAGGCTTTACTTCTGTTATTTCTCAATCCTCTCTCCTTCTCACAGGGAGGTCTTCGTAAGAGGGGCCGTAATCCTCAACGCGGGTTCCAGTGCGGGTAAGTAAATGTCACGTGACTTCTAATGATCGGTTTTTGGACATGTCTGTATCCTCAAAATGTTTTCTTTCTGGAACGTAACGAAATAAATTGGCCATCTGAGAATCTAGGCAAAGTGAGATTTATCAGCGATAAAGATCGTAGAAAAGCCAAAATGTAAGAGATTGACCATGTGACATCTCGACAGCGCTTGTATATTCTACACATTACGTTTTTAGGGTTGCGTACCAGAAGGATACAAACCGAGCCCTATTGCTGTCACTCACGTGTCCGTCTGTCCGTCCGTCGTCTGTCACAAAATTTTGTTCCTAAGATTTTTTTAACTTCAATTTGACCTATGAACTTGAAAGAGGAATGCCCAAAAAATGCCTGAAACGGACAGAAACTACTAATAGTCCTTAATTCTATTTAGAATAAAATAGGTATAATTAAATAAATCTTAAGTTTGTTTAACTAGGGTAAAAATATAACGATATGGAGGTCGTGTTTATTTAACATGAGCAGTAATGTCAAACTGTCACTAAAGCAAAGGACATGTGGTTCATACAGCCTAGATACGTTTTTTATTTAAAATATAACAAGCATGTATTATTTTAATTAGACTTACGGTACATATAGATCGTATAAATTAATGATAACTGTGCACTAAATGCATAAAATAGTTTCATATGGATTATTTGATGATTCCTCTTCGGCTGAATGTCACTTACTCATGTCAAATAAACACGAGTTCCGTAAAAATATAAGCGGATATCAAGTTAAATATATTTAGTGATCGTTATATTTTTACCCTAGTTAAACAAAAAAAAAAAAAAGAAAAAAAAAAAAAAAAAAAAAAAAAAAAACCTCAAGAATAATTTCACTATACGTGTTTTATTTTAAATAGAATTAAGGACTATTAATAGTTTCTGTTCATTCCAGGCATTTTTTTGTATGGCAGATGGGCATACCCCTTTGATGATGTTTGTTATTAAGTATATTTTACTAACACATATCAATTATTGATTAATCAGATTATTTCATTGATAATTCCCTCATTTGGTACGGAACCCTAAATGTGCGAAGTCTGACACGCACTAGGCCGGCTTTTTTTAAACTTAATATCGCCACGTTTTCTGTGATAGAAAGTCACTTGCCTGGAACCTCTGACCTGTGCCCTCTGACCTGCGCCCCAGCGGTAGGAACATTATAGCATGCTAATGATCTCGAAACACTAATTAAATTAACTACCTTATAACGTTACTTTATAGACGTATTTAGTGTCAATAAACTAGTGTATTTACTAACCCTGAATCATTGATTACCATTAACATGAACAATAGTTGCATTCATATTATCCTCCACAAATAACGTAATTTTATAGTTTCCTATAGCCGTATGTTTATTGTTTATGAACGTAATAGTTTTATGGCTGTAACAATAATGATGATGTGCTCACTTCCACGTTGTTGTGACCCCGTGAGATAACTTGAGTGCTCAATATAGGAGGTTGACATTATATTTGCACTTTGTATTAAAATTTGACGTTAAGACTGAAACAGTTAATTTTTGTACTTTAATCACCATTATTGATAGATTTCTGTTTACACTTTGTCTGACCCGGGATCAAACTCAGTACTTAACATTCAGCGACACTCAGCAGCTCAAGCTACCTTTAACTAGATCTTAAGGATTGTTTTCAAATTTTACGAGAGCTATGCCTTTGCCTATTTCGAAATAAAAGACTAAAGAAAATTCATCATCATCATCTATACTCCGTCAGCCTTCAACACTAGAGTGATCAGACACCTTTTCGCTCATTCCAGCGTAGACCTCCTCCATCGGTCTCCATTAGTTATGATCGCGTTAAGGGCAGGCCTTCCCCGTTATGAATAAAACAGTTATAATTGTTCACCATCACCTGCATCACCTGTAGGTAGTGCTGAGTTCTACTGACATACAGAAACAAAACACGCAGCGTTTGTCGGCCGTAGTACAGTCGCGCATACTGCAATATTTTGGACACGTCTCTAGGCGGGATAACGACTCTATAGAGCGGCTGGTCGTACAGGGAAAAGAAGAGGCAACCAGATCGTGTGGCAGGTCACCTATGTGCTAGACTGACTAAGTGAAATCTGCAGGAGGATGCCGCATATCTGACTGCGCCAGACAGAGCGCGCGCGCGGGAGATCGTGCGAGCTGTGTCCGCCTCTACCACCGACGTGGACGCCTCGACGTGAGCACGACCGCTCTTGCCAAGAGCGACACCATAGAGAAGACAGAAACAAAACGGAAAGGGGTATCTAGGATAAATCAATATGTTTAGCCATTTCCCAACTACGCCGGAGTCGACATCCCGTTGAACCGTATGCAGTTGAAAAACAATATATTGTACAAGGAGCGGCTGCCTATTTGACCTCCATAACTCTAGTTGCTGGGTAACCCGATATCCCTTGGCAAGACTGGTGTCAGATTGTCGGACTTTTGACAATCTGTAACGACTGTCAAAGACCTACAAAAGACAGCCGGAACCAATGGCTGAACGTGCTTTTCGAGATAAGGGAGCGCCTAAAGGGTTTTCGTATATAATGTACTAGCTTGTGTGAGCGACTTCACTCGCGTGGAATGAATACTGCCCGCACTATAGGTAAATTATAGCATATGTGCTAATCCAGACTAGTCTGTCTTTTTGTAGAACTTTGAACTTTTATTTTGATTTCGTTAAATTTGGCCAGATCTGTTCAGCCGTTCTGGCGACGTTGAGTAACAAACATCCATCCATCCAAACTTTCACATAATATTAGTAGAAAGTAAAAGACCGACCTTTGCTTGACCTGGAGGATCGAACTGCGGGATTGCAATTATTTAGGCACGACCTTGTATTTAAATAAAACAGTTCTTATTATTATTAACAGACTAGACAGAAGATAAATAAGTTTTTAGACCGGCCCTTAAACGTGTGTTAGCTTCATATAAAGTTCTGGCACAGTTATAGATAACATAGCACATCGCCGCGGTGGTCCTAACTCGCGACTTTTTGCTTCGTTAGGCGTCTGGTCTAGTCTGTCTGCCTGGTACACATTCCAAGCATGCCTCTATAACGATCTCATAACTTTGACGACGGATTCCTAACTTTGGCGGAAGGTTTATGTGGGTCTTAGATTAAAGGGACCTTAGAGGATAATTATTAATTATTAATAATTAGTGTTTAGTTTATTGGAAGTATTAATTATTTTGGTAGATTGATAGTTTGGTTTTGTGTTAGATCTGTCGTGGGTGGCCCTGGTTTATTATCAGTTATCATGACATGATTAAGTTAGTATCTTACTTAAGTATTTAATATACATAACTTGTAGAGAGCTGGTTATACAAGGTGGAAACTTTCAGCGGCTCAGTGAGGAACTACCTTAACCATTGCAGCTACACGAAAAGGGTCTTAGGAGATTATCCGTGGGGATTGAACCCGCGACACGTAGCGCAGCAGCCGAACGCTCAACCACTGCGCCAACTGAACTGTGTAGTCAAAATTCGTGTAAAATGACCATTGCCTTTCGATCCTGTTTCTAATACTGATCAAAAATTGTTTGCCAACCGTCGTCGGAGTACAAAAATAAAGTCAGAAATTGCAAAAACTTTTCGTGTCGAATATAATAGAATAAAACCGTTGCTGCTCGTGTAGCAGCAACGGTTTTATTATATTTAAAGTTTCCACCCTGTATAGTAACCGTAGTAAAAAGCCTGCATATTTGACAATAACCCATACCTGCGTACCTTTCAAGCAATACACTAAAAATATGTAAAAGTAACAACTAAAACATCTTAAATTATAAATACTACATCAAACAAATTAATTTGTAAGAAAAATAAAACTTCTTGACATTCTCAGTCAAAGTGACGCCTCTCGTTGAAGTCTTTTGTATGGGCGGCGCGGCCGTACTTAGCAACTTAACTGCGACTTAATACGCACGGTACTTACTTCGCTTTTATAGTTAATACAATTATGTACGTTAAGTTTGTAAGAGTTATGTTTTATATGGCAACTCTTGATTAGTACATAGGTTTTATTCATGTATAAGTTGGTACCTATGCAGGTTCTTAACTAATGATGACATTTCCTGATAGCTACAACCTGGGAGTCTTTAAGTCAAGAGTGAGTAGGTTACTTCTAGGCTAGTATGCTCCATCGTCGACCGCATGATCGCTTACCATGATGAGAGGCAGCTCTCGTACGAGTATTTTCAAGGATCGTTCGCATTCACATCTGTCACAAACGTCAAAAACGCCTCAAATTCCAAAATATTTTGGTAGATTTTTGATATTGACTGTTGCCGAAATGAAATTGTAATTTGAACTTGAATGATTTTAAGTACGAGAATTGTACTTCAGGTGAGATAGTGATCAAACGACGGCCTGGCATTGTTAATAATCCTATTTTATAAAAGAGTTATTTCAATAGTTAAAGTAGTTAATTGAAAATAGGCATTGAGTTATTATTAAGTATGAGAATAATATCACAACATGTTTTTGATTTATGAGGATTATGTTTCTGATTTTTAATGAATGTAATTATTTACTGTGTCCACAAATAACTATTATTTGCTGAGATCATAGCGACCTGTGTGGAAAATAAACATACACATAAACAATGATTGATACTTCAAGTCTATAACTTATTCTTCTTATTGTCTAGTTTACTTAACGACGCACTTAGGATCCGTCCAATAATTTAGCGTAATTAAGGAGATGTCTCTCGTATTGACTTCATGTCATCATTTGCATATAAAACCGATTTCCTTATGTGAGTGTTAAAGCTATAACTTTTCTGGATAATGTATTTATTATCATGAGTAAACTTTGATTGAATCTAAGTCTTAACTTATATTTTTATCAACAGGCAAACATTTTTCTTCTTATCCTTAGTGTATCGATGGCAAACATTGTTTATTTAAATTTAATGTTTTGCCCAGTATTCAGCCAAAGTAACAGCATTCGCTGACGTAGCCATAAGGCCCTCACATGCACAAGCGACATGCGGCGCAAGATGAGAGGTGGAGCATGGTCTGCGTAGAGATGCCGCATAAACACCGAAAATCGGAGCCATCGAAGAACCCCCACCTGTGGAGGCTCTCTTTACTGCGGCCAACCTGAGTACGGAGTCTATTTAGAGTTTTCCAGGTCGCCACGACAACGCGTGCCTAGGTGGAGGGCTCTCTGATGGCTTGATGAAATAGTCAGGTAAACCGAGCCAGAGGTAGCAGTTTCTGTTGCGGAGTGCAGAGGTTTATGTTTCGGAGTTGCCATCCATCAGATAGATTCACGCATCATAAAACACTTTTCCGGCTTTTTAGTAAAATATTCTGGAAGTAAAAAAATCGGTCAAAGCTACTATTTTTCCCAGAAAAATGCACGACTCCTACGGAATAAATCACAAACATCGAAGCTAATAGAATTTACAGACATTTTCCAGCAATGGTACAAAGATAAAACATCACAACTACGCAGTTGACACCACCTGAGTACTTTAGTAGAGAGGATTAAGAAATACATGATGGAAAAACAAAATAACGATCGACTTGGGATTGGGACTCGAAGTGAGGACCTCCTTACAGTCATCGCACATTCAACAACTGGACCATTGAGGCAGTCGAATACAAAACACTAGCACAATAAAATACTAAATATACACATTACTGAATGGAACCCCACCCCAGTCGCTGCATAACCACACTTTTAACCACTATACAACATGCAACAAACGTATGTTAATCAGACTAATGGAGTCAACTAAGAGTAACCTTAACCCCACTGAACATTGGCCAGGGCAGTAAGTCAGCCCAGATTCCAGCATGTAACTCGGCCTGGTGCTAACTCAGGCGGTATCTAATCTGTGCTACATGGGGCGTAATTACAATATATAAAGGTAACGGGAGCTCCCAGATAATTTATACAATATGTACATACATGTATGTATCTAAGGATGGCTTTCCACAGAACGGTGCAAGGAAGGAAGTGGCGTTGAGCTAGGATGTAATTCACCAATGGAGTAGCTTTATATTCAAGATAGGGCTACTCTGGTGGTTTATTTATAAATTAGATTAATTCTGCAGATGCATTTGTATGTGAGCATAATAACAAACACATACAAAAAATGATTTTTCATAGGTAGATTACTGGGGAGGTTTCTGTAATTGTGTTTTAAGTATTTGAAATAGATAATTAGTAATTATTAACAATGTAAATTAAGGAAAGGTCATACATAACTTAATGACATAATGATGGATATTATGTCATGACCAGAGCTCGGAATTAGGTAGAGTTATTTATGAACTTGCATCGACATGTCGATATGAATATGGATCTTCCCGGGATTTCAATGGACAATCCCGCTTGTCCAACGATATTACAAATAAATAATAATAAAAACCTCTATTGTTTTCTTTTGTTCTCACAAGCTATGTTGTGTGAACTACAAATGTGGCAACATCGCGCGTATGCGCATTGGAATTTTGCAACTTCGGACATCCGATGTCGTTGATGTAAATTTGGCAACGTCACGCGTGTTGTGGTTTAAAATGTGTGAAAATAAATAGCTTATTTATTCAATAAATCACGGGATTTTTCTGCTCTTTAAAATTAATCTGGGGATTTAAGGCAAATCCACTTTATTCTTTCGCTGTATGAAATCAGTGTAAGTACATAAATAACTCTACCTAATTCCGACCTTTGGTAATGACTCTTGCTTACCTATAGTTAATTATCCCTGTAACCACATACGCAACGATTTTTTGGGGGACTGTCTATAAGTATTGTAGAACTTTGACGTTCAAAAAGTGCTGGCTTTCAGCCTTGTTTGAATAAATGACTTTTGATTTTGATTTTGATGAGGCGACATTTTGCATTAACATAGTTCTTTTCAAAATTTTGATTATAGCGTCTCACGACCTACCGTCACCAGATCACCCGTCCACCTTGTGGAAGATGTTTTCGGCACCATCGGCTATCCTATCTGCAAGCAACATGTCCCGTCCACTGCTACATATTTGAGTCACATTTCAATGTAAGTAAAGTCTCTGTATCTTATTTACTCTGTGCTACTTACCGCTCAGGAATCATAAAAACCATTATTATTGCACTAATATTATTGCGTGCGGCGCAGCTATCGAGAATGTGTTGCAAATGTATCAGGACTGTCTCGAGAGTGTCTCGACAATGAATGTATGCCCTGTCGTGTGCTGTCCTGTAGCCAAGGATGCCACAATGAGCTCCTTTATAGCCAAGAATGTCACATTTAGGTTGTCTCTCTTATGAATGTATGATAAATGATAAATGATAAATGATGTTTATTCAGTAAATAGGTTACAAGGAACACTTTTACACGTCAATGTTTTTTTGTCAGTTTAAGCTAGATGAGGCCGGTGTTTCCTAGCTGACTACCCTGAGAAGAAACACCGAAACAAACTCAGAGGTCAAAGTCTCTTTTAGTGTTCAAATCCATACAATGTGGACTGGTTAGATCCTATGAGAACCATGTACGTTTATGTCTGGGATGAGCTTTATGAAGAAAGCAACACACGAATTCGAGTGGACCTGTCCAGACAGTGCAAGCATTTGTCAGTCATCGCGAAGCTCAACTCAGAACTCTGAGGTGCTCAACGAACCGACGAACAATACCAAAGTAAGGACATTTGAGTAGGCCGCAAAAAATACTCAAACTGCCAGACAATCATAAAATCTACATGAATATAACGACATACATAGTTCTCGCATTCACATTATTCTATATGAGGACCATGCAGCTTAGTGTCTGTAGTGGTCTTTTGAAGAAAGAACCAAACATATTTGAGTGGACCTGTCCAGTCAGTGCAAGCATTTGTCAATAGTCGAATAGCTCAACTTAAAAACCACTAAGGAGCTCAATGACATGACGAACAATACCAAAGAAAAGACATTTGGGTAGGCCGCAAAAGTACTCAAACTGTCAGACAACGTTGAAAATTACTGTAAAAAGGTGGAGAAAATAATAATAATAACCCACATAGTCCTCACATTTACAATAATTAAGTAATCAAAAAAAAAATAAAAATATAATACTTTACAAAGTAAATATTTGTGTCAAACAAAATAGTAATCATAATATGTCAATCAAAAAATAAAAATAAATATAATACTTAACAAAGTATTCAAGTCAAAAAAAATAATAATAATAATAAAATGTCAATAAAAAAATAAAATAAAAAATATAATGCAATACTATACAAGTATTCATGTCAAAAACGAATATTAAAAAAAAATATATATATAAAAAATTTTTCATCAGTAAGTAGTACATATGAAAACAATGGCTCATGTATATCATTGAAGCAGCTCAATCCCACGCCTTTTTGTCCTCAAGAAAGTCATTAATTGTGTAAAAAGCTTTCTGGCATAGCTTACGTTTAATAAATGATTTAAATTTATTTATGCTTAGTTCTTGAATTTGGCTAGGAAGTTTATTATAGAAACGTATACATTGACATCTAAACGAACCACCTATTTTTTTCTTGAGCCTGGTTTTTGGTACAATAAATTTGTGTTTGTTCCTAGTATTTATGCTATGGATATCACTGTATCTTTTAAACAGATTAATATTTTTATGTGCATACATGAGATTCTCATAAATATATTGAGAGGGAACAGTCATAATATTAATCTCTTTAAATTTGTCTCTGAGGGAGTGTCTGGGACTTAATTTATAAATTGCACGAATAGCCCTTTTCTGTAAAACAAAAATTGTCTGAATATCGGCGGCATTTCCCCACAACAGAATGCCGTACGACATCACACTATGAAAATAACTAAAGTATACTAAACGAGCTGTCTCTAAATCAGTTAAACCACGAATTTTCCTTACGGCGTATGCTGCAGAGCTAAGTTTTTTGGACAGTTTATCTATATGGGGGCTCCACTGAAGCTGCGCATCCAAAGTTAAACCTAAGAACACTGTGGAATCCTCGGGTTTCAACTCTTCACCCTTTATTGACACACTAGTGTTCACTTGTATTACATTGGGTAATGTGAACTTTATGCATTTTGTTTTTTTCTCGTTAAGGAGAAGATTATTGACATTAAACCAGTTAACTACAGTTGAAAGAGCATTATTTACATTATCAACAACCACCTGCTGACGTTTGAGTTTAAATAAAAGTGAAGTGTCATCTGCAAACAGCACTATATCATGTTTATCCTTTATGAGGCAAGGCAAGTCGTTGATATAGATTAGAAACAAAAAAGGACCCAGAATTGAGCCTTGAGGAACCCCCATTCTGACTACAGACCTGGAAGACCTTTTGCCGTTCACATCAACTCTCTGAATCCTATTACCCAAGTATGAAGTAAGAAGATCCAGAGAGGCGCCCCGGACTTCGTAGTAGTGCAGCTTCCTGATCAATGTATCATGGAGAACGCAATCGAAAGCCTTAGACAAATCGCAAAAAATGCCCAACGCATCGCATTTATCTTCCCATGCATTATAAATGTGTCCCAAAAGTTCAACACCAGCATCAGTTGTTGAACGACCCTTTGTGAAACCAAACTGTTTGTTGTGTAATAATTTGTGTTTATTAAAATATCTTTGAATTTGATCTAAAATAATTTTCTCAAAAATTTTACTAAAAGTAGGTAGCACTGATATAGGTCTATAATTAGTAGGGTCTGATGTACTACCCGATTTAAACAATGGTATAATTTTACTATATTTCATTAGATCAGGAAACTCACCACAATCTATACAATTATTAAAGATTATTGCTAAAGTAGGTGCTACAATGTCTATAATAGACCTAGCAACGTCAACAGAATTACCCCATAGATCTGCAGTCTTTTTAACATTTAAAGTATTAAAAGTTTTGATTACATCATTACAAGTGACATATTGGAAATAAAATTGGGATTCACAAACTGGAACGTTTTCTTTAAGTAAAATTTCTGCAGCAGTTGGTGATGAATTTAGAGATTTTGTAGTCGATACGGGAATCTCTGCAAAGAAATTTTCAAATGCCGCGGCGACTTGCGAATCTGATTTAATGATACTGTCATCAATAGCAAGGCTGTAATCACTACTTCGGTTGCAAGACCTTCCCGTTTCGCTATTAATAATATCCCAAGTCATTTTAATTACATTACTACTATTTTTAATTTTTGAACTTAAGTAGCGAGATTTCGCCAAATAACATACTTTTTTAAATAATTTAGAATAATTCTTAACATATAAATTAAATTCTACAGTGTTAATATAAGTCCGTTCTTCATACAGCTCATACAGCCGTTTTCTACTTTTATTAATACCAATGGTGGCCCAGTCACTGAAGGAAGTATTGCCATTTACCGAAATCGTCTTAGGAATAAAAGTAGTATCAAATTGCGTGCAATACATTTTGAAAAAATCATTATAATGTTGATTAGGGTCATCATTAGTTGACAAAAGTGGGATTTTATTTGAGAGTTTAGTTTTAAATGTTTCCAAGCGACCTTTAGATTTTGGGTTAACAGTGATATCTTTTTTTCGTTTATATTTGTTTATATTTGGTATAGTGATCAATAGTCCACTATGATCAGAGTCTAATAAATTAATAATTTTTTTGTGGGTAGGTAAAATATCTGCATAAATATTATCTAGGCAAGATGCAGTAGTGGGGGTTATTCTAGTAGGCTCCATAAATAGATTTACAAGATTGTATGACTGAAACAAACTTATAATTTTAGTGCTTAGGCTAGAAGTTTCTAACAAATTAACGTTGAAGTCGCCACAAACGATGACAGCCTTACTAGAGTTACAAATTTTTTGCAACACTTCATCCATTACTTTTTCAAAACAATCATACAATCCTTTAGGTGGTCTGTACACACTTAATATAACAAACTGCTCCAATTCAATACAGGCAATTTCAACTGTCTGTTCAACAGAGAGGCTCACAATATCCTTGCGGTCTTTAAACTTAAGTATATTATTTATGAAAATTAATGAGCCACCATGTATAGCGTTTACTCTGCTGAACGAACTACCAACCTGGTGATTACTATAATTAAACATAATCTGATGGCTTTTAAGCCAATGTTCAGTTATACAAAGAATATCTACATTGTTAAATTTAAGGAATAATTCTATTTCTAAATCCTTGCCCATACAACCATAAATATTTTGGTGCACCAGGTTGATACTATTTGTTGATTTTAAAACATTGTTTTCACCATTCTTTAAATAATTGCTAGAGATTGTCTCTGTTGTCTTAATTTCTAATTTAAATTATTACTAATGTCAAAATTTGATGCCAAGACATTGGCAGAATTATGAAAAATGTCATTGCATTGCTCAATAGAAGCAATTTGTTTAGCCAAATTCTTGGCTGTTATACAAAATAAATATGATAGCGACACAGCTATCTGTCTCCTACAATAATTTGAAAGATAGTATCTATCTATATGATTCCTATCTTTTGTCAAATAAAAACGATTACCAATATAATTGTTAAGGTCAATTAGATGGAATAAGTTGTTATTAAATAACAAATTGTGCAATTTTATATTCATATGATATCTAATTTGATTTTCTTCCTGTGGCAAACTTTGGCTATAAGGGAAAGTGAACATCACAATTTTTCTTAAATTAAGGTCAGACAAGGTTCTATAATATTGGAGCAATTCTCCTTTGTTCACGGTACCCCTATCACCAACTAAAATTATGAGTATAGTATCCTGGTTAAAATTACATTTTATAATCTATTTCATTATTTCCAACAAAGAACAACCAGGCATGCAGTTATTCATTATAGAGTGTCCCGGATATTCATTTATCAAAAAGTGGCCTAAATCCTTTCCAATCTCATCACAATAGATAACTATTTCTTTATTTACACTTTGTTGCGATAAACAATTAGTCATTTCTACTAGCAAACTGGCACAAGACTGCGGTAAGGTGGTATTATATATTGGCAATGAATGGTCCGGAGTAGATGCCATTGATGGTGATTGGCAATGTTCACAGTTTGATTTTTGTAAGCTAACCAGCTCATTCATTGCCAACACATATTCCTTCATTTGTTTCTCTGAGGCTCTATATTTAGTGGTCATTGAGCTTAGTTGCTGTTGTAACCGGTCAAGTTCACACTGCAAGTCTTCCGTGTCAGTTTGGTATTTCCTAGTACTTTTCTCTAAGTTCAAAGCATACATATCTAATTGTTTTAATAAATTTAACCTTTCCCTATTAAGTTTTACATTTTTAATGAAGAACTTTTGTTTTTTAACCATTTTTTTAGTTTTAACAATGTATTTGTTTATTTTAATATATTTTTTAAGTTTATTTTTACTAGAGATTATCCTGACTTTTTTACTTGACTTAGAATCATCATCACTTGTCAAATCTATAATGCAAGAGTGTCCTACTAGATCAACCATTGATGGGGCAATAGGAACCAACTCATTGAATAAACTTTGATTCAGAGAGGCTGTGATGTTCAGGTTAGTTGTCTCAAGATGTGAAATTTGACTTTGAGCCTCTTGTAGCTGTTGTTGCAATAAAAATTTGTGATTAAGAGCTTGTTCATACTCTGTGCTACACTGGCTGAATCCGTCCACAACAAGTTGGAGCCTATCCCGGGCTTCTATGGCCTCAGTGTATTGAATGTATAACTGAGCCATTTCATTCTTTAACTTCCTATTCTTATCATGGGCTTCAAGGAGCACCCTTTCACTATCATCCATTTCCTCCATTTCCTTAATCAGTTGATTTATTATGTGCTGGTGTGTGCTATCCTGTAGCCAGGGATGCCACAATGAGCTCCCTTATAGCCAAGGATGTCACAACTAGGTTGTCTGGCTTATGAATGTATGTGCTGTTGTGTGCTATCCTATATCCAGGATGTCACAACTAGAGTGTCTATCTCCTTATGGTTGTATGTGTTGTCGTGTGCTGTCCTGTAGCCAGGGATGCCACAATGAGCTCCCTTATAGCCAGGGATGTCCCAACTAGAGTGTCTATCTCCTTATGATTGTATGTGCTGTCGTGTGCTGTCCTGTAGTCCGGGATGCCACAATGAGTAAGCCAGGAATGTCACAACTAGGTTGTCTCGCTCATGAATGTATGTGATGTTGTGTGCTATCCTGTAGCCAGGGATGTCACAACTAGAGTGTCTGTCTCCTTATGATTGTGTGTGCTGTCGTGTGCTGTCCTGTAGCCCGGGATACCAGAATAAGCAAGCCAGGCATGTTACAACTAGGGTGTCTCGTTTATGAATGTGTGTGCTCTCGTGTGCTATCTTGTAGTCTAGTAGTACGAGGTAGTAGTAGTAGTAGGAGGGTGCTACGTCTAGGGGAATTGCTGTACGGGTGATACCTGTACATTCGGGTTAGGTCATCATCATCATATCAACCTGGAATTATCCACTGCTGGTTTTAGTATAAGCCATGTTTCGTTTGCGCCATACAGCCTACAGATTGAATACGGTCAAATAACTCTCGATGAATTTCTAACACTAAATATTCTTATTTCTAACTAGCAACCCACCCCAGCTTGGCACGGATGCAAATGATAAACACGAACCTTCCTCGTTTATAGCTCTTTCTGTTACTGAAGACCGTAGATATCAAAGTCCGTTGTGTGGTATATGAAGTATACAGAGAAACAGACAGCGACTGTGTTTTACTATCTATAGATAGAGATTAGCGAAGATGGTTAAGGCTCTACTACCCGCCAAGTGGCGCCCTCATAGAATAAAAAATCGTAGCATAGCAAAAGTCTCGAAAACGGCTGTTTTTGGTACTTTTGCTTACTACTTTGTATATGAAACATTTTGAGTCCTGTTTTAACAACGTCAAAATACTTTATCCTCTTTGTAACAAACGCAACGTATGATTCTGTCATATTTATTTTCCATGCTATGCTACGACTTTTTATCCAATGAGGGCGCCACTTGGCGGGTAGTAGACCCTTAAGGTGGCTGTTAAAATAATTTCACAATGACCTATGCTTATTCCCTGAACTAAAAGGAAGGCGAGATTCCTAATCTATGATAACCCGCACCCCTATTGAGTACAGTTAGCATCAACACACGGGTTCCATTTCAGTCGCAAACCGCAGCTTTCCCTAATATTGTGTACCGACAGCAAAACAACCACTTTATAATACCTTAGTTATTGCAAGATTTGCATTGCCATGTTCTTATGTTAATAATGCGCAGTAAATCGTATTGGATTCTACCTTATTTGAACTTAATGAAATTTTACTTTTAATAAGTTGTCAATACTGTTTTGTACGATATGCAGTCAGTGTCAGAATAGCTGGCAATAGGATACTATTGCTTGCGGAGTAAAAAAGTTAGCATCATTATCATCAGTCAAAAGGCGCCCACTGCTGGGCATAGGCCTCCTCCAAGTGTCACCACAACGACCGGTCCTGTGCGTCTCGCATTCATCGCATTCTCGCGACCCTCACCAGGTTATCGATCCACCTAGTGGGAGGCATTCCAATGCTGCGTCTTCTGTCACCATTACAGAACCGTTACGTCAGTAACCTTGGTTTTTTAGTTCAGTTGGAGGAAATAATAGAGTTTCTGAAACAAATGAGTAACTGGAACCCATAATATTTTTTTAAATCACATAATAAAATGTGGACCAGATTTATTTTATATGTTGTGATGAGTAAGCTCATGACCTTGATCTGGCCTGATATAAAGCGATGGATGAGGTCTGCGATAGAAAGAGTGAGTCCAGAGGATGCCTGCTTGCTCGTTCTTCGAAGATTCGTCAACCTTCGACCACGTCACCTGTATAAAACCCGTCTGTTACAGACATGTACCTACCCCTGTACCTTTTGGGAAAAATCCCCTTTCTTAATTAAAGTAAAACTCAACAACAATATCATCTACTTTATACTCTAACAGTACCTAATCACAATATGTGAAATTATACACCATTCGCTCTATATGTACTAAAGGAGTAAGGATGCTTAGTACAGCTAAGTACCAGGGCCACATAAACTTTAATTAAGTAAGAGAATGAATGCACAATCCTAGTGGTGCAAGGATAAGGTGGGATACGGGTACTGAACTTGTAAGAGATAATTGATCGTATATCTATATTTATTCCTGTTTCAGATTAGTATATAGTGAGATCCTTTTATTGATATTACCAAGTAAGTAAGTTTTGATAATTTCTGCATACTGCCATATTCGAACCTAAGAGGAAAAACTCAATTTTCTCAATATTTATTTGGTTATATTGAAATTACCCAAAGTACGTATCTTTTTATTTATTTATTTAAATAACATTATTTTTTTGCTCAAAGTAGTAAACCCGGTTAAAAATAAAAGTTTAACAACACAAAAGTTAAATAAAAATAAAAGTTTTATAGTATTAGAACATTTGTAGCTATGATCCGACTAGTTATTGACTTGAAACTATGGATTCCATGGGTTTTAATTCGAATTTATTAGGTAAAATGTAATAACTATTCTCGGAATATGAATTTAACTGGTTCGTATAACAGTGGCAGCTTACGTTACCTCCACAATATTTGAGAAGTTATCGATGTCAAATCTAATCAACAAGCTTGTCGCGAACCAGCCCTATCGTGTATCAGCTTCCATTCAACCAAGCCTCGTGCACAATGATGTGACAAATTGTGACAAATAATAGCTCGACGGTGAGCACCGGCACTATGACGGATAAGAGGAGACTGACTGTACGGTGACGTATTGTTGTGGAGCACCGGCAGTGTGCACCGACACACAAACTGACTGAATACTGATCGATACATGATGCTTGGATAAAGATTCGGATCCGACAGATGCTGAACAAATCTAATTCGCTATTGTGATTTAGCACCATTTTAGAGTAGAAGACTTAATAAATATGGGAAACTAGCTTCCGCCCGCGGCTTCGCCCGCGTAAAAAGTGTAATTATAATAAGTCTAAGTGGTATTTCCAGAGAGTAGCACTTTAAATAAATCCTGTAGAAATCAAAATCAAAAGTAATTTAAATTAGGCTGAAAGCCAGATTTTTTTGAACGTCAAAGTTCTACATAAAGATAGTAGGGGCACACACACTCACTCAGTGTGTCGGGGTACCTATCTTGTTACTCTTACCGTATTAAATATAATAGTTTACCATATCGAAACTGTTTCATTTATTGGGTCCCGAACATATCCTAAATTGGTGCTTAGCTTCTTGCCCGTGGCTCCGTCCGCGTAGACATTTACCGTGTTAAATATAATAGTTTACCATATCGAAACTGTTTCATTTATTGGGTCCCGAACATATCCTAAATTGGTGCTTAGCTTCTTGCTCGTGGCTCCGTCCGCGTAGACATTTACCGTGTTAAATATAATAGTTTACCATATCCAAACTGTTTCATTTATTGAGTCCCGAACATATCCTAAATTGGTGCTTAGCTTCTTGCTCGTGGCTCCGTCCGCTTAGACATATATATTAAATTAACTTTTTCACGATTTTGGCACCCTGGTAGAGTTTACCTGTGGTTGCATCCGCGTGCAGGTCTGAAATTTCTCTTCTTCATGATTCTGTTTATTGGTTGTCTATACGCCTGGGAATGTATACCGCTCAGGATTCCAGCCCCGAAAATACTTATTCAAGATGTTACCTCTCCTAATACCAACCTCAGAATATGTTTTGTGATTCTGATATCCTAGTAGGTTGTGAACTGGTAGTTTGAGAATCTATACCGCTCAGGATTCAAGCCCCGGAAACACTTCTTCTTCTTGATTCTGGGCTCCTGGTGGGGTGTGTGAAGCTATACAGCTTAGGATTGTAGCCCCGAAAATACGTATTCATGATTCTGGTCTCCTGGTACTATGTGAGATGATGAAGATGCTTTTTTTTTACCTCTTTTGATCCCACCCTTTTTTTTTTGGTTTTTTTTTTTGTGATTCTGATCTTTTTCATTCTTTCACCACCTTTTACTTCCAATTTACCTTTGGCTTCATCCGCGTGCAGGTCTGAAATTTCTCTTCTTCATGATTCTGTTTTCCTGGTAGTTTAAGGATCTATACCGCTCAGGATTCCAGTCCCGAAAATACTTATTCAAGATGCTTTTTTTGTACCTCTTTTGAACCCACCCTTTTTTTTTTGGTTTTTTTTTTTTGTGATTCTGATCTCCTGGTAGTGAGTGAATCTATACAGCTCGGAAATTTTACTTCTTCACATTTCTGGTCTCCTGGTAATTTGTAAATCTCTATCTCTCCCAATACCAGCTTCGGAATATGTTTTGTACTTCTGATCTCCTGGTAGGTTATGAATCTATACCGCTCAGGATTCCAGCCCCCTCCCTGGTAGTTTGAGAATCTATTCCACTCAGGATTTCAGTCCCGGAACACTCTTTGTTTTTCTGGTATCCTAGTATTTTGTGAATCTATACAGCTTAAGATTCTAGCCCCAAAAATACTGATTCACGACTCTGGTCTCCTGGTAATTTTAGAATCTATACCTCTCATGATTCCAACCCCAAAATCACTTCTTCATAATTCTGGTCTCCTGGTAATTTATAAATCTCTACCGCTCATAATCCCAGCCTTTTGGTAACATTTGTAATTCTTCTATGTCTTGGTTGTTCGTGAATCTGTACTGCTCGGAAAACTTATTCATGATTCTGTTCTCCTGGTAATTTGTGAATCTGTACCTCTCATAATACCAGCCACAGAATATATTTTGTGATTCTGATCTCCTAGTAGGTCGTAGGAATCTATACCGCTTAGGATTTAAGCCCCAAAAATACTGGTTCATGACTATGGTCTCCTGGTAGTTTTGGAATCTACACCTATCATGATTCCAGTTCCGGAACTACTTTTTCGTGAATCTTTTCGTAGTTTTGTGAGTCTTTATCGCTCATAATTTCAGTCCTTGAAATACTTTTCATGTTTCTGGTCTCCTGGTAATTTGTGAATCTCTACATCTCATAATACCTGCCTCGGAATATACTTTGTGATTCTGATTTCCTGGTAGCTTGTGAATCTATACCGCTCAGGATTCAAGCCCCGGCAATACTTCTTCTTGATTCTGGTCTCCTGGTGGTTTGCGAAGCTATACCGCTAGAGTTGGAGCCCCGAAAATACCTCTTCATGATTCTGGTCCCCTGGTACTTTGCGAGACTTTACCGCTCATGATTCCAACCCCGGAAATACTTTTCATGTTTCTGGTCTCCTGGTACTTTGTGAGCGTAAACCGCTCGTTCAGCCTGACTTTGGATTTCTACTTCCACCTCAGCCTTCGCTAAGTCTTGTCATTTACCGGGATAAAAAGTAGCCGTTAATCCAGGCTATGACCTACCTGTGTGCGAAATTTCATTCAAATCCCTTCAGCCGTTTTTGCGATACCTTCAGCCAAACATACAAACATACAAACAAACAAACATACAAACATACAAACAAACAAACATACAAACTTTCGCATTTATAATATTAGTAGGATTAACTTTTTCACGATTTTGGCACCCTGGTAGAGTTTACCTGTGGTTGCATCCGCGTGCAGGTCTGAAATTTCTCTTCTTCATGATTCTGTTTATTGGTTGTCTATACGCCTGGGAATGTATACCGCTCAGGATTCCAGCCCCGAAAATACTTATTCAAGATGTTACCTCTCCTAATACCAACCTCAGAATATGTTTTGTGATTCTGATATCCTAGTAGGTTGTGAACTGGTAGTTTGAGAATCTATACCGCTCAGGATTCAAGCCCCGGAAACACTTCTTCTTCTTGATTCTGGGCTCCTGGTGGGGTGTGTGAAGCTACTCGTATACAGCTTAGGATTGTAGCCCCGAAAATACGTATTTATGATTCTGGTCTCCTGGTACTTTGTGAGTCTTTACCGATCATGATTTAAGCACTGGAAATACTTCTCATGTTTCTGGTGTCCTAGTACTTTTTGAGCGTGTGCGCTCGTTCAGCCTGACTTTGGATTTCTACTTCCACCTCAGCCTTCGCTAAGTCTTGTCATTTACCGGGATAAGAAGTAGCCTATGTGTTAATCCAGGTTATGACCTACGTGTGTGCAAAATTTCATTGTAATCCCTTCAGCCGTTTTTGCGATACCTTCAGCCAAACATACAAACAAACAAACATACAAACTTTCGCATTTATAATATTAGTAGGATTAACTTTTTCACCACCTTTTACTTCCAATTTACCTTTGGCTTCATCCGCGTGCAGGTCTGAAATTTCTCTTCTTCATGATTCTGTTTTCCTGGTAGTTTAAGGATCTATACCGCTCAGGATTCCAGTCCCGAAAATACTTATTCAAGATGCTTTTTTTTTTACCTCTTTTGATCCCACCCTTTTTTTTTTGGTTTTTTTTTTGTGATTCTGATCTCCTGGTAGTGAGTGAATCTATACAGCTCGGAAATTTTACTTCTTCACATTTGGTAATTTGTAAATCTCTATCTCTCCCAATACCAGCTTCGGAATATGTTTTGTACTTCTGATCTCCTGGTAGGTTATGAATCTATACCGCTCAGGATTCCAGCCCCCTCCCTGGTAGTTTGAGAATCTATTCCACTCAGGATTTCAGCCCCGGAACACTCTTTGTGTTTCTGGTATCCTAGTATTTTGTGAATCTATACCGCTTAAGATTCTAGCCCCAAAAATACTGATTCACGACTCTGGTCTCCTGGTAATTTTAGAATCTATACCTCTCATGATTCCAACCCCAAAATCACTTCTTCATAATTCTGGTCTCCTGGTAATTTATAAATCTCTACCGCTCATAATCCCAGCCTTTTGGTAACATTTGTAATTCTTCTATGTCTTGGTTGTTCGTGAATCTGTACTGCTCGGAAAACTTATTCATGATTCTGTTCTCCTGGTAATTTGTGAATCTGTACCTCTCATAATACCAGCCACAGAATATATTTTGTGATTCTGATCTCCTAGTAGGTCGTAGGAATCTATACCGCTTAGGATTTAAGCCCCAAAAATACTGGTTCATGACTATGGTCTCCTGGTAGTTTTGGAATCTACACCTATCATGATTCCAGTTCCGGAACTACTTTTTCGTGAATCTTTTCGTAGTTTTGTGAGTCTTTATCGCTCATAATTTCAGTCCTTGAAATACTTTTCATGTTTCTGGTCTCCTGGTAATTTGTGAATCTCTACATCTCATAACACCTGCCTCGGAATATACTTTGTGATTCTGATTTCCTGGTAGCTTGTGAATCTATACCGCTCAGGATTCAAGCCCCGGCAATACTTCTTCTTGGTTCTGGTCTCCTGGTAGTTTGCGAAGCTATACCGCTAGAGTTGGAGACCCGAAAATACCTCTTCATGATTCTGGTCCCCTGGTACTTTGCGAGACTTTACCGCTCATTATTCCAACCCCGGAAATACTTTTCATGTTTCTGGTCTCCTGGTACTTTGTGAGCGTAAACCGCTCGTTCAGCCTGACTTTGGATTTCTACTTCCACCTCAGCCTTCGCTAAGTCTTGTCATTTACCGGGATAAAAAGTAGCCTATGTGTTAATCCAGGCTATAAAAAAAAAAAAAAAAAAAAAAAAAGGCTATGACCTACCTGTGTGCGAAATTTCATTCAAATCCCTTCCGCCGTTTTTGTGATACCTTCAGCCAAACATACAAACATACAAACATACAAACAAACAAACATACAAACATACAAACATACAAACATACAAACATACAAACATACAAACAAACAAACATACAAACTTTCGCATTTATAATATTAGTAGGATTACCTATTAAATATAGGTAATTTTCCATATTTATTAAGGCGAAAAATTACGGTTTAGTCCACGTTCAACCACCACAGTCTTTACCCCCGACCATGATGAACCCCCCAGGGGTTAAACATGGACAACATTGTGTTTGGCCGGTGCCTGCATGCCCGGATGGGGTAGCGGATAAATTCGTATTCGTATTCGTATTCTGGTTTAGTCCACGTTCAACCACCACAGTCTTTACCCCCGACCATATTGAACCCCTAAATGTTGCCATGTTCAACATGGATTTCAACACATTAGTCATCTTTGCTTTGTCCATATTCAACCCATTGTTGTTAGGTAACTAATAATGACATTTGAGGATTTATCTCCTGACGAAATCGAGGCATAAAATAATGTAAGTGCAATCAATCTTGTACCGATTACGGTACAAGATTGATTGTGTCGCGAATACAAAGTATTAGTTAAGTATATGCTTTTTTATTCGTGTGGAAATCCTCATGGATTTCCTTCTGTACTCTCTTAATAAATGAATACATACGGTGTTCTGCAGCTACCTTTTGTCGGTGGAGTACTTGCGCACTTGGGGTTGGGAAATCATCCTATGACATCTCCCGCTCTGAGTGTAGCGGGAGGGCGTGTCAGACTCTTACTGACTAAAACCCACCCCTGTTCCTTCCTTGCCTGAGTACCCAGGGTAGCGGTAACTCTGTTACGAATTTATCCGCTATCCCTGGGCATACAGGCACCAGCCAAACGCAATGTTGTCCATGTTCAACCCCTAGGGGGTTCAACATGGTCGGGGGTAAAGATTGTGGGGGTTGAACGTGGACCAAACCAAAATTACTAGGTAAATTGTCATGAAGTTTATGCAATCGACAAAAATACAATCGGCAGTGTCAGTAGAATATTTATTTGACTGAACCTGTTTTCAATTAAACGTGTCAAACCTAATAGCATTTATTGCTGGCATTTGGTTGGGCCAACAATAAATACTATCATTTTATTGTTGACCCAACAATAAATGCTACTAAGTAGGGAATTTAAGTTACTTATTAGGGACGTTCTTAGTAATGAAACAAGAAAAAGGAAAATTAATCTCGCTTCTTCATCATTTGCAGTTGCGTAATCTTCTCCCAACTACGTTGTGGTCAGCTTCCAGTTTATCCAGATGCAGCTGACTACCTGTTTTTAAAATGGAGAGACTGCCTGTCTGAACTCCACAACCCAGTTACTGGGTCACACGGTAGCACGGTTAGACTGGTGTTGCTGTTGTTGCAGGCACCAGGGTCGCGGCTGTGTTTAAAAGACTCATTGCGGCCCTGGAAAAGGCAACTGAAGGAACAGGGGTGGGTTTTAGTCAGTAAGAGTCTGACACGCCCTCCCGCTCCACCCAGAGCGGGAGAAGTTTTTCTATGGATTTCTCACCCAATAGAAGAAAAAGACTGGTTCTGTTTTCGGATTATTTTTATGGTTCCCACGTTTTCTATATTACCCAGAAGGTAGCTGTAGACGATTTGTGTGATAACGGACGTCAAAACGTCCGAATGGATATTCGCTACCAAAATATCACGTCAGAATCGATGGGGCTGAAAGGCTCTGGAGTGGCGATCGTGTACCGGAAGACGCAGTGTTGGAAGGCCTCCCAGGAGGTCGGCCGATAAACTGGTTAGGGGCGCGGGAACCCGATAGATGCGAGACGCACAGGACCGGTCGTTGTGGCGACGCTTAATGGAGGCCTTTGTCTAGTATAGTGGACGTCTTTCGGTTGATATTATGATGATGTTGATAAAATGTCGCGTGGTCAATCTCTTACATTTTCACACTTTGGGATGTCTATCGCTAGTAGAACGTAACTTTGTTAAGTCCAGCCCCCCTAGCCATCGGGCCTGCGGACGGCGAGCAGTGTGTAGCTCGCCGTCCGATCAGCAACAGGCCCGAGAGTCGACGGTGCGTAGTGTTCCACGCGCGCCTCAAAGAGTTGTCAGCAATAGAGACGGGGCCCGTCATGGCCGATGCCTGACCGGGGGTTGAGGATAAATTCGAAACAGAGTTACCTCGCACCCGGGCACTAAGGGCAGGAAGGAACAGGGGTGGGTTTTAGTCAGTAAGAGTCTGACACGCCCTCCCGCTCCACCCAGAGCGGGAGAAGTCATTGATGATTTCCCACCCCACAAAAAAAAGCCCCCCTAGCCATATTACATTTCTATTATCGTTTACGCTAACGCTTAGAACAAAATGTATGGCAATGACATTACCTACCCCCCTAGCCATATTACATTTCTATTATCGTTTACGCTAACGCTTAGAACAAAATGTATGGCAATGACATTACCTGCGATAAGTCACGTGACACTTATCTACGCAGGTAATGTCATTGCCAGCATATTGACTCTCAGGAACGATTAGACTTCCTATGTCTAACCATATTTGCAAAACTGTTACCTACACTATGGGTGATCAATCGATCGGCAACAGCAAAAAAAAAGTCTTTATCGTAACACAACAACTACAATCGCTGAGTGGGTTAACGCCGATCGGCTCAATTGAGAATGTACTGCTTGTACATAACGGCGCCAATGAAATGAACTGCCAATAAAATGTGCTGTACTGTACTGCTAATAACATTCGTTTCCCTTTACAATGTTACAGCATGTGTGTGGTATTTGTGTTTTCTTGGAAACACTCAAACTTAGTAATGTTACAGTGTGTCAAACAAAGTGACCTGAATAGCCTTCCTGGTGGAAAATGGAAACTTGCAATAGGTACCAGAGGTAATGCAGATACGTCCCTTGAACAAAGCTAAAAGGCTGTAAGTCAAAAAGGTGAAGTTTTACTGCTTTTCTGGACAAATTGCTGTACGAAGAGCTCTACTTACTACAACCAAAATAGGTAAAGTCGACCGCACGCCAGAAGTAACGCGTAGACTTGTTTTTTTGAGGGTGGGAAGTCATCAGACTCTTACTGACTAAAACCCACGTGTGATCTTTCATTTGTCTTTTGTATTCCAGGGCCGCGGTAACTCTTTCGAACAATCCCACGACCCTGGCAGGCGCCGGTAACACGTAGAGCTTGAGCTAACCAGTAGCGCTAAAATCGAAATCAAAAACTCAAAAGCCGTTCAAATAAAGCTGAGAGCCAGCACTTTTTGAACGTCAAAGTTCTATATAAAGACTGTGCCCAAAAACGCCCGGCAGTCACCTATACACTGATTTTGTTACCACCTAGCACGTAAGTCAGCTAACACTGGTTTTGTTAGTGAGCTATGTATGGCTACGCTTAGCGTCTTTTCAAGGGATTTAGTTTGGAACTAGGTGATCTAACAGAAAACTATAGCTGTCAACATAGATCACAGAATAAGCAAGCTGAAGTGGCAATGGGTCGGCTATATTACCCGTAGAACTGATGTCCATTGGAGTAGAGGTTGGCTGAGAGACACTTCTAAGTCATAGTTCAGTTCCAAGTCAGTCGAATTTATAATGCAGTGAACAATATTTAATGAACAGAGTGAGCCCTGGCACTCATACCCATACAAGTTTAATCTTAGCCTGGATGCCAGAGATCGTTAATCTGTGATAAATTGATATTGAAACGATATCTTACCTCATGTAAACCTATTCATATAAAAATTGTTAGTTTGGAATAAAATAATGAATATACATAAAAACGTGATTTTGAGCGGAGACCGCGAATTGGCAAACATAAGGTGGGGCGCCCTCAGGCTTGCTGGAGCGGTCTCCACAGGGTGGCTAGTAGCAGCCGGATGAGAGTTAAGATAAATGGCGCACGATTGGGGATGTTTGTATCGAGCAGTGCTGTGCTAAAGGCTGATGATGACGCGGGGACTACAGTACATACAGGCGTCGGTCGATTAGATTAACTTTTACATCAGAGCTTTTATAGAAAGTCCTATTTGACTTGATACTGTAACGGATATAACTATTATTACTATTAACTGTAGAGGTAGGTCATGTTCGCGTATTTAATAGAATTATTTAATAGTTATTAACTCCATGTCCGCCAAGTCCGGTCGCCATGATAAATTTTATTATCATTGAGAAAGCTGGAATAATTATTTTTGTAATTAGTTTGTTTAATTACTTATGTGCTTGTATCAGCCAGCTGCAATAATGTGCCTGCAAAGACGACCGCAAAATTTTAATAGTTAATTAATATTAGGTACTTGTAACACGACGGTGAGTGATTTTTTGCATGAATTGAATAGTTTATAATCTAGACTTCTAAGTACTCGTAGTGTCAAAAGATTTTTTTTTAGTTTTTTATACTATTTAAAATTGAGCCCTAACTTTCATAAAATCTATACATATAATAAATCTGTAGAAAAGTCATTTTTGTACATTGAAGAAATTGAAACAAAAAATAGCCAGCGTGTGAAAAGATAAGTAACAGAACCCATTTCCATCATTTTTGAAATTTTTGTCTGTTTGTCTGTTTGTCTGTTTGTTTGTGCGCACATCACGTAAAATCTACGAATTCAATGCTGACAATGTTTATATACAAAAATTATACGCAACTTGAGGATTAACTTAGTTTTTGTTTCATCGAAATCGGTTCACTCTATCAAAAGATATGATTAATTTAGTGAGTTCAAGAAGTAAAATATTACGTTACGCAATTAAGTATAGTACTTGCAACGACATCTTAAGACTAAAAATAGAACTAATGTTGATAGTTGAAATCTAAATCCGATAGATGGCGTTGTGCAAATGACGTCATTTTCTGAATCGCGGTGTTAAGATTTTCCGCGCGAGGATGACGTCCACCGTGTTTACTAGGCAAATTGGGTTTCGTTAGGTGTCTTAAAAGTTCTTGCGTGTGTCGTAAAAGTTCTTTGGTTGCTTGGTTTATCGATTTTCTAAATTGGTCGAAAAAAAAGTATTTGCTTATCTTATTGGTTTCGTTTGGTCAACTTTGGTCATTGGTTTGAAGTACGAAGTAAAGATTGTATTTGATTTACTTCGTAGTTTGAATCCAATAGTGCCAATCGTTATACAGTAAGTTAGTGTTGCCAATTCGTTGAGTCACGACCACGAACAGACGATACGTTGTCACACTAGACTGTTCGACGCACCGATCTTTTAAGTTTGTAGGCTATTCAGTCATAAGTGTTGTTAGTTTTGTTTATTGCTTTAATTTTCCTTGAAAATGCCTCAAAGAAAAAAAACTAACCTTTCGCTGCGTAGCCGAAATGCGAAAAGGATGAGACTTTGTAGGTCTCAGGAATCGGAAGAAGATCGTGAAGCACGGTTATCTGCTAACCGAGAGCACATCGCTCTTTCACGTGAATCGGAAACGTTCACCGAAAGGGAGTCACGTTTAAGTTCACAAAGAACACGGACCGCGACTTTGCGGTCTCAAGAGAGTATCCAGGAACGCGAAGACCGGCTGTCTGCTGATCGGGAGCGCCACTCTCTCTCACGTGAGTCAGAGACATTCACAGAAAGGGAGTCGCGCTTAAGTTCGCAAAGAACTCGGACCGCGACTTTGCGTTCTCAAGAGAATATCCAGGAACGCGAAGTTCGGCTGTCTGCTGATCGGGAGCGCCAGTCTCTCTCACGCGAGTCAGAGACTTTCACAGAAAGGGAGTCGCGCTTAAGTTCGCAAAGAACTCGGACCGCGACTTTGCGTTCTCAAGAGAATATCCAGGAACGCGAAGTTCGGCTGTCTGCTGATCGGGAGCGCCAGTCTCTCTCACGCGAGTCAGAGACTTTCACAGAAAGGGAGTCGCGCTTAAGTTCGCAAAGAACTCGGACCGCGACTTTGCGTTCTCAAGAGAGTATCGAGGAACGCCAAGCACGTCTGTCATCTGACCGAGAGCGACACGCTCTCTCGCGCGAGTCTGAATCTCTCTCCCAAAGAGAAGAACGATTACAAATAGCTAGACATAACTATGTAGGTGTACAAAGAAACAATGAAAGTTATCTTGCATCTGAAAGGGAAAGAATAGATGAACTAAGACGAGCAGAAACAGCAGAACAACGTCAATCTCGCCTAGAAATAGAACGAGCTCGATACCATATGAATAGAGAAACAAATAGCGGAGCTGATGAGTCCATGGAAAATGACGATGCAAATATTTTATTACCTTGGGACAATAGGGAAAAATCAGGGTTCACATATTCGTCTAGAATTAATTATGCTGGCTTTACTTTCGTGGGTGACATGAGAGAAATTTGTAATTTTTGTCATGCTTTGAAATGGAGGAAAGAGACAGATGGAATGTGCTGCTCAAATGGAAAAATTGTTCTTCCAAATTTCCAAGATCCACCACACTTACTTAAAAGTCTCCTGAATGGCGATCATCCCCAGTCGAACCGTTTTTTGGATAATATTCGTTTATATAACAGTGCTTTCCAAATGACTTCCTTTGGGGCAAAACAAATAACGGAAGGACCGTTCATGCCAACCTTCAAAGTACAAGGTCAAGTTTATCACCTTATTGGATCTTTGCTGCCAGAAAATGAACCCAAATTTCTCCAAATTTATTTTGTATCCGATTACACGCAACAGCTCAATGTTAGAAATCACAATTTTCCCCAGCTCAATGCTGAGCTTTTGGGTCAACTTCAAGAATTGCTGCATCACGTTAACCAGTACGTTCGTGAATTCAAAGCTGCATTGGAGTCAATTCCACAAGGCAGCAATGATTTCAAAATTGTTATAAGTGCCGATAGACGTCCTGTGGGTGAACACCGTGGAAGACACAATGCACCCGTCGCAGATGAAGTTGCAGTTGTTTTAGTCGACCAGGAGTGTGAGAGACGTGATATCGTGTTGCGTACACGCGACGATCGCCTTCAACGCATTTTGGAAACCCACCGAGCTTACGACGCCCTGCAATATCCACTAATTTATTGTCATGGTGAAGATGGGTACAATTTTGGGCTGTACCAAGTGAACCCTACTACGAGAGTCACTAATTATCAAAAAAAAATATCTGCTCAACAATACTATTCCTACCTTTTACAAATAAGGCAAAACAGTTTCGTATATTTGCAACGATTTCGTGGTTTGTTCAGCCAATTTATTGTGGACATGTACGTAAAAATAGAAACTGAACGTTTAGTGTATATTCGCACTAACCAGCGACGGTTACGCGCTGAAGAATACGTGCACTTGCGGGACGCCATGCAATCAGATAATAACGTCGAAAACTTGGGTCGATTGGTTATTTTGCCATCCAGTTTCACAGGCGGTCCGCGGTATATGCACGAACGAACGCAAGATGCTTTTTGTTACGTCCGTAAATACGGCCGGCCGGACCTTTTTATAACATTTACAACAAATCCAAAGTGGACGGAGATTTGCCAGGCACTTCTCACAGGACAGGCGTCATACGACAGACATGACATTATTGCTAGGATTTTTCATTTAAAACTCAAAGTCTTGATTAATCTACTTACAAAGGAGAAAGTTTTCGGTTCAACTCTTTGTTTTATGTATAGCGTCGAGTGGCAAAAGCGTGGTTTACCCCACGCGCACATTCTTCTGTGGCTGGAAGAAAAAATTCGTCCCGATGCTATAGACAGTGTCATAAGTGCAGAATTTCCGGACTATAATGCAGATCCGATTTTGCATGACATAGTAAAAACACATATGGTTCACGGGCCATGTGGCCTCTTAAACAGGGAATCACCGTGCATGAAAGATGGTCAATGCTCAAAAAAATACCCCAGAGCACTGAAAGAACTAACTATGGCTGGGGAAAATGGGTATCCGCAATACCGGCGAAGATCACCGTCACAAGGTGGTTTCACAGCTACTGTCAGATTCCGTGGACAAGAAATAATTCTAAATAATAGTTGGGTGGTACCGTATTCTCCAGTTTTGTCAAACGCTTTTCAAGCACACATTAATGTTGAAATTTGTAATAGCGTCGAATCTATAAAATATATATGTAAATATGTTAATAAAGGTAGTGATCAAGCCATGATAGCACTAAGAAATAACAACCAATTTGATGAAGTGACAAGGTATCAATCTGGCCGATACATAAGCTCTTCGGAGGCAGTTTGGCGCATTTTGAGTTTCCCTATTCATGAAAGGTATCCGCCAGTCATCCATCTTGACGTGCACCTGGAAGGCGGGCAGCGAGTTTACTTTCAGCCAGAAAATGTGGCAGAAAGAATGAACAACCCAAGACAAACCACCTTGCTCGCATTCTTTCGCCTTTGCGAAAGAGACAATTTCGCTAAGTCTCTGTTGTACAATGAAGTGCCACATTATTATACTTATAACAAGCAGCAAGGTGTTTTTAATCGCAGGAGACGTGGAACTGCTGTAGAAGGCGAGTCCGGCATTTTTAAAGAACACGTGATTGGAAGAGTATACACGGTGCACCCAAATAATGCAGAGTGTTATTATTTACGCCTTCTTCTTCACACAGTGCGAGGACCTACTTCTTTTGCTGAGCTCCGCAAAGTGGACGATATAGAATATCCCACATTTCAAGCTGCTTGCCGCGCACGGCATTTATCAGATGGCGATCAGCATTGGGATGATGCTTTAGCCGAAGCATGCGTCAGTGATAGTCCACATCGTTTGCGCCATTTATTTGCCATTTTGTTGACATTTTGTGGCCTATCGGACGCTGGGCAGTTGTGGCAAAAATATAAAGACGCGTTTGCCGAAGATTTTTTGAGACAGCAAAATATAAATAGTGAAACTTCTGACCAAGTACGTGAAAGCTGCCATAATAGGGCTTTGCTGGCTATACAAGATATAGTTACAAGTATAGGAGGGAACCCCCTCAGTCAATACGGCTTGCCGACACCGACAGTTGGTGGGGAACGAATTAATAGGGAGTATACATCTGAAATAAATTACAACCCCGAAGAGTTAGCAGAAATATTGCGAAATGGCTGTTCAAATTTGACGACAGAACAACGTCAAATCTTTGATAGAGTATGCTGTAGTGTAGAACATTCATTAGGAGAAATGCTGTTTTTAGATGCACCTGGTGGAACAGGTAAAACTTTCCTCACTAAAGTTATCTTGGCTCAAATAAGGAGCCAAAACAAAATTGCCCTTGCCGTCGCTTCCTCAGGAATAGCTGCCACTTTATTACCAGGAGGAAAAACTGCACATACAACATTTAAAATACCAATCGACTTGGACCGCACAGAAAACCCTGTTTGCAACGTGTCTCGCAATAGTGATAAAGCAAGGGTTTTACGCGATTGCGCCCTTATCGTTTGGGACGAGTGTACGATGGCAAATCGTAAAGCTGTGGAAGCTGTAGATAGAACGTTGCGAGATATAAGACAAAATGACCGACCGATGGGAGGCTTAACGGTGCTATTCTGTGGAGACTTCAGGCAGACACTCCCTATAATACCCAGAGGAACGAGGGCCGATGAAATAGGTGCCTGTTTAAAGAGCTCTATTTTATGGCGTAGTGTCATATTAACTAATTTGAGCTTTAATATGCGAGCATATTTGGGAGGTGACGCAAACGCGCAGGTTTTCTCAAATTTACTACTTCAAATTGGTAACGGCACATACCCGACTCAAGAAGGAGGTAAAGTAACTTTAGTCGAAAGCCTGTGTTCTTCTGTTGCCTCACAGCAGGAACTCATTTCCTCTGTATACGGAGATCCATCAGAGATCTCGAACCATGACGCTGCTTGGCTATGCCAACGAGCTATTTTGGCACCTCGCAACGACCAAGCAGCAGCAATAAATTCTCAAATATTGGTACATGTTTCTGGAGAAAGTAGGGAATATTTATCTATTAACACGGTTTTAGAAGAAGGAGATGCCACCCACTATCCAGTAGAGTTTTTAGACTCTCTAAATACACCAGGTCTTCCAGCACACAAAATTTATTTAAAAGTCGGAGTACCAATCATTCTACTCAGAAATTTAAGCCCACCAAAACTATGCAATGGAACTCGGTTGAGAGTAACAAATCTCCAACGAAATGTCATCGAAGCCGAAATCTTAACAGGTTGCGGCTCCGGTGATGTTGTTTTCATTCCCAGGATACCCATTATCCCCAATAATTTTCCGTTTACTTTCAAACGTGTGCAATTTCCTGTAAGCCTCTGTTACGCTATGACTATTAATAAAGCCCAAGGCCAGACGTTATCCGTTGCGGGTGTAGACCTTACTTTTGATTGTTTTTCACACGGCCAACTCTATGTTTCTCTATCACGTGTTAGCAACCCAAACAACCTTTTTGTATATGCTCCGGGTAATTCCACCGCTAACATAGTATATAGAGAAGCATTAACGTAATCAACTATACCAAAGTCAGGACTCTTATCTAAATCATCAAAAAGGTGATATACTCTTATCTAAACGACGTTGTTTTGTTCTCGACAACCACGCGAACGAAGTCGCGGGCACAGCTAGTTAAATAATAAGACGACGATTGCACAAAAATGAATAATGACATAGACGAACGAGACATTCAGTTTTAGGTCTCGTAAAACGCTAGCTTCAGTGAAGAAACCAGTTTTATTTGGTTGAAACTGGCTGAAACCGAAACCAAACCTTTGGTCGGACACTACTTCTAAGATGACGACTAACAGAGAAGTATGGAACAAGAAGACATTTTGTGCCGACCCCGAATAAATCCTACTTCCTACTAATGTTATAAATGTGAAAGTTCGTGAGAATGTATGTTTGTTACTCTTTCACGCAAAAACTACCGAACGGATTTTGATGAAACTTTAGTAGTATTTCTTATACATCAGAATAACACATAGGCTATAATTTATAATTGAGAGCAGTACTAATACCGGGGTGGTGGTGGAGGGGTATGAAGCCACTGGCAGAAGGAAGTTTATATGCGGTTTTCACCAATAGACAGAGTGATTCATGAGAAATGTTTAAGTGTATAATCTGTACCCGTGCGGAGCTGGTGCGGGTCGCTAGTGTCATAATAAGTTCTAATACAGTTTATCTTCGTATGAACAACGCCTCCGCAGTGTTATAATACCATTTTAATAAGAAACCCTTAATTTAAAACCTGATGATAGTCAGTGCCTACGGCACAGTCTAATAAACTATTTCCTATATTCTTATGTATACATTTAAATAATTTACAAGATAAATAAACACAGCCCACGCAAGCATTTATTTTACATCAGCTGTGGCAATAATGAGATCTAATTGACATGGGTTTACAAAAACTGGACACGACCGAGTTGGAGTCGGGCACTAATGGTTCCGTACTACCAAAAACTATAGGTTGACCTCCGCTTCACTTTGAGTTGATATCTAAAGAGCATGCACATTAAAATCAGACCATGTTTGGTGTTCACTAACGTTTTCAAAATAAGGTACAAAGATAATACGAAAACAATGAGGTTCTTCCATGTGACCTTGGTTACACGTGTTATGTTCAGCTGTTTAGACATTACGGTTTCCAATTTAAAGCCCTGTGACAGACAGACGAAATAAGTTTAAGCTGGGGTTTAATACGCGATTGAGAGCTGTCATAAAATCTATCAATTACAACGGTGTTTAGTGTTATATGCTGTCCCAATGCAGCCAAAGGCCTTCCTGTCCTCCTTCCACTTCTCCCGGTCTACTACGATCGCGGGCCAATCCTTAAAAAAACCCTCTCAACTATTTAATATGTAAAACTTTTAAACCGCTTTGAGTTTGGTTGACCATCATTTTGCGGCCGCTTTCTTAGCATACCCAAGCTTCAATAGGAGAGTCTTGGCACCCATTATGTACGGAACCCTAAGCATGGCTCTGCCCCGCGGCGTCGCCCGCTCATTACCGCGTCATTACTGTGTCACTGCGTCCGTCTGTCCGTGTGTCTGCACGCCATGGGAAGCTTGTTATAATGTGGGATAATCATATATTATGTTCTGTTGCTGGCTACATTTGTTTGTAATGTTTGTTATTGAGGTTTTTAAGGACTCGACTGCCTCGTTGGTCTATTGCATTGGCATTCTCTAAAATCTAAAATATTATCCAAGGAAGTTTCAAACTATTTGTATTTAACTCAATTTTTGCGATTTCTTGTATTATTGTAGTCTCCACATTGTGTACAAAGATTCTGTAGTAGATTTGTAAAAGTACTGCGTAAACTCTTATTTACATGTGTTTTACAAGAACGTAAGAATTGTTTATGCAGTTAAGGCATTACAAAAAAAAATACAGGTAAATGAAACAAGATCAGAGTTCTTATTTGAATTTGGAATTTTTCAGCTGCACAGCTGTGTGAGCTGTGTTGCAACTCCGTTGGTGGTCTCTCATTGTTTGTTGTTAAGTATTGTTTAGGTTAATTTACAGGAAAACGGAATCATAGCGATCAATATTAATTCAATACTGGCAAGTAGTACCCACTGGATCGATAGATGGCGTTGACATCGAATTAAAAGTCGCTATGGTTTCGTTACCGCTCTTAGTATAAGGTCTTAGAGGAATATTTTGTCAAGTTGAGCAGTACATACACAGTTCATTGTGATTCGGTACAAGTTTTATTGATTACACGCGATTAATACCAGTCCAGTGTTTTAGTTAATTACTACCCGCTCCAAGTCGACCCTCGGGTATCGTACATGGTCCTTCGGAGTCGGATTGGCCGGGAGTGTTTTTTGGTGGTCTCCGGTGGTGGTAGAGATTACCACCCTTCGCGTCGTTACTGGGCAGTGGATCGCTGTCCAGAGCATCTCCTTCAAGTGGGGTACACCAGGTGAGAGGTGCCTGGAGCTGGAGGTGGAACCGGTGGGAGCAGGGAGCAGCCAGTGGAGCGTGGTGCAGCACTACTGGTGGCTGCTACAACCGGAGGAACGACGCAAGGGAGGAAAAGAACGGCAGACAGATCGTGGGCCAGCAGAGGGCGCCACTTGGTGCATTACATCGCAACGCAGCGTCACGCAGTTAGTGTCAGTGAGTGAATTTGGTGAAAAAATCGTGAGTACAATTTGCAATCTTACTATCAAGAAGAATTTAATTGGAAGATTTCCAAAAGTGCAGTTAAATTTGAACTTTATTATCGTTAGAAAATTAACTTTAACATTCTTGAGTGATTTTGAACTTGTAAAATTTTAAAGAAAAAGTGGTTTAAACGAGAAATCTATGCCCGATTTTATATAGAAATAAAGCGGCAAAAAGACTTATAAAATTTTAAAATCTTAACTGAGACTTAGAAGTGAACGTAAAGTGCAAGAAGATTGTTTTAGTGGACATTAAGTTTAACAAATACTTTATTCTTCCATCTTTCATTATTTTGTTTTGTGTGGATTGTTATATTTTGTGGGTAATTCTTAACTTTTTATTTGTGTGCCATTTCTCTGTATTTTTGTGTTTCTTGTAATTTGGATTGTTGTTTATATACAAAATGGATTCATTAAATGACATCCAAGAAGACGTGAAGGCAAAGATTAGCAAGGCTATTACCTACTAACTTTAAAAAATGCCCAAAAGATCGTCGTACTGTGTCATACCTTGAAACACGTTTAGAGAGCTTAGAACAACAGTGGCAATTATTTAGTAAGACACGTTAAAATAATTAGCGAAATGAAAAAGTCAGATTTATATAGTTCAAATTACTATAAAAATTGTGTTTATGACGATGTTGAGGAATTATATATACAATTTAAAAGCGATTTAAAGGAATTAATAACGAAATGTAACATCCAATCTGGTGAACCTGACAGTAATCCAGGATCTAGTAAAGGTAGTGAATTTGTTAATTTTAGATTACCAGAGGTTAAAATACCAGTGTTCTCAGGTAAATATATTGAATGGAAAACATTTCGAGATTTATTCTTAGGTTTAATTCACAATAATAGTAGGTTGGATGATGCACAAAAACTGTACTATTTGAAAGGGTACTTAACCGGGGAAGCGGAATACTTGTTGAGAAATGTCGATGTGACGTCTGACAATTACAAGGCTAGTTGGAATAAATTAGAGTCTATGTACAATAACAAGAGATTTTTAGCAAACGGAATTTTAAAACGTTTTTTAAATCAAAAGGGTATAACTAACGAGTCCGCAACAGACATAAAGAGACTCCGTACGACATCCGACTGTTTAGACTCAATAAAAAATTTAGGAATAGATGTAGCATCATGGGGTATCCTAATTATACACATTGTCAGTGCTAAATTAGACCGAGAGACTAGAAGGGCTTGGGAATTGATGGTAGCATCGGAACAAAGTGATGACCTACCCACCTTTGATCAATTTAAGGAGTTTTTAGTGAGTCGTTATCGAGGTTTAGAAAGCCTAGAAACTAAAACGGAGACCAGGATCCCAAAGGCTACTCAAGCACTTCATGTAGTTAATAGCAAAAAGGTATCATGCGCATATTGCACAGCGGATCATAAAATTAGTTTATGTCCTAAGTTTAGCAAGGAAAACAGTGAAGCCCGCCCCAAGTTTGTACAAGATAATAAGTTATGTTTTGTTTGCTTATATAGTAACCACTCTGCAAAAAATTGTAGAAACACTCTTAGGTGCCAGGTGTGTAAACGCCGCCACCATTCACTGTTACACCCGCAGGGTGTGGTAGGGTCGGATATTGGTGAAGGTAGTAGTGCTGCTCGCGGGGAAACCTCATCAGTAGAAATTGAGAGGGTCAAGGCCGTCAATCAGGCGGAGGATAATAAACCACTGGTTTCATGTCATGCGACAGGGCACAGTAGGAAAACTGTGTTATTAACTACAGCTTTAGTAAAGGCTGAGTCGAAGAATGGGACTTATCGTGTGGTTAGGGCTTTACTGGATCAGGGATCCCAGGGTTCATTTGTTACAGAATCCATGGTTCAGTACTTAAGGTTAAACAAAATACCATCAAAAAATACGGTGGTCGGTGTGGGTGGAAACAAGGGTACAACTTCGACATCCATGGTGGTTATCAAGCTCCGTTCGAGAGTTAATCCTTCCTTTCAATTAAAGATTAATGCTTACGTTCTGAAGTCGGTTACAGCTCTTCTCCCATCTTCAAGAGTAAGTCGGGTAGAATGGGTAGACTTGAGCGATAATGATTTGGCTGATCCTGAATATTTCAAGCCTAATAAAATTGATATGTTATTGGGTGCTGATGTATTCAGCCAAGTCATTCAGAACGGAGTTAAAAAGAATATAAGCGGTACTCTCTTAGCGCAAGAAACTACCTTAGGTTGGATATTGTCGGGAGCATTCGAAGTTGATAATAGGACACATACTCACTCACAAATTACCGTGATGCATGCCAGCTTCCAAGATGATAAATTGTTGAGAAAATTCTGGGAATTAGAGGAACCATCTGGAGCAAAAAAGATGCTAACGGAGGAGGAAATAAAATGTGAAAAGTTATTTACAACTTCCACTACAAGGAATAAAGATGGCAGGTACATCGTAAGATTACCGCTACGCGAACAAAACCTGATCGGTAGGTGCAGTGAATCCAAAGTGATTGCTGAAAAAAGGTTAAGGGGGTTAGAAGTAAGGCTAGGTAAAAACATTAAATTAAAGGCAGACTACGCGAACGTCATGCAAGAATATTTAAGACTTAACCACATGGTAGAAGTAACAGAGCAAGAAAAATATAATAAAGGGGCTGTTTACTTACCTCATCACGCAGTAGTCCGTGAGGATAAAGACACTACAAAGGTGCGTGTCGTGTTTGATGCTTCCTGTAAGGGAACTAATGGCAGGTCACTAAATGATGATCTAATGATTGGTCCGTCTTTGCAAGACGAACTCCGTCATACTGTAATGCGCTGGAGAGCACATAGGATATGTATAGTTGCAGATATAGTAAAAATGTATCGGCAAGTTTTAGTAGATAGGCAAGATACTCCATATCAACGGATACTTTGGAGAGATAGTCCTGAAAAGAAACTACAAGAGTATGAATTAATAACCGTTACATTCGGTACGGCCTCGGCGCCATACTTAGCGGTACGGGCACTACAACAGTTAGCTTATGATGAGTGCGGGGATAATTCAAGCATAGCTAAAATAATTTTAAATGATTTTTACATGGATGATTTGATGTCAGGAGCTGAAAATATAGAAGATGGATTTAAAATTTACACCGAATTATCTCAAGTGCTTGCTAAAGGAGGATTTCAATTACAAAAATGGAAGAGCAACTGCAAGGAATTATTGAATAAAATTAGAGATGGAAACGACGAAGAATTAAGAATAAAAATAGACGAAGTAACAAAAATATTAGGACTTACCTGGGACTCTCGCGATGATTGTTTTCAATACTCTCTGGAACTCACGACGATAACTAGACCTGTAACAAAAAGAAAAATTATCTCGGACATTTCACGTTTGTTTGATTTGTTAGGTTGGTTAGCTCCAAGCGTAATTCTAGCTAAAATGTTTATTCAAAAATTATGGTTGGCGGGGTTGCAATGGGATCAGGAAATTCCAAATAATTTATTACAAGAATGGGAGACTTACCGCAATAGTCTGGCTTCTCTTGTTAGCATTAAAATCCCACGATGGTTACATATCGGTTCCAATATTTTGAAGTCGGAGTTACATGGATTTGCCGATGCATCAAAAAACGCTTATGCAGGCGTGATTTATCTTAGAGTGATTGATGACATGGGAAATATTCATATCTCCTTAATCACATCTAAAACAAAGGTGGCACCTATTAAACAGGTGTCCATCCCGAGGTTAGAATTATGTGGGGCAGTTCTCACAGCAAGGTTGATTGCGGAAGTAGGCGAGGTAATGACTATACCAAAGACTGACTGGCATGCATGGACGGACAGTGAGGTGGTGTTAGTATGGTTGAATTGTCACCCAAGTCGGTGGAAAACCTTTGTTGCCAACAGAGTTTCCGACATTTTGACCACTTTGGACACACATCACTGGGCGCACGTAGCATCCAAGCAAAATCCAGCAGATTGTGCTTCACGCGGAGTTCTCCATCGGAACTTAAAGATATTTCGCTTTGGTGGGAAGGTCCAAAGTTTCTAAGGGAACCGGTAGTAGAATACAAAAGACCAAAACATCTTGTTACACGTCTAGAAGAAGTTAAGGTGCATACAAGCATTTTAGAAGCTTCATTTTGGAACAAATTCTCATCGTTATCGAGGCTAATTCGAGTCATGGCTTATTGCCGTAGATTTCTAAATGTAAGAAAAAATAAAGCGATAGGTGTTGGTACTAGGTCACTTCAGTTATCTAAATCGGAACAAGAAGAAGCAACAGAAATGTGTGTAAAGAAGAGTCAAGAAGAAGGATTTACCAATGAACTGGAGGAATTAAAAAATCATAAGTTAGGAAAAAAAAATGCAAAATTAGATCCATTAAACTTATTTCTAGATTCTAAAGGAATGATTCGAGTTGGAGGACGACTTGAAAGGTCACAGTTGACTTATGAAAGAGCACATCCAATACTAATACCAAAGGAATCATTTTTAACAAATCTCTTGATTGCGGACGCACATGAGAAAACTATGCACGGTGGTCCGCAATTAATGATTACCTACTTACGCTCCAAGTATTGGATTATGGGAGTAAAACCTTTGGCAAGGAAGTATGTAAGAAGCTGTGTAAGGTGCATCCGATATACAGCTAAAGTAAGGACTCAAGTTATGGGGCAGTTACCTTCCACTCGTGTTATCCCCAAAAAACCCTTTTTGTGTAGCGGGGTAGATTACGCGGGGCCGATAAGTATTCGAGTGTCTAAAGGTCGTGGCCACAAGTCCTACAAGGGCTATATTGCTTTATTTATATGTATGGCCACTAGGGCTGTGCATTTAGAAGCAGTTAGTGATTTAAGCACTAGAGGTTTTTTGGCTGCTTTCAAGCGTTTTGTGTCTAGACGTGGTCGATGTGCGGAATTGTATAGCGACAATGGGACCAACTTCGTGGGTGCAGCGCGCGAATTGCTTTATTTATTTAACGAAGAAAGGTCAGCCTGTAACCCTGAATTGGCAGAAGAATTAGGGAATAATGGTACGGAGTGGCACTTCATCCCCCCTCATTCGCCAAATTTCGGAGGTCTGTGGGAAGCAGGGATTAAATCCACTAAGCATCACCTCAAGAGGGTGATAGGAAATTCGACACTTACCTTTGAGGAAATGACCACAGTATTGGCTCAAATTGAGGCATGTCTTAATTCGAGGCCTTTATCTTATGTGGAGGATCAGGATAAACTAACCATTCTAACTCCGGGGCATTTTCTGGTAGGGGAGCCATTAGTTTTACCCCCCCGATTCAAATTATGAAAGGGAAAATGTTAACAGTTTAAAGCGATGGCAACTTCATCAAAAAATGTTGCAAGATTTCTGGCGACGTTGGTCACACGACTACCTTCACCAATTTCTGCAACGAAACAAGTGGCCTTTTAAAAAACCGGAACCGTCTGTAGGTGAAGTAGTGTTAGTGAAAGAGGACGATATGCCTCCTAGCAAGTGGTTACTAGGTAGGATTGAACAAAAGCATCCTGGCTCTGACGGTCTTACTCGTGTCGTAACTCTAAGAACACAATCGTCTCTTATAAAAAGACCTACGTCTAAATTATGCTTACTACCGATATCCAACTGAAACACAATTGTATTAGATTTAAGCAGCATGCCGAACTTATTGTTTTAACGGTTGTTCAGGTAGATTTATTGTAATTAAACTTTAAATAAGGTGTTTTAATTATTTTTGTAATTACTTCTCACCAAGGATGTACGAGTACTAATGCTTAAATTGTCAGGCCTTCATTATATTTCCCTTAATGAGATGAAGATAGATGGCGTTGACATCGAATTAAAAGTCGCCATGGTTTCGTTACCGCTCTTAGTATAAGGTCTTAGAGGAATATTTTGTCAAGTTGAGCAGTACATACACAGTTTTTTTTTTTTTTTATTTTTTTTTATTTTTTTTTTGGGGGGTGGGAAATCATCCTATGACTTCTTCCGCTCTAGGGTGGAGCGGAAGGGTGTGTCAGACTCTTACTGACTAAAACCCACCCCTGTTCCTCCCTGCCTCGAGTGCCCGGGGGCGAGGTAACTCTTTCGAATTTATCCTCCACCCCCGGGCAGAGTACATACACAGTTCATTGTGATTCGGTACAAGTTTTATTGATTATACGCGATTAATACCAGTCCAGTCTTTTAGTTAATTACTACCCGCTCCAAGTCGACCCTCGGGTATCGTACAAGTATTATTTTATTGTCTGGGTAATTTTACTTACTTCTTGTTTGCAACTAAGAAAAAGCTGTACCGAAATAATGATTCATCAGATCTTTTCTAAATATACATATTTATATATATAACATTGATCTATCTATACAACAGAGTGAGATGACGGGAGATCGTGCGGAGAGCTGTGTCCGCCTCTACCACTGACGTGGACGCCTCGACGAGACCATGATCGCTGTGCCAAGAGTAACACGACAAAGAAGAAGGGAGATCTATACATACATACACAATTACACACACATAAACTCACGCATTTTGCCCGTTGCGGTAGGTAGTAACTACAGTAACTACAGAACGCCATTTACTAACTACGATCCTTACATACTCCTTTTGCTTCGTTCATATATCTGGTCATGGCGGTTGTGTTGTTGTTTTTTTACGACTTCATTAAATGAGTTTCTGTATTCGGCCCGTATGTATGTACTTTGTTTGTCCGAGATTTCCTCGAAAACTACTGATTCAATTTGGATGGGGTTTTCGTAATGCAAATGCATATTTTTTAAGAAAGGTATATAATACATTACGATCTGATGAAACTCTTCGGAGATAGACAGTGGAACTCTTCAATAACTAAAAGCAAATGACTCGCGATAACTGGGATCGTTTGTCTATGTATTGGGATTGATTTGACGTCGCTCGACGCATACAGACGTGCACATCAATGCATTACAAAATAAATAAATTAACGTTTGCATAAATACTGACCCAGTTTTATAGTGAATTAGCGTGTTTTATAAATTAAGTGAATTATAAGTTAAATAATGATCTGACTAGATTATAAACAGTTTATATAATCTGAAATATGGACGGCAGCCCCTTTAGTCGGAGCGGGATGACGCCGCGCAGCCCTCCATCGACACCAACACCAAGACCACCTCAACCACCCAAGCAAAATCAAGAGGAAGTAGTGGAAACAATATCCACTCCGGAAATTCAGAGCTGGTTAGGGTCCATTGAGCAGTACTTGAACGAGGTATGTACTATTGCCTCTGATGGAAAACTGAATTCAGACCAGAAGATCAGGATAAGTAATCTCTGCAGAAAAGTTGGACATGGAGTTTCGCAAATGGCTGTTCAATACCAGTCGCTGAAGTCAAGAGCCATACAAACCCATACCGCCCTAAAAACCATGACCGAAGCTCGAGACCTAGCGGAGTGTCTTACAGAGATGAACCGCACCATTCAAGAGTCATGTTCGAAGCAGGGAGCTAGTGCCTCCTCTTTTGCCGATATGGTGAAGAAGGGATCCAGCAGTTTCGTTCGTCCGAATAACCTGAGTTCCGTGGCGATTTTCCCGTGTGACAACTCAAAGACCAGTGAACAAACTAAAAACATGGTCCAAAACATCATATGCCCTGAGGAAATGAAGCTGAAAGTTCGAGGCGTACGCAAAATCGGAAAAGGAGGACTTATAATCAGCACAGAGACGAAAGATGACCTAGACAAGCTTAAGAAAACCGTCCAAACTGCTTCGTCAGGGCTTACCGTCGACGAACCCCGTAAGCGTAAACCTCGCATTATAGTAATTGGAGTGCCCGCATCAATGGCTGAAAACGAGGTTTTTAAATGTCTTTATGAACAGAATGTAGCTGATAAACTGCCGACCATGTCCCGAGATACATTTATGACCTCAATCAAACTAAGCCATAAATCTGGGCGAAAAGATGCTGAAAATTGCAGCTACATCATAGAAGTTCCAGCCGTCATTCGCAAGGCTCTCATCACCCAGGACCGGTTATTTATAAATTGGACATCCTGTCCGGTACGAGACTTCACACTAGTAACAAGATGTTACAATTGCCAGCAGTACGGTCATGCAGCCAAGACATGTAAGGTTACTGCCCCTACGTGTGGACATTGTGGTGAAGAAGGCCACTCTAGCCAAGACTGTTCAAAGAAAGCCGCTGATCCAAAATGTGCCACCTGTTTACGCTTCAAAAAACAAGCAAACCACAAGACGGGAGACGCAATTTGTCCGGCCAAAATAGCTGCTGAATACAGGTACATAAACTCGGTAGACTATGAAGGCGCCTAAGAGCGCCACATATTTAGTTTACATCTTAGACGTAATTAATTGTTATTAGTTATATATAAAATGGATATTAATAATATAATTTCAGACATAGATAACTCATTCTCAAATGAGTCAAAGTCATGTGAGGTTGAGGACTGCAGACAATATCTTTCTCAGCATCCACACTCACTAACCATACTAACCCAAAACATCCGTAGTGTTTATAAGAACATAGATAGCTTCAACATTTTCCTTCACAGACTTAACTTTGACTGTGATATTATGGTTTTAACAGAGTGCTGGTTATCAATCCGCCACGATAACCTCCCGGTTATACCAGGATATAACACGTTCTATACTAAAATGAATCACAATCAAAATGACGGGGTTGTTGTCTTTGCAAAGGAGTCACTAAAGGTCAATGTTGAAGAAGCTAATCTACAAGATTGTATGAGTAACTGTCTTATAATCAAAATTGGTACAACCACAGCGTTAATTGCTATGTATAGATCTCCTTCCGCTAGAAACCTGACTTCTTTTCACAGTTCCATAAACCAGATTCTTCAAGCACTCAGCCATTTCCAAAATGTAATCCTAACAGGCGATATTAACATTAACATTGGCTCTGAGAACTGCGATGCAGGGACTCAAGACTACCTCAATATCTGCTCATACCATGGTTTTCTCCCCGCTCACACATTGCCTACTCATCAGAGTGGTTCCTGTCTCGATCATATGATGATCAAATCCAGCTATTCATATATTACGCTTGTTACTAACTCAACAATAACCGATCATCATGCTGTCCTACTAAACGTAAATTTAACGCTGCCTAAGCTAAATCGCTCACAAACCAAGACTAACATAAATATAAAAAAACTCGAATATGATTTACGTAATATCGATTATAGCCCAGTCTATAAAACTGCTGACGCTAATACCGCTTTATCGTACTTAATAAAACATGTCCAACAAGCTATATTGCATAACACGACATTAGTGACACTAAATAAGCGTCATCATAATATCAAACCTTGGATTACGCCTGGCCTAATTCGTTGCATAAGACACAGAGATAAACTCCATCAAAAAACAAAAAAATACCCCGATAATTTAATAATTCTGAACTCATATAAAAGATACAGGAATTTCTGCAACAATCTTCTAAAGAAGCTGAAAAATAATTATGACAAAAATGAATTAAATAAAGCAGGTAACAATAGCAAGCAACTTTGGAAACATATTAAAAACGTCACTTATATGACTAAACAACGTGAATCAAATTCGAGTTTACTGCTTACTAATCCTTCACCTCTGCTGTCCGCAAACAATGTAAATAACTTTTTTGTAAATGTTGGGAGAAATTTGGCAGAACAGATCCCGAAACGTTGCGTCCAAACATCTTTCCAAAAACTAAGCAACAGCTGTAACCAGAAATCATTTGTTTTGCTGGATACAGATGAAGAAGAAATATCACGTATCATTGCTGGCCTAAAAGATGACTGTGCAGTTGGATGGGATAATATAAGCAATAGGATGCTTAAACTATTTAAGCATATATTTGTACCTCCCTTAACGCATGTGTTTCGAATCTGTCTTTCTAAAGGAATTTTCCCGAGTTGTCTAAAAAAGGCAGTTGTCATCCCGATTTATAAAACTGGAAGCAGAGAAGTGACTAGCAACTATAGGCCAATATCGATACTCCCTTCTATGTCAAAAATACTTGAGAAAATAATTAACAACAGACTAGTAAGCTATTTAGAAAAAAACAACTTCTTGTCACCTGCGCAATTTGGCTTCAGGGCCAAATTGTCCACAGCCGATGCAGTGCATAGCCTAACAGATTATGTCTCAAAAGAGCTAGACAAAGGGAATAAGGTCCTAGGAGTCTTCCTTGATCTAGCGAAAGCCTTTGACACTGTCTCAGTCTCCGCGCTTCTTGACAAATTAGAGGCTTTAGGAATAAGGGGAACGCCGCTGTCGCTACTTGCTGACTACTTAAACGGCCGATATCAACGTGTTAGGATAGATAATTTCACGAGCGATGAGCAGAAAAATACTGGTTTTGGTGTTCCCCAGGGAAGTATTCTGGCCCCAACGCTTTTCCTGGTTTATATTAACGACTTGTGTAATTTGAACATTAAGCACGGCAAAATAGTATCATATGCTGACGACACGGCGTTAATATTTACAGCTAAAACCAGTAGCGAACTGCACGAAAACGCTCAACTAGGTTTTAATATTGTGACTACTTGGCTTCAAAGCAATTTACTAACATTAAATGCTGACAAAACAAAATATATACACTTCTCCATGCGCAAGCCTCAACTTAACACTGCTAGCTTTCATCTATACGCCCATCAATGTGGTAACCCTTCAGTCAACATGTATCATTGTCCTCTTATCCTCAAAACCTGTAACATCAAATACCTCGGGGTAATAATTGACGATACACTCACATTTAGACATCATATTGAAACTCTGGTTAAAAGAGTGCGCAAGTTAATATATGTATTTAAAAAAATACGAACTTTTGCAAATTCAAAATTAATCACACAAGTTTATCTGGCCCTATGCCAGTCTATAATTCAATACTGCATTACTTCATGGGGTGGCGCATCAAAAACCCTCTTGCTTCCTCTTGAAAGAGCTCAGAGAGCAATTTTAAAAGTAGCAAACTTCCATCCCTTTTTCTTTCCCACAGATCAGTTATATAAATCCTGCAACGTGCTGACTGTTCGCCAGCTTTTCATTTTGCACTTAGTATTAAAACAACACACTATGCTTTCGTACATTTCTGACAGTACTAACAAGAGGCGGAATGATATAGTGTGCACTTCTAATGCAACCTCCAAAAATGTCTTTGCAGAAAGATTCTTCTCATTTTTAGGCCCATTTCTGTACAATAGGTTAAATAAAAAACTAAGTTTTTATAAGTTGAACTATTTTAATTGTAAAAAAACTGTCATTTCATTTCTACGAAGCATTGCTTATGAACAGACAGAGGATCTACTCATTGTCGACAAATAACCCGCTAACATGCTGATTCTATTTTATGTAAGTTTTAATTTTAGTACTTTATACTGTTTAATTTATTTATAATTCTTATAAGATATTTATGAACTGTCTAGCCTGAAACACAGGTTCCACCTAGTTCAGGCTAATATAAAACTGTGCTCTAGTCTAATTGTTAAGATATTTTTATTGTATTTGTCTCCCTTTTATAAAATAAACGATTTTTATTATTATTATTATTGTTAACACAATTTAATGAACGGCAATTATAAAGTTTAAAAAAAAAAAAAAACTTTTACAAAAATTAGAACCAACTTCCGAAATTAAAGTTATTTGTTAGTCGGTTCTATTTTTGTAAAAAAAAAAAAATTAAGGTGTGAAATCATCAATCAACTTCTTCCGTTCTGGGTGGAGCGGGAGGGCGTGTCAGACGCTTACTGACCACCCGTGTTCCTTCACTTGCCTGTGCCAGAGCTGCGGTGGTTCCTTCGATTATTCACACGAACCTGTGTTGCTTGAGCGGTCTATTTGTATCTTAAGTTAGTAGTATCTCTACCTGATAGATAAATCGCCCTACGAATTACATGTATGAAAAGGCAAAAAAGCCATATACGACAGAACTACCATATTAGTCAAAAGATTAATAGGGTGTGAAAACAAAAGATAACATTATAAAGAGCTATTAATCGAACAATGCATCTGTATCCTTCAGTTCGTTATCTTTACCTTTTATCCAAAACGTGTTAAGTACATTCCTATATATGGGCAAAAGGGCATAAGTCACATTAGCGTCAACAGATTTTACGCTCTTTTTATTTCACGCAACCAATTTATTTGTTTTAAAAAGGACAAGTTTAAAAAATTTGTTCGTTCAACAAAAAACTGTCCCTTTCATCTGACGCCCGTTGTCGAGAGAAGTCAACGTTTGGCCCAATTAGTTAGTGAACTAATAGTGTTGCCCCAACAAAGGGACGGGTGACAGATAGCATCGATGCAACTGATAGGGCTGTGCCGACGACAGATCAAGATTAACGTCCCGTGATGTGTTTTTTTTCCGATTGAAATCCTAATGTGGGAGAAGAAACGATAAATTGTGCAAAGTAAAACAGTTTCTTGTTAGCATTACTCGTAATGGTCGGTGCGATGTTCTTGGTTGTATCTATCCTACTTCTGTGATACTCGTGTTATAAATGCGAAAGGTGTATGGATGGATACATGCCAGACCAGCTGAACGGATCTAGATGAAATATGGCACAGAGATAGATTTTAGTTTGGAATAGCTCATAGGATACTTTTTGTCTTGGTAGGACGTTGCTGGTAGAATAGTTTTTTAATACATTTTTAATCAACTTCAAAAAAGGTGGTTCTGTATTCGACCCATAATCTAAGTATGTATGTATCTTGATTGTCCGCGATTTTCTCGAAAACTACTGATCCGATTTGGATGTTGTTTTTCAAAATTAATTTTCAAGGAAGGTTTTAGTGTATAATATACATTAGGATCTGATGATGTCTTCGGAGATAAAAAGTGGAACTCTTCAATAACTAAAAGCAAAAGACTCGCTATTGCTGCGATCGTATATCTATGTATTGTTAACACAATTTAACGGGGAACCACAACAAAAAACTGTTTGACAAAAAAAAAACTTTTTACAAAAAAAATGCAAAATAACTTTAATTTCGGAAGTCGGTGTTTCTAGTTTGGTTTCTTCGTTATTTGACACCGACTTCCGAAATTAAAGTTATGCATTTTTTAGTGGTGTCACTATTGACAATTCTTGCTTGCAGGAGTTACAGTATTTGGGAAGAGCAGGGCGCGCTAGTCGAAAAAAAATACTATTAAAATTTGTTCAATGTTATGTCTCGGTTCCAGTAGTCAAATTCTAAGTTAACAATAAACACCTTTTACTGCTATTTATTTATCACTTTACGACTTAATAGTGATGGATGGCAGCCATTAAATACTGAGCTACTAATTAATTGAAGATAATAAAAGTTTTAAATGTCAAACTGATAAATATTTATAAGGAGACGGAGAATAGCAAAATTTAATTATTATAAATAAAATATTTTATAGACACATTGTCTTTTTTTTGTTTAGGTATATGTTGGTTTGGTTATACATTATATTTGTAAAAGAGGTACCGATTATAGGTGCTTATCCGATAACGAAAAAATTATATCACTGGTAGAAAGCTACACTAAGGCTGGTGCCAGTGTGATGGGCCACGCGAGCAAAGCCAGGAAAAAAGCTATTATAAAATATTGATGATATAAAAAGTAGTCGATTGTTATGGCCGGGTGGTAAATCAAAGAGGTTTTACAACTAAGTTTATATTGCGGCACAATTAGCAATTTTAATGTCTGCGTATGGCAGGACTCGTTCGATCGTTTTGGAAACGTGTTGTACCAGTAAGTTAATGTGTGTTTTTCTGAAAAAGCCACTAACTGTATTTGGACTTGCTTGAATCAATTATTTTGTGTACATACGTCAAAATGGTGAAGGAAAACATCGTGAGGAATCCGGCATGTCCTAGAACCAAAAATTCGAAGACAAGTGACATCCACCAAGTCGCACTGGGCCTCCAAGCCGCAGTGGGCCCGCGTGGTTTATTTTATCAGATTAAAATGATAAAATAAGGTCGAGGTTTAGTAAAAAGTTTGTAAATTTAGATATGTTTCTACGATTGATTTATAAGAACAGCTTGATGCTTGATAAAAAAATAATAGTAATTTTAATTGGTTATTTAGCCAAAGACATACTGACATACAGACTATTTTACAAAACAACCGACTTCCAAAAAAGAAAATACACTAAAAATTAAAAAATAACTTTAATTTCGGAAGTCGGTGTTTGTATTTCATTTTTTCGTTTTTTGACACCGACTTCCGAAATTAAAGTTATTTTTAAATTTTTAGTGTATTTTCTTTTTTGACATTTAGAAGTCTGTTGTTTTTTTTTGTAAAAATGTTTTTTATTTTTACTTTTTAGTTGTATACCCCAGAACTAAAAACCCCAATAAAATGGTACGTGGAATTTAAACATACTAGTAACTGGAGAAAAACTAAACGTCAACTATGTCTACGTATTTTTCGTTTTTGTTCAGTTTTTCAAAAAGCGCTGAAGCAATTCCGATATTTATATTATGGGACCACCTCGGGAGTATATTCTTTCGGATAAAAGATTTTTGAAAATCGGTCTACAACTAACAGAGAAATCGGTGGACATACATAAAAAAAAACATACATACAGTCGAACATAGAACCTCCTCCTTTTTCGAAGTCAGTTAAAAATTTGTTTACAATATTTTTAGATCAATTAAAGCCAAAATCGATATTTTCCTTTAAAATAAATAGGCTAATTTACTTGTCCCACAGAGTGCCCTGTCAGTGTCTAACTACCAAAATAATGTTATTCCAAGTAACTTACGAAATAAATAGTCAAACTCAATGCCTCCTCGGCGAACATAATCTTTTACTGCAAGCTAAACAACGAATAACTCAAAGTGACATTGTTCCACTAATAATTTTGTCACGTTGCTGCAGCTGGTTGGGGCAGCCCTAATATGGACTGATACTATTGTCAACGTGTAACTTGCTCTGAAGTTAGGGTTGGCAAAAATCTGAATATGATTTTTTTATACATGATCTCGGTCTTGAGGACTGTCTCAAGTGATGGTAAGATATGATATGGTTGACGATGGAGCACGCTTGCCTAAAAGTAACTTAGTACTTAACTCTTGATTTAAAGATCCCCAGGTCGTAGCTCTCAGGAATTGCACTCCTTAGCTGTACGCACAATGAATGTGTTTCCAAAACGTTTTGTGCGTGTGGGTGGGATGTCTAGCATGTACCGGTGGCGCATCACCGTAGATACGTCTTGTTGTCCGATGATGGAACTTTAGTTTTTAAAAAGCTCTTTTTATTATGACAACGATTTTATGACTTACGCTTTAACGCCTTTATTTAAAAGTATGAACTCTCTTACTCCTTGTGTTCGCCACCCCTGCACCGCTCGCGTCAGGGGCGCCGCGCTTCGGTAGCGATCCGTCAGCCACTTTACGGCCCCAGATATGAATTCGGACGGGTTTATAGCTTTCGACGCGACATGCAGCTAATTCGCTGTTAAGAGGTGAACACTTTTTATTGCTAGAATGACGACTTTTTGTTGGGGTTAGGGAGAGGACACGCTGTATGAGAGGTAACAGACTTCCTAACTAATATTTTAGTGTCCGACCGAAACTGGTTTTTCAGCCAAAACCGAACTTTCAGCCGTGGTCTCAGTTTCGGCTGAAACCAAAACCGAACTTTCAGCCTCGGTCTCAGTTTCGGTCGAAACCGAAACTTACTTAAACATGTTGAAAAAATTCTATCGTAATCTAATATTTTTGGAAGTCGGTTCTATGTTTTTGTAAAAAAGTTTTTATTTTTTACTTTTTATTTGTTAACAGTGGATTAAATTTTGTTAACAGTGCATATTTATGCAATAGTAGCAATCGTGGTTGATTTGCTGTCATTTTTTGAAGAGTTCCTTTGTCGGTCTCCGATATTGTTGTTGTTGTTGTTGTTGGTGTTGTTGTTGTTGTTGTTGTTGTTGTTGTTGTTGTTGTTGTTGTTGTTGTTGTTGTTGTTGTGTTTGTTGTTGTTGTTGTTGTTGTTGATTATTGTTTGTCATTTTTATCTATACTATCGGGACCATTTCGGAATAAACCCCTTACGAACAAAAAAGAGTTTTGAAAATCCGTCTATATATGACGAAGTTATGCCCGAACATACATAAAAAAATATATAAACATCCGAATTGATAACCTCCTCCTTTTGAAGTCGGTTAAAAAACAGTACAGTTGCCAAGTGAAAGAAGAATAACTTTTGCGGGTCACAATTGCTTTAGGACGCTAGGTGCTAGCTGTCTTTTTACTTATTTTGCTCTCTTGCTAATCCAGAGCGGGTCGCTAGTTAATTATAATTTTAAAAGGGTACAATTTGAATGCACACTATATTATTACATTCTATTTGCTTACCAAAATTGATAAATGCTCACCAAATATTGTTTTACTGAAACAGTTACATTTTAGGCGGTGTAAATCATAGTCACGTTATCCAAGAGCAAGCGAAGAGAGCTCTCGAACTTAGAGCACCCCGACACGGACAAGTAAGGTTCGAAGACGGGAGCTGCGTTCGCTCACTTTGCACGCTCCCAACACCCCTTCGTGTTAGGTTCCTTTAAACACTGCAGATAGAAATAGGTTGTCAACCTACCTAACTTAAGACTGTCGTTAAAAGGAAAATAGCTTCATTTCTACAATACTTCATGAAACACTATTTGGTGAGCATTTATCCATTCTGGCTGGTATTTCGAATTTATTGGTAGTAAAATAGGTGTATTTCTGGTAGACGTTTAAACACAAGCCTTTTAATAGTAGCAAGCCGTTAGTCGTGTCGTGAAACGAGCAGTCCAGACTACGGAAGAGGACTTAGATCAGAGGAGCATTTGTATATTTTAATGACGAAGAAAAAGAACAACACAATTATGTGTACTTCAGTAGGTACACATAAAATAAGATCGCTTCGCGTCATCATTTCATAGAGGTAGGTACATATGTTTTCTGATCGTGCGTTTTCAAAAGAGAAGTCCTAGAAAAATAATATGTAATGATTGGTAATATTTATGCATTTTAGTTTTATATATATGTGTTATACTTTTGTTTAATACAAACCGCTGTATTAAAGACACATAGTACTGAAAACTAAAATAACTTTATACACAGATCAAATAGGTACGTTACAAACTTTGCAAAACTGCAACGGAAAGTACTGACAGCCACAGGCAAGTTAATCCGTCGGCTTTTATAGTCAGACAATTTATTCCTAAACACGCAAGTATTGTGTTCCTCTCCATCCTCCTATACAGGCTAATCGCATTACCGTCAGCTGAGGTTAAAAGTTAACGTTAAGTTTACGTTTGCGTTACGTTTTAGTTTTAAAAGGTGTTTAGCATTGAAGGTAATGTCAGTGGAAAGGTCGATAACCCGTAGACTTTGATTGATTGCAGCAAGTGGCGAATTGTAAAGGTGTAGGGAACAGAATGTAGGAACAGCGATTTGATTTACAAAAAGGGTGTTTTTCAGTCATTGCGGTGTCCGTTTGTCACAGTTGATTTCACAAAAAACTATTGGTCGTACTGTACTGCAGTGCTTGTTCGCAGAGGCGAAGTTAGATGATTTACACGCCATCGTGTGCAAGCGATGCGCCTCTATCATGCACAGGATACGAGTGAGTTGCATCAGAATCCTGAAAACTATAGCGGACAGGTCACATTGGATACGCCTACATATAGGTACGAGTACTTGTGTAGACAGTTATTAGTACTAACTGTAGTTGCTAAGTTGTGTGTTGTTTAGTAGATACAACACACAACTGGCTGACTGTCTTAAGTCTAAATATGTGTTTTTATTTTTTAATCCACTTCGGATGCGAAAATTACCAGAGATACAGTTTTTTTCACATTTTTGACGGTAAAATTACACACTGCTTTGCAATACTGCTTAGCAGCCCTTTTTCAATCCAAAATGAAAAAAAGGCGTTCTGGAATATTTCATAGGACTTTTACCATAACTGGTAATATGTCAACAACACAAGCGAGATGTTATGATAAACATTCACCCGCTGCCCGCTCTTCTAGTCGCTCCGCTCGTGTCTACATCGCTGCCTAACACCAACGTGTGCTTATGCAACGGACTCAGCGCCAAACTGTCATTATTTACCTGTCACCACGGGGCTACCAAACAATCTCACTTACGTATATTATTATCAAAAACTTTGTCACTGGCAGATTCCGTAGTTTTACTTTGAATTAATGAATTATTTTTGTTTTTATTCGGCCACATAATAGCAAATGTTTGTCTATTATCTAACATATTAGTATCATCCTACTTTACGTTATCAATTCAATTCAATTCCTTTATTTCAATCAACTTCTTGGATCATATAACAGCATTAGGTACATTAATTAAAAATTATTAGAAAAATAAATAAAATTAAGACAAAACACAACACACAATTTCATTATATAGGCGCTTCACTTTGTGTAAATTATTTCATCACCACTGCTCTCAAAACGGTGAAGGAGAACATCATGAGGAAACCGGCATCTCCTACAACTAAAATTTCAAAGACTTGACACCAACCATCTCACCTATCCGCATATAGCCCGCGTGGTGGATCTCACGATATCACACCCTCTCACAGAGAGGAGGCCTAGGCTGTGTCCCAGCAGTTGGAACATTATGCTTATTCTATGATTTTATTTAGAACATGCCGTTGGTTTCTAAATAATGGGACAGACTAGCAAACAAAAATACCATTATTAAGTAGGTTGCACCTTTCCCTGCCACATTAGCCCTTGAAACTGTATCAATAAAATAAACCTAAATATTTTACTGCAATAAACAAAACTGACACATTGATTGTAATAATGTTTGTTTCTTACAACCTTATCACCTCCTAACATTCCATTTATAAATTAAAATAAATATATGAAAAAAAAATTCTACGAGTGTTTTCCTGCGGTTCCGCTCCAGTGACTTAGCTCGATCTGTGCATTTTCCGATACAAAAGTGGCCAACAAGTACAAGACATTCAGCGCAAGTCTAGCTTTTTGTAAGAGAAAGGAAAAGTATTCATTATCAGATCCTTCTACAAACAAACAGTCTGTCTTGTGTATGTGAGTTTATGTGTTTGTGTAATCCACCACGGCGACACCTTGCGGGTAGGTGGTTCGTGTTGAGTCTTTATTTTAGTTCTAGGTCATGCCAGTTTCCTTACGATGTCTTCCTTCACCGTTTTGAGAGCAGTAGTAATAAAATATTTTACATTAAGTAAAGCGCCTGCCTGGGTTCGAACCTACGACCTACAACTTCTAAGTCACTGCCTTTATCACAGCCACCACTGCTCTTCAGTCATGATGCAGGATTAATTCCTAGTGCGGTGCAAGTTTTATTAAAAAAAATATTTATTTTACTTCTTTACAATATTTGTTAGTTGTAACGTACGAGTATAATAATACAATTATAATAATTGTGTGAAATGTTTATTCACAAGTTCACACCGCGCGATTACATCGGAATAAATTATTAATTATTAATGAGCCAGTTTCTTTATATTTATTACGTTAAACATTAAGATGAACAGTTTGATAGGCGAATGGTTTAGTCATCAGAAAATGTCATATCAAGATCGACTTTTTAAAATCTAATATTCAAAAAGTATATAAGATAAATATCTGCTTAAGTAATGATCACATTAACAATACACATAGAACATAACGCCCGTTTATCTCAAAGGTATAGGCAGAGGTGACAATTGATAAACAGTAATTCTAAAATACCCATTCCTGTAATATGAGCCCTCCCACCAATTAATGAGTTGAATGCACTACCCTGCCTACCCCATCGGGTTATAATTACAAGGCGTAATCATCATCATAGTGATGGGTTCATTGCTGGATATGACATGAATTAAAGTCTTGTGACCCCTAGGTGGAGTAGAAGGCGACCACAGGTAATCTTCCATCGCTGCACGCTTCACCTCGCACCACGTCATTCCGGCACTCGTTGCTTCTGCTAACACGTTGCGTGTCCAGGTCTGGAGGAAAAGGCCACGCTTCCTTTTCCCTCGAGGATCCCAATCCATAACCTGTTCGGAGTGTTGTTGTGTTCAGAGCGTGTGACCAATACATCTCCATTTGAATGTTATAATAGATTAATAAATAAACTCAAGTAATCATAATAAATAAATTATATGTAGTTATAGATCATAGGTCATAACATAAAAACAAAAAGTTAAAAATATAAATGTACGTACACAATAACAACAACCATCTAATTTCTTTAAACGCAGTGAAACAATCACTGTGTCATAGGCCTTAATAAACATTTATGTATTGTATCCTCAGTTAACGTACATTTACCCGCAGTGGCGATGCGCATACGACGTCGTCGTGCACTTAGATTCCAGTGAACATTATTTTACAACTACCCTAATACTAAAACTGTTACGAAAATTATAATGTAATTTGTCATGGTACCAAGTGTACCTACCCGCTGCGCCAATCGACTTCATGTATTTTTATAAGTTAAAATATTGTATTTTCTCTGTAAGTGATTGTGTAAAGCTTTTGAGAAAAATAAATGTCTAAAACCGTAAAACCGAATGTCGATCAGCTCTCGTGGCATTTGTCCTAGCCTGTTAAAGATGGTCGCTTGCCAGTTAATTCTGAGTGTTCAATATCTGCTGGATTTCGGCTACTTCAATCAAATGCCATTCAACTCGATCCTCGGTTATCCATTCAGCTGCTACTAAGAGCGGGCTACAAGCGCAAAGCGATCAGCAAGCTATGCTCATTATATGTTTTGTCGAAATTATTGTCGAAGATCTACAAATGACAGCCGGCACGAAGACAAAGAAGAAAGATGGTATGACTTAATAAGGAAAGATGTTAGAGGCAACATGTACCGACCGGTTCACATAGCAGAAGACCGCCAAACTTGGAGCCGCGTCGTATGTTGTAGCGATCCTCAACAGTAAGGGAACGATCAAGAAAAACAAGAAGGGGTTGCGATACGTAATGAATGATCACCAATCCACGCTTAACCTTGAAGACAGACCCGTACGACTGTTACTATCCAACCACGAGCCCCTTCGCAAGGCGGTTTATATCTAAATAGGCGGGCTAGTTTAATTAGCAGCCAAGCTCATTATTCTCACTGGACACTAGTCAGTACTCTTCGGCTACAATAGAAGCGATAAATACTGGTCTTATTTAATTAGCCTCCACCCGGGGGCGATAATCTGAGTTATGATATTTGTTAGACTCGGCGACGTGGTTGTAATGCAAATGTGCGCACTTTACGAGCGACCGACAAATCCCAGCTGTATCAGCGTTACTTTGTTACATTATGCTAATTTGCACAAGCGGTGCAAAGTATATTTGTGTGGCACCCTTCAAAATCAGAACCCAAACATAATAATCCTAATAAAGGTTTATTCCTTTTCACTAGCGAACCCAAATCTAAAGTGTTTACTACGACAAAGTTTTATTTACAACAGAATGTAACTACAATATTAACTAACTATTTATAAACTAACTGCACACGTACATATTTACAAAAACAGAATACATTTAAACGTTGAAGCAATCCTCCACATTGCTGTCATCTGGGCAATCCAGAAACGTGCCCAGAAGACTAGCATATTGCCACGTTGAATGGCAATCTTAATTGGACAAAGAACGTGCCAGTCCTCTGCTCAAGCAAAGTGTCAACCAAATCTGCCTAGCCTTTTCCCAACTATCTTGGGGTCAGCTTCCAGTCTAAACGGATGCAGGTGAGTATTTTACATAAAGCGACTGCCTATCTGACCTCCACAACCCAGTAACTGGGTAATACGATACCCCTTGGTAAGACTGGTTGTCAGACTTTCGTGCTTTTGACGACCTGTAACGACTGTCCACGATTGACAGCCGTGTCCAACGCCTCTGGACGGGTTGTACGCAGAAAGCCATCAATGCTCTTCGAGTTCAATACAACAATGCATTCAGGATGCTTTTGGGGCTGCCACGCTTCTGCAGTGCTTCGGGAATGTTTGCTGATGCGCACACTGATGGCTTCGCAGCGATCAGACGTAAGCGCGCCGCCTCGCTGCTGCAGAGGGTCCGGGGCAGCTCGAACAGTCTCCTGAGTGTCATTGCGGGGAAATTTGATTGCCCGCTCGTCCATTATTTGTCCAACCTGCATGTATACATACTAACATAGTTATTAAGGTTAATGTTTACTAACAAATTATGGAATTTTCTGAAATAAAATGATTATTATTATTATTAACGCGCTTTCCGAGGCACGGAGGAGTCTCGGTATGTAAAGATGGTCACCCATCCATAGACCAACCTCGGCAAGAAATAAGATAGAGAAATATATTTGAAAAGATGACGTGCACTCGGATCCGATGGTCCAAGGGTTTATATTAGCAACACATTTAGACATTCATTTTTAGGGTTCCGTACCCGAAGGGTCCAAACAGAGCCCTATTGCTGTTGCTGACGTGTTCTTCTGTCACAAAATTTTGTTCCGAAGATTTTTTGATTTAAGAACGTGATAATGCTTATTATTACGTATATTTTACTAAAAAACCCAAAATATTGATTTCTCTCATATGGTACGGAACCCTAAATGTGCGAAGTCCGACACGCACTTGGCCGGTTTTTTTATACATTGATAGATTAGTTAGTTCCTGTAACGAGCACTTGTTAGAATATGGTTATTACTCAAACCATTTTGATTCCAAACATACTCAATTATTATGCAATTATTATCTGTTTAATATCATATATTCAATTGTTGAGATTAATTAATGAATTTACTAAATGATTTTTAAAACAAACTTATTTGTCTATAAGTAAAACACTGATTTGAATCAACTGTCACTTGTGCGTCATACTTGTTTGTTGACGTGTATAAAAGATCGGAGTCACAGTGGGGCAGTTCAGTTTGCTGTTCGGCTTTCAAGGCGTTAACATCTAAGGTATGATATTATTCTGACTATTGTTGATTTATTGTTGATGATGAGGTATATTTATATCATATTTATGAGCCATGTAATGTTATTATGATGATTGGTGTATTTAAAACACAGGTCATAATGACTTGTTTATTAACGTAACGTTGTGTTATATACACTACTACGATAGTGGTTGTTATATACCACAAGATATTTATCGTTGTAAATATGGCTTATGTGATAGATCCTATAATTAGATTTATTATGATAAACGATTATTTATGATGTGTCGATACAATAATAAAAGAGAGCTACCGTGGAGTTTCTTGCCGTTCTTCTCCACGAAGACCTAGTTTTGCGAACAGGCAATTAGATTTCGATTGATTACAAGCCTATTGGAAATAAATACATAGTCTTGTCTTTGTGCTTTTTCTTAATAAATCCCTTCCTTAAAACACTACATTCACAATAATTAAATAAAGTATATACGTAATGTATATAAATAAATAATGTATTTACGTAAAGTATATAAATAAATAAATAAATAAAAGATCAATGAATAGGTAAATAGATAGATAAGTAACGAATATTAAATATTTACATACATCTGGTTACATATTTATACATACACATATAAAGATTCTAACATCAGAAGTGGGATAGTTCTCCGGCTTACATAACAAATTTTTAATGAATCTTATTTTTGTTATTTTCATGGGCGATGTTGGAGCAATGGCTGCTTTTCTGAATGCCGTTTGAGACGATGGGTCGCCGAGTCCGCTCGCACCAAAATGACATCGCGATGCTGCAATACAGCCCCAGACAATGGCACTACTAGCATCTAGAAGCTGTACAAGAATTGGGATTGTGGATCTTCAAACCTTTGTCAAAGCATCTGGAATATTTTCTCGAAAATCAAGCAGAAACGGATGTAGCACCGAGTAGCAAAAGTCGGTAAGGCCTTCAAAGGCATTGTTTTTTATTTTACTGTTAAAATATGATTTATCTGGAGGATGGAAATGTCTGTGAATGTAGAAATATTTTTATAGAAAGAATAAGATACTTGCTGTAAACAAAGGCCACCTGAATTTAAAGCTAATGAAATAATATAAAAGAATTGATTAAAAAAATCTATAGATAGATAGATTCATTTATTTGCTTGAAATATAAAATATATGAAATGGTAACACTTTGTTATGTTTCACCGTAATTTGAAATGCCAAGAGTATTTAACACATGATATTTTTAAGCAATTTGTTATATGATAACAAGATTTCTAAAATATTTGGTGTGGAATCTCTTCTCCCTAGCCTTTTCTCATTTTAGGTTGGGTTGGCTCTATATATCACATGGTACGAAGTGGTTCTGTTTAGGACGAAAGTATGTAGGTCCTGTTGTTTTGATTACCAGAGGGTATTTTCATAAAAGTGTACCTAACTCGTAATGGAAACGGTTGGTGCTCCCATCTATAATCTATGTTAGCGTGACAAAGACGTAAAGTCTACATTAGTCTAAAGTAGGATATTATTATTTTGCGTATTATTCTCACGTTTACAAGAAATCGGTCTGTTCTGTTTTACTTGGGTGTCTTGTTTGTTAAAAAATAATGGTGTAACTAAGGCGAAAGCTGTAACGGAGTAAATAAAATTTTCAAGGTTAGTTCGTATTAATGAATGACATTAAAAACAAATGATCTGAATCTTTAGAAACAGTAAAATAAATCAATATTTCATATTTTTGTGAGCACGAATTTTGATTAGTTTGAAAAGTAAGTTCAATTAACTTGGTATGTTTGTCAAGAAAGGGAGAATTAATATTATTCTTAGAGAATATAATAGCAGTAATAAAAAAAATAGCTGATGTCATAGTGAAGTTTGATAGGTATTATCACTCATTATTTTTTCAAACGTCAAGTACTGGTCAGAGTAGCCATGTCAAAATCTATTAAAATATTAAGTAACAGAAAATTGATGTTCAGAACTATTGCAATTGGCGCGGGGTCTCATCTTGGACAATGAATATTTAGTTCAAGTAAATTTATTAAAATTTAACAAATATCTTTTAATAGATTGCGTAATATGCATCGATTTCTTATTTTAATTGCATAGTTATTATTTTGACAAAAATATGATGGGTACAACTGCACTTGGTATAAACTCCCCTAAGCATAACTAGTGAAATAATTGGTTCCTAATTCAAATGAATATAATTATTGGAACGAATCCTTAGACATTTATTTCTTAAACCAATAGATAACGCTGTTTAAAGTTTAAGTTTTTCCATTTGTATGTTTAAAATTTGTACAGCACATTTTGATACAGTGAAACTGTTACGAAGTACAAAAAAAATACCGGACTGTCAGCCGAATTATATCTCTATTCATGTTGACATTTGTTCCCTAGTATTATTTATTAAAAACCCTATAAATACTGTAAAAAGGCGGACTTAATGTCTTGGGCGTTTTCTGCCAGTCAACCAAAGGCAGGTGAAATTTATATACTTAAACAAATAGAATGAAGAACAAATACATGAATAAAACCATACTTGGTGTACTTGGTACCATAAGTATATTATCTGTGGCAATGATATTGTATTGTCAGTTTGGCCGAACGGTTAAGAAAATCTGACTGTGACCGAGACCAAAATTAGCGCTGAGTTCCCTCTATATTATATTACTATTTGGCTGAGACTATGAGGTTCTGACTCTGACTGTGCCTGTAATTTCAAAATAATTCATGAAATCGTTTTATGTGATCTCTAATTAATAATTAATCATTTTTAATTTGATTGTATAGATATTTCAAATAGTTTACCTAATTACAAATATATTATTGTACTGTTGATTGAAGAGATATATTTGTTTGCAACGGAGCTGAAACGCCGTGTCATGCTCAAGAGCCGGCATCCGAAGCGATCGAGAATGGAACGCGGCGCGGCGAATGATTGGACGGCGCGGGCGGCCATCTTGACTCTTCCCTTTTTCTACGACCTACGACCAGCGCGGACGCCTTTTGTCACGCTGATGATTTTTATACTTTGTTAAACTTCTTTTACCATGTGATACTTTTGTTTACACCTGTTCTAAATCTAGAAATTAAACTTGAAACTAAGAATAAATGACTTTCGCTTCGATCACACCCTAACATTTGGAGACCACGACGTGATCTGAAGCACGCACGCAGCATGGAAATCTGACGACGATGCCCGCGCCTGCGACGCAACCGCGTGGTGCCTGACAAGCCAGCGAGGCAACCAACTCTGCTGTGTCTACTAAGCTGCGATACGTGAGGCGAGCTGATGCCGAAGTGGGACTCCGGACTCCAAGGATGACTCACCTACCTCGAGTGCATGGGTAGTGAGTGATTTGGTTGGCTGACAGGGAAGTACGCCCAATTCTAGTATTCTATTTCTTAGCCTAAATCAATAAAGCTTAGCCGAGTTCTGTGCATCAGTTTCCACAACTAACTTTCTATGGAGTCAGATAAATTGATACTTTCTTATTAGGTAGGTACCTACTATGATATGACAAGAACACCTACCTAATCACTTACTATAATACTTTGCTTTCTATGGACTCAGACAAATGATTATTCTAATTAGGTAGGTACCTACTATTAAATGACAACCACCTACCTAATTACTTTCTACTTAGAGTCAGATAAATGATAATTTCATGGTAGGTAGGTACTAAAGAAAAGACAAGCATACCTACCTAACCTGCTATTTTACTTGATTTCTGTGAATCAGATTGATAAATGATACTTCCTTAGTGGGTGGGTACCTACTGAATAACTGACAAGCATACCCACCTACTCAATTACTTGCTTTCTACTTGCATTTCGCTTACGGAACCACCCTGGCATTTTCCAGACTCACCGTGTGCACCTGCTTCTTGGTTCCCGCTGGAATGCGCTGCTTTAGAACTACCTGCTCATCACAGCTGCTGCTTGCATCCTGTGCTGTGTGACCTGCTTTGCTCGTGTGTGAATTGCTGACTGTCGAGCTGTTGTCGTAGCCATTGCGCGACTTGCACGGTTTGGCTGTTCTTTTCTTAACTTTTACATGCGGTATCTGATACCGGGATAATTAATTTCTTGACGGTCTGTTCAGTGTCACTAAGCTTTCACAATGTCTGCTGAAATGAAATCACTCATTCAGCAACGTGGTACGATAAAGGCTAGAATAACTATATTTTCAAAATACTTGAATACTGTAAAACTGATACAAGCTGACAGCGTTTCTAAACAAATCCTTGTTGAAACTGAGATAAAACTTTAAAGTTTCAGAGAGTTGTTGACACAGTTTGATGATTTAAAAACTAAAATTGAAGGTTTGGATCCTGATCAGTTAGAAGAAAATGACACAATTGAAAGCGAATTTTGCTCAAACATTGCCAAAGCTCAAATGTTAATTGAAAGTTTAACTCATAGTGATGTAATACCTAAAAATACTAACTGTAATTCTATATCTAGCTGTCAGAATATTAATCAAGATTGCCGCAGCTATAAAATTAAGTTGCCTACCATTCAGCTGCCTTCCTTCGATGGAAACTATTTAAAATGGATGGAATTTCGAGACACTTTCGATTCTTTAATCAACAACAATGATATTATTCCAGACATAAATAAGTTTCATTACCTTCGTTCTTCATTAGAGGCAGAAGCATCTAATATAATCAAGTCAATAGAGTTTACCGCTGCCAATTATAAATTAGCTTGGAAGTTAATTACTCAACGCTTTGATAACAAGCGGATCCTTACGAACAATCATTTAAAGGCTATCTTAAACTTTGACACAATACATAAAGAAAACTGCAATTCTCTTCGCAATATGATAGACTACTATTCTAAAAATATTCGAGCCCTATCTTCTTTAAATGATCCTGAATCCCGCTGGGATACTTTACTTGTATATATTATGGTGTCAAAACTAGATGGCGCCACAGGTCGCACATGGGAGGAACACAGAAGTACTATTGCCGCTTCTCCGACAATTGAGGAGTTTTATAATTTCTTGCGAAATCGTGCTGACGTTTTGGAAACTTTGCAATATAGCAAAAAAGATAACACTATTAAAACTGAAAAACGCTCTTACTCTAAAGACTATAAACAAACAAAATCATTTGTTTCTTCTTGTAACACAAGTGGAAAAAACTGTGTTGTATGTTCAAAAGATCATTTACTCTATAAGTGTGATAAATTCAAGGACATGTTGTTGGACGCTCGATATAAGGAAGTTTCCAAGCATAAACTCTGTCATAATTGCTTGCGTTCTGGTCATTTCTCTGCCAACTGCAAACATAATCCTTGCAAGCTCTGCAACAAAAGGCATAATTTACTACTGCATAAATCACTGTCCAATAATGATAAGACAAACTCACCTGTTGATACCTCTTCTGCGACATCACATCCTCAAGAGGCTAGTTCCTCTCAGACATCCTCCACTATTGCTATGTTCAATCCTCTAGCATTCTCTGTGGCAATGCCTGGGCAGATTCTCCTATGCACTGCTCAGGTGGAACTAATTGATAGCCGATCTTCTGAAACACACATTGTGAGAGCACTACTGGATAATGGAAGCCAGTCTTCATTTTTAACTGAAAAAATGCAAAGAAAAATGAATCTGTCCTGTTCTAATACACATATATCAATTGCTGGTATAAATAATAAGCTAACTAATACTACTAAAAGGTGTAACATAAAACTTAAATCACGGATTAACTTATTCCAGATGAATGTTTCATGTCTTTTAGTGCCTAATATTACTGGGATGTTGCCCACCTCAAAGATTAACCCTTCTGAATGGAATCTTCCCAAATCTATAGAACTAGCAGATCCTACCTACTATATATCCTCTGAAATTGATTTACTGCTAGGGGCTGACGTTTATTGGGAAATTGTAGATTCTAATCAAATTAAGTTAGGAAAAAATAGACCTACTCTACAAAAATCTAAACTGGGTTGGCTTGTGTCAGGCCCAACCGGTGTGAGCCGTAGGGCTACTACTACTTCTACTCATTCTAACTTTTCTCAGGAGATTAAGGATTCTCTGGCTAAATTCTGGGAAGTTGAAGATATTCCTACTCTGCCAACTAAGAATATTAAGTTTTCTACTGACGAACAATATTGTGAAAATCATTTTATTGAGAACACTGTTCGCCTGACAGATGGGAGATTTTGTGTGAAACTTCCATTGCGTGAAGTCCCCAGTGAGGCTCTGGGGGACTCTTATCTTGTTGCTAAAAAGCGTTTCTTTAATCTAGAAAGAAAACTTAATAAATCTAAATTTAAAGATGACTATATCGAATTTCTTAATGAATATCAAAGATTAGGACACTTAAATGAAATAAGCCCTCCTAGCTTTGGATATTATATTCCTCACCACGCAGTAATTCGTGAAAGTAGTGAAACCACTCGATTGAGAGTAGTCTTTGATGCCTCTAGTAAAACTTCTACAAATAAGTCACTAAATGACATTCAGTTTGTTGGACCAATAGTTCAGGACGATTTAATGGCAATTCTGCTCAGGTTCCGTCAGTACACTTATGTGGTGACTGGTGATGTGGAAAAAATGTATAGACAGGTGATGGTACATGAATCACAACGTCACTTACAGCTTATACTTTGGAGGGAAAACGAAGGTCAACCACTGAAAACCTTGCAACTAAATACTGTCACTTATGGAACTGCTTCAGCTCCGTATTTGAGCACTAGGTGTCTTGTTCAACTTGCAGCGGAGTGTACTGATAAAGCTGTTGCTAATATTTTAAGTCATGACTTCTATGTAGATGACCTGAATACTGGTTCAGACTCAAAATCTTTATTAAAGGCCAACATTTTAGGAGTAATTGACAAGCTTGCTGAAGGCTGTTTCCCATTGCGTAAATTTAGGACAAATTCTCCTGATATTTTTGATGACATACCGACGACTAACCAATCTCAAGACTTTAGTAAACAATCCTCTGTCTTAGGATTAAAATGGACACCTAGCTCTGATACTTTGCACTATTCAGTCGAAAATAAATTTATTCCTAAAATTACGAAACCCTCAATATTGTCAAACTCGTGTCGAATATTTGATCCATTAGGTCTCTTATCTGCATGCACTATATTTTCTAAAATCTTACTACAGAAGCTCTGGTTACTTAAATGCGACTGGGATGATGAAATTCCTAAGGACATTGAAAATTCATGGATAGAATTCTATAATGAAACGCAACACTTTGCTCATATCCAGATACCTAGATACATTTTTTGTAATTCTCCTATTTACATAGAGGCTCATTGCTTTGCTGACGCCTCGCAAGATGCCTATGGTGCATGTATCTATCTAAAATCAAAAAAAGTTTAGGTGAAGTTAAATGCAATTTATTGTGTGCTAAAACTAAAGTTTCTTCTCTGAAATCTGAAACAATTCCCCGTCTGGAATTGTTAGGCGCTTTGCTCGGTGCTAAACTACACTCTAAAATACTTCACTCTTTAAAAATTAAGATTTCACGCTCAATATTTTGGACAGACTCGACCATAGTTTTAGGGTGGTTGCACACTCCACCAAAAACTCTGAAAACGTATGTGAGCAATCGGATTGAACAGATTCGGGAATTGACTGATATAACTGCTTGGCGTCATATACCTTCCGAACATAATCCTGCTGACATGGCGTCCAGGGGCATTCAACCACGGCTACTCTATGGTAATACTCTTTGGTGGCATGGTCCTTCCTTTTTGGCTAAGCCTGACCAGGAGTGGCCCCAATCTGAATATACTTTTTCCACCTTACCTGAAATAAAAATAAGTTTAAATATAAAAACTCTGCTTTCTGATATTGTACCATTTCAAAGATACTCTAAGCTATACAAACTACAAAGAATATTTGCTTACATACTAAGATTCATAAATAACATAAAAAGAACGAATACTAAATTAAATGGTGAACTTACCTGTTCTGAGTTAAATAACTCGCTCGTACTGATTGCTAAAGCATCACAGAGAGAATGCTTTTCGAAGGAAATCCACGCCCTTGAAACTATGAAAATATTAAATCCTAAGTCGCGAGTTCTCTCTTTGAATCCGTTTTTGGATAAACACGGTGTGTTGCGTGTCGGTGGAAGGATCGATAATGCATCCCACTGTCCCTATGGTAAAAGACATCCCATACTACTAGACCCCAAACACACTTTCACTAAACTTCTATTTGAGCAAGAACATCTTCGTCTCCTACACTGTGGCCCCCAGCAACTTTTAAATACTATTCGTGATCAATTCTGGCCTACAGGTGGGAAAGTGTTAGCTGCGACTACTGTTAGAAAGTGTGTTCGTTGTCAGAGATTTAGAGCTAAGCCTTTAAACCCCATTATGGGAAATTTACCGCAATCTCGTGTAACTCCTGCTCCACCATTTGCGACTTGTGGTACTGATTTTGCAGGACCTTTTTTAATTTTAAATAGAAAGGGTCGCGGTGCTAGGACCTGCAAGTGCTATCTGTGCATATTTGTTTGTTTCAGTACTAAAGCTGTACACTTGGAAGTCGTGAGCGACTTAAGTAGCAATGCGTTTATCTTATGCTTGCGTAGATTTATCTCACGACGAGGTAAACCTTCTACTATATACTGTGATAATGGTAAAAATTTTGTAGGAGCTAATAGTGAACTGAACAGACTGCTCAAGGAAAGTGAACGGTCAGTTAGCGACTGCGCGAGCAAAGAGGGTATAACATTTAAATTCTCTCCTGCGTACACACCGCATTTCGGCGGTATCTGGGAAGCCGGAGTCAAAACGGCTAAATATCACTTAAAGCGTATCGCGGGTAACTCTAGTTTAACCTTTGAAGAATTAACTACACTGTTTGCACAGATTGAGGCTATCATGAACTCACGTACGATTACTTCTATGTCTGCTGATCCATCTGATCTGTCAGCCATTACACCTGGTCACTTTCTTGTGGATCGACCATTGACCTCACTGCCTTCACCCGTTATCGAACGAGTCAGCATAAATAGATATCAGCTGATTGAACGCTTAAGACAGCACTTCTGGTCCCGATGGACAAAGGACTATTTAGTCACTCTGCAGCAACGCGTCAAATGGCAACGTGCACAACACCAAGTTCGTGTCGGCGACCTGGTCCTTATCCTGGATGACCAACTGCCACCCATGAAGTGGCTCATGGGCCGCATCCTGAAGCTGTATCCGGGAACCGACGGCTTTTGCAGGGTGGTGGACGTAAAAACAGAGAACGGCGTCATTCATAGGCCCGTCTCTCGACTAGCCCTACTAGATTCCCAAGAGCTCCTTGGGGAACATGTCCCCAAGGGGGGGGATGATGTTTGCAACGGAGCTGAAACGCCGTGTCATGCTCAAGAGCCGGCATCCGAAGCGATCGAGAATGGAACGCGGCGCGGCGAATGATTGGACGGCGCGGGCGGCCATCTTGACTCTTCCCTTTTTCTACGACCTACGACCAGCGCGGACGCCTTTTGTCACGCTGATGATTTTTATACTTTGTTAAACTTCTTTTACCATGTGATACTTTTGTTTACACCTGTTCTAAATCTAGAAATTAAACTTGAAACTAAGAATAAATGACTTTCGCTTCGATCACACCCTAACAATATTAAAATTAAAACTTTACGTAAATAAGTACAATGTGGGTATAGTTTTATTATTTTATTATAAATACGATGATTGTAAAACGAAAATGAAAAAATAATGTGAAGGAGAATGCAGGAGGTTATTATGATGATAATGTGTAATTATGAATGGACTATTTACAATGAGAATGAAGGAGGTTATTATGGAGTATTGTATTATGATGTGTATTATGAATTGATTATTTACAATGAGAATGAAGGAGGTTATTATTGAGTATTGTATTGTGATGTTAATGTGTAATTATTAATGGATTATTTACAATGAGCTTTATCTTGACTGTTGTCCGGCATTCACTGACGCGGGTGATTGAGCTTCACTGACGGCGGGTGTTTGGCCGCATACAGTAAGATGCGATTATGTTTAGATGATTGTGTTACAAAAATTGTTTAATTAAGACTATTGTTTTTGTATAACGCCAATTGTCTTGTACTTCGAGAACGAAGTACATGTCAGTATGGCCGTGTTAGAATATGGTTATTACTCAAACCATTTTGATTCCAAACATACTCAATTATTATGCAATTATTATCTGTTTAATATCATATATTCAATTGTTGAGATTAATTAAATGAATTTACTAAATGATTTTTAAAACAAACTTATTTGTCTATAAGTAAAACACTGATTTGAATCAACTGTCACTTGTGCGTCATACTTGTTTGTTGACGTGTATAAAAGATCGGAGTCACAGTGGGGCAGTTCAGTTTGCTGTTCGGCTTTCAAGGCGTTAACATCTAAGGTATGATATTATTCTGACTATTGTTGATTTATTGTTGATGATGAGGTATATTTATATCATATTTATGAGCCATGTAATGTTATTATGATGATTGGTGTATTTAAAACACAGGTCATAATGACTTGTTTATTAACGTAACGTTGTGTTATATACACTACTACGATAGTGGTTGTTATATACCACATGTGTCGATACAATAATAAAAGAGAGCTACCGTGGAGTTTCTTGCCGTTCTTCTCCACGAAGACCTAGTTTTGCGAACAGGCAATTAGATTTCGATTGATTACAAGCCTATTGGAAATAAATACTAATAGTCTTGTCTTTGTGCTTTTTCTTAATAAATCCCTTCCTTAAAACACTACATTCACAATAATTAAATAAAGTATATACGTAATGTATATAAATAAATAATGTATATACGTAAAGTATATAAATAAATAAAAGATCAATAAATAGGTAAATAGATAGATAAGTAACGAATATTAAATATTTACATACATCTGGTTACATATCTATACATACACATATAAAGATTCTAACACACTCATCACTACACCCTATTATTCTATCTATCTATTTTCATCCACAATGGAGTACAACTTTACACTCTCTATATTAGGATGTCAATAAGCTTTGATTTCAGTTGTCTTCATTCATGACTTTCATGAATTGGATCGAAAAAGTTATTGCTTCAAAATCGAATGTGATTTCAAGTGCCTAAATTATTATAACATTATAGAACTGCTCTGCATATCAGTATTAACTCAAGATAACAGGTTTGTAAATTATATATTTAACGCGAACAAAGTCGTGGGTAAAGCAAATGTACGAACTGCTTATGAGATTAGTGTGCAGGTGCCTTAAACTTTGACTGCAAGTGATTATGAGGTGAATGTGTTTTGAATAGCGATAATCACTCGTTTTACGTTATGTCACGATACACTCTGAAACTAACATTTGACAATCTATCAAGCTGACAAACTAACCATGGCTAACTATCGTGACGCCTTGTTGTAGATACTCAAGTGTCTGTTAAAAAACCGGCCAACCAACGGCCAACCACCTGGCGGGGGTGCCGAGCCACGCGCGGTGTAGGGTTCCGTAGTCACCCGTTATAACATGCGGAATTAGAAGGGGGTTTTATGTTTATTAATAATCTTTATTTATTCATAATACTATGAGATCTATCCATAGTGCATTGCGATCCACCGCTGAAATCGGACGCGCTTGCACTGTACGTGGAAATTATTATTTAATTTACGCCGAACGCGGCGAGTGCAGCTGCCACCATGCGTTCGGAAGAACTTGTGGTGAACGAGGTCCTGGCATTTCTGCAGTACCAGCTGGATGTCATGGACTAGGTCAGTGTGACCCAGATCTGCATATCCAACTTTAATGAAGAGGAGATAATCAGGACTAAAACACTGCTGTACGAAACGCTGCACATAGCAATACGGTATGTAGGTCACACGAGCCAAGTACCAACGTCAACTCAAGTCACGGCGCGCTCAATGCATCACAGTTGAGTTTCGAGTCAGCAAAACTTGGCTTGTCACCGGCCGCCGTCACTGCAAGCGATGCACAAGCGCGCCCTACCCTCCCCACGTCCCCCATTATTGGGGCGCCGACAAATGTTGGCACGTCACGTGCTTACTCGGCGGCCGTTATTGCTACTCCTGCAAAAAAACAGCGGCAACCAAAGCAAGCGAGAGGTGCTCTCCGATCACGTTCGAAGCTCGTTACCTGCACGCGTAGCATGACCAATTCTATCTCTACTCTACCAAGAGTAGACAAAGTTATTTCTATGCCACTCTAGATCTCTACTGCCCGAGCACGGCGCGACCCGTAGACTCGCGTTTCTACGAAGACAAAGACATATTCATTCTTTCCATAGCAACGGGTAGGTAGTTAGTGATGTAGACAAGCTAAGAATTCTACGATAATATATTACGTTTCGTTATCGAAATAAATGTGTCTAACGCCAAGTTCTAAAACCTTTTGAACGTAACTCAAAGCAACAACGAAACGTATTAATTTTATTCTGTCATTTCTGTCATCTGTGTTGACTGTTTACTTTTAAAATTATGTTATTATCCCCGAAGGGAAGGCGAAAGTCTTTTGACCATATTGCCTAGTCTTACGTAGTTATTTATACTTTTTTTCCATTAGAATGCAGATGTAATACATTCTAATGTTTTTTGCAGTATTTGGTAACAAATGTGTCGAGTCAGCCTTCTCGGCAAACTTCGCTGAGGTAGTCAATATTATAATAAAATTCTACGCTCCATTTTCCCGAGATCGCGCCTGTTTCAATGATTCCACACATTGTCCACTAGGAATCAATAAACGAATAATTAAAACAGCCACTGAACTTCACTCGACAAAATCCCGCCAATTTGTTTGTTGTTTGTACAACAATATTTGTGTTTGTGGAGACTGATCGTGTTAGATTTGTGTAAATAACAGCAAACAAAGTAAATAAACAGTGAAACATAATAAAAATGTAGTTTGTTATGTTAATTTTCGCATTTTGATACACTATGTGGAAAATAACAAAACTTTAAAATACATTTTTCAAATGTTTGGTTCTTGGAAAAGTTATTTTTTTTTTTTTTTTCGGGAAGATCGAGAGCCTCCGTTAATGCTCGTACGGCGTTTCTTTCTGCCTTCCTTTCATTCTTCTCGGTGTAAAACTGAGACGATGGCGACGGTAGCCCCCAGACATGTTTTTAAAATCAAACTTCAAACACACACACTCACTTCATTTCTTTTATTGGCTTTTGTGGAAGATTCACCACAATTTTGAAATGAAACAGCCGCCTAATTGAGTTTTTAAAATCAAAAAAGATCTTGTCTAGGTCTAATGAGATGTAGACTATTTGACACTTCTTGAGTAGAAATGTTTCTACCCTCATGTGTCAAAAGTAGAGAAAAATTGGTCGTCATGCTTTACATTGTAGACTTTTGTCGACTGAAGAATAGAAACATTTCTTCTCCTCAGTTTTAACATCGCCATGCTTAACACGGTAGAAATCTTTCTACAATCTGTCATTTTGTCTATTCTTCCGTCGACAAAACCCGTTTCTAGGGTGGTCATGCTACGCGTGCTGAGGTAACAAGTCAAGGACAGGCCGATGAAGAAGGCTTCATTCTAGTGGTCAAGAAGGAGAAGAAGCCTGCTTCTCGCAATCAGTGCGGTACCGCATTAACAGGCCCGAACTTTATTCTGCGTCCTGCTATTTCATCGACGCAACTGTACGTGTCACGTCTGCATCACTCCACGAAGGTAAAGAAGGTCATGAAGTACATCAAGATGAAGACCAAGTTCACCCTGACAGTCGAAAGGTTGGAGTCGCGCCACAAGATCAACTTAAGGCCTTAGATGCCTGAAAATAAAGAACTATTATTATTCTTTTCAACTTTATTACATTTTTAGTAACAAAATAGCTTAGCCTAATGTTAGTATTTAATAACTAAAACAGGTCGGGTCCTATTTCTGAGCACCGACACTAGCGGGCTGTCTACCCGGGCGGCTATCGATGGGAGGATAGTGTTGGGACTGTCACACAGCCTGTGGAGTACCAAGCCAGATTTCTTATACAGTGCATCAAAGCCGTCAGTGCGTGCATCTGCAAACGTTTCCGAGGCACTACAGAAGCGCGGCAGTCCCAACAATATCCTGAATGCGTTATTGCATTATTACTATGAGCATATTGAGTTCACGGTTTTACGGACAATAACGTTTAAATTAAAAACAAAAGCAAACGGTTTTTTTTTTAATTGTACTAACATACACTTCACTATTTTTTAAGAATTTTGTGTTTTGTACGAAATTTTCCATGTAGGTACATATTATAAGTTGGGCGACTATCACTCTTAAAATAATAGAGCTAACTTAGCCGTTATAGGTTTTCTTCATAGTTCGGTATATACCATCACGATTTTTTTCAGATTTTTCAAGACAACTAACTTTAAGTAGGGGGTTTGTGTAAGGATTTTGTACGTTAAACAAAATCCTAACACAATTCGTGTTGTAACATGCACCAACCCTACACTGTGCGTGGCCCGACATGCACTTGGCCGGTTTTTTCTATTATTTTTCTTTCTTTGCCTTTTATTTGAGCACACATACAAAACAATTTCGCCACGTGTACACTTGCGTTCTAGCGTTAGTACAGCAGTGCTAGTAATAGTTAATATAATTTATGGCACCGTAGTGAAACTGGCTCGACTCACTGACTCGCTCGCTTTCAATACAATCATACACTTTCGTTTTCAACAAATTGTTGTCTGCGGGTACGACGTTCGAGTCCACCCGAGTGATCCCGATCCTGTACGAACGGATAACAATCTAAAGCTGTAGTTGGATAAATAGAATTGGTTTCTTAGGTAGAAGATTAGCTGGTGGACGTCCCACCCACATGCACAAAAGTTTTCAGGAACACAATCATTGTGCGTAGGTAACTCTACAGCTAAGGAGTGGACGTCCCTGTCTGAATCTGTGTTTCCTGATAGCTATAACCTGGAGGCTTTAACTTCTAGACAAGCGTGCTCCATCGTCGACCACATCATCGCTTACTATTACGTGATATGATGGTCAAGCGCGAGCCTATCAATAATAATAAATGAAAGCGACTAGTTCAAATTTCGGTAAAAAAGTCAGTTCTTTAGAAAGGAATAGATAACAACCTGTCTTGTCCAATTATCATAACATTGGGGCACTGTGATTCACTATTTCTGAAATAAATGATTTTCTTATTTGTTCATCATCATCATCATCATCTTCCTGCCCTTATCCCATGTTACTTGGGGTCAGCGTAACACGTTTTTTTCTTCCATTCTGTCCTGTCAGCCGTCACGCTATCACTAACTCACTTTTCTTTCATATCACTCCTCACACAATCCATCCATCTTTTCTTTGGCCTTCCTCTCCCACTCCATCCATCTACATTTATATTCATTACCTACTCTTTTAGTTATATGTGTTTCATCCCTCCTCTCCACATGACCATACAAAGATAAGTGGCTCCCTTTCAACTTTTCTGTCACTGACGCCACTTTTAAATTACCTCTAAAGTACTCATTTCTCACTTAATCCATTCTCGTTACTCCACACATCCATCTCAACATTCTGATCTCCGCCACATGCAATATTTTTTCCTCCATCTTTTTCACAGCCCAACATTCTGATCCATACAGTACGACAGGTCTAATCACGGACTTATAGATTTTCCCCTTTAGCTTGCTCATCCGTCGGTCGCAAGTTGTTCCAGTGCCATGTCGCCATTTCATCCATCCTGAGTTTACCCTGTGCGTTATGTCTTGGTCTATATTGGTATACGGTCGGAGCAGATCGGTATAGGCGTTCCGCTGAGAGCTAAAGGTATTGGACTGGAGAGACCGCCGAAATCGCAGAACAGGTATCCTGTTTTGGTTTTGCTCAATTTCAGGCCAACACTCTCCAGTCTTTGCCACCACGTCTCCAATCTGCTCTGGACCTTTAAGCCGCTTTCGGCCACCAGCATAATATCATCAGCTAACAGCATACACCAGGGAACCTCTTCTTGGATTTCTGACGTCAGAGCGTCCATTATCATCATGAAGAAGTAAGGGCTGAGGGCTGATCCCTGGTGCATACTAACTGCCACACTGAAGCTGTCAGTGGTGCCCACTGCAGACCGGACTTGGGTACTGCATCGACTGTACATAGCTCGCATCAACTGCACATACTTCCCAGGCACACCTTTCTCCTTAAGGGCCCACCACAAAATCTCACGCGGCACTCGGTCATATGCCTTTTCGAGGTCAACGAACACCATGTGCAAGTTTTTATGCACAACTCTGTATTTCTCGCACTGCTGTTGGATAGCGAAAATGGCACCCGTTGTACCTCGACCAGGCATAAAACCGAACTGGTTCTGTGAGATTTCACTCTTCTCTCAGCTGCCTTTCAATAACTTTTTCTCATGCTTTCATACTGTGACATAAGCTTTATTCCTCTATAGGTGTTGCACTCCAGCACATCACCTTTGTTTTTGAAGATGGGCACCAGCAAACTGTTGCACCATTCATCAGGTATGGTTTCTTCCAGCAACAACTTATTGAAGAACAAAGGTAGCGGGTAGGTACCCGTAATGACTTCCACACTTTAATTGGTATTCCATCTGGACCAAATGCCTTACCATTTTCATTCCATTCACTGCTATTCTCACTTCATCTACACTTACCATTCTCACTAATCCCTCGTTCACTGGTTCATTCTCTAAAACACCACTCCAGATATTTTTCTTATTCATCAGTCGTTCAAAATAGCCCTTCCACCTATCCTTAATCATCATTGAAGCCTTCCAGCTTCATCGCTTACACGTCTTATCCGACTAACATCCTTCGCCTTCCTCTCTCTGACTCTAGCAAGCCGGTACAGATCTTTTTGGCTAGCTGGACTGTCCAGTGTGTCGTACAGTTTGTCCTGAGCTTTTGCTCTCGCTATTGCCATGGCTTTCTTAGCTTTTTTGTTTAACTCATCATGCTCACTCTTTTTTTCAGCTTCCAAACTCACGTTTTCCAGTTTTACACTCTGCAATTCCTTGAATTTCTTCTTTTTTTCCTTCAACACCTCCTTTATGTCTTTGACGTGCTAATATGGTTGCGCTTAACTAGAAAATACTCAGTTTGTGTCTTGTGGTTACCACTTTTGTAGGTGATTAGGTGTTCATCTCTAATCCGGAACCAAGTGTTGGCTACTGCGAGGTCAAATGCGGTAGCGGATTGCAAAAGCGTCTCTCCCTCGTTATTGGGACATCCAAAACCCCATGCTCCATGTACAGACTGTTGTCAACATTATCTAATAATAATAATAAAAGCTTTATTCCAACATTATCAACATTATCTAAACCACCCTAAAATGAAACGACTTTGGACCCTCTGCCTGTAACATTAAGGTTTATTTAATTTATATGAGCTTATCAGACAAGTGCACGAGGACTCGATGAACAAAAATAGAATAATAACACAGACACGCAAAGAAGGATGGCCAAATCGTACCCGACAACGAAACGATGGCCTCTCAATTCGCCATATTTATGAAAAATACCCTTATTTTTTAAGGTCATAGAAAACACAAGAAATATCTCAATAAGTAGCCACAAAAAAAAGTTTTCCAATTTTTTTGTTTTTGTAACTTTTTCTAAATTATTTAGAATAATAGTTTCAGAACGCACCTCTTGACGATTCATTTCGCGTTTGAAATGACTTGGTATTCAAAGACTGTAATTATTCACGTTTTTCTGAAAAGTTTTAACTGTAATTCTATTAAATTAGTTTAAAGGCATCAAATCAACGAATATGCTGATATTATGTATTGGATTCTTGTCATAGAAAATAATTATGTTGGTGTATAGTAAGTAGTTTTGTTCAAATGCGTACAACGGAACGTCATTTGTCATCGACAAGTTATTTAATCTGTCTGTGGTCATCGTTCATCGACCCGCGCCATTGATCCGGCAATGAAATTATATTCTCTTTGCCGGCAATCATTCGTATTCGCATCCTATTCGATTTACTTGTTGTGAATTGTGATAAGCACTTGTGCTATTTTGGATTTCCTTCTGTTTTTTTGACCTTGGCATTGTTTTACGGACTGATAACTACCACTTGTGACGATTATTCTGTGCTTTTGATTTTTTGACACCGATTTTGTTTCTTGGATATTTGTGAGAGAAATCATGCAGACGCTACAACTAGGCCTGCGATTGCTATGTGTTAATTGTAACATACGCATTGATACACTTCGCCGCCATCTCGTTTTAGGTCTTGATACGAGAGTAATTTGTAAGATCTGCGAGAGGAATTCTTCAATAATAGTACGTATTTATACCTACTCATTTTTGTACATATACCAACATAAACCATCACACAATCATACATCATATAACAACTCTAATTTTTATTTTAGATCACTGAAGGACTACATATTATGTGATGCCTGTAAACAATTGGCAATGCAGCATGTCAACTCCGAATTAAGTAATGAACCTGGTGCCTCATCTGCCCGTGGCCACATGCATGTTTGCATACTTTGTGGAAGTTCTCTGCGGAACCGTAAACGTGACCTTATTGTGAGATAGAATCCATCTCAGTTGCTACAGCAATACACATTCAACTTGAAAATAGAATTGCCCCACGGCAGGTAATTATGATCTTTTTTATTGTTGTCCTATGTTATAGTGAATTCATCACTGCAATCTAATATTGTTTTGTAACAATGTTTTTATTACCTTATGTTTAATAAATAATAAGCCCAAAGATTTATAATAAGACAATTCTGTATGGTTGTTTCAGGCAACTTCATCAGACCATTTTTGTCATCCCTGTTGGCTGAGACTCAATAGAGTTGAAAATATTGAACAGCAGGCAGAGCCGGAGCCAGAGCCTGAGCCGGAGCCAGAGCCTGAGTCGGCGCCAGAGCCAGAGCCGGAACCAGAGCTGAAGCTAGAGCCTCAACCCCAAGGGTCGATGTTTGAAGACACCGACCAGCAAGCTGACGAAGTACCCAGGGTGATTAGTTTATCGCAGTATGGACGAGCGGCTAATACTGCAGCACATTGTGTTTTTCTGGTTGCCGAAACAGAGATTTGCATAGAATTTCTGACCCTCTAAGAGCAATAACTCTAAGCAAAAACAAATATTACTACCTATAAATGTTCGTATTTGTGAAGAACATACATTTAGTACTGATTGGGATATATTGTTCAATTCAAAAAACAGTTTAAGAACATTTACGGCTGAACAAGTGGAATATGCGCTTTCCTTTATTAACGCTTTTAATACATTTCTGGATTTCTCAAGTATGGACAATATACTACGACAATATCAGAGCCAGCAGCATTCCTCGATGGTGTGGTGATAAGAGAGGATGATGAATAAAAAGTATTTTTGTCAAGCCTATTTCTTTCATTTAAGTACTCTACCAATTATACTTCATTTACTCCTGTTAACCTGTGAAACCCCGAAACTCGAAACCATTACTCAATTTGTCAATATCTATGCAACTTGAGCATTGAAGACTGAAAGGCAGTAGGTATCTAGTGACTAACTCTTCAGCCAGAATTGAAGTGGTCAAACCACAAAAAAGGCTTGGCAGTCTTTCAAGAACCACTTCACGTGTGATGTTATACCAGCTTTGTTGTCTACACTATACGTTGTGAAAGTTAGTGCAATATAGGTGTAGTTTTCATTGAATGATCGATCGACAAACAAAGAGTTGGTGCGCTTTGCTACAAGTCCTATTTTTTTGGGGAATTCTCTGAGAGAAATCGAAATAAATAGAAACGAGATCGCTAATTACATTTCTCGCTTATCGCTAACTAGACTCGTAAGCTACGCCGCAGTCGGGTAGAAGGTAGTTGTAGATTCTAACCTCAAAAGTGTTGTTGACGTTATTATAAAAAATCGTGGATATTTAGAAATAATTTTCAAACGGGATAGTGTTTACGACATAAAAACAAACTAATCTAGCTATAGTTTATTTTGGGACATGAAAAATAAAAGTCGAGTCCAGCTCCTATAGAAATTTGGCCATTCTTCTTTGATCTTTAACACGTAACCCCAACATAGTCGGAGCCACCGGCATTATATATGTTTTTGTTAAGCTATTTTAATCATTATCTCGTTAACATTAAAGTTGAAAAGCTTTTAAGTCACACTACATAATTACAACCCAATCTTTAATTTCTCGTATTTCCAACAAGTTCTTGTGGCTTAGCGGTTTGATGCTGGATTGACGACGAACAGCATGTGGATTCGAAAACACAGTCCACCTATACATCAGTTTCTTTTTCAATTTGTTTTCATTTCTACAATATTGCTTGCAATATTAAAGAACGACCAATATGATTTTCGCCTAATAACTTATCTTGTAAACGGGTGGGTAATTTAAAAAACTTTAAGTTCACAGTTCTTTATAATGAATACGAATATTTATTTTTCAACTACCCGCTTATTACAAGTTATGTGAAAATATTACCATTTCAAAAAGTTTATGTATAGTCTGTAGTTATATACAATAATAATACAAGAAATAGTTTTGGAATATAAATTCTATATTGAAAGCAAAACAATAACTTTGTCGCAGGATTTGATCTCAAACCTTGTTTTTCTCAGTCTTATACACAGACCACGAGACCAGAATTACTTGAACTTAATTATTAAAATAAGCTATTACACTTATCATATTATAACAAATAGTTATAAAATATAACCTAATGCTAACGTTTTAAAGATCAAATTTGCGTGTCTGTATTATTATTGTATTTGTTCATCAAAGGTCCAAATTCGTTTATTTTTAGGGTGGGTTAGATAATGTTGACAACAGACTGTACCTACTCTTTCATAAAAATTTCTCGTTCTTCCTACATGCCCATTAAAATCACCTCCAACTATCAATTCTTCATGCACGGGGATGGTCATTACAGTTGTATCAAAATCCTCCCACCTGCGGGCATACACACTAACTATATTCAGCATCACATTTTCTATCATAACTTTCACAAATATCAATCTATAATTAGTCATTTTAACCTCCATCACACTTTCTTTCAATTTAATATCTATCTAATACTATTCCCACGCCATTTTTTTTGCCGTCACTTCCACATTAGAAAAACTTGTATCCTTCACCGATTTCCCTCGCCTTTGTTCCCTTCCACTTACTTTCCTGTAAACTCGCTATATTTATTCGTCTTCTTTTTAATACATTTGCTAACTGTCTAGCTCTTCCAGTCATAGTCCCAACATTCGAACTTGCATAACTCAATCTCACTTCCCGAGCTAGCTTCTTACGTTGTCCGCCCGGGATGCAACAACCCTACTTCATTTCCCACAGCGGCCGGGTGCTGCTCCTGCGCGTCGCCTGTGGGGTACGCCCTAATCCTATCGCACATTCCGTTTATACCCATCATGTTACTAGAGATTTGGCAAATATTTAACAGTCGGCCGCCTGCCTGACACCAACCCTCCTTGGGAATGCTATTGCTGATGGTTTACCCGCCACCACGCGGGTGACCTAAGGTGATGTAATAGTATGTACGGTCTCAAAATTTCCCTTAGTCGTCTAAGGGAAATTTTGAGCCGGCCTCATTCTTAAGCCACACGGAAATTCTTCCACACACGGATTTTCTCATTTGTTACTAAACACAAATAAAAAACGCACCTGTGGTCTTTGTAGGATGTTTGTAGTGGATATGTTACCGTTAGAATGCGGAATACGTTATCTGGAAATTACCGGGATTTTTTTTTTTTTTTTGGGGGGTGGGAAATCATCCTATGACTTCTTCCGCTCTAGGGTGGAGCGGAAGGGTGTGTCAGACTCTTACTGACTAAAACCCACCCCTGTTCCTCCCTGCCTCGAGTGCCCGGGGGCGAGGTAACTCTTTCGAATTTATCCTCCACCCCCGGGCAGGCACCGGCCTTGGCAGGCCCCTACACTTTGCTGACAACTCTTTGAGGCGCGCGTGGAACACTACGCGCCGTCGACTCTCGGGCCTGGTGCTGATCGGGCGGCGAGTTACCCACTACTCGCCGTCCGCAGGCCCGGGTCTACGGTGGCCGGAGATCGTCTCGCGGCCCCTGGCGTCTCCTGCGGCGGTCGCGGCTGGGGGCGCTAGGGCGACTCGGCTGTTGCTGAGCCTCCCTAACGTGTGCCGCCTCCCTCTTCGCGAGCATTACTGCTTCGCAGAAGGAGGAGACGGCCTCCCATTCCCTCTCGCTCCGTACCATGGCCTGAACCAGGGCACGGCGCGAGAGGTCGCTGTCGCCTATCGCATCCACGAGGACACGGCGGTGTTCTGCCCAAGCGGGGCAAACCTCCACCGTATGCTCCACCGTGTCCTCTGGGCGATCCTCGCAGTGGAAACACTCAGGGGTCACCTCCGCCTTGATCCGACACAGGTACCTCCCGAAACAGCCGTGTCCGGTGAGCACCTGCGTCAGGCGGAAGGTGAGGGCGCCGTGACGCCTCTCCAGCCACTCCTCAAAGAGGGGCACTACCGCCTCGATGGTGGCGTGCCCAGCGCTGGGTTGCGACAGTCGCTCTCTCCATGTCACCATGAGATCCTGCCGGAGCTCGGTCCGCCGAGCCGCGAGTTGTCGCGGCAGCGGGAAATTACCGGGTATGATTCGTTAAAGTGTGAAATTTCAATTAAACTAGCAAATATTTGTACATTACCTAGTTTATCTGCATATTAACGCATGCTATACCGTTAAATCGCGGAAGACAGTAAACGAAACTCTTACAACTCGCCATTGTATCTGTTACCGGCCAAACCTTTTTTAGGTCAAAATATTCTATCCTAGGCCAATCCGGTTTATCCTAGGCGGGTTTAGCCCAGGAAAACCTAGTTTTGCCTACGTGGATCTGAAATATTATGTATTATTTATTCTATACTTTTCCTAGGTTTTATAAACAATACCCAATGCTCAGCCAGCAATGTGCTAACGACGGCGACGGTTGTAAGTAAGGCAAACCGACGGAACAGGAAATTTCAGCTGCAGGGTGTAAAAGAACCTAACACGAAGGGAATGAAGGGGCCTTCGAATCTAAGCTGTCCGTGTCGGGGTGCCCTAAGTTCCGAATCTCGCTTCGCTCGCTCTTTGACTTATTCGTTACTCAGTTCAACTTTAACAAATTATATAAATAGTAATTATTTATATAATTTGTTTAAAGTTGAACTGAGTAATAATGAATTCTAATGTTTTATTCAAGCAAAGAATCAGTTTTATTTACATTACCGTATGCTTGGTCGTTAGTCATTAGATAAATTAGTTAATGTAAGGACTGAAACAATTTTTTCCACTGCTGATTCGCGCACATCAGTGGTAACAGATACATACAGATATATTTTGCCAGTTACGATGTCAGGCGAGGCTGTCGTTTATTTGCCATCATGAAACCAAACTCCAGACTGCTGCCAAGAAATTCCTTTTCTTTTCCTTTGCTATTTCTTTAGTCCTATTAAACCATAAGTCCGTTGATATTAATACCACTTGATCCCGTCTATTGAACAATTATAGATGACTCCAGTGAGTAGTGTGACGAGTTCCATAATATTGTGACGCCCAGCGCTATTAATAACAAAGATCTCTCGGATGCCTCTCTAAGTCGGTACATACGGCAAAACAACGAGTAGGAAACATCGGCTCATAATGCGTTTTTGGAAAAAAAATGCGAAAAATTGTTCTATAAACAAGTGTGTGTGGGCTGTGTTGTGTGTGTTGTTATTGTTATTAAATGATGTTTATTCAGTAAACAGGTTACAAGGAACACTTTTACACGTCAATGTTTTTTGTCAGTTTAAACTAGTTGAGGCCGGATTATTATATTATAACTATTGGTGGATTATAGTAGTAAATCGTGAGAATAGTCTTTAACGCTAATAATATTAAGGTGTTTGTATTTTATTTCTTCGTTATTTGACAACGACTTCCGAAATTAAAGTTATTTTTAATTTTTTTGTGTATTTTTTTTTTGTGGGAGGCGGTTGTATTATTTGTGAAAAAGTTTTTTTTATATTTTAGTTGTTATATCTCAGAATTAAAACAAAATATTAAAGCTACGCCCGAATTTATAACCCAAACGTCATCTGTGTATATCTTTTTTGTTTTTGTTGATTTTTTCAAAAAGCGCTGTATCAATTTCGATAACATTTATATGGAACCACTTAGGAGCACCTATACTCTTTTGAATAAAAAAATAATTTAGAAAATCGGTTTACAATTGACAGATAAATCGGTGAAATACATAAAAAAGAAAAAAACATACTTACAGTCGAACATAGAACCTCACCCTTTTTTCAGTCGGTTAAGGCGGTTAAAAATAGATATCGATAGTTTGATTTGTAGATTACAAAGGCTGTTGCTGGAGCCAGCTCTTATCCAACATCAATAGTTAAAGTTAAAGACGGCACCTCACTTTCCCTGCATACATTACCTACGCTACCCCCCTCCCCCCCCACTACCACCGATGCAAGGTGTAAGGTAATCAGATTATGAACATCGTCTTATATCTGAACTGTCTTATTAAGATATCTTGAGGCGATTGTTTTGACGGGTCGAGGGGATTTCGGGACCGGGACCGCGGTCCCGGATTCCATCTGTATTTATTTTTGAGTGGTATTTTGGGACCACAAATAAAACAAACGAAGTTTGTATTGGGAAAGTACAGTCACCCAAATTCAGAAGTTACACGAATAAAAGGCGAAAATTAATGGAAGATGACCGATGAAGTTATGGGATATGGATAGGATAGGATATAGGTTTTAGGAAAAAGGAAATACATAGGTCAGGAGTACATACCTAACGATTTCTGGTAGGATCCTGGTGGTGACATGAAGATTGTTCCCGAAATGCGCTCCTTCGAACTGGAACGGAGGGACTTCACCGGGAAGTCACTCCAACGACAATTCGATGAACTACCTAAATACGATGCTACACGAGCTGTCAATAGCTCATGTCACCAATAGATCGAGCGAGGGTAACGATAGTTGTAGACGTCTCGCTCACACACAAGCAAAGGTTTTTGTCCAGGAAAAGGATAGGAGAGGTTTCAAATACCACCAACCTCTGTTTGCCAACCAAAAAAATATTGTTAAACTAGAAGTTCGTTTTCTGGCGCAACCACAGCCTTGTATTAAAATTAAACCCAAAAAAATAAAATAAAAAATACTCATTACGAAACATAATAACTTTAATCTTGAGTATTTAAAAATTAAATTAAAACAGTTAAATTGAAAACATTTCTGCTTTTATTCCCTTAAATCTACACAATTGCACATAAAAGTCACCTCTTCATGTGAAACGTCAACAATAAACTTAAAAAAACTTAACTTTCTTAACAAGCATAAGGCAGTGGTCATAATTATTGCAATTATTGAATATCATTCATTATTATCATCATCAGCAGCCCTTTTAAGGCGTATATATCCGCCAAGTGGCACCCTCATTGAATAAAAAATCCTAGCAAAGCGTAGAAAATAAAGATTAAAGAATCATAAGTTGCGTTTGTTACACAAAAGATAAGGTATTTTTACGTTGTTAAAACAGGACTCGAAAGTGTTTCGTATCCAAAGTAGTAAGCAAAAGTGTCAAAAACGACCGTTCTTGGTACTTTTTTTTTATGCTTCCTCAACGTAAAAATACCTTATCCCCTTTGTAACAAACGCAACATAGGATTCTTTTATCTTTATTTTCTACGCTTTGCTACGAATTTTTATTCAATGAGGGTGCCACTTGGCGGCTGTTTACGCCTTAATACAGAAAATATTGAAACGTAGTATGAAATACTACAATATGTTTTCGAATTTTTGGTTCTAGGACATGCCGGTTTCCTCACGATGTGTTCCTTCACTGTTTTAAGAGCAGTGGTGATGAAATAATTTACACAAAGTAAAACACCTACCTGGGTTTGAACTCACGACCTACTTGTAAGTCGCGGCCGTTACCACTGGGCCACCACTGGTGCAATTTCTGTACGATGTATACAAATCGCGAAAGTTTAAAAAGAAACATTTTTATGCTTGGTAACTATAAAATGTATGATCGAATTTATTATAAAGCATATTTTAATTTAACCTGATACAGAAAAAGAATTGAAGTAAAGTAAAAAGAAAATAATTATTCTTACCTTTTTATGTAAAACACTGTCACTGTCATTCTCACGCTTTCTCTTCAAGATGCATCGCAAATACTTAAAACCTTTACGTTTCTAAGTGGGCATTCCTTCAAGCAATGGTATTAGATAAACCTATCAACATAATGTGTACACATATGTTACAATATAAACTTAGCTTTCAGAATAGTAACAATGGGAGGGCGTAATTCAGCCGAGTGTGTAATGAGCAGAGCTCACGAGTTTCACACGACGTTTTTCAACACATTACAAGCGTGTTGAAAATAATATTACCTTTTATTTTCTACCGGTGATCAAAATATTATATCAGCGGTTTAGTTAACTGTACTTTAACTTCTTTTTTCTTGTGGTCCCAAAGTACCACTCAAATATTATATAGGTGGAATCTGGGACCGCGGTCCCGGTCCCAAAAGCCCCACGACCCGTTTTGACTAGTGAGTTAGTGGCGTTTTAAGACACCTTGTTTTGTGGGAGCACAAAACTAAACCTATGAAAACTAAACTTATATGGGCATAAAGCCTGAAATAAATGAAATTATTATTATTATTATTTGTTTATTTATCTTTTTAACATATTAAATACATTTTTAAATATTTCTTAAAAAAAGAATATATAAAAAACATTTAAAAATATAAAAAATAGTATCCCACCGGTATCGGGAACAGGGTCCAAGCTACCGGCGGTCAGGGCTCCAGAGAGAGAAACCGCCTGACAATGCGAGCCGTGTCCAGAAGTACTGCTTTCTGAATCAAGCCCTTGATCCAGCCGCCTAACGAGAGCCTCCTGAGGTGTTGATCGAGGCTCGTGGCTATTAAGCCATTGGCTGACACGACTATCGGTACAATGATCGCTGAGTCCACATCCCACATGTCGACCACCTCGCGAGCCAAGTCAATATACTTGATTTGTTTATCTTTCTCGGCTTTCACGAGGTTCTCGTCATGTGGGACGGTAATGTCAACAATTATTGCACGCCTCTCGATTCGGTCCACCACCACTATATCAGGCTTATTGGCTACAATAGTCCTGTCAGTGATGATGGACCGATCCCAGTACAATGAGATATGACCATTATCGAGAACTGGGTCGGGCGCATATCTGTAGTACGGCACTTCCGATTCCACAAGAGAGTACTTCAGAGCAAGTTGCTGATGGATAATCCTGGCTACAAGGTTGTGCCTATGCAAGTATTCACCGTTAGCTAGACGAGAACAACCAGAGATTATGTGGCGGATTGATTCTCCCGGACGATGACATGCCCGACATATGTCAACCGTGCCGTCCTTCACAATAAATCTCCGGTAGTTTTTCGTCATGATAACTTCGTCCATAATTGCACAGACAAAACCTTCGGTTTCCCCAAAGAGGTCACCGACACGCAGCCAGGCTACGGACGCTAGTTGGTCTACATCGGGCCCATGTAGGGCCCGGAAAAAGCGTCCGTTTATTATTATTATTATTATGAACCGGTTGTCAAGTATACTTGAGATGGATAGTCTTCAGTCAAGAGGCAATCGGCTGGCTATGAAAGATTTTCACTAATTTAAGGATGAGGAGGCCGCCACACAAGACTGCCCCGAAGGCCTTGTTGAAGAAGGAATTACTATTTGGAGTAGGCATTGCATGTACTCGTAGGTCGCTGGAGTGTTCAAAGGAGTCACGGCGGCCCTGGAACACAAAGGAGTCACGGCGGCCCTGGAACACAAAGGAGTCACGGCGGCCCTGGAACACAAAGGAGTCACGGCGGCCGGAACACTAAGGGCATCTGAAGGAACACGGGTGGGTTTTAGTCAGTAAGAGTCTGACACTCCCTACCGCTTCACACAGTGGGAGAAGTCGTAATTATGATGGTTTCTAAATCTCTAAAAAAAAGTAGGGCGTCACGGGACGCCCGGCAGATGTGAAATACTCGTATCTATTTTAATATTAGAATTCAACATTGTTGTTGTTGTTGTTAATGTTGTTGGTTTTTTATTGTCGGTGGTGTTGTGTTCTTGTTGTAGTTGTGTGTGTGTGTTTTTTTTTGTGTTGTGTTACTGTTTTCGCATAGATTTTTCTAAGATGAAGGGAGTCGAGAGCGGATGGATAGGTGAAATCCGGGACCATGGTCCCGAAAGCCCAACGACCCGATTTTACTGCCAAGCTGCGCCAATAGATGTTGCACATCAAAAAAGGCATTGCAACTTATCGCCCGTCAATGTGTTTCGACTCAGCGCGGCTGTCCATTCCCAGCACGGGCAGTATTTCATAACTGAACTTACACTGGTATGCACCCACGTGTTTGTTCGTTATTTGTTACCCATATTTTTCGTGAGTTATGTGAAAATCTGGCATTTGACGAACCTTGGGCTGTGAGCCCCGCTACTAACCTTCTTGATGGGCTCGGCAATCTACGGAACATGATTGTGATGCAACAACTTACGAGTATCTTTTAATTCTATTCTGCAATCGCAAGTGACTTCTTCCGCTCTGGGTGGAGTGGAGGTCTCTTACTGACTAAAACCCACCCGTGTTCCTTTAGTTGCCTGTGCCAGGGGCGCGGTAACTCTTTCAAACACTCCCACGAGTCCACGACCTCATCATCACTTCCCATAAAGACACAAAAATCTCCATTATACTAGTCTACATATAAACAGCAGGAGACCAGACATTATAGCGCAAGGAGACACTTATTAGCATGATAAATAACACAGAATTACTTAATATATACCCAAGTGACGATATACTTAATGCAGACCGGAGCGCTTTCCACACCATTTGTCGGGCTCTGGATGACGCCCACGAGACGGAAGTCGCCTCCACACTAACACTACTTAACCGACACCTGTTGAAACGGTTTTATTGATCTGTTTCATTTTAGATGAAGAGTTGGAGTCCATGGTTTGATTGAGAGAATAATTGGTGTGGTCTTTGTTAGGAGTCAGGAGGTCCCAAAAACCGTGTACCGAAACTAACGCTGTGAATTAACAAATCCGAGATGTTTTTTTGCAAAATATGGGATGGATGACGTCAAGTTCTGGAGCTAATTTAAGCTTTTGAGTAACTACGTTCTGGACTCACATAATTTGATCAACACGCTCAGTAAAAGATTCGTAGGCAGATTTGTTTTTTTTTTCAGAATTGAAGATCTAAGGGTCAAAATCGAATTTTAGAGACTGTTCCTTTCAGGACTGAAGAACCGCTTATCTTGGTATGGTCATGTGAAGAGGAGGGATGAAACACATATAGCTAAAAGAGTTATGAATATAAATGTGGATGGATGGAGAGGGAGAGGGAGGTCAAAGAAAAGATGGATGGATTATATGAGGAGTGATACGAAAAAAAGGGAGTTAGTGATAGCGTGACGGCTGACAGGACTGAATGGATGAAAAAAACGTGTTGCGCCGACCCCAAGTAACATTTGGGATAAAGGCAGGAAGATGATGTTCCTTTCAGGACTTTCTAATCAAATACTGTGTTACGCAATGAGCTTCACGCCCTACAGTTACGTTACAAGTCGGTAAAGAAAACCAAATGTGATCCAATAAACAAGAAACACTTAACTTAAATATAACTTAACTCGCAGACAAACTGACCAACGTAATAAACTAAGTTAGTCACGTTCAGCACATAAATCTAACATTATGTTACAAAGCCGAGAAATAGTCACAATAACGATATATCTCTCTTCAATGCAAATATAGGGGGAAACGATCGCGAAATCGCTCTGAAATCATAAATATTTGAGTAAAGCTATTGAGCAGGTACTCGTTCAGCATTATACACAATTACAGTCGTCATTTATCAAGAGTTATCACCGGGTGAATAATAACCGGTGAGCCGGAATCAATTACAGGTGGGTGGTGTGAAATTTGCGTGTAGTGTGGTGCTACTGCCGCACCTCTAGTGTTAGCGACGTCTAGTGGGCAGGGAAGCTATGCGTGTAGTGTGGTGCTACTGCCGCACCTCTAGTGTTAGCGACGTCTAGTGGGCAGGGAAGCTATGCTCGCGGGGTGACTTTTGAACACGGGTTTTAGTCAGTAAGAGTCTGACACGCCTCCCGGTCTACTCAGCAGGTGTAGCATGACCATATTCCTTCCCACATTGCGTTTTTCAGTACGTGGTTGCGGTCTTTCGGCCTCTTCGGCAATTGAATGTTTCCATTGAATGATCTTGAAAAACGCTATATTAGAAAAAAATAAGAGATATTAATAGTGTTTTTTTCTGGTTTGGTGATGTATCATGGTATGCACAGAGCATCAAAGTCTTCATTTCAAGTAAATATTTTTCACAGTGCTCTTTTTATATTCCATAACCTCGAGAAAGTAACGGAATGGTCTATTAGTATCTAGATCGCTCGACCTATACCTGGACAGGTAAGTATGTGAACAAACAAATTCTCAAACAGCTTGTACAGCTTGATGATGACAAATAGTCGGCCACTTACGATCGTGCAACAATCGGTCACGATCAGGCGTCTTCGGGCATTGTCGGGTATCTTCGGTTCGGGTCGTAAGTCATGCGCTTGTTACTTTAATGATGTTACATGCATGTAACTTAAGTTACATTAGTGGTGTCAGTATTATATTATCTGTGGTGGTGCATAGAAAACTGTATTGTTTATTAATACGATGTTTTACATTGTAGTGTTCTGTATTCGCTGATTAATCTACATAGTATATATAATAATTCTAGTAATGTTTAATCGAATTAGTTAAGCTTTTTGATAATATTATATGCCTAGGAAAGCACGTAAAGCCGATAATCCTGCGCCTGATTTCTCCCCCGTTGGGTTGGGTTACCGTCCCATCGGACTATGAGAGTAAAGGACCAATGAGTGCACCTGTGTGTTCATAGAGGGTAAAAACGGAACCCTACCCTACTAGTTTTAAAATTACTTAAGAAAATAGACGAAAAATAAGTCATTGATTCTAGTCATGCTCACCATAAAAATGCATTGTCATCGGAACGGAACTACTACGTAAAAATTCACCACTTCCTCTAATCTTACAAAGTTGAATTTTCAACTTGCAAGATTTGACCCGAACATACTACATACAAACATTGTAAGTTAAATCTGCAAGTGGCTTATTTCCAACTTTCTATTAAAAGGACAAGTTTTTCTATGTTCTACGTAAAGGTAAGTAAAGTGTGAAGCCTCCCACACAAGGGGACCACATGAACAATTATGATTGATTCGCGAAAGCCTTCGACGTCTGCCGCTAATAATTTGCGGTAGTTTCAGGTAGAGATGTACCCATCTGTCACTAATAGCTTGCAGCAGTTTCACTTAGTGATGTTCACGTCTGAAAGATGGCCACTCCTAAATAAATCAAGTACAAATGTAGAGGTGAAGTCTGGTTCAAGCCAGCCGGAAATGTACCACAAGAAGCAATTTCACTTTTTTGATTTGATTCTGAAAATAAATTATAATCGCATCAATAGGGTACCCTTGTATCTTTTTTACAATATTTTAAATAAAACAATAAATAATACTAAAATTATTTTTTTTCTGAAACAGCATCAAAATTGGTTATTAAATAATGCGCCAATTATCATTTCAAATATCAGGAAGAGTGTGTTGATCATTAATTGTTACTGGACAGTTCCCCTTCCACCAGATTCTAACTTCATTTTGAACTGATTTGATTTCCTTCTATTTTTGATTTTGGATAAAGTCACTTTATGATACAAATAAAAAAAAAGTGAGTGTGTACTTATGAAGTAAGAAGCAGCACGTAAGAAGTTATACTTCTATGGCGTAACAAGATAAAAAACCAAACTGTCACAAAGTTTACAAAAGGAAAACAATCATTCTTCACGAACCACAGACTATAGCTAACATCAGGGTGTCTGTTTTTTAGTGACGGTGTGCGCGCGCATCGTAAAAAATTACTCTCATCATTTTTCCCTTTTGCGCCAAAAGAATTATAACTTCAGAAAATGAGTCAACTACCTTATTAAACGCACTACGTGGTTGGCTATTCAAAATTCAGTCAACCAATCACAGCAGCTCATGCGAATTTGACAATTTGTCACATTCATTTTGGATTAATTTTCGTTCCCATAACTGGGCCTAAAGTTTGCTATAGTTAAAATTATCTTCAGGGCTTCGTTGTTTGATCATAACTGAAGTATAACCAAATTAAAAAAGTTTATTGTTTCTAATCAGCTCTTAGATTAGCGTAGGTACACCTACCTGGACACGGTGGAAGTCTGCTCCGCTTGGGCGGAGCACCGCTGTCTCCTCGTGGTACAGAGCTAGAGGGAATGGGAAGTAATCTCCGCCTTCTGCGAAGCAGTAATGCTCGCGAAAACGGGGGCGGGACGCGTAAGGGAAGCTCAACGGAGTGGCCCTCACGGCCACGCAAGAGAGGTACTGGGTGTAGGCCGTCGCGAGACGATCTCCGGCCACCGTAGATCTGGGGCTGCGGACGGCGAGCAGTGGGTAGCTCGCCGTCTGATCAGCACCAGGCCCGTGAGTCGACGGCGCGTAGTGTTCCACGCGCGCCTCAAAGAGATAAGTATCAGCCACCACTGACGGGGTCCGTCGTGGCCGGTGCCTGTATGCCTAGGGGTAGCAGATAAATTCTGAAAATGAGTTACCGCACCCCTGGGCACTCAGGCAGGGAAGGAACAGGGGTGGGTTTTAGTCAGTAAGAGTCTGACACGCCCTCCCGCTCCACCCAGAACGGGAGAAGTCATAAGATGATTTCCGACCCCACAAAGAAAAGGTACACCTACCTGTTACAAAAATTTCAAACGATATTATTTTTGCGTCATATTATGGTCATTCTATCACTGCCTTTCATTCACTAAACATAGACCTAAGAAACAGACAATTAAATTCCCATAAAACGACCTTCAATAAATTACAAATTATCCAAAAACACATACATTTAACTAATCTACGTAAACCAACATTAAATGCATTACCAACAAACACGAAACCGTAAATCAACACAAATAGTCCCGATACCAACCCTCCCGCGCCGCGCGTGGTCCGTGAGACCCCGCCACAATCGCTCGATGACATGTTTATGGGCTCGCGGGACCCCTCATAATGGACTCACTTTGTATTTCATAAAAAAGGCTGCGTTTAGTTGGAAAAGGTGTCGGTAACGGAGTAGGTTTTTAATTGTAATAAAATGGTCCTTGCGGTTTTATGTGAATTCGGTTTTGGTTGATTAAAATTAGTTTAATGCTATGTATGGGAAATTTTTGTGTCAAGGTTGTTTAAATCCTAGCAAGTTTGCCTAGTTATAAGTAGTATCTGTGAAAAAATAGGTATGTACTATATTTGTAAAGTTATAATAATTATGTTAAAACATTTTGTATGTTTTTAGTATATTACTGTTAATTTTTCCTAAAACCATAATCATTTTTATTTGTTTTATAAAAAATAAATTAAGTTTTTGAAAGGTTTGCACCTAAATTATATCAATTGGTTCTTTTTTTATATAAAAGCCTATTAACTGCATGTTTTCAAGTATTTACTAAAATTTTAAATAAACGAAAATAGAAAGAAGGCCAGTTTATTTTATCAACTTATAATTTATCATCCAGTTACTCGTAAAAATCAAAAGCCGTATGATTTACATTTTATAACCAACAAATTGTCGTCGCTCTACTAATTTACAATATTTACGAGAATTTAAGGATATTACGGGCGCTCTTACACTAATTTTAACTGCTCTCCATTTAAGGATCATAAAACTTAAATACTGTTAGTCGAGTTATCGCCGACCGCCTGTGGAGTCTCAAACTATGGTTACCCTTTAAATGTTTACGTCATTGGATTCAAATTAAAGTTTTGGTTTTTATATTGAAATAATGTAGTGTATACTGATGTCATGTTACTCAAGCAATTCATTGCGCGTGCAGCTAAGAAGTAAAATTGTCTTCCAGAGTGTGTTTCCTAATAGCTACAACATGGGTGTTTATAAGTCAAGAGTGAATAGGTTACTTATAAATAAGCAAGTGTGTTCCATCTTCGACCTCAGCATCGCTTACCATCAGGTGAGATAGTGATCAAACGCGAGCCAATAAACGATAAAAAAAAGTTAAAATGTTAGTATTTCATTATGACATTAGTCAAATGTCATAATTTCATGAAATATTATCATAAATATTAATACGGCATTAATACTAACAGAGAGTTGTATTGATGATTTTAATAATTACAGTTCTGTAAGTACGTACTTGCTACGGCCGCGAATCATATTTTGACCAACATACAAGTCATACAACCTGACACTGACCTGCAAATTGCAAAAAAACGTAAGAAAATTTGAACAAAGCGTGTGATATAATATTAAAGTATGGGTAGGCTGGCGTTTGATTACTATCTCATCTGATGGTTAGTAATTATATTGTCGCCAATGGAGCGCGCTTGCAACAACCATTCCCTCTTGACTTAAAAACTTTATCAAAGAACCCATACAAATATAACCATTTCAGTTCAGTCAAATAATGAATAGGCTTGGATTATAATAAGATTTACTTTGTGCACACTGTAGATAATACAGCCGATATTATAATAATTTCAATAACTTCAATTTCATATGAGCAGTATCTCCTATGTAAACTTCATCGTCGAGAAATGCCATTGAAACATTGTGCTCATATCCTTTTGTTTTTATTATCATTGCCAGCGCTTAACTCTGAAATATGACGGCGCCTTGTAAACCTGACGTAAAGCGCGTCCAATATTTATCTTCCTTTGATTCAATAAGTGAAGAAACTAACATTAAACCTTTTATATAAACATAAACATATATATTATAAAGAAGGGAAGTTATTTTTAGATTACCACTGAATGTAGTGACTTGATTACCAAATTTTTTTTAATACTCTATTATCATGAATTCTTGGCTTCTTTTTTATGAGAAAGATCATGGGAGCGACATCGTGGGCAAAAAGCTAGTACATATTAATTTAAGCTTTCATACCTTATTTATGCTACGTGAGTTAAATTAGAATTAAGATCAACAATCTGAGAACAATGTTTGTTAGAAATCGTTGAAGTTAAAAGATTTACTTTTACAGAACCATTTCCGCGTTCCAGTACTGAGTCCAAAAACACAAGACACCTAGTCCCGCCTCCACCCAAGTCAATGAATGCTCCCAATAAATATAACCTATTAAAAACCCCTTTCAATAAGAAAGCTCAATTTTATCGAGGCTCCTTTCATTAGGATCGAATAATGCTTTATTTGAATAGTTGTAATTATAAGGAGCGGAGGATCCCGTGTGGTCTGCAAGGAGTTTGTATGGACCATTGTTGTTCTGGACACGTTCGCGTTGTTTCGCGTCATACGGTATTTTGGTACCAGAAGAGAATTTGGATTAAAATGACTTTATGACTACATGCAAGATTTGAGGTACTTGATAAACTCATTCCAACTAGCGATATGTAAGTTCTTAGTCGCTCACCGAGATACAAAAGACCGGCTTAGAGTTTGCCAAAGAGCGTTGGGTGGGACGCAGACGCAGCGTTCGGGCTATAAAGAGACAAGACAGAGTTCAACACTACACTGCGTTCTAAACCGGATTAATAATGATTAAAGTAGGTAATAGGGAAGCTAGGCTCAAATATGACTCGGTGGGGCACATTAGCCGCATGCACTGTGACTATTGGGCCAAGGTCTCTACACAGTGGGTGTCCGAAGCTGGTGGTGGCTCTGACGCCGCGTGCCGGCTCAGAAAGAGGTTGCGAGGCGACCTGGATGCGTAGAGCGAGGGCTGGTACGGACGTGGACGTGGGATAATAATTTTTACAAGGACTTGGCCCATACTGTCTCACAGCTGGGCAAAGGCAAGAGAGCCTTTGCCCAGCTCAAAAAAAGCTTTGTAAAAATTGGTGTTGGTACCATTTTTGGCGACCTCATACCAATATTTGAAATAATAATGCTGCTGCTTCATGTAATAACCATTACATTTACACAATCTCTTTATTACTAGGTAATAAAGAGCCTTAATAATAACTTAATAATATACAATTACAACAATATCGTGTATCAATGGAAACGACCCCATTCGACCCAACTGTCTTGCTCCGTGTGACACTTAATACTTCCTCTGGCGTCGGCTTTGAATAATGTGACAATAACGACCCATTTATTTGAGCTATCATCTTTACTCCCGCGGGGTCTGTGGGACCCCGCCTTTCATTTTAAAACGTTTATTTAATAGCCGGCGTTTTCGGGTTGATGTATGACGTCATAATTAACGGCTACAATAGATTTTATCGGTTTCGGATTTGTAATGAGTTGTAGATATTTGGTGAGGGTTGAATTTTTTGTTGACTCAATTTATGAAGGTATTTAGGTTAAATTAATTTGATATTGATATTTTTATTTGACATAAGAATTTTTAACCGACTTCAAAAAGGAGGAGGTTATCAATTCGGATGTTTGTATTTTTTTATGTATGTTCGGGCATAACTCCGTCTTATCTAGATGGATTTGCAATTTTTTTTTTGTTCGAAAGGACTTTGTTCTGAAGTGGTCCTATTTAAATTTCATATAGACCTGATGATGAATTCGGGAGACAGACAACGGAACTCTTCAAAAAATGACTGCTGCGACCATATGTCTATGTAGCGTTAACACAATCAAAATCTAATGGGGAACCACAACCAAAAAGTGAAAAATAAAAAATTGTATAAAAGTTTTTTTGAAGTAGATTTTAAGTGGTAAAATTATAACTTCGATAAGTATCTTAAATGAAAGAGTTTAATTTAAAACGCAAAACTGTTGTTTCAGTGATTTTTCTTTAAAAAAAAATCTTCTTTAAAACACCATTTTACAAAAGCATTAATTTTGGTTTAATCCTCACCAATTTCTGGTTTTCGTAAATAAATATCGCAAGTTTGTATAGTGTTTTTATATAGGTACGCTCGAACTTTGACAGTGTCATGCGGCTATCTTAGTTAAGCCACAACTGTCTTTGGCGAGAATACTTATTTAGTCTTCAAAATACAACTTTCATGTTGGACTTAATTATACGAGTTTACGTAAACCAACAAAAAAAAACTTATGTTCTGAAAGAATACATTATTCTTTTCAACGAACAACACGATAAAGTTTAAAAATAATAAGTTTTTAAATCAGTGTTCCTTGAGCTTACATTACCACATGGATCTGATGTGAGAAAGGGATATTACGACGAATCTGTATAGATCCAATCCCTCTCACAGCGGAATTATGATGATTTCCTTTTCCGTTTTTTCGCCATACGTTCCGTGCGCTGTATTCAATTTTTTATACCTCTGTCCATTGAAATCGTGTAACTTAACGCCGCTTGAGTATTTTACGTGCTGCAGTATTAAATCTCTGGTCTATTTCGACAATCCACCCCTGATGGGAAAAATCATCAAAAATTGTTCCACTAGGGCCCCGTTTAATATAACTGAAAAAAACCGACAATTTGTCAAAATTGCCAGATTTTCGCGACAAATACTGTTTTGTAAAATCAACATAAGTGTTAATGAAAAGCTACAGGTAAATCGCCTTTATCAAAGATTTACATCGCTTGATGAGCTAGAGAGGTTACTCTTCTCAGTACGGACACTTATTTTTTTGTGGGGTAGGGAATCATCCAATGACTTCTCCCGCTCTGAGTGGAGCGTGAGGGCGTGTCAGACTCTTACTGACTAAAACCCACCCCTGTTCCTTCTCTGCCCTGAATGCCCGGAGGCAAGGTAACTCTTTCGAATTTATCCTCAACCCCTGGGCAGGCATCGGCCATGACGGGCCCCGTCATGTTTGCTGACAACTTTTTGAGGCGCGTGTGGAACACTACGCGCCGTCGACTCTCTGGCCTGGTGCTGATCGGATGGCGAGTTACCCACTACTCGCCGTCCGCAGGCCCGGAGATCGTCTCGCGACGTCCTCCGCCCAGGGCGTCTCCAAAAGGTTCATAAAACATTCTTAAGGTATTTCTACAAACGTAAGTTTGGGTACTACCCATATATGTATCCAACCAAATTTCTGCTGGGTTTACCTCACTCCAAGTGAGACGAGCTTTTGACCAGCTTGTAACTGCATGCAAAATAATACACGGAAGAATCGACTCTCCTTGTTTACTTGGGGCGCTGTGTAACATTTTTGTTCCTGACAACGATTGCCGAGCGAGACAGCATAAATTATTTATGGTGCCACGTTGCCGCACGGATGCACGAAATATGTCACCCATTCTGCGAATGCTAAATGCACTCAATGCTCACCTACAGTCCAGTCCTGGATTAGATTTGTTCGCTGATGAATGGAAAAGATACTGTCTGAATGTCTGACGATTTGCGAGAAGACTGAGTGAAAGGCTTATGTATAATATTGTGCAATTGTAATATTTTATTTTATTCTTAACGTGTTTTATACAATTTGTATTTTGGTTTTAATTTGTAATGTGTATGATCAGTGTAATTGGCATTTTGTCGTTCTGGCTAAATAAATAAATGAAATACTTTTTATCCCGAGGGTATGTTCCTTGGGATAATTTATTACTTTCACGCGGGCGAAATGCGAAAGTGTGTCAACCATTCTGTTTTTCTGTTACATTTTCACGTCTAAACCACAGAGCGGACTATAATGAAACTTGGTATACAGATAGACTCAACATCATCATTCTCCTGCCCTTATTCTAATTTATTTGGAGTCGGCGCAACATGTCTTTTTCTTCCTACTTCACTATCAGTCGTCATCTCTGGGGGCCTACCATAAACTTTAAAAATATTTGCCAAGTGCAGGGCAGTTCAACACAGCATGTTAACCTGACAGGTTTTGTGTTTGTACCATGAGCATTTCCCACTGACCTGCAGCAGGCCAATATTTGACCTGCAGCAGGTCAACTGTTGGCCTGCTACATACGGCTCAGTAAGCTGGCAGCACAGATTAAGTAAGATTAATAATAATTAAACGTTCTAAAATACATAAGCGGTTTTACGGTTTTAATACAAATTAATTAGGTGTCTAAGATAACAGTTAAAAAGAGTGATGAAGGAAACATTGTTTCGTGGCAAAAAAAGGAATTTGACATTATTTGTGAGAGCGAATTGGTGTAGTTTTGTGTCTCAAGTGTATACGCAATCGAACAATATGTGGAATCATTGAAACAGGCGCGATGTCGGTAAATTGGAGCTGAGAATTTTATTGTAGTATCGACTACCTCAGCGAAGTTTGCCGAGAAGGCTGACTCAACACATTTGTTGCCAAAGACTGCAAAAAACATTAAAATGTGTTACATCTGCATTATCATGGAAAAAAAGTAAAAATACACTACGTAAGACTAGGCAATATGATCATAAGACTTGAGCCTTCCCTTCAGGGTAAATAAAAAAAAAATTACGAGCATTTAGGTGTAAGTTAGTTTTTGTTGTTTCAAGTTTAACTTTAGATTATTAACTGAAAGTAGAATAGAAATTAGTTTTGCGGCCGTGTCTGTAAGTGGCAGGCAAGTGTTTGTGATCATGTCTTCAAGAAGAGTCTCTTACGAACAATTAGAAACTTTGTGGGATTTTTTGAATGCTCACAAAGACATCGCTATTGATCGCTATGGGCTACAATAAATGTGCTCAAGCTCGGGAAATGTCCCGAAGAATGTGGACTGAGGTGGCAGAAAAGCTAAATTCGGTTGTTGGTGGTGCTAACAAGGATTGGAAAACTTGGGCTGTAAGTTTTACAATTATTTAAATTATTAATTACATGAATAAAATTATGTTAATTATTAATCAACCTTTGACTTACTACTTAAATAGATAGGTTTTACATGTACTATTTTGTTTTTGCAGTATTGGATACATTACAAGGGAAAATTAAAAAGAAAATGTGCCACTATCCGAACGTCCCAATTACACACTGGTGGGGGACCATGTTATATACCTGCAGTGCTATTCTGTAAAATCTCACCGTGCAAACTTAGGTGAAGTAAATGTGAAGTGGGCTGTCAGTCCATATAATCAAGGTGGAATGACAGTTCACTTAACGCTCACTCCACCTAAGTTTTCACGGTGAGCTGATAACAGAATCAACCGGCAGCTTTTACAGATATAGAAAAAAAAAATCTGTCAATTCTTGGTGAGGATTATGGTGCGGGTCTTCCAGGAATCCAAGTGGACCCATTTCACACAGAAAGCACTCATGTAAGTAGAATTTTTGTAAATAAAAATAGATTTACATTTCCAACTTTATTAAAATAGCAATGGTGTAATTAGGTACTCCAATTTGTTGAAGAAATTAGAATTAAAAGTACTCAAAATTTGTAGCCATGAACTTTTGTTTTGACACTCAATATGTAAGAGAATTAACTATAATATCCTTATTAGACATAGAGTTATAAAAGCATACTAAATATAATTAAAATTCACTCTTTATCAAATCAAATATTTATTTGCAAAACCTAAAGGTAAAGAGTGAATTTTTTGAGACTTCATTTTCAGTCTATCAACTTAATTATCTATTATTTAGAATGACATAGGTACTAACTTCTTAGTCTTGTTACATAATAGAGTCACTAAGTTTTGTATTAATTAATTTCAGGCATCAACATTAAGTGCTTCTCAAAATGTACCCTCCCCATCTATTTTGTTAATGCCTGATGAAGTTGTGGGGGAAAACATTTCTGTTGGACCGTCCTTCCAAGAACCACACGTCCAACAGTCGTCTCAAGAAGATCTTGTGCATCAACAAGGCAACACGTCAACCCAACTCACTCAGCCAGCAGAAGCTATGACGTCTACTCAGTCCCGGAGACGGCGGTGTCGGTCAGCACCTATGTCTCAAGAGATGGCAAGAAGAGCTCTCGTCCAATCAAGCCAAGTGCGAGAAGAGGCAACACAAAAAATAAGCACAGGCCTAAGAAATATTTGCAATGTACTTTCTCATATAGCAGCTACATTAGACAGCATAAACAATAGGTAATTAGTTCCTGACTTACAATACACTTTAAAACATAAATTTACTAATGACGACAAATATTATATTAACTTAGTAATCTCCTAATAATAATTATATAACTGATTTAAAAATATAGTACCTGCATGACCGAGCTTTGCTCGGTTTTTACATGGATAAAACGACGTTTTATAAAAATGAAACCTAGCTAGATCGAAACTTTAGCATACTAAATTTCATTAAATCGTTGGAGCCTTGTCTGAGATTCACATTATATGTATTTAAACAAGAATTGCTTGTTTACAGGTGTTAGCTATGTATGTACTTAAATTATTTTAACATTCTAGGTTACATGTCGGCGCTCCCACAAATGTGCAATAAGCTCTCTTCTAGTAGAGAGGCCATATTGCAGTTCAAGATTTTGGGCCCTCCTGGAAGAATGTCTGAACGTCTCTGAAGTGCTGTTTGTCATATTTTGAGTAGAAGGTTGCAATTGCGCTTCTTCTAAAACTTCTTCAGAATCGATCTCCTGCACAGGAACATTGGCCCTATTGCAAATGTTGTGCAAAACAACACATGCATTTACAATAGATGCCGCTACTTGAGGTTCATAATGTAGAACCCTATGTACTAGTAGGCATCTAAAGCGTGCTTTAAGAAGTCCAATTGTTCGTTCTATCACATTACGAGTTCTCACATGCAATCCAGTGTAGTAAGCCTCAGGTGAATCTAGAGAAGCATCTATAATAGGAGTCATCATGGTCTTCCTTAACGGATATCCAGAATCACCTAGAAAAAATAAACAAATTGGTGATCTAAACATTACTTTATTTTATTATAGACTCAGATGTTCTCAAACAATCTTTGTATTTTTTTGTTTTTACATACCTAAAAGCCACATAAACTCCTCCATATGTACTTTTAATGGATGGATGGTCCATATGAATGATCGGGTTGCTCCTCCATTGCTGGCATCTACGCTAATAATTTCCATGTCTGAGTTGCAAATCTAGAATTGTAGTCATTTTTTTAATTTACACAATATCACTAACTAGGATAATAACTTTATCTTATAATAATCTATCTTATATATTTATATCAAACAAGAAAAACTGTTTGATATCATTTCATTTGTGTACCTACATATAATATGTATATTATTATTACTTAGTAGTAGTCTTATAGTCAAATAGGTTGATTGTTTTTATATTGACATATAATAATATGTTTATACAATTTTAAATAGAAATTCAAGACAATCATTTTGAACTGGTTTTGTTGAGAATCAAGTATTTAGTGTTAAGGCCCTGCTAACGATCCAGTGACCAAAAACAGCCGTTTCTGGCACTTTTGCCTACTACTTTGGATACGAAACATTCTGAGACCTGTTTTAACAACGTAAAAATACTTATCCTATTTGTAACAAACGTGACGTTGGATTCTTTAATATTTATTTTCTGTGTTATGCTACGATTTTTTATTCAATGAGGGCGCCACTGGACCGTTAGTAGACCTTTAAAGTATAAAATATAAATCATTGTTGTGTAAATTGGCTGTAATATATTGTCATGCTTTTTTAATCTATTTTGTTTTTGGTCTACTCTGTGTGTTACATTAAAAAATGATTGCAATGTACATTATTCTAATTACTTAATAAAGATACCTACCACATGCACATTTAAAGAATGATATTGTTTTCTACAGTAAAAACGTTCTTCATGGTGTGTTGGCTGTTTTATTGCTACATCCATCAATGCAACCTAAAACTCCAGGCATACCAAACTTGTTTAAAAATCTGAAATAAGTAAAACAAAGTTATAAAATCAAAAGAATTTTACAGGATTTACCCACATTTACTCGCCGTTCACTAGGACTAGCTGGGAATTTTATATATTTTCGGCGAAAATGTGGTAGATTCAGGCATTCTGTTATTTGTGCGATTGCAGTTGATACTGTTTGCTGTGCAACAGAATGTGCAGCGATATCACCTATTGGTCTTTGATACGAACCATTCGCGTAAAAAGATAATGCTAATAAAACCTGAAACATAGCAACAGAATCAATTAGGTACATATGATTACGATGATTAGCCGGATAAATAGAATAAATTAGTATGTACCAACCTTGACTTCAATCGACAAATCTGTTGATTTCGTAGGGCGTGGCATGAAAGCTCGTAGCTCGTTACAGAGCTCAAGTGCAAGCTCTTTAGTGAGCCTATATCGTTTAACAAAAGGACATGCAAATGGTTTTATCGAGTTTCCTATAAGATTTCTTTGAATTTTAGCGTTTTGTTTAACAATATTGAAACAATTATCTGCCTCGAGAAACTCAAAAATTTCATCTTCATCACACATCTAAAATAAAGGATAACACAGCTGCTTATAGAGGATTTTCTATGTTTAACAATACTTTGAAATAACGTCCGAAATATATTTTATGCACATTTTTACAATTACATAGGTTTTTGTTGTATTTTTTAATTGAAACAGGTCAATTTAAGTTAGTTCCACAAGGCTGCAAATTATGACGGCGGGGCAGTTCAATTGTTGGATGTTTAAATGTCAAAAATACTTAATGGTAGGATAAGTCGCAGGTCAGTCTGCTGAAATGCTGTGACGTAATCACTCACCGGCTTAGGTCACGTGATCGCTGGCTCGCCTGCTAATTGGTGCGCTCATGGTACGAACTAGCACGACAGTTTATTTTTCGTCTAAAATTGACCTGCTTTAAGAGTTCATAGTAGGCCCCAAGGCTGCAAATTATGACAGCAGGGCAGTTCAATTGTTGGATGTTTAAATGTCAAAAAATACTTGATGGTAGGATAAGTCGCAGGTCAGTGCTGAAATGCTGTGACGTAGTCACTCACCGGCTTAGGCCACGTGATCGCTGGCTCGCCTGCTAATTAGCGCGCTCATGGTACGAACTAGCACGACAGTTTATTTTTCGTCTAAAATTGACCTGCTTTAAGAGTTCATAGTAAGCCCCCTGTAGTATCTTTCTATTGACTGTGTGAAAGAGGATTATGGGTAAAAATGGAGTGCTTTTTATCCATATCTTTGACACAGTCCATCCATCATTTCTTTGGCTTTCCTCTACTTTACATCCATACACATCAGGACTTTTCTCACGACATTTTCTTCATTCCTCCTCATCACATGCCCATGCCACGACAACCGATTTCCACACAACTTTTCAGTCACCGGTGCTACTTTCAGACTACTCATTCCTAATTACACAGATAGACTATGACCTGAATTAAGACACAGGATAGTTTCCAATCCGGTAGTAGGTAAAGTGCCCTTGCGATAATAAAACACTTATCATGCGGGCAAAGCCGCGGGCATAAGCTAGTAACTTAGTAACGTCTATGATAATACAATGTATCGTAAGGTTAGTTAAGTCGAGGTGGGCGATTGTGGCCATTCCCACATAAACAGTGTAGGTTAGCACTGACGTTACTGACAGCCTAATGTCAGATAATGACGCCAACCATGGGAAGAGCGCGCTCGGTCACTGCGTGGTCACTGATATCTTGTGACTGTACAGCCGAACTAGCTGTTTACTTTAAAGGATTTTTGAAGTTAAAACGTCATTTGCGATAGGGCACTTTGTTCCCCTTCGTTGGTCTCTTTTGGGATGGAGAAAAAGCACAGAACTCGCGTGACCATCACGTGAAGTCGCGCCGTCGACTGAAGCTAACAAGTTTTCACTTCCGACGTGCAGTAAGACTGACTGAATTCGTTAGTAGTCCATATTTTCACTGCTAGATATGGAGCTCGTGGCTAAAGTAATATCAGGTTAAGCTACGCTTGCCAGGGTTGGTCCATGGATGGGTGACCATCTTTACATACCGCGTCTCCTCCGTGCCTCGGAAAGCACGTTAAGCCGTTGGTCCCGGCTGTTAATCGTGGACATTTTCACTGCTGGATAAAAGCTTTCCTACTCTTTGTCCACCCTGTCTCAGTCCATAGTTGCCAGAAACAATTGTCTTCTTGTGACCATTTTGTGTGTTCTGAATAGTAAATTTTATTATTTCACATCATTTTCATAAGCCGCGTTTCCGCCAACAAGCAAATTGCATGCAAGTTGCATTAAATTGTTTGCTACCGAGGTATAATGTGACCAATCGATCGTACCCAATGTCTTGCAGATGGAAACGCGCCCATAAGTATGGTATAGTCTTAAGTTATTTCGTACAAAATGAAAATAGTATTGGCAGTTTATATGAATAAAAAAAACTTGAGAGGTGTCAAGGGACACCCGGATGGAACGAAGTTCCTTTCGATTAATTAGTGAAGTAATTGTAATAAAATTTTATTTTTTTTAAGTTATAATAATACAAGAAGTTTTTATTAGATTGTTTTTCCAACACAATCTTTTTGGATGGACAGCCTCATTAGTGTCGTGACAACTTTTCGTAAGAATTTTTTCCGTCTAGCCTCCTTTCACAACGCGCGATAAGGAACTTCGTTCCAAAAGATTATACTTAGTTTTTAATGTAAAACAAATAGTTTGCTCACCTGTAACTACAAAAATACTTGTTGTACGAGTAGTATATAAGTGGTCAAGTTTAATAGTAGTGGTAGAAAGAATTGTATGAAGGGGCTTACACGGGGAATGCTCCTCTTCCTCCTCGTGCCTTTTCCTCATGTCTGAGGGTTATGAACTCCTGAAAGTGGAGTGGTCTTTGTCTTGATGATGTTGCGTCACCTGTTCCCATCTTTGGCATCTTTCCAACCAATTCTTACCGCCAACCAGCGTTGTTGTGTACCAGATTGAAGGGTATAGCTTGAAAGTTTGGTTAAAGGTTAGAAGGGCACAACTTCTTGTTATTCATAAGACATTTCAGCATTGTCTCCAATATTGCAATTTCCATCCAATAACTTAACTATTTGAGAAATGCAAAATGGAACTAAGCTACAACAAGAATGCTTACATCTGTCAATGGGTACTGCATCCTCAATAGAAAATATTCTTTGTCATCATAAGCCGTAAGTACCTACATTAGTATAGCTCTTAACTCGTAAGTGGCGGAGCAACAATAAGCAATTTAGTTAGCGATCTAGCCGCGCCGATAGGACCGCTGGCGGGCTGGCGGGCTGGCGGGCTGGCGGGCCTGCAGCGGCGATGCGTATCGGGGAGTGGAGCGGATGCGCTGGAACTCGGAGTGCAGCATACATTATGATATACATCAATATAGCTAATGTATCTAGACGGCTTGCATCTATCGAGGAGAAGATAGATGATCCTGCTTCCAACTAATCACTACATAATATAAAACAAAGTCCTCCGTCGCGTCTGTCTGTCTGTCTGTTTGTTCGCAATAAACTAAAAAACTAATGAACGGATTTTTAAGCCGTCTTCACCAATAGACAAATTGATTCATGAAAAAGGTTTAGGTGCAAAATTTGTACCCGTGTGAAGCTGGGGCCAATAAAAATTCTCTACGTTTGAATATTTGGCTCGTGGCTCAGTAATAACAGCCGCACGGGTCAATACTTGCCGAAGTCTGTCCATGAATGGGTGATCGAGACCATTCATGACATACAGAGAGTCCAAGACTCGACCTGGCTGTCATTTGAAGATCTTTGACCGTCGTTACAGTAGTCATACAATCCGACACCAGCCATGCCCAGAGATATCATGTTATCCAGTTACTGGTACAGAGGTAAACGGCAGGATGTAAAGTCCCGTAAAACTTCAGTAAAAAGGGAGAATCTTTCGACTAGATGGGTGTTGTGTCTGGTCCGGGCCCTAGATTGATTATTTCGAACTACCCTATAATGTTCAAATCGCACAGAGAACTCTGCTTGCCCGATGCAGGATTTGTGTGTTAGTTCGTATATCGCGACATAGATGTCTCTACACTAGGTTGTGGAGGTTACTCCACGTAAAATGCTGACATTCAACAGCATCCATTTCGACTGCAAGCCGACTCTAATATAGTTGGAGAAGGGCGAGGCGAGGACGATGATTGGATGTGTAGATCAATCAATCACGCCTCAGCGGCTGAACGGATTATTTAAAATACGGGTAGACCATAGCTTGGACATGCTTTTATTCCCGGGAGCACGTCCCGTGTGGGGATTAATCTCGGATTACATGCGGGAGAAGCCGCTGGCAAAAGCTTCAGATTCAAGGTTTTGGAAAGTAGTTTGAAAGTAGTTTCAACGGACCACAAGACGTACGGCGAAGTGCCACCGGTTCATGGTGGACATCCCATCCATACGCACAAAGCGATTTGAGAACACATTCATTGTGCGTACAGCTAGGAAGTTGAATTCCCTACCGGAGTCTGTGTTTCCTGATAGCTACAACCGGGGAGTCTTTAAGTCAATAGTGAATAGGTTACTTCTAGGCAAGCGTGCTCCATCTTCGACCACATCATCGCTTACCATCAGGTGAGATAGTGGTCAAACGCGTGCCTATCAACAATAAAAAAAAAGTAAAACACTGCTTCGGTTCTTCAAATTCCTTGTATTGATTCATATTACTGTATAACTTATTATAGGTAGTTTAAAACTGTATGACTAATTTATTCTAATTGCATTTACGTAACACAGAATCAGTCACTATTACTAAAATGTATTTGTAATAAGTAATCTCTCAAAAACTTTAATATTAATAATAAACTTTCTCTATACAAAGACCGTCAGTCACAGTTACTTCTTTTCGTATGAGGTAACGTACAAACAAAACACATTTGTTCTTTTCTCATCACATGTAAATATGATACATGCCCCGCCTGATGAACCTAGAGCCGTGTGTGTCTAGGCGCCGGTCTTCATTCAGTGCCCAGAGTGAAGTCTGCTGCCGAACCCAGGGCACATAGCGCGCGAAGTCGATGAAACGAGCTGGGTAAGCACAGCCCGGGCCTATCACGCTCATGCCTAACTGCAACACACATAGCAACACTGTATTTTTTAGCTCATCAGCAGTGACACAGTGTCTACTATAAATATGTAGGACCAAGGACTAGGTACATACCGACACTGTGTCACGGTTGTACTACAGATAGGACGACATGTACATAGCGCACGAAGTCCATGAACGTTAGGGTGGACAAGCAATTTCAAGGACAACCAAAATTGGTAATTTTGGATGTCTCAGTAGACTAATAAAATTACAAACCAATTTCCATCTCCTTAGATGGTGCACAGCGAGCGTCATGCCGGGCTCGAACACACACTTCTCCGTGCTGAACTTCTTGCGAAAGCACTGGTACTCCGCGGGAGTCATCCATTGGCTGTCGAGCTGGAAAAATTTTGATATTTAAGAGTTAGATACGTAGAAAGAAGAGAATGTCCTTGAAAAGAAGTCGAACAGAGCTGAAGTATGTTAAACGGTAAGAATATTCATTTTTCCATTACAGTTCCAATAAAGATGAACTTTATTGTGTCCGCAATAATATATCTTTGGGTTTAAATTTAATAGCGAAGAAAGATTTTTGATTCCCTAGTAGCACATTCACAAGTACACATTGCTTAAAAGTAGTTGATGTCATGGGCGCCGGCAGGATTATATTCAGGGGGGTGCATCTTCAGACCCCGGCTTATATTGTTCTTTTACTCATCCTTACAGAGATATAACTATGTCGAAGCATGCAGAAAAGCTTAGTAGGTACCTATTCATTCTTTTCTGCATGCTTCGGCAGCAAAGAAGAGGGATACGAGAGTGAGCAAAGCGAGCTCGAAAACCTAATTTTATTATATGCTCTAATAAAAGAATTTTAAACAAAAAAGAAATTGGTTTACATTTTAGTGAAAGCTAGGGGGGTGCAAGTGCACCCCATCTAGTCTGCTCCTGGCATCTAAATTTGTTGTGTATGTAGTATTATTAAACATAGATGAAGCCAAAGAAATTGTAACTGGGGGTCTTTCTAGATAAGCGGGCTTCAACGTCATTCACATCATCGCTTACCATTATCCACCAGCGTAGCAAACTACGCTGACACCGCTAGGGAGGTCGGCGCGCAGCACCCAGTCGTACCCGATGTTCCACAGTGGCGGTCCCAGGACCCATCCCTGTGGAACACCACACGACATCTCTCACCGGTTCCATTCTCCCTGGTGACCGGGGTAGATGAGGGCGCTGTCCGTCAAATAAGCCTTGACCACACGACGGAGGTAGGGCGGCACCCTACCTCTGCCTCCGCCATACCTTAGTGCCTCCACTATGCAACTCCAGGACAGAGTGTTGAAGGCATTGGCGATGTCCAGAGACACCGCAAAGATGACCCTACCCCGGGCCACCCGCACCGAGGAGGCGGTCTGCAATTACTCTTTCGAAGAGCTTGCCCACCTCGTCGAGCAGCACAATCGCTTACCATCAGGTGAGATAGTGGTTAAGCGCGACCCTATCAATAATAAAAAAAGAACCTTACGTCTCCCTTGTTGTAGAACTCGGTGCACTCGCGCAGGTCGACGTACTCCATCGGATGCATTACTTGCTCCAGCACTTCATGTTCTAAAAGAAAAGCATAGTTGCTACATTACGTTCATATTCAGACATTTAAAAGGCAACAATCTTTAATCTATTTGAATTTAACTTGCTATATTTGACGTAGCTGAAGTTGAAAACGATATATCTGTAGTAGGATTGTTGTAAAAATCGTGTTTTTCGCCAAACATATGATTTAAAATGATTATTAACGCTCACCGTCTACATATCCAAAAACATAAATATTTCCCAGCTGTTGGTTCATCTGCTCGTTTTCCTTGGGCCAGTCCATGAGTTTCCCTGTGAACAAAGTCACACTATTATGAAAACCAATACTAAGATATTGCCCTAAAAGTCATCATTTATTTCGTCATAGTCGAGATAGACGAGCACGATGCTGTTCAGCGTATCCTCACTGAACTTGGGGTGTATGACGTAGTCCGTCATGGTAGTGTAGTACACCGCGCCCTCTTGTGCCAGAAATATGGCAACACATTGACAGACACAAAGCAGAATACGTTACAGTGAAAGCTCCTCTCGTCATAGTCGAGATAGACGAGCGCGATGGTATTCAGCGTGTCCTCACTGAACTCGGGGTGTATGACGTAGTCGGTCACTGTCGTGTAGCGCACCGCGCCCTCTTGCGCTAAGAACATGGCCTTCGTGGTGTTTCTAGAAAGAAAGAAAAGAAAATAAGATATTTATTTACACTTCATGCAACAAAAGTACAAAGGCGGACTTAATGCCTTAGGCATTCTCTACCAGTCAACCAAGGGTGGTGGAGAGATAAAATATTGGTAGAAATAACGATAATAAAGAAAGAAAAGAAAATATATTTAGGGTAGAAAGACATATAGGTAACTTAAAAGAAGGCGGGTGAATTTTCACTAATACTTGAACCTGAAGTTGCAGCAACGATTACTGCATTATTTTATTAAAAGTATTTGCCAATAAGTTAAAATAATAACAGCCGCGCTGATCGATCTCCGAGGTTAATCAATGCTTGTCGAGTTCAGTCTGCGGATGGGTGACCATCTTCACATACCGAATTTTCTCTGTGTCTCGGGAAGCATATTAAGCTGTTGGTTTCCGTTGTCATTTGTAGATCTTTGACAGTCGTTAAGGGTAGTCAGACGCCAGAAAATCTGACTCTGAATCTGAGTTGCAGGGTTGTGGAGGTCAGATAGGCAGCCACTCAATGTAAAATTCTGGTACTCAGCTGCATCCAGTTAGACTGGAAGCCGACTTCGAAATAGTTGAGAAAAGCCAGGCAGTCTAATTTTATTGCCATTAAAATAAAACGAAAAAGTTTATGACTGCACAAGTGCACAGTGTTTGAAAAAAAATAAAGGGTGATACTGATATTGTGTACAAAAAATAAAAAGACCGTTTTAGACCCAAATTTATCCCGTCTCCTTTGTACACCAAAACAAATATAATTGAGTTTCATTAAAAATAATTCTAATTGAGAAAACCTACTGCCTTTGCTGGAGTTCTCAATCCTAAAAAGAAGTAGGTGTAGTCAAAGGAATTATTTTTTTTCCAAATTGGAACAGATTAGATTGACTGAGGTATATTTAAAACAAAACAGGTGGTTATTGCTTATTATTCTATTGTGTGTGAAAGAGGATATGGGTAAAAAGGGGGTGACTACAGAGATGACGACTAATAGATGAGTATGGAAGAAAAAGACATGTTGTGCCGACCGAAAATAAATTTGGATAAGGGCAGGAGAATGATGATTCTATTGTAATGGCTATAACATTAACGAAGTGCATCAATCTGATAAATCAATGCATTTCCCTGACTATACTGGTGGTGCCTTTCCATACCTGATATTAGTCTTCGTGATGCGGGCCACATCATATGCATTCGACAAACCTAGTTTCGTTTTGATTAGAGTTACTCCTGTTAAAGCTTCTAGAGAAAATTTTGCTGTAATGAAAAATGTTAGGCATTATTACAGAGGAACTACTGAATCAAATACAGTTATATCGGTTGTAAAAAGACAGTTTCCGAAGCCGAAAGCCACATATTCTACCCATTATTTGGATATTTTTTCCACTAGACCATACCTTGGAATACACTGGTTCTGGAGATATTGAAGTCAAAGTTGCAATTTTTTTTTTACTATTTACTAAAAAAAAACAACCAACTTCCAAAATAGAAAATACACTAAAAATTAAAAAAATACTTGGTTTCGGTAGTTCGGTGTTTGTATTTTATTTCTTCGTGCCGAAATTAAAGTTATTTTTTAATTTTTAGTGTATTTTCTTTTTTTGGCAGTCGGTTGTTTTTACTGTATCTCCTCAACCGCCGCGCCTCTTATCGCAGTTTGACATATTTACGACCGGGCTCATAAAAAACAACTTGCTGAGGTTTCTATTGGAGCGAGGCACTTAAAGTAAACTTTTTTGGGTTGTTGAATAAACAGACCTTAGAATAACATGTAAACAATACTTGTAATTCAAGAGTTGAATTTTATTCAAATTCTGTTATCAACGATTTGTCGGGAATAGTGTGTGTGTGTGTGTGTGTGGGTAGTTGTTAAAATCACTGTATCAATTTACATGAAATTTTACATGTTGCACTATGAATAGACAAGTAATCTAAGGACAGTGTTGCTATTGTAGAGTCCGATATCATATTTTCCTATTATTCACACTCAAACTTCAAATTACGAAATCAAAACAACATAACGGCTTTTTAAAATTGCGTTTCTGCGTTTGCATTGCGTTTTGTGTTGCGTTTTTTTTCTAACACTATGTAATAACTATCTAAGAATGCATGTGAACCATGCCACAGGATATAAGATCTTTAGTTATTTAATAATAGAAGTTTAAGCCGCGTAATCTGGATCGGTATACGGGCATGCCGTCGGACGTTCAAGGGTTTTTTATTTTCACTTTTTAGTTGTTATACCCCAGAACTAAAAACCCCAATGACATGGAACGTGGAATTTAAACATTAGTTGGCGAAAACCAAAACGTCATCTAGGTATACGTATTTTGCGTTTTTGTTCAGTTTTTCTATAAGCGCTGAAGCAATTTCGATAAAATGTATATGGGACCACCTCGGGAGTATATTCGGTCCACAAATGACAAAGAAATCGGTGGACAAACAAATAAAAAAATACATACGGTCGAACATAGAACCTCCTCCTTTTTCGAAGTCGGTTAATGAATTCTAAGTGTTATTACCAAACTTTTTTTTTTAAACAAACATTACCTGAATTTTCAATTTCAAACGTATCCGACAAGTACCTACGTGGCTAAGAGGGAAGGGGTGGGGTTTAGTTTTTCCAAAGTAACTCCACTTGCCTGGGTTCGCCTTACATTGAGCGCAATATATTTGTTTTCATACTTAAAAATAAAAGTCGTTTCCCAACAATAATTTTTGCGCAAAGTTACTTTGATGAAGCACGGCGCGGGACGCGGGGGCGGGCCGCCGGCGACGGCGCTCGCGCTCCCATTCGGCCATCATCGGGCAGACTCGTCTACGACTCACGGACGAACGCACGCGTACCGACTTACTGTCGCGCCGGTTCAAATATTGTAACCGTCATTTAATTTCTATTATACCTAATCAATTTAGACAATCCAGTTGTTATTATTTAACGAGGCCTAGGGATCCAACTATTACTATAGCGGACCGGGCCCAACATATGGTCCTTCGAGCTAACGTAACGGAGCCGGCATTCAAGAAATTCAAAGGAGTTGCAGCCATCATTACGAAGCAATATCAAGTTTACCGGAGGGCAACCTGAGGGCAAAGACTCAAGCCTGGGCGACTTCAAAGTTCAACCGTCATCCTATTTGCTCATCGTTGGGGAATATTGCTGAGGATTGTGATTCGACACCTCAGCTGACACTCAAGAGGTATCAGCGGTTGAGCAGTCTACTATAGGCGGTCATCACCATCACCTCACCTTCGGACATCAAGTATTGCATCAGTGGCGAAGATTTCAATCAGGACAGTGCATAAAAGACCGTGAGATCGTTCCATATTCCTCTATTTATCATTCATTTTTCCTATCATTTCACATAGTCATCATCTGTTTCATTAGTTAGTTACATTTTTCGTTTACATTGCATTAACGGAACAGATCATTAGTGCCTATTCATTTCTAGAATAATTTTGATGATCGTTACAATTTCAAACGATAGTCGTTTTTTTTTCTCTTCAAACAGTGTCATACGTGATTGCATTCAGTTCACGTTCATATGTTCGTTCATTCGTCATCACAAAGTCACTAGTTATCTGCATAACGTTAAACTAACTCATACATTCGTTCATTCATAGTTCATTCATAGCTCATTCATTAGATTCATTCATTCGTGTCTTTCGATATCAATTCTGCATATTCATCGTAATAACTAATGATCATTACTTTAATCCTGTTAATATTGTGTTCTTATACTAATCTTGTATTTTCATAGGATAACCTTGGCGAGTGTCCAGAGGTGGCCAATACGGATTGTAAAAAAAAAAAACAACACAAAATCAGATTAGTATACTTACCTTTTTTTCTTTGTTATAAAATAGTTTGTGTTGGTAGTTTAGATTAGTGCGAAATTGTGTGTGTTTTGGCTTGTTAGCGTGTTATTATTGTATAGTAGTTAGTGTTCTTAGTTCCCGACTTAGAATAATACTCAATAACACTAGTTTACATATTTTTACACAGTTAATTATATTATAAACATCACAATGAGTACAGTTAAAGAATTAGTCAAGAAACGTGGAGTATTCAAAGGCAAAATGACAAATTTCAGCACATATTTATCTAGTGTTAAGGAAAGTGATCAACTTAGCAAACTAGAAAGCAGGATAGAACTGGATTTGCGTCTTAAAAGAATTGAATCTTTGTTTGACGACTTTGACACTTTGCAGAGTGAGATGGAGGAGCTCTCAGATAGCCCAGAGGAGCAGGTCAAGGAGCGAGATATGTGTGAGGCGCAGTATTTTTCGCTGATATCTTCTGCTCGTGCTATGCTCGAGACCTACAAAAACGCGGAACAAGCTGAGGTAAGCTTTTGTAATGCATCAGCCTCTCACGCTCAGAATTTCGTTCGTCTTCCTAAGATTAACTTGCCCACCTTTAACGGTAATTACCAACACTGGCTCGAGTTTAGAGACACTTTCCTCTCCTTGATACACACGAACGATAAAATAGATAATATTAATAAATTCCATTACCTGCGCGCATCTCTTCAAGATGGCGCAGCGTTAGTGGTTAAGAGTTTTGATTTTAGGGCTGATAACTATCTCTCAGCTTGGCAATTAATTTGCGAGAGATATGATAATAAACACTTACTCGTGAATAATCATGTTCACGCACTCTTCGCTGTGCAGCCTATAACTAAAGAGTCGAGCAAAGCTTTAAGGTACATAGTGGACATCACTAATAAAAATCTCAGGGCGTTGTCTACGTTGAATGAACCAATAGAACATTGGGATACTTTAATAATTTACTTAATGAATTCCAAATTAGATTCTACCACTAGTAGGGAATGGGAGGAACGAAGAAGTAGCTCTGACGATTCAGCTAAGCTTAGCCTTTTCATTAAATTTCTATCCAACAAAGCAGACATACTAGAAACACTAGAAGAGTCACAATCGCAGGGTAAGTCCAACACACATCAAGCAAAGGCTAGTAAAAGCTTCCTCGCTTCAACTAGCAAAGCTGCTGACACCAAGACGAAGTCTTCTTGTGGTCTGTGTCATAAACCACACAGCTTATTTTCTTGCAAAGAATTTAGGAAACTGCCTGTGAATATGCGCATACAAAAGGCTAAGGAATGTAAGGTTTGCTTTAATTGCCTTCATTCAGGTCATGCTGAACGCACTTGTAAATTTGGTAATTGCAAATATTGCTCGCAAAGGCACAACACGTTGCTACATTCTGATTGCTCGAATGAGCCTGCTGCTATTGAAGCTATAGCTTTATCCACCAACACGTTTAAGGAAAGGTCCAATGTACATGTTTTGCTTTCCACAGCATTGGTGAAGGTGAGAGACAACAAAGGAAAGCCGCATGTCGCCAGAGTCTTGCTGGACAATGGAAGCACGGCCAATTTTGTATCGCAGGATCTCTGCCGTAAGCTTGGTTTACCTAGCTCTTTCAATAGCTCTAAGGTTACTGGTATTAGTGGGCTGACGTCACAAAGCACACGATCATGTTCCTTCACAATAGAGTCTATAAATAGTAACTACAAAACGAACATTACTTGTTTTGTCTTACCTACAATTTCATCTTCAATCCCGTCTACACACATTGACATACATGACGTTCAAATACCATCTGGAATTTGTTTAGCCGACCCTAAATATTACACACCTGCTTCTACCGACATACTCATCGGGGCAGACATATTTTGGGATATCATAGGCACAAATCGCATCCAGTTAGGTAAAAATCAACCAACGTTAGTTGAATCGACGCTTGGTTGGTTGGTCTCAGGGTCAATCTACGATGGAAAAGCATCTACTGTTATGAGTCATCTTTGTCAGGACACTCCAGTAGAACTATCTAAGTTTTGGGAACTAGATACAATCCCACCAGAACATGATTTTACAGCCGATGAAAAGGCATGTGAACTGCATTTCACTAAAACAACAAAACGCAATTCACAAGGTCGGTTCATAGTTTCCATGCCTTTAAAGGAGTCACCTAGCGCTTTAGGCGATAGCTTTCAAGTAGCTAAGCGTAGGTTTCTTTCCATCGAGCGAAGGTTGGAAAGAGATATGAGACTAAAAAATTTGTACACAGAATTCATCACAGAATATATCAACTTAGGTCACATGAGTGAAACAACATTTAATTCAGAGAAAAAGATTTCATGTTTTCTACCCCACCACGGGGTACTTAGGGAGAGTAGTATTACAACCAAGTTACGGGTTGTATTCGACGCTTCCGCTGTGACGTCATCAGGAAAATCATTGAATGACATACAGCGCGTTGGGCCAACAGTACAAGACAATCTATTGTCAATATTAATTAGATTTAGACAACATAAGTTCGTCATAACCGCTGACATCGAGAAGATGTATAGACAGATAGAAGTTGACCCAACACAACGTTCTCTTCAGCAAATATTATGGCGTTCAGACCCGTCGCATCCGTTGAAGGTTTACACCTTAAACACCATCACCTATGGTACGGCGTCAGCCCCATTCTTAGCCACTAGATGTTTAAGACAGCTAGGCTTGGAAGCAACAAATGAAGAAGTCAAACGAGCCATTTGTCACGACTTCTACGTGGATGATCTTCTGACTGGCCATGAGTCTTATCAAGATGCAGTTGATTTATGCCAGGGAATCATAAACTCGTTAGAATCTGCCAAATTATGTTTGCGAAAGTGGAACTCAAATTGCACAGAAATTCTAAACGCAATCAGCAAAGGAGACAGTACACATCATCTTGTGGATTTAAGTGAAAACGAGCTTTCTAAGACGTTAGGCCTCAATTGGAACAGTGCAGCCGATTGCTTGACATTCTCCATCCACATAGAAGGTAGTGACAAAATTAGCAAACGTCATATCCTATCTACAATAGCTCAAGTATTTGATCCTCTTGGCATCGTGGCCCCTTGCATAATATCAGCAAAAATAATTATGCAACAATTATGGAAGGATCAATGCTCATGGGACGAAGATGTTCCACAGCACATAAAAAAGGAATGGCTTAGTTTCGTGCATACTTTATCACATTTAAACAAATTAAACATTCCACGTTGCATCATAGTTAATAGTCCTATTAACGTGCAATTGCACACCTTTACAGATGCCTCGGAGAGTGCATATGGTGCATGCGTGTATGTGAGGTGTGTTGGTGGTGATGGGGCAGTCACTGTCCGGCTATTGGTATCCAAGAGCAAAGTAGCGCCCATTAAACCCACTACCATTCCACGCCTGGAGCTTTGTGCAGCTTTGCTTGGGACAAGGCTATGGAAACGGGTAATCGCTTCAATTACTTTTAAGTACGACGATTGCTTCTTTTGGTCGGATTCGACCATTACATTAGGCTGGCTCGCCCATAAGTCAGAGCAGTGTAAACCTTTTGTTAGGCATCGTGTTAGTGAGATACAGGAGGATTCTAGTGGTTTTACGTGGCGATACGTAACTTCCAAGGAAAACCCCGCAGACCTAGTATCTCGCGGTGTGAGTGCCGATCAATTAGGCAGTAATTCCATTTGGTGGTCGGGACCTAACTATTTAAAAGGTGACATGTCTCAGTGGCCGAGTGTTCCTGGTAGAAATTGCAATTCAGAACTACCTGAACTAATCTCACTCCACACAACATGTAACACAAAACCTGCCGAAATTAATTTAGTCTCGACATTAATTTCAACATTTTCCAATTTTACTTCTCTACAGAGAGTAATTGCCTACTTGTTTAGATTTATAAACAACTGTCGACAGAGCAAACGGTACGGCTGTCTTACTACGTCAGAATTAAATAAGTCAGTGACGTTTTTATTGGGCATAGCTCAACAAGAGTCATTCCCAACTGAAAAACAATGTCTTCTCTCGAACGTGAAGTTGCCACATAAAAACCGATTGTTATCAGTATCTCCGTTCATGGATGCTAACAATATAATTCGTATCGGTGGTAGACTTGGAAATTCTAATTACGAGTATAATGTAAGACATCCAATTTTATTATGCAGTAGACACCCCTTAACAAAACTATTATTTGAGATGTTACACAAAACCCATATACATCCGGGTCCCCGTTTACTATTAGCTTTGGTAAGAACCAATTACTGGGTGATTGGAGGCACTGCGTTAGCCAAGCGCACAGTTCGAACCTGCGTCAAATGTTGCAGGTTTAAGGCCCAAACAATTCAGCCTGTGATGGGAAACTTACCGGAACAACGGGTTGAACTGGAATTTCCGTTCCTAAACACCGGTGTCGACTATGCCGGGCCGGTGATGATAAGTGACCGTAAAGGAAGGGGCTCACGATTAGTCAAATCTTATATATGTATTTTTGTTTGCCTAGCGTCAAAGGCTGTGCATTTGGAGCTTGTCTCAGATTTGACAAAAGAAGCATTTATAGCAGCTCTAAATAGATTTATCGGTCGCAGAGGTAAGCCGCAGCATATCTTCTCTGACAACGGTACTACGTTCGTGGGCACGTTCAATGAACTGTCGAAACTTCTCCATCTCACTTTGCCGTCACAGGTGGCCGAACAAGGTATACAATTTTCATTTATTCCAGCGTACACTCCGCACTTTGGCGGGTTGTGGGAATCAGCTGTTAAATCAGTCAAACATCACCTAAGGCGAATATTAAGTTTAGCACACCTAACATTTGAAGAAATGTCCACACTCTTGATACAGATTGAGGCTATATTGAATTCCAGACCTCTTACTCCTATGTCCGATGATCCTTCTGACCTTTACCCGCTCACCCCTTCTCATTTCCTCATTGGGCGATCGCTAATCTTTGTGCCTCATCCACAGATTACAGAAGCTAAAATAACATCACTACAGCGATTCCAACGAGTCGAGTATTTGAAGCAGCATTTTTGGAACCGGTTTTCTAATGAATACATTACGTTACTTCAGCAGAAAACTAAATGGCACACCTCGTACGGTGATCTCAAGCCCGGTGATTTGGTGGTCCTGAAGGAGAAGGCGCTGCCACCCCTCATGTGGCTACTGGGCCGCATAGAACGGGTTCTTCCAGGCAAGGACGGCGTCGCTCGGGTTGCCGACATCAAGACAAAGAAGGGGATCATCCGCCGAGCCTACAACACAATCTGCCCTCTGCCAGTTCAAGGAGTTGAAGGGACTTCAACCGGGGGAGTATGATGAAGCACGGCGCGGGACGCGGGGGCGGGCCGCCGGCGACGGCGCTCGCGCTCCCATTCGGCCATCATCGGGCAGACTCGTCTACGACTCACGGACGAACGCACGCGTACCGACTTACTGTCGCGCCGGTTCAAATATTGTAACCGTCATTTAATTTCTATTATACCTAATCAATTTAGACAATCCAGTTGTTATTATTTAACGAGGCCTAGGGATCCAACTATTACTATAGCGGACCGGGCCCAACAACTTTGTTGGACCTGCAGTATACGTAGTTAACGGCTATGTGATGTGTCTTTTAACAGCCTGTATAACCATGTCATGACAGAGTAAAACAGAAAAAAAGGATTCCACCTGAAAAGCATAAGGGTGTCATTATCATCATAATTATAATTTCAGCCGAAAAACGTCCACTGATGGACATAGGCCTCCCTCAAGTATCGCTTTAATGACCGGTCCTATGCTTAGAGCTCCCTCAGTAGAGCTTACGAAAGAGTTGGTCTTAAAATGAACATGGATAAAGCCAAGGCCATGACCTATGTATGTAGCACTCACTCCTATCAATTGCCGAGACTACACTCGAAGTTGTAAACGATAACATTTTTACCTGGAAAAAACGGTCCTGCTAGGTAGATCTAACTTCGAGTAAGAGGTCAAGCGTCGAATACGACTTGGCTGGGCAGCGTTCGAGAAGCTGCGCGGTATCTTCTCGTCTCACATACCACAGTGTTTCAAGACGAAAGTCTATGACCAGTTCATGTTACCAATGATGACGTATGGCAATGGGCCTCATCAGAAGGCTTAAAGTAATAATAATAATATAATAACATCCCACATGACGAGAACCTCATGAAAGCTGAGAAAGAGAAACAAATTAAATATCTTGACTTAGCACACGAGGTTGTCGATATGTGGAATGTGGACTCGGCTGTCATTGTGCCGATAGTCGTTACCGCCAATGGCCTGATGGGCAAAAGCCTCGACGACCACCTGTCGAAGCTGTCGTTGAGCGGTTGGATCAAGGGCCTGATTCAGAAGGCAGTACTCCTTGATACGGCTCGCATTGTGAGGAGGTTCCTGTCTCTGGAGCCCTAACCACCGGTAGCTTGGACCCTGCTCCCGATACCGGTGGACTACTATTTTTTATATTTTTAAATGTTTTTTTTATATGTTTTCTTTTAAAAATATTTAAAAATGTAGTTAACCTGTGAAGCCCCGCGACTCACTGGTGAGTCGGAAAAACAAAAAAAAAAAAATTAAAGAGAAAAAAAAAAAAAAAATCGGCTGTCAACCCGGGTTGTCGTCGGGGTTCAATTTGACAACCCGGATTTGGCCGCGGGGCTTCACAGGTATGTGTAAAAATAAATATACGAAATAATAATAATTTATTGATAATACAAGGTTATTTGTAGTACATAAAGGGCTTACAAATTATCGACATAACAAAAACAAATCTAAAATTATGTTGTACACACAAATTGTTGGGTGAAGCCCTGTTCTCCTAGCTAGATCACAAAGTAATCTGTGTTAAGGAGAAACAGATTCCACTCCCTGGTGGGGTAGCAATAACACAGATGCGTTCATGTTACTGAGTCTACAATGAAGGTACATGAGCAGTACAGGCAGCCATGTGTATTACTTAATGAAAAAAAAAAAACAAAAAATGTTAACAATTAAATTTAAAATGACAAATTCTATAAAGCTATGTGGGTACTTGTATTATGGGTGGTTAAAAAGTGAATGTGTAGAGTAGTGTAGTGCCATATAGTGTAGTGTATGTGGTGTGGTTTGGTGTGCTATGGTGTGTTGTAGTGTGGTGTGGTGTGGTGTAGTGTGTGTAAACAATCAAAAAGACGAAAGATATTTTTCAGTCTCGTCGTAAGATTTATTAAGAAGGAAGGAACGAAGAACAGATTTGCATTTGGCATAAGGTAAACCATAGATAGGTAAGGACGCGTTAATTCTGTTGTATAGAGGTATGGACCTAGATAGTAGAAAAATCTTTTTGTGAATGTAAACTTAGGTTGCGGAACAGAACAAATCAAATCTTTACGGCGCTTGGTAATTGTAGTAAACGAGGTCTGTAAGTAAAGTAAAGTAGCGCAAAGAGCAATGGAGTGGGCTATGATCAGAGTTTCCTTGTGTGATCGAATCAGGAATGAAGGTATCAAGAGAAGCAGGAGAACCAAGGTTGCCGACATAGCCCGAAGAATTGCCAAACTTAAGTGGCAGTGGGCAGGCCACATTGCTCGCAGAACAGACGGTCGATGGGGCGGAGAGGCTCTCTAGGTTGGAAGGTGAACCAATGAGCTGGTGAGGATCGCGGGACTCCACTGGATGCGAGATGCACAGGAACCAAGGACAATTTCTGAGTAAAATCAATCAGTTCACCATTGGTATATTCAGCAATCTGAGAATCGATTGAACAACAAAACGACTATAGGTTGGCAGCACAATGCTAATATGCAAAATCCGCAAGTGTTCAACGTTACTGTTCGGTGATTGTACAATAAAAAATGCATTATATTCTTACTCTCTTTGTGGCTCAGGACGCCGACCCACGGCACTGAAAATGTCTGGATCCACTTCCTGTTGGAACGATTTGCTGTGTAGCGAGGATCAGCGTATCCTAGACAGTTAAAAGATTGTTGTCACATTTTTATTATTTAATAATTCCTTTATTTTTTTTTTGGCGTGTTTGGAAATCATTCAATGACATCTCCCGCTCTCGATGGAGTGGGAGGGCATGTCAGACTCTTACTGACTAAAACCCACCCCTGTTCCTTCCCTGCCTGAGTGCCCAGGAGAGCGGTACTAACACTGTTAAGAATTTATCTGCTACCCATAGGCGTCTGCCAGTGGGTTTGCCTGCGCGACATTCGAAAATTATCCCCAGGTAATTATCACGGAATACGTTTTTTTTAAATTTCGGTCGTTTTTTGACCACAGACAACCAATCCATATAGATAAACTGTCCAAAAACCTTAGCTCTGCAGCATACGCCGTAAGGAAAATTCGTGGTTTAACTGATTTAGAGACAGCTCGTTTAGTATACTTTAGTTATTTTCATAGTGTGATGTCGTACGGCATTCTGTTGTGGGGAAATGCCGCCGATATTCAGACAATTTTTGTTTTACAGAAAAGGGCTATTCGTGCAATTTATAAATTAAGTCCCAGACACTCCCTCAGAGACAAATTTAAAGAGATTAATATTATGACTGTTCCCTCTCAATATATTTATGAGAATCTCATGTATGCACATAAAAATATTAATCTGTTTAAAAGATACAGTGATATCCATAGCATAAACACTAGGAACAAACACAAATTTATTGTACCAAAAACCAGGCTCAAGAAAAAAATAGGTGGTTCGTTTAGATGTCAATGTATACGTTTCTATAATAAACTTCCTAGCCAAATTCAAGAACTAAGCATAAATAAATTTAAATCATTTATTAAACGTAAGCTATGCCAGAAAGCTTTTTACACAATTAATGACTTTCTTGAGGACAAAAAGGCGTGGGATTGAGCTGCTTCAATGATATACATGAGCCATTGTTTTCATATGTACTACTTACTGATGAAAAAATTTTTATATATATATATATTTTTTTAATATTCGTTTTTGACATGAATACTTGTATAGTATTGTATTATATTTTTTATTTTATTTTTTTGATTGACATATTATGATTACTATTTTGTTTGACACAAATATTTACTTTGTAAAGTATTATATTTTTATTTTTTTTTGATTAATTAATTATTGTAAATGTGAGGACTATGTGGGTTATTATTATTATTTTCTCCTCCTTTTTACAGTAATTTTCAACGTTGTCTGACAGTTTGAGTACTTTTGCGGCCTACCCAAATGTCTTTTCTTTGGTATTGTTCGTCATGTCATTGAGCTCCTTAGTGGTTTTTAAGTTGAGCTATTCGACTATTGACAAATGCTTGCACTGACTGGACAGGTCCACTCAAATATGTTTGGTTCTTTCTTCAAAAGACCACTACAGACACTAAGCTGCATGGTCCTCATATAGAATAATGTGAATGCGAGAACTATGTATGTCGTTATATTCATGTAGATTTTATGATTGTCTGGCAGTTTGAGTATTTTTTGCGGCCTACTCAAATGTCCTTACTTTGGTATTGTTCGTCGGTTCGTTGAGCACCTCAGAGTTCTGAGTTGAGCTTCGCGATGACTGACAAATGCTTGCACTGTCTGGACAGGTCCACTCGAATTCGTGTGTTGCTTTCTTCATAAAGCTCATCCCAGACATAAACGTACATGGTTATCATATGATCTAACCAGTCCACATTGTATGGATTTGAACACTAAAAGAGACTTTGACCTCTGAGTTTGTTTCGGTGTTTCTTCTCAGGGTAGTCAGCTAGGAAACACCGGCCTCATCTAGCTTAAACTGACAAAAAACATTGACGTGTAAAAGTGTTCCTTGTAACCTATTTACTGAATAAACATAATTTATCATTTAATCGTTTCATTTTTTTTAATCCAATTTATTTTAAACATTGGCAGAATAGTCGACATCGGCTCTGCTTGCCATTAATAAAAAATATAATAGGATAGAACTCACCCAGTGACATTACAATTATCCAAATCGAACGCATTTTTCACTAAACTGTAGGGTTAGCTATATGTATGTGTCAAGTCTTCAGAACTGCTACAAATAGACTGAGTACGACACGAATATAATTCATGATGTGAACCACGCGTGATATATACATGTTAACAATAACAAAATCGTTTTGTTATTATTTGTAACAATATTTATGTTAGCTGTGGTATGTAAATAAATAAATAAAGATCAAGCGGTCAGAGTAGGTTTAACATTCCTTCCTTCATTCATTATTTCAAAAGGTTATGCTATGATCAAAAAGTCAAATTCAGTATATTTTCATTTTTTTTTTCAATTAATCCGGTCAAGAAATCATAGCGTAACTGTGGAAAGGTAAGGAGGCTAATAATTACCACTTCAAACTATATATTGCATAAAGTTTTACCTACCTTAAACACAGAACAAGACAAACAATATTTTATGCAATTTCCACACAAAAACACAGTAAAAAAGGCAGAGAAAGAAGCGATGCAAATGAGGTAAGTTGATTTACTGGCGATTGTCTACGGTGCTGTGGCGCGGTAATTACGAACACCAAACATGGCGACGCTAATTACTCAGACTCGCTCCTGTGATAAATATTTAACGTATTTATTTCTACGAGTGTTGTGGGACATGTATTTTTAGACATTTTGCAAGGGTTTAAAAGAGACTCCCACATTTTTTGACTGTGTTTTATTTTGTGGTGCTCCTCCTACTTTACTATACTTTGGACCACACGCGTACTTGTCGGGGTAAATGGAAATGACACTCTACCTTCTTACCCGACTGCGCGACGCAAGGGAGGGTTATGTGTCTAACAGCCTATGTATGGATGTTTGTTCCTTTGTGGCGCTTTAGAGACCAAACGCGTGGGCCGATTTTGATAATTCTTACGTCAATTGATTCGTCTTAATCTTGCGAGTTTACTAAAGACATGACGGTGATCAAAATACAATATGGTGACAACCAGACGCATTATGAAAAAGGAAAACTGAAAGTCGACGAACTAAATTAAGTGAGGTATCAAAATAAAGGGTTCGAAGAGACGATTCCAAAAATTTAATTCACTAAATTGTAGAAAAAAAAAATTAATATTTATTTAGAGATATGCGGAACAGGGTGTAAAGTCCCGCAAACCTCCGTTGAAAAGGGAGGATCCTCCGACCAGACGGGTGTTGTGTCTGGTACGGACAACTGCCCGATAGTTGATTTCGGACTGTTGTATATGTTCAAATCGCGCGGAGAACTCTGCTTGCGCGATGTAGGAATTTTTGCTGTTCTAGTTCGTATGTAGCGTCATAGATGTCGCTACATCACTCCCCTCCAGAGATCGGAGATCGATTGTTCTCTTCTCGATGAGTCGTTCATACGTGATGCTTGCCGGGCCAGTGGAAGGCTAGCTCCAGTGAGTCGGAACCGAAAGAGGCGCATAGTTCGCGGTGAGTCGGAACTGTCTGCGTTGATGATATCCCAGTGAGTCGGGATGATGCTGCGGGCTCCAGTGAGTCGTAGTACTGCTGCGGGCTCCAGTGAGTCGGAGCGGTGCGTCGTTTCGTTGTCGGCGTTATCGTTGTCGGCGTATCGTTGTCGGCGTATCGTTGTCAGCGTTATCGTTGTCGGCGTATCGTTATCGCGTTATCGTTGTCGGCGTATCCATTTTCATTGCCGCTATTTCCCGCGTGAGCTGCATAATGGCTTCTCGAAGGTCTGGCTCTGGTTGCGAGTGACTACTTCCGTGCCGTGACGTAGACGTTGGCGGCTATTTGCACGCACAACACGTTGCTATGCGTGATTTTAAGGAGACCGTCGCTACTTCGTCGTTGGTTGCCATTTCAAATGTTCGTCGGGGTCACCACTTTACCAGTTATCAGGAGGTACGCAAGTAAAAGAATATTCGGATTGAAAAACAACAACAAAGTTCCAAACAAGTTTGTGCCATGAAATCAATAACTGAACGAAAATAACTGCCACCAACTGCATTAGACTGCTTGAAAAGTAACTTCTTTGGAACTTTTTCGTTGTTTTTTATAGTCGGGGTTATTGAAAATATTCGATTTTTTACACGTTTTTTTTTTATTCTTAATTGTAAGCTTTTTGTTACAAACACAGTTATAGGTAACTATGTTGGTAACAAAAAGCTTACAATTAAGAATCAAACGAACTTACCTTGTGAAGTTTGATACTAATTATGCGAGTGTCTCAACCGAAGACGATTACAAATTTACTTGCAGCAGTACATGAGAAGGTGCTGTCTTTGCCACACTTTTAGATATTAAAAAAAAAAAATACAACAATGACGTAGTGTCCTATCTCGCTCCCACCCACGCCACGCGGCGCTGTCGCTCTCGCCCATTATTCATTAATTTTAGAGGAAAGTACAGCTTCTAGCTGTTTACATTTATTTTTGACTTTTCTTTTTTGTCGGTAGGGGTTCTCGCAGGTATGGGTGGGATTGTAATCGTCTACGGTTGAGACCCTCGCATAATCGGAATCAAACTTCACAAGGTAAGCTCGTTTGATTCTTAATTATACTTCGAGTCTCAACCGAAGACCCAGTCCCATTCCGTGTCCACATTAATTTTACGTGATTCCCGATCAGCAATACCATTATCCAAAGATTTAACATATGAAGCAAATTATGAATGTTTTTAAGTTCACACCACTGCCATATATTTCTTGCTATTTCATTTAGATGGGTATGTTGTATACCCCCCATTTGATTTATGTAGTTGATCACCGTTGTGTTATCTATTCTTAACAGTATATTGCAATTTCGAAGCTTAGAAGCGAATATTCTTAATCCATAAAACGCAGCTTTCAGTTATAAAATATTAATGTGCATACTAAGTTCTGATTCTGTCCAATTTCCGTGTGAACTTTTATCATCGCAAGTTATGCCCCAACCAGTGGTTGATGCATCACTGTATATTTTGAGCCAATAATCATTATTACGAATGCCCATGGAGTTTTTAATATTATTTCTCCACCAAAGGAAGTCTTGTTTCAATGAGTTTGACAGTATCATTATCCTGTTATAGTCATTAGAGCTACTCAGAGCTAGAAATTTTCCTTTTCAAATAATTTTGTATAAATCCATCCTTAACTGACGGCAGGACATGCAGAAGTCAGTAGCAAAGTACCTGATTGAACATTTAGTCAAATTTAAAAAAGTTCTATAGCTTTGTTTATGATACGATGTTTCTTCTCTTCAGGAAGATAAATAGTCATATCTACAGTATTGAAAATAAATCCTAAAAATTTACATTCTGTCCTTGACGTTACTTGACTTTTATTAAAGTTTATTACGAAACCCAAATATTGTAAAAGATTCCGTGTCTTGTTAATATTGTAGACACATTCAACATATGATTGTCAAATACATAGGAAATCATCTAAGTAATTAACTGAAATCAAACCTCGACCTCGTAGATACTGTAGAACAGGTTTTAACAGTTTGGTAAACACAAACGGGGCAGTACATAAATGGATGCGCCAATTGCGCTGGTTTGTTACAAATTAACAAATAAGGTGGCAAATTGATAGGCTAGGCGGTTAATTTTGGATAAGGGTGTAAAATGAAGGGCTTACCGGCCGATGTTCTCCCCGGAGCTCAGAGCAAAGCACAGCTTCACAATTATCACTTTATCACCACCGAAGATTAGCGAATTATCAAAGTTCTGATTATTTTTCCAGCGCACACGCGGCTAGTAGTAGGTTCGCACAGCCATTGACTTTACGTCACATCACGACTGTTATTAGAAAATATCACAGCACCTTTTATAGTCTTCTCGCTCACACCCATTAGATCGGCCAGTAATTATGACAAGGATGGAGCAGGAAAGGAGACCACCAGCGCGATGAACGAATAATATGACAATCGGTGTTGCCTGTATATAATACTTTACAATGTTGAATCCAGCTCAACCATTCCCCCCGGGATTGAAGGGATGCCTTCAAGAATTTAAGGCGTATAACACGGGAAATTTATACACTGTAGCATTGCTTAGTGCAATGCAATCAAATGTCTAACAACTAGCATTAACCTAACCTAACCTAAATGACTAAGCTGAACGAACTATTGGTTAGGTAATGGGCAAAGACGCACGACGGGACGCAAGTAAGATCCAGTCGTTGTTTTAACCCGAACGACGCGAGTGACCCCGGTAGAGTCGGGGAAGACTTCCTCTACAATACCTAAAGGCCAATGAAGCGGAGGTGAATTATCGGTAATAAGAATCACGACCGTGCCTACAGTGATCGGGTCCACCGTCGTGTTCCATTTGCGACGCGATTGTAACGTATGTAGATAACTCACTCTCCAGCGTTTCCAAAATGATTGTACTAATTTGTCTAATAACTCATGTCTAGCAACGATAGTTTTCTCGTCGATTTCCTCTGCAGGCAAGTATCGCAAAGGAGTGAGATTCAAAAAGTGTGCTGGAGTCAAAGCTAGTGGTTCAGAAGGGTCACTAGAGAGCGTCCTGCAAAGAGGTCTAGTATTCATCACCGATTCGACCTGAGTGAGCACAGTGCTCAACTCTTCAAACGAAAGGACAGTATCGTTTATGACGCGGTATAGGTGCGATTTTAGAGCCTTAATGTTCGACTCCCAGTTGCCGCCGAAGTGACTGGCTGCGGGAACATTGAGCGACCAGCCAATACGATTTTCCGCTAACAGGCGGCCGTATTCCGTTTTGTAGTACTTTGAACAAAGGAACTCGTGTAGTTCCGACAATTTACGCTTGGCACCTATGTAGTTCGTCCCGTTGTCGGAATAAATCCTACTTACCGGACCGCGTCTCGACAAGAATCTTTTAAAAGCGTTCATGAAACCAGCCGTGCTAAGGTCACCAACAAGCTCAATGTGTACCGCGCGAGTTGTCATACAGACGAACAAACATACATAAGCCTTGGTAGACCGAATCCCTCGACCGCGAGACATAGTGACCTTAAACGGACCAGCGTAGTCCGTGCCGGTGTGGACAAACGGTTTAGCGGATTGAACCACGCGGCAAGGTCTATGATCAGCCATCTCCGGAAAGCTTGGCTTAGGACGAAGGCGGAAACAGGGAATGCATTTATGAACCCTACTCCGGATCAAGTTGCGGGCGGAAAGAATCCAGTACTTCTGCCGCAGGATCGACATCAGCAGGTCGGGACCGGCGTGGCAATTTAATTTGTGTTGATACTCGACTAGCAGATTTAAAAGAGGGTCCTTACTTGGAAGCAAAATGGGGTATTTACCATTGTAGTCTAAATCCGAATTCGTTAAGCGTCCTCCGACTCTAATGAGTCCATCCTTGAGGAACGGCTTTAAATGCCGAAGAGTGGGGCTGCAATTCTTGCCTTCCCTAAGTCTGTCAATCTCAGCGGAGAAGTGAAAGCGTTGAAGCTCACGGAGAACAAACAATTCAGCGAAGTCGTAAGCCGACGCTGGCATGCGATATCCAATAGGCAAGAGTTTCACGAATCGACATATGTAAATTACTGTGCGAAGCAATTTACTCCAGGACGAAATACGATCGACCAATGAAAGGATAAGAGATCTCTCGATTGGTGCAGCGACGATCAGTGAAGATTTCTTCTCTTCGGGTGCTTCGGACACCGATGAAGGGTTAAATGAAATAACAGGCCACTGAGAAACGTCCCAGTGAGCCCATGAAGGACCGCTGAACCAAAGCGGATGGTTGATTATTTGGCCAGGTGTGAGGCCCCGAGATAGACAATCCGCAGGATTGTCTGAACCAGCTACGTGGTACAAATCCTTTGGAGATAAATCTCCCTGAATCCTCGACACTCTGTTGGCCACGAAGGTGTTCCAACGATGGGGTGACGAATGCACCCAACAAAGAGCGGTAGTCGAGTCTGAAAAAGCGAATATGTTACGAACCGCAATGCGATCTCGACAAAACGTTATGACATTTTTTATAAGCTGCGCTAGCACAAGAACAGCGCACAGTTCAAGCCGAGCGAGAGAGACCACTTTCTTAGGAGAGACCTTTGATTTAGCGGTTATCAACCTAACGATATTATTATCGCTATTTTGAACGTGGAAGTAAACCACTCCCCCATAAGCCTTCTCACTGGCGTCAGCGAAAGCCAAGATAGTGACCACACTATCGGCGACGATCCCAATGTGACGTGGGATTTTTATATTACAGAGCAAAGGAAGCTCTTCCTTAAAACGAGTCCACAGTCGGACTATATCTTCAGGTGGGGTATCATCCCAGTCGCATTCGCACAGCCACAGCTGTTTTATTAGAAGTTTAGCGTACAGGACGACGGGCGCAACAAATCCCATGACGTCCCATATCTTAGCGACAAACATGGTACGCTTAGTGCAACTCTGAGCGGGAGCATTGACCTTCATACAGAAGTGGTCCGACGCAGATGACCAGCACAAGCCCAATACCTTATGCTGATCAGATCCATCAAATTCCTTGACAGCTGGTAGGCGATGCGAGGGGGGTATCGAATCCAGAACGGCTTGGGAATTACTGGTCCATTTGACCAGTTCAAATTGACCTGCCTTCATTAGGCCGATCATTTCCAAAGCGGTGGAAACGCCCTGGTCTTCCGTGGGAACGGAGTGGACAAAATCATCCATGTAAAACCCCGCTGCGACTATATTCCTGGCCTGAGGGTAAGAGCCACCCTCGTCCTCTGCCAGCTGCTTAATAGTACGCAGCGCATGAAAGGGGCTTGACTTAAGCCCAAAAACGACACGATTAAATTCATAAACCTGTAAAGGTTCCTGAGCTGAAAAGCGATATAAAATGCGTTGGAAACGTCGATCAGCCTCTCTGATTCCAATGCTTAGAAACATTTGACGAATGTCAGCGGAAAGCGCGATCAAAAATAAACGAAAACCAATTATAATATTGAACAAGTTCCCTTGTAGGTTCTGACCACCGTACAAGAGATCATTAAGCGAAACGTGGGTGGTAGTTTTACAACTACCATGCAGAACAACACGAAGTTTGGTTGTGACCTTGTCCTCTCGGATCACACCATGATGCGGAATAAAATACGAAACTTCGGAAGAATCCGAATTTGTAAGGGAAATGTAACCCTTTTCCAAATATTCGAGGATGACACCGTCATACGCGGCCTTTAGTTGAGGAGAAGCTTGCATTTTTCTCTCCAAGCAATAAAACCGGCGTTCACTGGCTTGGCGCGAATTACCAAGGGACTCGACATCACCCTTGAAAGGCAAAGCTAACACGTATCGCCCGTCGTTATCCCGAGCGGTAGTACGGGTGTAAAACTCCTCACACAACCTGTCATCCGGGCTTAATACTGGAGGAACGTTCACCTCTTCTAATTCCCAGAATTTCCGGACAGCTGCGTCCAACGGATCCGCGGTACAGCAGTACGAGACGGTCGAGCTGCTGACCGCACGGACCGGTGCTTTACCTACGATAACATAGCCAAGGACGCTTTCCCAAGCGATCGGCGAAACACTCGAAGACCGTCCCTGAACCTTATTTGATAAGAATAAATGCGGGAAAATTTCAGCACCGATTAACACTTCAATCGGTTCTGGTGCAAAGTATCTATCGTCTGCCAACGGTAAATTTTTGAAATTAGTCAAAAGCGAAGTATCAACCGAGGCGGTTGGCAGACGTTCAGTAATTTTATCAACTACTAATGACTCGACGTCATATTTTATATTTCGATCGAAACGAGAATGAATTTTAAATTCTGCGGAACCCTGTATTGCTTTACTCGAGCCCCCTATTCCCTTTACGGTAGAACAAGCAGGTCGTTTATTCATATTCAAACCAAGGCGCTGACAACAATCGCGAGTTATAAAGCTGCTCTGGGAGGCGCTGTCAAGTAAAGCCCGAACGACATGCTCATTTCCACGAGTGTCTACAATAATTATGCGCGCTGTGCCTATTAAAACGGTCATAGGTCCTCGTAGCGAAGGGTTATCCTTATTGAGGACGTAGGACAAAGAACACAACGCGACATCTGTGCGCGCGGGAAGCGTCGAGTCACTCGTCTCCGCCCGATCAGCTGATCGCGCCGGCGGTGGCGAATGCGAGCGTGCTGCGCTCGAATGCGAATCCCTATTATCGGGGCGGCTGCCGAAGCATAACAGAGTATGATGCTTGCGAGAGCATCTTTTACACTTAGACGTAGAACTACATGCTGATAAACGATGACCACCACTTAAACAATTTATACATAAATTATTGGACTTTACGTATTCGAAGCGTTTATTTGGCTTATAATTATTAAAAACCTTACACTTATAAACGAAGTCATGAGTTTCGTTGCATAGAACGCAAGCGGCGGCTTCCGAGCTAGCCGTGTAAGCGACTGTGCTAGTCTTACGATCGAAAGGTTTCTTGTTGATGGCCTTAGCAACAGATGATTGCGTACATTCCAACACCCTTATGTGATCCTGCACGAAACTAACTAAATTAGAAAACGAGGGAATCTCAGAACAGTTAGACCCTAACTTATAGCTAGATTCGAACGTACGCGCGGTATCTGAATCGAGTTTTTTAGTAGCGATATATAACAACATAAAGTCAGCGAGGTCGCTTAGCTTCAAGTTTTTTAAGGCGGCCGCTGACGTAGCGAATTTATCTAGAAATAATTCCAAACTACTTGGAGTACCTGACGAGATGGGTTTAAACCCAAATAGTTGGTCTAAATATGAAGTGGCCGACCGCCGTTTATCTTCATATCGTTTGCAAAGCGATTCGAAAATAAGTGGGTAATTGTCAGCTGATAAATTAAGCCCAGAGCACACTGCACGAGCCTTATCTGACAACTTCCCTATTAAATAATATAATTTCTCACTGCTGGTCAGTGAGTTATTATTATGTACGGTGTTACGAAAGCTCGCAATGAATATCGGCCAATTTTTAATATCTCCGTTAAATTCGGGAATTTCAATTGGTGGTTTAGAGGTATGCGGAACAGGGTGTAAAGTCCCGCAAACCTCCGTTGAAAAGGGAGGATCCTCCGACCAGACGGGTGTTGTGTCTGGTCCGGGCAACTGCCCAATAGTTGATTTCGGGCTGTTGTATATGTTCAAATCGCGCGGAGAACTCTGCTTGCGCGATGTAGGAATTTTGCTGTTCTAGTTCGTATGTAGCGTCATAGATGTCGCTACATCACTCCCCTCCAGAGATCGGAGATCGATTGTTCTCTTCTCGATGAGTCGTTCATACGTGATGCTTGCCGGGCCAGTGGAAGGCTGGTTCCAGTGAGTCGGAACCGGAAGAGGCGCATAGTTCACGGTGAGTCGGAACTGTCTGCGGTGATGATATCCCAGTGAGTCGGGATGATGCTGCGGGCTCCAGTGAGTCGGAGTACTGCTGCGGGCTCCAGTGAGTCGGATCGGTGCGTCGTTTCGTTGTCGGCGTTATCGTTGTCGGCGTATCGTTGTCGGCGTATCGTTGTCGGCGTATCGTTGTCGGCGTATCGTTGTCGGCGTATCGTTGTCGGCGTTATCGTTGTCGGCGTATCGTTGTCGGCGTTATCGTTGTCGGCGTATCGTTGTCGGCGTATCTTTGTCGGCGTATCGTTGTCGGCTGGCTGTATGACTCGTTGCTGAAGAGCTTGGAGGAAGTGATGATGATGACGTCACGCTGGAGTAGCTGCACGAAGGCTGCGCTGACGTTCATAGTCGAGGGTCACCATTTTAGAGGTATGCGGAACAGGGTGTAAAGTCCCGCAAACCTCCGTTGAAAAGGGAGGATCCTCCGACCAGACGGGTGTTGTGTCTGGTCCGGGCAACTGCCCAATAGTTGATTTCGGGCTGTTGTATATGTTCAAATCGCGCGGAGAACTCTGCTTGCGCGATGTAGGAATTTTGCTGTTCTAGTTCGTATGTAGCGTCATAGATGTCGCTACAGTGGCAATCGCAGCGACTGTTTGACCTCACTATGAGGCCGAATTTGCAGTTTTTTCTCGGCACGCCTTATTCGGCCTAGCAGGTCTCCAAACGAGGAAAGTGCCTGATAATTGATGACATAATCGGGATTTAATTTAATCTCATGGGCTACGATATCGTCCAGCACTCTTTCAAAATCCACACGCATTGTATCTACAGTTTCAAAATCGCAAAGGAATGATTCTCTATCGAATTCCTCTGATTCGATATTTTTAGCTTTATCACAAATACCTTGCATGCGAGAAAATATATTATCTCTTTTAGCTATAAGCTTTCTTAAAGTAGGATCAGTGCGAGACATGATTGTAGCCTATTAATCCACGAAACAATTATAGAGAAACAGGTGTTGTAAGTACCTGTTATATCCACAGGCCGACTGTGCGTGGTCGGTAATTCAATAAATTGAACTAACGGGTTAGTTAATATTTAACTACTATACGCGAGGGGGGTGAGCGACACCCTACTAGTACGATTACTAGTCAGTATTACGAAATTTGCAATCGAAAAAATAAATATGCGTTTGGCGTTAATTCGCTCAGTGTGAATCAAGCCTTAGAACGATATTTTACGAACAAAGAACAAAGAGATATAGATGTACCCACTTATTGCAATAATGAGTGGTGGATTCGATATTCCTAATGTTATAAATAGAACTATAGGATTATCATGCGAACTACAACAATATATATGTATATATAGCTACGACAAGTATATACCGTGCCTTATATGGCCCGGTATTTACGCGGGACGAGCGAACGTAACTAAATATTTCGATATTTTATTAAAGTACCCTCACTTAGATACTTATGCGGTTACTACGAGAATGTTCGATATACCTAGACTTCGATAAATCTAGGGAATGGCTGGCTGGATGCAATATCCGGTTCGAAGGACCAAAATGGATGCGCCAATTGCGCTGGTTTGTTACAAATTAACAAATAAGGTGGCAAATTGATAGGCTAGGCGGTTAATTTTGGATAAGGGTGTAAAATGAAGGGCTTACCGGCCGATGTTCTCCCCGGAGCTCAGAGCAAAGCACAGCTTCACAATTATCACTTTCTCACCACCGAAGATTAGCGAATTATCAAAGTTCTGATTATTTTTCCAGCGCACACGCGGCTAGTAGTAGGTTCGCACAGCCATTGACTTTACGTCACATCACGACTGTCATTAGAAAATATCACAGCACCTTTTATAGTCTTCTCGCTCACACCCATTAGATCGGCCAGTAATTATGACAAGGATGGAGCAGGAAAGGAGACCACCAGCGCGATGAACGAATAATATGACAATCGGTGTTGCCTGTATATAATACTTTACAATGTTGAATCCAGCTCAACCACATATACCAAAGGGGAGAACGTTAAATTGGTATAGTTGTGAATCCCATTCAAAACGTAATTTCTTCCTATCATGAGTATTTACAGGGATTAAAAAATAGGCGTCCTTTAAATCTAATGTTGCCATAAAATTATTTTTATCTAATAACCTTAGTGCTGTTCTGTAATCTTCCATTTTAAAATGTTCAAGTTGAATAAATCTATTTAGATTTTTAAGGTTCAAAATAAAGCGATGATCACAGTTAGCTTTTGGTAATGTAAATATGGGTGATATAATCACACTAATATTATAAAGGCGAAAGTTTGTGAGTGTGTATGTTTGTTACTTCTTCACGCTAAAATGGCTGGACAGATTTGGATGAATTTTGGTATGTAGATAGCTTATACCCTGGATTAACACATAGGCTACTTTTATCCTGGTTTATGCGGGTGAAACCGCGGGGCGCAGCTAGTTATCAATAATCTTGTATTCCGACATCGATTTATGGGAATTTTGGGGAGGAATAGTTTGTACAGGTTCTTGTTCAAACGGTATACTATAGCCTCTTACCCACGATAATACTATAGGATCACTGGTTATACGAAACCAGTTATGATAAAAATATTGCAATCTACCTGCGAGTTCTACCTTGTCAAATGATGTCAGCTTCTCCTGGTCCTCTGGCGCACCGAGCTGGTCCTGTTCTGGCGGTAAGAGTCTGGGCGGCGATCCCGCGGCGCTGCAGCTGGCCTCCATGGAGCGGGGTTCCGACGCGGCTGGTCGGCTGCTGCTCGCGGAACCCCCCTCGCGTTTCAAGCCCCCTCACCCCTTGGGTATTGTGTTGTCAGAGGCTTATACGGAGCGTGCTAAGTAGTCTTCATCTCCAGACCAGAATTAGAGATTACTTTTGTTGATTTGAGATGTTCAGAAAGGTTGAAACCGAATAAGTATTGATCAATCTTTGTGTTCTTTACGATTTCTCGAGTCTCCTTATTCAAATTGTTAATGACGGCATATCGCCTCGACTGTGACTCTCTATAATGACAGTCAAACAGGAGTCGTCCAGCGTCACTTAATGGTCTTATAATTCCCTGTGCTTGTGGTAATGTGTCTTTAGAAGCGGACAAAGCCCAATTAAGGATAAGGACTATACCTATAGCAGTTAAGTAGCTAGATATTTGATTCTGCTTGAACAGAACTTTTTTAATATTAAGGGCCGCCTCAATTACTAGGTTATGTTTTGGTGCATTCATACTACTACAGTTTTCTGCCGGTAAGTATTGTTTCATCAATTCCAATTTGACTTCTTTAGGTAACCCATTACCTAAAGTACGAGTATGTGCCCATCTAGCAACAATATCCTTTTGTAAATCCTACCCATGTTCCTTCTAGGGAGATGGATCTTCACCGAGCATCATTAAAATTTCAGGGTCAAGTACCTCTTCAGTTTTCTCAGCATCTGTGGGCACCAGAGTTATCGCTTCCTCAGCAACAGACGGTACGATCAGTTCCGAAAGTGCCGGTCGTCGTCTCGCGGCGCCCGAAGCCCCTGGCGTCTCCTGCGGCGGCTGCTGCGCGACGAGAGCGCTAGGGCGACTCTGCTGTTGTTGAGTCTCCCTAACGTATGCCACCTCCCTCTTCGCGAGCATTACTGCTACGCAGAAGGAGGAGACGGCTTCCCATTCCCTCTCGCTCCGTACCATGGCCTGAACCAGGGCACGGCGCAAGAGGTCGCTGCCGCCTATCGCATCCACGAGGACACGGCGGTGCTCTGCCCAAGCGGGGTAAACCTCCACCGTATGCTCCACCGTGTCCTCTGGGCGATCCTCGCAGTGGAAACACCCAGGGGTCACCTCCGCCTTGATCCGAATCAGGAACCTCCCGAAACAGTCATGTCCGGTGAGGACGTGCTTCAGGCGGAAGGTGAGGGCGCCGTGGCGCCTCTCCAGCCACTCCTCAAAGAGGGGCATTACCGCCGCAATGGTGGCGTACCCAGCGCTGGGTTGCGACAGTCGCTCTCTCCATGTCACCAATGAGATCCTGCCGGAGCTCTGTCCGCCGAGCCGCGAGGTGTCGCGGCAACGGAGTTTCGCCCCGGCGTTTTGCCTCCTCGCGCCACTCATACAGGTGCGCAAATCATCATTATCCTTAGATCGCGAAAGCTTTCGTTTTCCCATTTTAAACTTTGATGTCCCTGTAAGGCTATAAACAAACTAAAAATCGTGTAAACGATAATAATTTTTGCAGTGTGACTCCGACAACACAAAAATACGTACCTAATTAATAATGGGCGAGAGCGACAGCGCCGCAGTTATTTATGTGTAGAAAAAAAAAAGAATATTTACAAAACTTCCGACAGTAAAAAATAACTACAAAGTTCCAAACAAGTTTGTGCCATGAAATCAATAATTGAACGAAAATAACTGCCACCAACTGCATTAGACTGCTTGAAAAGTAACTTGTTTGGAAGTTTTTCGTTGTTTTTTATAGTCGGATTTACTGAAAATATTCGATTTTTTTACACATTTTTTTTTGCTTTACCTATAATTATGTTTGTAACAAAAAGCTTAGAAGTTAAATTTGACTCACTTTCCGTTTGTACATTGAGCTGAAATTTTGTATACATGTTTAGTATGGATGACAATGCATAACTATGCATTGTTATCCAACAATTAGTTAGTTAACTAAGTGACGTCATTCTAAATCCAATATGGTGGACTCCTAAAGATGGCGGAGGTTCTTTTTTATACATTCCCATGAGATAAGTATCAAATGAAAGGGGTTTGCAGAAATACGAAAAATAAAATGACGTCACTCAAAAGCATGTTTTAAAGTTCTTTTAAACTTTAATATTACTAGCATGAGGTATAACAAATGCCTGTTATTCTCAGGTTGTAGCCATCATGAAACACAGATTCCGGGAGGGAACTCCACTCCTTAGCTGTACGCGCAATTAATGTGTTTCTTAAATTAGATGTTCAATAACTCCTGGAGAAACTGGTTTACTATTGAAGAAAATACTTAAACTAACTGTAATTAAAACAAAAACTCCTAACTATATGAAACTTAAAATCTGGCGTCAAAAAATGCCTCCGCGTCGCAGTCTACTGGAAGTGTGCCCAAAACACTGGTGGCATTGCCACGTTGTATGGCAATGCTTAACCTCTGGCCGAGGAAAAAGCCAGCCCTTAGGTCACGCGAAGTGTCAAAAAGGTGTTTAGATAGATCTTTAAATAATAAATGAGCACTTGGACCCCACGGCCTAAGGGTTTCAACCCCAAACGGTTCTAAAATGTAGCCACCAACGAGGTTTATATATTTCCGCCGCTTGAGGTTCCCCGCAACCGCAGCGGCAGCACCGGCACAGCACGAGGAACTAGGAAGATGAGATGGTGCAAGAGTATCGACATATGTAGCGTCCCACACTTAAGGCCTACCCATCTTCCACGGAAATAACGACATGCCTTCCGGTCTTTTACCATGGTCGCGAGCCTATTGAAGTAGTTCATCTTCACGCGTATATTACGTGGATGACAACAATTTAAGCATCACATAGTGTGTAACGGAAAATGTGATCATATTTTAAAAATAGCGTCAGTCCATGGAAATGAACAGGTTTAACTAAGAAAGTAATAGTCACTTCCAAAAACAAAATTGGTTTTCTGCCTTTCCATACAAAGTTATCTTCATTAAAATAAGTATTATTAAAATAGGTATTATTTAAATGGACAGAAACAGTTTTTACCCGACTGCCCCAGAAGGTGGGCAATGTTTTTCGAGAGAACGTATTATGTATTTAAAATCAACACCTTTCCATTACACCCTTTCTTTCTGATAAATCTCATTAAAAAATCTAAGTATGGTCATGGTTTTCATTAACTGACTGTAGTACACTACTTTTATTAATACCATGAAAACCGTCACCTTGAGGTGGGACCTGTAATGTACAGCGGAGTCGGTGGAACAGCATGTAATCCTTTAGTTCTCAGGTATCACTACAAGGGTACTGTGTCCAGTCGACTACCGACAGGTACCCGCGTAGATCACCTGGGATTGGGTTGTTCCACTTGGGACTTTGTGAAGTCAGATATATTAATTCTTCACCCCTTTTGTTTTGACAATAATACCCAGTAAATTGAATATCCTTGTTTCAACAACAACAAAGTTGTGGACTTCTTTATACTCATGTGTGACGTAGGGAGGCTACGTGGGAAGTGAAAAAAAAGACAACACGTACCTCGGTCAACATTAAAAATATATACGAGTATATTGTAAAGAGAAAGGGCGTGGGAAGGTTTGCAGTCACATATTTCGGCACTCCCTGGGAGGTGGCACGGTACTATCCTGGCTCAACCTGGTGACGGATGACTCGGGGGAGCCACGTTGCGTTCGCCCCGGAGATGTTGGCCGGCAGGTGGTAGCGCCGGCTCGTAGGGTCGACACGAGCCAGGAAGAATCAGCCGGCAGGTGGTCGAGCCGGCTCGGAGACTTCAAGCGGGCAAATAACCACCCGGCGTGGAGCGAGCCGACGTGGTAAGTGGCCTAGTGGGGACAGCACGAGGCACTGCGGCATAATGGCCGCGATGGAGGACGATGTATGTGCGTGCTCGGAGCGTGGGGCTCCAAATCTTCCTCCTCCATGTTCGGTTTTGATCTGAGCGCTTGGACCTGGGACTCGGAATCAGTGACTCCGAGCGTGCGACTCCGAATCCGGATCTGGGACCCTGGAAAATAATTTCCAGCGTGTCTTAAGGATGGCTGATAATGTTTTCCGCTGATTCTGACACTCATGACAGGCATGAGTAAAGCGGCTGTACGTGCGCTAGTAAGTGTGGTTGTCAAAATCAGACGGAGTTTACAAAGGTGTGGTGAAAAAACACGATGACATGCACATTTGACCGTATCAGCAGGGCACGCACAAGTCAAGATGCGCATAGCAAAGGCCTCATAAAGTTAACCACGCGGAAGGCGTGATTACAATAATACGACAGTTTTATTGTAGGTTATGAACCTTGATTTTACAATGCAAAGAAAAGAAAAATGCAAGACATAGGAAAAACATATTCTGGAAAGAAGCCTCAGAAGTGTTCGAAAGAACAAGAGAAAGTGAATCCACCGCCAGCAGTTGGAACAAAAAAGAAAAAGGACTCCACGCTGCCCTGGCGGCCCTTTATATCTACGCCGTCATTGACAGATGTCAACGAATCCAAAGACAATAGTATTGTCAGCAAACTAATATTGTCCATGACTTTTCAAAATTGAGTTTTTGGCTTTTAGTCTCTGTGGTTTTTTTCCGTATGTTTATTTTTAATTGAGATTGTAACGCCACTACGATACACATGGAATTCACATCAGAAATGGCAGAAGCACGTCCCATCTGGTGTCGGGTGCTTTCAGGTCACGTGGGGCGGGGCGTGAACTTTTGCTCTTAAAGGGATTGATATTTCTCCCTGACATAAGTGAGAGATTTTGGGGTTTGTAACACCTCCAACCTTAAGATGATAAACAATTTACTTGTCTGACTGTACATACAATTTAATAAACACTGAAGATTGAAATTTCGAAGGGGTAAGCCGTTGCAGTTTCATCCCCAGTTCGGGTAAAGTGTTTCTTGGTTTTTATTTGACTGCAAGTCAACAAGACCTGAACAATGAACGCATTAAAAACATAATGAGCCTTTTCAAGGAAGACATTGGAGATGTTATGGAAACCAGAACAATTGGACATCAGTCTCCAATACTAATTACCCCTTGGACCACCAGGAGCGAGAAAGTTCTAGCAAACAAAGACAAAGAGCCGTTAGCGATCGTGGCAGTATAAAAGACCCAGACACCAGAGGAACGGGGGAATCTCTACTTAGCATTCGTCGTGGTAACACTAAGTTTAAGTGATAAATTGTGAAGTCTAAGATAAAACAGTAATATTGTGAATACAAGTTAATAAATTATTTTTTAAAAGTGAATCCGTTTGAAGTATTTTGACTGGCGCCCAACGTGGGGCCCAGCTAAAAAGTGAAAGTGTTATAAAGTTCAAGGACTTTTGAGGCAAAAACCTCCAAGTTCGCTAAAAAAAACTTCGCGTGACTTTTAAGTCTTAAAAACTGGGCAACCTACCAAATAAATAAGTCAGAATAAAGTGAAGAAATGCTGATTCTCCGCGCTGCAACCATCTGCGTTCTGTAAGCACCGAGTAGCATTATCCTATCCAAAATTCCACTCCTTAGATCTCCGAAATTTGTGTATACACCTATGACTAGTGTAAGTAGAGACACCGACCCACTTCCTAAAAATAATATGGAGGGTAAACAAGGCTACGTACCACTAAGTGTACCTAGTACATCACAAGTTCCATTGTCACAGCCACTGATATCACCAGTGCAGTTCACAATCGATCCAAATAAGTTCATTAATTTTGTCCCCACATATAATGGTGACCCATTTACCATTTACAATTATTTAAATAGCGCTAAGCAATGGCTACAAGCCGCAGGAGGCAACACGCCTCAAAATGTAATGTTATTGTTAACCAAACTTGAAGGAAGGGCTGCAGTAATAGTCTCTATGATTAACCATGCCTTTAGTTGGGATAACATAGAAACCACCCTGAAAGCAGAGTGTGCAGATAATAGGGAACTTAATACCTTACTAGTAGAGTTATCAAATGTAAAAAAGAAAACTACTTATAAAGAATTAATATTTGAATTTAAACAAAAGTTATTTTTTATTAAAAGTAAGTTAACTGATAAGCACGGCATAGCCAGACAAGATCTTATAGATGAGATCATGGAGCCCTATATTAGTACCGCACAAAATACTTTAAGAAATAGCTTACCATACCATGACCAAATATATGTTAGTAATTGTAACTTTAATGAAACAGTTACAAGGATATTACAACTAGAAGCAGAAGGGAGATTCGATAATATAAAACAAAAATTTTCTAACTATTTACCTGCTCCTCGTGTTATAAATCAAATACAACCTCAACAACAATGGAGCGTACCGCAAAATAAACCGACACAATACATTAACACCCAATTTCATCCTCAACAATCGCATTCGCAACAACAGAAAATGAACACTCAGTTTACAAACAGACCTTTTTATCAAACTAAACACACCTGGATTCCAAATCCAAATAACGTATTCCAAAGACCTCCACATCCACAATTTCAACAGTATAGAAATAGTTTTCCACCACAACCACAACCACAACGGTCTCCTATACCAAAGTCAGAAGACGTAACAATGAGGACCGCTACCCAATTAAAACCAAACCAAATCAATTTAGGAAAAGGTTTTGTAGCAAAAGAATTATATCATCACTCCGACGAATCGGAAGTACCAAAACTCAGTGAAAATGATTGCTCTCAAACTACCGATCAAAATATCTCCGAAGAGAATTACTATGTAGTGGTAGAAGAAAATTATTATATTCCTGAGGAAAACTGTTTCCAGGTTCCCGAAGAAAGTCAGGATTTTCACAAGGGGTTAGATTTAAACAAAACATTATAGAATTTAATCATGTAAAATCATATCTACCATATTTTGTAACGGAAAACCCTAAACTAAAAATACTAATAGATACAGGAAGTCAACGTTCATTTATAACACCAACAGCACAAAAATTATACTTTCCTGAATGTAGAAAGCCAGAAAAATTCACGGTTAGAACTTCACATGGAGTAACAACTCACAATGGCGTAATAGAAACTCCATACTGGTGTAGATATTTCGGAAAAGATGGCGGACCGATGAAATTTTATATTTACCAATTTAGTGATAAGTATGACGTTTTAATGGGTACTGAAATGATTGAACAAATTAATGCAAAAATAGATTTAAAAGAAAGAAAATTAAGTATGCCAGAACGAGAATTACTTATTTTTCACATGACGGATGATAATAATTTAAATATCAAAGAACTTTGTGATACGTATCGAGATTTATTTACAGAAAGCATCACGAATAGCGCAACGACCAAAATTAAACATCATATCAATTTAATTCATGACGAACCCATTTATCAAAGACCATTTAGGTTACCGCAAATTCAACAAGAAGAAATAAAAAAACAAATTAATACGTTATTGAGTGAAAATATAATTCGCCCCTCGGAATCGCCATGGGCCTCACCTGTACATATCATACCAAAAAAAATAGATCAATCTGGAATACAAAAATGGAGAATGGTAATAGACTATAGGAAGATAAATGAAAAGACTAAATCAGATAAATTTCCTTTACCTAATATAGATGAACTATTTTCAAAATTACAAGGTAATAAATATTTTACTAATCTGGATTTAACTTCAGGTTATCATCAAATTAAAATGGATGAAGCTTCTATAGAGAAAACTGCCTTTAGTACGCCTGACGGTCATTATGAATTCTTAAGAATGCCATTTGGATTAAAGAACGCACCAGCAACCTTCCAAAGAATGATGAATAACGTATTGAACAAGGAAATCACTAGAAATATATGTCTTGTTTATTTAGATGACATAATAATTTATTCTAAAACTAAACAAGAGCACATCAATAGGCTACAGCAAGTTTTTGAAGCATTACGAACAGCCAACCTTAAAGTGAATAATAATAAATGCGTTTTTATGGAAGAAGAGATTGAATTCCTAGGTCATGTGTTAAATAAGGATGGGTTAAAACCGAATCAAAAAAAAATTGAAGCCATACAAAAATTCCCTATTCCAAAAACTACTAAAGAAATCAGAGCATTTTTAGGTTTAATAGGGTACTATAGGAAATTTGTACCGAATCTAAGTAAAATAGTCAAACCCCTTACAGAATTTACAAAAAAGGATGCCACTATAGATATACATCAGAAAAGTTATATTGAAGCAATACACACTTGTAAACATTTATTAACTAACGCACCTATCTTAGCTTTCCCGGATTTTAATAAAGCTTTCATTATTACTACCGATGCATCTGACATAGCATTAGGAGCCGTATTAAGTCAAGAAGGTCATCCGATAGCTTATGCATCTAGGACTCTAAGTAAAGCCGAACAAAAATATAATACAACTGAAAAAGAATTATTAGGAATACTTTGGGCTGTAACACAATTTCGACCTTATATTTACGGAAGAAAATTCACATTACGTACAGACCATAAAGCATTAATATGGTTAGCTAAATTAAAAGAACCTAATCAGCGATTAACTAGATGGAAATTAAAATTACAAGACTATGATTTTACTATAGAACATGTGAAAGGTAAAGATAATTATGTCGCCGACGCATTAAGTCGCGTAGAAATTCATCACACTGATGGTGACTCATTAGACGTAAATTTAGAAGAAGATGTGGCATTAACAAATTCCAATATAAGTAATTCTTCAAAAGACGAATCACTTGAAAACTTAAGACTACCTAACAATGATTTAAATAGTAGTCAGCAGGGTACTGTACATTCTAATCAAGAAGATAGTGATGAGGGCATCCCTATAATAAATGCATATCCACCCAAAAGATTAAGACGTGTAATATTCGAATACGCACCATACAAGAAAGCAAATAGAGAAAACGGAATTTGGTATTTTTATGTCCCACCGAATAATGAAGAAGAGATTATAAAAGAATTCATGTTGGAGTATTTACCCCAAGAAAAATATGCTTTCATAATCCCTAATGACGATTTATATTATAAAGTATCTGAAACTTATCGTAAATATTTTGATCACTCAAAGTTTAAACCAATGAGGTTCACAAAAAGTCTTGTAGAAATTTATGAAAAGGAAGAACAATTAAGACTAATCAAAGAATACCATTTAAAAGATAATCGACACCCTGGAATTGAAAGTTTATATAAACAGTTAAAAGAAAAATATTATTGGGAAAATATGAGGAAAAAAATAAAAAAATATATTCTTCAGTGTAGTCCTTGTCAAAAAGAAAAATATAATAGACATCCAAACGTAACATTAGCTATTGAAACCGAAACGCCCTACGAACCAATGGAAGTCTGGCACATAGATTTCATGTCTTTAGAAAAACAGTGGTACTTAACGATGATAGATAAGTTTTCTAAGTATGCTATAATAAAACCAGCAGAAAAAAGTAAAGTTTGCGATACACTATCGGAAATATTCTCATTAATAGGAACACCTAAGAAAATAGTACATGATGGTGAACAATCATTTTGCAGCGAAATAATAACTGAATTATTTAAAACGTATGATATTACTAATCACACCACTTCTCCACAACATCATAAGTCAAACTCAGACGTGGAAAGATTACATAGTACGATTCAAGAGCTATACAGGTTACAAAGAGACACAGGTTTAAATCAAAATCAAAAGATCTATTTTATAACACATGCTTATAATAACACCAGACATAGTGCCATAAATAAGACTCCTTTTGAAGTCCATTTTGGAAGAAAACCGAAACTGCAAAATTTCGATAACCTTAGAGTAGTAATTCAAAACTATACAACACAACAAAAACAATTTGTAAGTCAATTAAACCAAAATGTTCATGATTTATTACAAAAAGAAAAACAAAAACGCAACGATCGAATTAATAAAAGAATTCGACCATCGAAAGCTTTTAAAGTAGGAGATAAGGTATATTTAAAAAATAGTAAAGCAGAAAGACATAAAACAAATGCTAGATATGTAGGTCCATATAATATACTAGCTTGTGAACCACACAATAAATACAAATTAAGTAATGGCAGAATATATCATGAAGAAGAGCTTATTGTTACAGAATCTTCATTGTCATCGGACACAAGTTCCGAAGATTAGAGTCAAATGAACATGTGATATTAGTGGAAATGCAACCCACTCGTATTATTGAAGGAAGATGGACAATTATCCATATGTTAGAAATAAGGCCTATATCAGAACATACTAATGGACTTAAGAATACTGTAACTAGAATTTTGTCACAATCTAATTTTAAGAATGAAGATGTGAAACATATATATAATCGCATTAACGTTATTTTAGATCATGTAACCGAAATATGTAATCATTTAGATATACAAAGTAGAACTAAAAGAGGTTTAATTAATGGTTTAGGTTCAATTATAAAAACCATTACAGGAAACCTGGATCAGGATGATCTAAGTAGTATTCAAAAGGATTTAGAAACTTTAAGAATAGCATATAATAAACAAATATCCATAACAGACGAAACTTTAGAAGAATACAATAGTCAAATTAAAAAAATTGTTAATGTTCAAAATTTATTAGATAAACAATATACACAGATAACAAATTTTAAAGCTCATCAAAAGGTAGCTTTAGAGATACTGTTTCAAGCTCAAACCTTACAGGATATAGCAGAAAGATTGTCGACAGCTATCACTTTTGCTGAACACCATATGTATCATTATAGTATAATACAATCTCACATTTTACAAGATACTATTAATAAAATTAATAAAGATGTGATGATATCTAATAATGTAAATGATATCGAACCTTTTATAAATGTAAATAGTAAAATAATTGACCATATTGTATACTTTATAATAGAAATACCTTTAGTTAAGCCACAGGTATATAATACAAGAAAAATTGTTCCCATTATCCAAAATAAACCAACCTGCACCTATCCTATAATGCGAAAAGTTACGTTAGCATACACCGAGTTGGAAATATATGAAGTAGAAGATTGCACAACGTTAACGGAAATAATTTGTAAAGAAAGCATTAGACAAACGTCAACCTGTGAAACCGAGCTTCTACGAAACAAATCTACTGAAAAATGTATCACAGTTCCAATAAAGTGTCCAACGGAAGAAATACAGGAGATATCTCCAAAGGCGATATACATGTATTTCAACAAAACTACTGAAATAAAGATTAACTGTGGAAAAAACGAAGAAACATCATGGGCTAGAGGACCTTATTTACTGATAGGCGAGAACTGTGAAGTTAAAGTTGCAAATATAATAAGATTCAATACACAAGAATCACATGATAAAGTATTTATAACTAATCTAGAAATTAATCAAACTAAGGATACTCCTGAAATTGAATTGAATTACGATCCAATGAAAATCTCCGCGAAAGTAAAACATTTTAAACAAATAGAAGAATTAGCAACACAAGGAAAACATAACCTTATTCAGTATAGTTGGATATTATGTATAACTATACTTCTTGCTATTATGATTTTCTTCAAATTTCTTCAATCCAAGGCTTGGAAGAAGCCATGGACTTCCAAATTAAGGGGGAATAGTCAACAAGACCTGAACAATGAACGCATTAAAAACATAATGAGCCTTTTCAAGGAAGACATTGGAGATGTTATGGAAACCAGAACAATTGGACATCAGTCTCCAATACTAATTACCCCTTGGACCACCAGGAGCGAGAAAGTTCTAGCAAACAAAGACAAAGAGCCGTTAGCGATCGTGGCAGTATAAAAGACCCAGACACCAGAGGAACGGGGGAATCTCTACTTAGCATTCGTCGTGGTAACACTAAGTTTAAGTGATAAATTGTGAAGTCTAAGATAAAACAGTAATATTGTGAATACAAGTTAATAAATTATTTTTTAAAAGTGAATCCGTTTGAAGTATTTTGACTTGCAGTTGAGCCCAAAAGAAGGGTTATATTTTTCCAAATCAACTTTCCGTTCGTCCGGAGTCTAGATTTATTAAAAAAGATTTTTTAGGGTTCCGAAAGTCCAAATGAAAAAACAGAACCCTTATAGGATCACTCGTGTATACGGACAGACCATCCGTCTGTCACAACCAATTTGCTCCGAATCTGCTGGACCGATAGGATTGAAAGGGGAAGGCACAAAAAATGCCTGAAACAGACAGAAACTACTAATAGTCCTTAATTCTATTGAGAATAAAATAGGTATAATGCAATAATTCTTAAGTTTGTAAAACTAGCGTAAAAATATAACGATCATTAAAAATATTTCACTTGATATCCGCTTATTTATATATGGAGGTCGTGTTTATTTGACATGAGCAGTAATGTCAAACTGTCACTAAAGCAAAGGACATGTGGTTCATACAGCCTAGATACGTTTTCTATTTAAAAAATAATTAATTTGAATTAATATTGACAAGTACATATTATTTTAATTAGACTTACGGTACATATAGATCAAATAATACTAAATTTATGATAACTGTGCACTAAATGTATAAAATAGTTCCATATGGATTATTTGATGATTCCTCTTTGGCTGAATGTAACTTACTCATGTCTATCTGTGTTCCAAACATGAACTTGTACACTAAATAAACTAATTTGGAACATGGTATTTTTTTTGTATACTTTGTGGGTCACTTTTGGGATGAAAATCGGAAAATTAAAAAACAAAGATTTTCAGACTGGGCCGTGCAACATATCAATTGAAAGGACACACTGTAACGGTCTCGAATGTATTTTTAAATTCCCTTTTTTGGTTAGTTTACTTCCACACTTTAGTTTAGTTTTAAAGTTATTTAAGAAAATTGTCATCCCCCCTTATCTCCGAAACCACTGGGCCTAACGTTTTGAAAAAAATACAGTAAGTAGTTTTATACATATAGTATAGGTTTACCTGTAATCTGGAAGAAGAGAGAGAGAAAAAAATGAGGAAGAAGTTAAAAAAAAAACCTGGAAAAAAATGATTTGTTCGGAACCCTTTGCGCGCGATTCCGACTCGCTCGGCCGCTGCGCCAACCCTGTCGTTAAACATTAATAGCAAAATATGGATTACATACAACAAATCCATATTTGTTGTCATACAAAATATGGATGACAACAAATATGGATTTGTTATATCAGCTCTTTATAGCCCTTCGTACATGTCCCTGTCCATGCCCTGGCACAGGTAACTGAAGGAACACGGGTGGGTTTTAGTCAGTAAGAGTCTGACGCGCCCTCCCGCTCCATTCAGAGTGGGAGAAGTTATTTGATGATTTCCCACCCTAAAATAAATATTAGTTTAAAAAGAAAAAAAAATATTAGTTTAAAAAAACAAAAAAAAAGAAACACGCTTTTGTTACTAGCCGATCTAAAAAGTAGAAAGTAAATTTCTGTAAGTTCAATTTTATCTTAAAAAAGCGTGGGGTGCTTTTGAGGTATTTTGTAATATACCTAAGGACTTTAGTTTTATCAATATTTGTCAATAAAATATTTACAACAATATTGACACCCCACGCTTTTTTACACTAAAATTGAACTTATTGAAAATAATTTTCTACCTTTTAGTTCGGCTTGTTACAAAAGCGTGTTTTTTTTAACTATTATATTTATTTTCTACTTTTTAATTCTAATAAGACGAACTTATTAAATAAGGACCGATAACAAAGAGGTGTGAAGTTTCAATTCAATGCGACGTTTTGAAGTGGGTGAAAATCACGTTCAAAGATACATACCAAGCTAATAAAAGCGTGTTAAAAAAAGGGAATATAGGTACATTCCCGATGTTACATTATTCCTCGCAGTATTCTGAGCCCAAGAGGAACATACCCTTTGTATTTCTGGGAACAAAATAATAGTTAACCTTTCCGTACTTCACAAGTCTGTTGTCCATTATTTAGGATCCAACGCGTTCTTACTGTGACTCAGCTATCTTGACCCACCGATACAGTCTGCTGCTGAGCTAACTGAGCTCAAGTTATACTAGCGTTTGACTAGTTCTCACCGAATAAGTATTGGCGGTGAACAAGGCTCCAAATTGTAGGGGTTCGATTAGCAAGTCGGGTAATATGAGCTTCTTAGTTGGCAGGTAGTGGTCCTGGGTTCCAAACACAATCCAATAGTAATTGGTCCGGTTCGACCTGAGTTTTGAACCTAAGACGACGCTTGCACTCGTATCAACAAACTTTCCAAGATCGAGTCCGACTTGAGTGTTTCGAAGGAATCAATATTTTTTATGTTTTTTAAAAAACAGACTTCTTCTATGTTTTTTAATCTATAAGTTAAGATTTACTAATTCCTGTATTTATTTTGTAAATTGTAGACTTTTTACTTTCGGAGATAAGAGTAGGCAGGTAAGGCTTAAGTTTTCATCTTGAATAACTTTCAAATTATTTATTTTAAATTTATAAAAAATACATTTGATCCTCAAAATATACCCTTTCTTTCCTTACTTGACATGTTGCACGAAACAGTTAGAAAAACTTTGTTTTAAACTTTCCGGTTTGCACCCAAAAAGTCAAGCACTTATACACGATAAATATAATAATTGATGGACATGGAAATTAGCATTAGTTTTAAGTGTATTAATAGTAATTATATTACTATTAATACACTTAAAACTAAATGAGAAGCCAACTTTTTAAGGTGTACCTTAAAAAGGTGGCTACAACAGACTGGAGCCGAAAGGCGAGGACCGGGTGTTGAGGCGCAGTTTAGGAGAAGCCAGCAATGGACTGCACCAGTCTCAGTTGATACGGCAATACACCAACATAGCATAGATAGATAGATAGATAAAACATTTATTCAGTGCACACAAAAGACACACAAAATCACAATAAAATTATTTAAACTTATGTATATAATAATAATAATAATAACGGTGAGTACTTGCATAGGCACAACCTTGTAGCCAGGATTATCCATCAGCAACTTGCTCTGAAGTACTCTCTTGTGGAATCGGAAGTGCCGTACTACAGATATGCGCCCGACCCAGTTCTCGATAATGGTCATATCTCATTGTACTGGGATCGGTCCATCATCACTGACAGGACTATTTTAGCCAATAAGCCTGATATAGTGGTGGTGGACCGAATCGAGAGGCGTGCAATGATTGTTGACATTACCGTCCCACATGACGAGAACCTCGTGAAAGCCGAGAAAGATAAACAAATCAAGTATATTGACTTGGCTCGCGAGGTTGTCGACATGTGGGATGTGGACTCAGCGATCATTGTACCGATAGTCGTGTCAGCCAATGGCTTAATAGCCACGAGCCTCGATCAACACCTCAGGAGGCTCTCGTTAGGCGGCTGGATCAAGGGCTTGATTCAGAAAGCAGTACTTCTGGACACGGCTCGCATTGTCAGGCGGTTCCTCTCTCTGGAGCCCTGACCGCCGGTAGCTTGGACCCTGTTCCCGATACCGGTGGGATACTATTTTTTATATTTTTAAATGTTTTTATTTTTTTTATTTTTTCATTGAAATATTTAAAAATATAATTTATATGTATTTACAAGTGAATAAACGACATAATAATAATAATAATAAATGCAAATAATAATGTTAATAATAATGTTAATATTAATTAATATTATTAATTAATATATTCGTTTATTCATTTGTAAATACATATAAATTATATTTTTAAATGTTTTTTTTTTTATTTTTTCACTGAAATATTTAAAAATATAATTTATATGTATTTACAAATGAATAAACGAAATGTTAATAATAATAATGTTGTGTGCAGCGCATGAAATGGACTCAATCCATGAACGAGAACGTCATGCGCGCATATTACGGGTCTACAGAGGGGGGAACTAACCTCACTGCGTATCGTGGTAGGATGCTGTCTCTTTTTCAGGACTTGGAACCAACGGTCAACGTCTCAGCTCAACGATTGTCGGATCAGGTGCGGGTCATCCAACGCAACCACAGGTTGGACGACGCCGCACTTGATCGGCTGCGCTCAGAGGTACTGAGCAACCTTATCTTCTCGACTACGACACAGACTGCGGCACCGCCGGTTTCCGAAGAAATCCCACCGGCTTCTCATAAAAACCTGCCGCGGTCCAATCATGTTGATGAGGAGACAGATGATAGGGTTGTCACAGTAAGTAGCCAGTGCAACGATCGACTGAGGAGCGCACTGGAAGATGCGCTTCGCGAGTATAGATCGAGTCCGACTCAACTTAGACCCCGTTTATCACGGTTACCTATGCACAAAAAAAATAGGGCGCTAGTGTGTGCTCTAGACTCGCTGCTTAAGAATGTTTTTGAGAGCAGCGAGGACCTCTTTGATACGCACTCGATCCTGTATTGTGGGGCTGTTGCGGCATGTCGTTTAGCAAATGTAAAGTTACCAAATTGTGACGAAGCTACTCGACCAAAGCCTACCGTACCGGCCTGGCAGTGTAGGATCGAGAGGCGTATTGATGGGGCCAGAGCACTCATTGGCAAACTATACTGCTTCAGGGAGGGCAATACAAGACCACGTGTGATGCGCTTCGTGAGGCGGGCATTTTCGGGGACTGGAATCAGTCCTCGAGAATACATGTCCCGTGTCACGGAACGCATTGACTTCCTGAAGCAGAAGGTTTGTGCATGGGCCAATCGTATTCGGCGGTATAAGCGTCGGGTCGACCGGTACTCGCAGAACCGCATGTTCCAGAGCGATGAGAGGTGGGTATATAGAGCTTGGGAGCGACCTGAACAAAATGTGACTGACGTGCTCCGCCCCGATGCTGCCGCCACGAATGCATTCTGGTGCAACATCTGGTCGGTGCCCGTCTGTCACACTGAGGGTGGCTGGATGCGTGATGTCGAACGCGTGTGTGAAGCTATACCAGACATGGAAAAAGTAACCATCACTCCATTCGATGTAGCCAAAGCAGTTCGTCCGTTACCAAACTGGAAATCTCCGGGACCGGACGGACTGCATAACTTCTGGCTTAAATGGTATAGTAGCTCACACGCGCTTCTGGCATCTCAATTCCAGGCATCCTTAGAGTCTGGGTCGCTGCCTCAGTTTCTAACAACTGGTGTTACCCACCTGCTCCATAAGACAGGTAGTCCCACGGAACCCAAGAATTATAGACCGATTACATGTTTATCGACGGTCTATAAACTTCTTACATCCATTTTTCAAGCATATTTAATGTAATTAAATACACAACAAAACAGAGAAGCATTGTCGCAGACGTAAAGTGTTGAAGTTTTCGCATTTGTCAAGGAACATAAAATAAAATTGTAACGTGTAAGTAATTCTTTGGAAATATTGTAAATAAGTGTTGTAAATAACAAATAATTGAAATTCGCACCAATAAATAAAGCAAAAAAATGCAAACCAAAAAAAAACATTGTCATCATTCTCCTGCCCTTATCCCAATTTATTTGGGGTCGGCGCAACATGTCTTTTTCTTCCATACTCCTCTATTAGTCAAAAAAAAAACATTGTAAAGATTAAAAATTTAAAATAATAGATTTATAATAAATATAAATTTTAAGTAGATAATTGTAATTAAAAACTGTATAATAGCCAGTGCAAACAATAGTTGTGCATTACAAGTCTTTGCAAATAATAATTTAAAAGCTATATGTGACGTTATCATCGAATTGTGTCTATGAATACGTGTAATAGAAGTGTAAATATCAGCCATGTATTTGTAAATAATATCTGCATAATTACATGTTTTAAAATGCAAGTAATCTGTGCATGAAAATACTAATAACCTGCTGCAAGCTAACAGCAACTGATAGAATAGCATAACTGTCCACAATTGACCAAAACAATTAACACTCATAAAGTATTTTTTGCTTAGTGTTGACCAATGTCGTTGAGAGCAACCTAATATATAGAATAAACTATAAAAAAAATCCTCTAAGTGCAAAACAAAATAAAAAAGATATCAAACTATTAACATCCATATAAGCAATAGGTAAATGCAACAAGTATACAGAACGCATTCGGATGTGGTACAAACCGACCATTTATACCCAAAACTCTACACCAAGTTTGCCAAATAGCGAGCGCGTAAGAAGCTGCGGGATGTTAACTTTTCACTATTGACTACAAATGAGATGTTTGTTTATCTTGTCAACACACAGTGAGTAACACATCGAGTTGTCATTTGAGTGCGGACTAGTGTATGGGCATTCTTTTTAAAACATCGTCGAAGGTCTAGTGGTTGCAAGCGCTGCTGTAGAGCATGAAGTCCTGAGTCCGATTCCCGTCGATCAAATTGTTATTGAGTTTTCCAATCAGAATTTTGCAATAACAGCTGAATCTGGATACAGCCGGTCGATTCTGTTCACAGCTCACCGTGAAAACTTAGGTGGAGTGAGCGTGAAGTGAACTGTCATTACACCTTGATTGTATGGATTGACAGCCCACTTCACGGTCACTTCACCTAAATTTTAACGGTGAGATTTTACAGAATAGCTCTACAGGTCCAGTTGAAGGCAATAGATTCGCCCCCTATTACGTGAAAGAAAGAAAGAAATCCGATGAAACAATCGCGACTGGTCATTAATTTTAGAGAGCGCCACCCATTGCTTAGACATTTATCTGAAGATGCTTGCTTTTTTCTGTCAGTATACATTCAAATTAATACTCCATTCATTACCGTGTTTGTACATAATTTCGATTGTTTTTAACCGACTTCAAAAAAGAGGAGGTTCTCAATTCGTCTGTGTTTTTTTTTTGTATGTTTGTTACGTGATATCTCCGTCATTTGCGTGCCGTGAGAGCCATTACGCGATCACAATGGGATGCCACCGCGAGACCACTTTTTAAAGCGTTAAAAATATTAACTGTTCCCGCTATGGTGATATTACAGGCGGCGTTATACGTTAGGCATGGAGATAGACATGGCTACTATACTCGTGGTAGAAACAAATTAGCTGGCTACCCCCACACGCTCTGCCCGGGGGTGGAGGATAAACTGCCCGGGGGTGGAGGATAAACTGCCCGGGGGTGGAGGATAAATTCGAAAGAGTTACCTCGCCCCCGGGCACTCGAGGCAGGGAGGAACAGGGGTGGGTTTTAGTCAGTAGAGTCTGACACACCCTTCCGCTCCACCCTAGAGCGGAAGAAGTCATAGGATGATTTCCCACCCCCCAAAAAAAAAAAAAAAAAAAAAAAAAAAAAAAAAAAAAAAAAAAAAAAAAAAAAACCCCACACGCTATCTAAATCTGGAAAGTTAATTCATGTTATGGGTCCATCGGTAAATAACCGACTACCGGATAACATTTTAAGCGCGACGTCTGACAATGCGTTCAAAGCGAAGCTAATAAGCTGGCTAACCGACCAGGCATTATATGACCAAAAAGAATGGTTCTAGGTACCTAATTGTTGCTGGAGTTGCCCAAGCGTGTAAATAGCTGTGGTTCTCTGCAGGATGCAGGACATTGTTACGGCCAAACACTTGGATTGAATGCTGGCCCAAAATTGCCTATATTTGTCTGTATAACTTCAAGTTGGGAGTGGTTGGCAGTAGACGGCGTATGTTGGCCTAACTCTAAGCGAGTAAAACAAAGCGGTACCTGACTCTTCCTTCGGCAGCCTCGCAGGATCCCGACGAGTGGCCACTCGATTCTCTTCACACCAACACTCCTGGTTACTCTTGTTCACTAGTTACACGGACGCGGTAAATATGGGTTATTTATTATTCCCGGAAAATCCCCAACGTTTACGGGATATTACTCGGGATTTTAGTGTATTTGCGGGGACGATGTTAATAAGACATTAATTTAGTCTGCGGTGAGATGCGTACTGCCTCGCGGCGTAAGGCGCACTGACGTCGACTGCTGCACTTTTGATTGCCTATGGCTCCTGTAAGGCCGGCTACACACTTTGCATCACTTGCTAAAGCAGGACACACACACGTCGTGATACCACACCCCATCCAACTTGCAAAGTGTTGGCAACTCGCCACACCAGTTGCAATTATTTTTTGTATCTATTCCGTAATTATGATTTTTATTATTGTTTTAATTTATTATAATTTGTTTTTGATGCTCTTTATAATGTATTCGAATTGACTTGTTTTTATTTTATTTTTGATTTTTACAAACCTGACATGTAATTTTTGATAATTATTAATAAATAAACTAAACTAAACTAAACTAAACTAAACTAAACTAAACTAAACTAAACTAAACTAAACTAAACTAAACTAAACTAAACTAAACTAAACTAAACTAAACTAAACTAAACTAAACTAAACTAAACTAAACTAAACTAAACTAAACTAAACTAAACTAAACTAAACTAAACTAAACTAAACTAAACTAAACTAAACTCTGTGAATCGATTTTGATGATTCTGTTTTTATTTGGTAGGTGGTCCAGTCATCAGCAGAGGTGGTCCCATATAAATTGAAATCGATTCAGCACTTTAAAAAAAAATCAACATAAACAAAAAATATGTATACACAGATGACGTTTTGGTTTTCTGCAAATGTTCAAATTCCATGTTATTGGGGTCATTCATTCGGGCAACAACTAAAAAGTGGAAATAAAAAACTTTTTTACAAAAAATATAACCGACTTCTAAAAATTACAAAATAACTTTATTTTCGGAAGTCGGTGTCAAATAACGAACGAAACAAAATATAAACACCGACTTTCAGAAATAAAGTTATTTTGTAATTTTTAGAAGTCGGTTGTAATTTTTTTTTCAAACAACGACAGTTTTCTCGTGAATGTGTTTGTAATTAGCCATTAATTCGCAAAGAGTGGCTCGTGGCAATTTCACGATCGATATAAAGCGGTAATTAGCTGTGATTAGGCACTGCTTTATGTCTGAACTTGGAACTTTTCTGAAACAATGAAGGGGATAAGAATTGCCTTGATTGAATTGATTCTGTTCGTTGGTGAGTTACTTGTTCTATATTTTTATTTATTTATTAATTTAACAATTAATGTAAACAGTTATGAAAAACGAAGAAGAAGAAGAAAACAGAAAAATATGTACAAAAGTGATGCTTATTTCTAAAGAAGTCTCTTCCAGCATACCTGCGAAATGAGAGATGGAAAAAAAGAGAAGTAGACACCGTGCGTAAGAGTACCTAGTAAGAAACATAATAATATTATGATGTGATTGTAGTAATTTATTTTAACTCGTTACTGGTCTGTTAGATGCTTAAACAACTTAAGTGTTAATTAAATTGAGCAATTATGAGAGAAGTGAATATTATTCTCATTTATTATTCTCGTTTCTGCATCTTAAATATTTTTTTGGCTGAACAAATCAAACAAATTATCTTGTTGATTTTGAACAAGATAATACGAAATTAAGTACATAGAGGTTACTGTGTCGGATATTGCGGGAGGAAACGCCCAGGTGTCACGACTGTGTGGATCGCCCAGAGGACTCAGTATCCCCTCGGGGCCATTGGCCTTGTTCACGTCCAGGTAACGCAGTACCCTTCGGACATCCTTCTGATTTGGCGACTAGTACTTGGACGATCGTAGTGAGTGGACGTATCGAACAATAATTTAATATAAACAAATAATCACTTGCGTAATTTGTGACCTAGTTTTCGTAAATAGCCGGCAGTAGAGCAAACTGAGTCATCGTTTTGTTTTATGTAAGGTGGATTTGTGAAGATGACTAGTTATTAACAAGTGAATAACCTAATCACACAAATGGAGGATAGCCCCTTCAGCCCGAGAAGTAGGTGCGCTCGCTCCCCGCCGCCTGCAGGCGCGCGCGCAGCCGCACCCGCTCCTGCTCCTCAAGCGCCGAGCCAAAGACGCGATGACGTTGAAGCAATATCGACGCCCGAAATTCAGAGCTGGATTGACCAGAGCCTTCAGGAGGTATGTGCTATCGCAGCAGAAGGCAAGCTAAATTCTGACCAAAAAATGCGCATCAATGCCTTATGCCGAAAGGTTGGACATGGAACATCGCAGATGGCCGTGCAGTACCAGTCTATCAAATACAAAGCCCTACAATCCCATAATGCTTTGAAAGCACTTGAGAGTCAGCTCGACCTTTCACAGCAACTCAAGGAGCTCAAGCTGAAAGTCGGAGAATCTATAAAGCCTGCTGTGGGAACCTCCTTTTCGGACATGGTGAAGAAAGGAGCAAACAACTTCATCCAGCCGTCAAAAGTAAGTTCTGTGGCCATTTACCCGCAAGACAAATTGAGGTCTAGTGATGAGACAAAGTCACTCGTCCAAAAAATTATCTATCAAGTTAGAGGTCTGCGCAAGACCAGAAATGGCGGAGTCATCATCAGCACCGAGACGAAAGACGATATCGAGAAGCTGAGGAAATCGGAGCAGTTATCTCAGTCAGGTCTAACAGTCGATGAGCCTTTCAAAAGGAAGCCAAGGGTTGTTATTCTAGGAGTGCCGTCATCCATGGCAGAAAATGAAGTATTTGCGTGCTTATACCACCAAAATCTTGCCGAGACACTACAGGACTGCAGCCTTGAGAAGTTCTTGACCTTGATTAGATTGAGCCACAAGTCAGGTAAGAAAGACGCTGACCACTGCAACTACGTAGTAGAAGTACCTGCAGCCATACGCAAAGCCCTGATCTCAAAAGACCGAGTATTTGTGAATTGGTCATCGTGCCCTGTCAGAGACTTTACGTTGGTCACTCGGTGCTACAAGTGCCAGCAGTATGGTCATGCCGCCAAGTTTTGTCGGCAGACGTCACATACCTGCGGTCACTGTGGCGATCAAGGACACTCGATTAAAGAATGTCCAAAAAAGGAAACTGAGCCAAAATGTGCCACTTGCTCGCATTTCAAAAAGCCAGACAAGCACAGCACAGGCGCTGCGGACTGTCCAGCGAGATTAATGGCCGAAAAAAGGTACATTTATTCCATTGACTATGCAGGCGCCTGAGAGCGCCGTTTATAAGTTTTTTATTTAGACCACTCTTTAGACTTTATATCTATTCTAGTACCATAGTTATGATTAACAATGTAATTAATGATTTAGATGATTTCTCTGTTTCCGAGTCAAAGGTTTGTGAAGCTGAGAATTGCAAACAATATCTTTCTGGGTACAAAAGTCCACTAACCATATTAACACAAAATATTCGTAGTATTTTTAAGAATTTTGATAGCTTTTGCACCTTTCAGCAACGTTTAGACATAAATTGTGACGTTTTTGTTTTGACTGAATGCTGGCTTGCCAAACAATATAACATACCATTAATACCGGTTTATGGAATGTACAAAAGTAATAGGAATTACAACCAAAATGATGGAGTGGTAGTTTATGTAAGGAATCATTTAGAGGTGTCAGTTGAGGAACCAAATATGCACGACTGCAACAGTTTGGTTGTGAGGATCGGATCAGATTTTGCAATATTAGCGTTATATCGACCTCCTTCCTTTAAAAATGTTAGCAATTTCACGGAATCGCTGAATGATGTCTTGCAGGACCTGTCATCCATCAAAAACACGGTTGTGATTGGAGATATAAATATCAATATTCTCCCGGGAAGTTCTGATGCATCTGCTCAGGACTACCTTAACCTATGTGCATACCATGGCCTGCTCCCCGCACATAACTTTCCTACACATCATAGTGGCTCCTGCTTGGATCATGTCATGCTAAAATCATATTACCCCTCGCTTGCAATCGTTGTTAATTCGACAATAACAGATCACAATGCTGCCCTACTAACCCTAGATTGTAACATAGCTAAGCAAAACACTCGCACAATTTTAAAATTGAATAAAAATGAACTTGAGGAAGATTTGCGCGTCATCAACTTTAATCCAGTCTATAATTCCGCTGATCCGCAGTATTGTATGTTGTATGTAATAGAAAATGTACGACATGCAATTCAGAAAAATACGGAAATTTTGCAGTTGAGCAACAAAAATTGCAACTTAAAACCCTGGATCACAACAGGTCTTATCCGCTGTATGAAGCATAGAGACAAACTGCACATGAAAGCTAAATCTCGACCAGAGAATGCAGTGATACAATTGACATACAAAAGATATCGCAATTTTTGTAATAACCTTCTCAGAAAAATTAAATGCAGTTACGATAAAATTGAACTGGAAAAGGCTGGAACTAATACTAAAAGAATCTGGCAGTATGTAAGAAATGTTACATACATATCAAAACAAAAAGAATCTTCGTCAGGTTTATTGCAAGCAAACACGTCACAACTGACATCTGCAAACATAGCAAATAACTTTTTTGTTAATGTGGGAAAATGCTTGGCAGAAAAAAATCGGTTTCAACCACATTCCACACAGTACCTAACAAGCAGTCCTTTTATGGGTCGCAACACTCTAACATCCTTTGCAATGCTAGATACTGATGAGACTGAGGTTGAAAGTATAATTATGACCTTGAAAGACGACTGTGCCGTTGGCTGGGATAATATATCCACTAAAATTCTCAAACAGTTCAAGCATATTTTAGTACCACCACTTACTTATACTTTCCGCATCTGTTTATCTTCAGGTATTTTTCCCGCGTGTCTTAAAAAAGCGATTGTTGTGCCCGTCTATAAGTCGGGTAGTAAAGAGCAAGTGACAAATTACAGACCTATTTCTGTACTGCCCTGCATGTCGAAAATATTAGAGAAAATTATGAACAAAAGATTGTTTAAATATCTGGAGGATAAATCTATTTTGTCTGAGCGGCAGTTTGGATTTAGGCCTAAAGTATCAACTGCCGATGCCGTACATCATCTGACCGACTATATAGCACAGGAACTGGACAAGGGCAGCCACACAGTAGGAATTTTCCTGGACCTCGCCAAGGCTTTTGACACAGTTTCAATTCCCATTCTGTTGCGCAAGCTTGAAACTTTAGGTGTAAGAGGCACCCAGCTGCAACTCTTTAAAAGTTATTTAGAAGATCGTACCCAGTGCGTAAAGATTGACAATGTACTCAGCGCTGATCTAAAAAATACGTTTTTTGGTGTTCCCCAAGGAAGTATTTTAGGGCCCACTATGTTCTTAATATACATAAATGACCTTTGCAAATTAAAGCTAGAACATGGTATGATCATATCTTACGCTGACGACACTGCTCTACTTTTCTCGGCTGACTCAGAAACTGAAGTGTACAAGTTTGCGCAACACGGGTTCAATAGTGTAAATAATTGGCTCCATCATAATTCATTAACACTTAATACGGATAAGACAAATTTCATTAAGTTCTCGATGCGGAAACAAACACCTATCATTGCCCCAAAGCTGTATGCTCATTGTTGTTCAACCCCTCTAAATAGTGAGTGCATGTGTCCCAATATTAAAATGACTAATAAAATAAAATACCTTGGTATCATTATAGACGATACCCTTTCTTTCAAACCATACATAGACGCTTTACATATTAGAATTCGCAAGCTTATATTCATATTTAAAAAGCTGCGATATATTGCAGACCCAAAACTAATTAGGCAAGTTTACTTTGCTCTGTGTCAGTCAATTCTGACGTACTGCATTACCTCATGGGGTGGGGTGGGTAAAACTTTGTTACTACCCATCGAGAGAGCGCAAAGAGCGATCCTCAAGGTGTCTACTTGTCGCCCTTTTCTATTTCCCACTAACCTTCTCTATAAATCTTGTGAAGTACTAACAGTTCGACAGTTATTCATAATGAGCACCGTACTTAAACAACATACAGCCCTTCCATATTGCACAGAATTTACTAAAAAAAGACGGAAAGATTTAGTTTGCGTTAATAATAGCACAAAACATGCTTTCACGACCAAATTTTATATGTTCCTTGGACCACTATTATATAACAGACTAAACGCACTAACAAACATTTATCCCCTAAATTATTGTAATTGCAAGAAGACTCTCAAGGAAACTCTTCAAAGTATGTCCTATGAAGACACAGAGAAGTTATTAATTGTATTAGGATAGAGATTGTTCGTATTTTATTTAAATCTAAGATTATTATTATATTATTTTTCATTTACACCTTGAAACATATTATATAAGATGACTAGTATATAACGTTTATTTTAGATATGATTATTTAACAAGAAAAAAGAGTTGTACCTACCTCTTATCGCCTGAAACACAGGATTACCTAGTTCAGGCACATAACATGTGTGAACTTCACGTAAATTTAAGCAAAAATTGTATTTATTATTTACCTTATGATTGATGAATAAACATTATTATTATTATTATTCCATTTATTTAATCTTATATACATACAATTTACATTTTCAAATATTTAGGTACTTACATATAAAAACATAAATAAATACAAAAACATTTAAAAATATAAAAAGTAGTAGCCCACCGGTATCGGGAATAGGGTCCAAGCTACCGGTGGTCAGGGCTCCTGAGAAAGGAATCTCCTAACAATACGAGCCGTGTCCAGGAGTACTGCTTTCTGGATCAAGCCCTTGATCCAACTGCCTAACGAGAGCCTCCTGAGATGTTGGTCGAGGCTCTTGGCAATTAAGCCATTGGCCGTCACGACTATCGGCACAATGACTGCTGTATCCACCTCCCACATGTCGACAACCTCGCGAGCCAGATCAAGATACTTTGTTTTTTTATCTCTCTCAGCCTTCACGAGGTTCTCGTCATGAGGGACAGCTATATCAACAATCATTGTGCGACGCTCTTGTCGATCTATCACCACTATGTCAGGCTTATTGGCAACAATAGTCCTGTCAGTGATGATAGATCGATCCCAATATAACGTGATATTGCCATTTTCGAGAACTGGGTCGGGCTCATACCTATAGTACGGTACTTCAGATTCCACAAGATTGTATTTAAGAGCAAGTTGCTGGTGGATAATCCTGGCTACAAGGTTGTGTCTATGCAAATAGTCTCCGTTAGCTAGACGAGAACAACCAGAAATAATGTGTCGTATTGATTCTCCGGGCCGGTGGCATGCCCGACAGATGTCAACCGTACCGTCCTTCACAATATATTTGCGGTAGTTATTCGTCATAATAACTTCGTCCATAATCGCACAGACAAAACCTTCGGTTTCTCCGAAGAGGTCACCAAAGCGCAGCCAGGATACGGACGCTAAGAGATCTACATCGGGCCCATGTAGGACCCGGTAAAAGCGCCCGTGAAGCTCCTTGCTCTGCCATACTTCCCTGCGGTCATTAGTATCCAGTACTGTAGGTTTGCGCCAGTTCTCTTTTGCCAAGGAGAGCGGGGTGAGGCCCTTGTCCACAGCGACCACATCTCGATGCATACCCACGTCAGCTTTGAGGAAGTACTCCCTAAGGCTGCATACCTCGCGGTTGTGTAGGGTCCTAGCATTTAAGAACCCACGACCCCCACACTTCCGCGGGATATACAGCCTCATCACCGATGATCGTGGGTGATGCATCCGATTTGCGGTCAGCAGTGTGCGGACCCTCCTATCCAGGGCGTCAAGTTCCGTCTGAGTCCATTTGAGTATGCCGAAAGAGTACATCAATACCGGCATGACCCAACCGTTGAAGGCGCGCACCTTGTTCCCGCCTGATAAAAGACTATTCAGTACTTTATTCAGGCGGCCAAAGAAGCGCTCCCTCAACGACTGTTTCACTTCAGCAGTACTGATGCCTAACGCTTCCGACATACCCAAATACTTGTAGGTTTCGGTTGAGCAGAGGGATCTAAGGTGTACGGAATCCGAGAGTTGAGTTCCCACGGATTCCATAATCTCCCCTCGCTTTACATGCATGACTGCACATTTGTCCACACCAAATTCCATCCTGATGGCGCTACTGAAGGTTTCTGTTACCTTCAGTAGCTTCATCAGTTGCAAGTTGTTGGGGGCAAAGAGTTTCAGATCATCCATGTAAAGGAGGTGTGATATGACCTGACCACCTCTTCTCAACCGGTAGCCTTGGCCCGAACCCTCCAGTAGAGTACTGAGAGGGTTTAGGGCCAGACAAAACCACAGTGGACTCAGACTGCCGCCCTGAAATATGCCACGCTCGATCCTTATCGGTTCGCTGTTCTCCCGGATTTGTCGACATCCTGGATAGTGAAGAACCGTCCTCCACTGCCCCATACACGACATCAGGAAGGTGCGTAAAGTTGCATCCACTTTGTACAGCTCCAGCACCCTCATGAGCCATGTATGTGGCACCGAGTCATAGGCCTTCTTATAATCTATCCAACATGTCGACAGATCTTTTCGAGAACGACGAACCTGTTGGCTAATGGCAACATCAATGAGGAGCAGCTCCTTAGTACCACGGGACCCGTTTCTACATCCATTCTGAGAGGCAGACATGATAAAATTTGTGTCAATATGATTGTTAATTTTGGCTCTCAGGATGGATGTAAAAACTTTATAGACCGTCGGTAAACACGTGATCGGCCTATAATTTTTGGGTTCCGCAGTACTACCTGATTTATGGAGCAGGTGGGTAACCCACCTGTCGTAAGGAACTGTGGCAGCGACCCTGACTCTAGGGCAGACTGGAATTGAGCTGCCAAGCGAGCGTGCGATCTTTGAAACCATTTTATCCAAAAATTGTGCAGACCGTCCGGCCCTGGAGATTTCCAGTTAGGCAACGGACGGACTGCACGAGCTACATCTTGGGGGCTGATGGTAATAGCCCCCATTTCTGGTATAAGATCGCACGCGCGCTCGACCTCTCGAATCCAATCACCCTCGGTGTGCCTGACCGGCACCGACCATATGCCGCGCCAGAATGAGCTCATGGCGTCGTCATCAGGTAGGTGCGTATCGGACACACCTTGGTCCGGTCGCTCCCAAGCCCTATAAACCCACCTTTCGTTGCTTTCGAATGTGCGATTCTGAGTGTACCGCTCCACTCGCCGTTTGTACCGACGAATACGGTTTGCCCATGCATAGATCTTCTGCTTCAGGAAGTCGACACGCTCTGTGACGCGGGTCAGATAATCTCGGGAACTTATATCAGTCCCCGAGAATGCCCGCCTCACAAAGCGCATTACCCTAGGGCGAGTGTTGCCCTCCCTGAAGCAGATAAGCTTGCCAATGAGTGCTCTAGCCTCACCGATACGACGCTCGATCTTGCACTGCCAAGCTGGTACAGCTGGTCGTGTAGCTCTGTCACTGTTGGGGAACTTGACGTGAGCTACACGACATGCCGCTGCAGCCGCGCAGTACAAGATTGAGTGGGTATCAGCAAGGTCTTTGCTGCTATCAAAAAAATTTGATAGCTGCGAATCTAGAGCACACACCAGCGCCTTATTTTTCTTATGCATGGGCAAACGAGGTAGACGAGGTCTAAGCCCAGGCGGTGTGGAGCGGTGCTCTCGGAATGCATCCTCCAAAGCGCTCCTCAATCGTTCGTTACACTGGGTACTCACGGATATAGCCACGTCATCATCATCTTCACCAACGTGGTCAGGTCGCGGTGGTGCATTAGGTTGCAGTTGCACCGCGGCCGGTGGCGAAGCAGGTGAGACACGGCTACTCCGTGATTCGAGGCGTAGTCTATCAAGTGTGGTATCATCCAGCATACGGTTACGCTGGATGACCCGCACCTGATCCGACAGTCGTTGGGCCGATACGTTGACAGCTGGCTCAAGCACCTGAAACAGAGAGAGCATCCGACCACGGTACGCAGTCAGGTTAATTCCCCCCTCTGTAGCCCCATAGTATGAGCGCATGACGTTTTCGTTAATGGATTGTGTCCATCGCATGCGCTGCACACTTCCACCGGCAGCGGGAACCCTATCAGAGGCCGGTGGGCCTCGAGGTTCCAAACTGGCTGGTGGTCGGCCTCTTCCCCGTCGACGCGCAGGTGGTGGTGTCGTCGGCGGAGTGGTGTATTCGTCGCTCGAGCTCGACGCAACTGCAGCGGCCGGAATCACTCGACTCACGGCTGGTGCAGGTCCCGGCGGCTGCGAGGCGGAGCTGAGCGACGAACCCGAAGATGTTGGGTGTGTGGTCAGCAATTTGGCCCGGTTCCTAGTTAGCATTTTCACGTTGTCATAAGTTCCGTTTTATTTTTGTAGTTCTCATCTCACTGTTGTTCACTATGATTTGCACTTGGTAATATTTTTTTTTTCTCGTTTTTGGTCTTATTTTCTCTATTGTAAACATGATAATAAATATAAATAGTTTAGGAAAAATATATGGAAAAAATTATGACAGTCGGCTTGACAGGCGGGCCACATTATTTATTATTATTATTATTATTCCGTTTATTCATTTTTTAAACATATTAATTACATTTTTAAATATTTAAATATAAAGGATAAAAAAAAAACATTTAAAAATATAAAAAATAGTATCCCACCGGTATCGGGAATAGGGTCCAAGCTACCGGCGGTCAGGGCTCCAGAGAGAGGAACCGCCTGACAATGCGAGCCGTGTCCAGAAGTACTGCTTTCTGAATCAAGCCCTTGATCTAGCCGCCTAACGAGAGCCTCCTGAGGTGTTGGTCGAGGCTCGTGGCTATTAAGCCATTGGCTGACACGACTATCGGTACAATGATCGCTGAGTCCACATCCCACATGTCGACAACCTCGCGAGCCAAGTCAATATACTTGATTTGTTTATCTTTCTCGGCTTTCACGAGGTTCTCGTCATGTGGGACGGTAATATCAACAATCATTGCACGCCTCTCGATTCGGTCCACCACCACTATATCAGGCTTATTGGCTACAATAGTCCTGTCAGTGATGATGGACCGATCCCAGTACAATGAGATATGACCATTATCGAGAACTGGGTCGGGCGCATATCTGTAGTACGGCACTTCCGATTCCACAAGAGAGTACTTCAGAGCAAGTTGCTGATGGATAATCCTGGCTACAAGGTTGTGCCTGTGCAAGTACTCACCGTTAGCTAGACGAGAACAACCAGAGATTATGTGGCGGATTGATTCTCCCGGACGATGACATGCCCGACATATGTCAACCGTGCCGTCCTTCACAATAAATCTCCGGTAGTTATTCGTCATGATAACTTCGTCCATAATTGCACAGACAAAACCTTCGGTTTCCCCAAAGAGGTCACCGACACGCAACCAGGTTACGGACGCTAGTTGGTCTACATCGGACCCATGTAGGGCCCGGAAAAAGCGTCCGTGAAGTTCCTTACTCTGCCATACTTCCCTGCGACCGTTAGTGTCAAGCACTAGAGGTTTGCGCCAGTTCTCGTTAGCCAAGGAGAGTGGGGTAAGGCCCTTGTCCACCGCCACTACATCTCGATGCATACCCACGTCAGCAGCTAGGAAATATTCCCTCAGACTGCATACCTCGCGGTTGTGTAGGGTCTTAGCATTTAAAAAGCCTCGGCCTCCACACTTCCGCGGAATATACAGTCTCATCACTGACGAACGTGGGTGATGCATTCGGTATGCAGTTAGTAGTGTACGGACCCGCCTATCCAGGGTGTCAAGTTCTGTTTGAGTCCATTTGAGTACGCCGAAAGAGTACATCAATACTGGCATGACCCAACCGTTGAAGGCGCGCACCTTGTTTCCGCCCGATAGAAGGCTATTAAATACCTTCTTCAGGCGGCCAAAGAAGCGCTCCCTCAACGATTGCTTCATGTCAGCAACATTGATACCTAACGCTTCCGACATACCCAAATACTTATAGGTTTCGGTTGGAGAGAGGGATCTCAGGTTTATGGAATCCGAGAGTTGTGTTCCCACGGATTCCACAATCTCCCCTCGCTTTACATGCATGACTGCACATTTGTCCACACCAAACTCCATCCTGATGGCACTACTGAAGGTTTCAGTTACCTTCAGTAGCTCCATCAGTTGCAGATTGTTGGGGGCAAAAAGTTTCAGGTCATCCATGTAAAGGAGGTGAGATATTACCTGACCACCTCTCTTCAACCGATAGCCTAGCCCTGAAGCCTCCAGCAGTGTGCTTAGAGGGTTCAAGGCTAGGCAAAACCAAAGCGGACTCAAACTGTCACCCTGGAATATACCCCGCTCGATCCTTACCGGTTCGCTATTCCTCTGGATATTTCGACATCCTGGATAGCGAAGGACCGTCCTCCATTGCCTCATACACGACATCAAGAAGGTGCGTAGCATTGCATCAACTTTATACAATTCTAGCACCCTCATGAGCCATGTATGAGGAACTGAGTCATAGGCCTTCTTATAGTCTATCCAACATGTCGACAGATCCTTTCGGGAACGCCGAACCTGCTGGCTAATGGTCATATCTATGAGGAGAAGCTCCTTAGTACCACGGGACCCATTCCTACATCCATTTTGAGAGGCAGACATGATACAGTTACTATCAATATGTGTGTTAATCTTAGCTCTCAAAATGATCTTATTATTATTATTATTATTATTTCGTTTATTCATTTTTTAAACATATTAAATACATTTTTAAATATTTCTTAAAAAAGAATATATAAAAAACATTTAAAAATATAAAAAATAGTAGCCCACCGGTATCGGGAACAGGGTCCAAGCTACCGGCGGTCAGGGCTCCAGAGAGAGGAACCGCCTGACAATGCGAGCCGTGTCCAGAAGTACTGCTTTCTGAATCAAGCCCTTGATCCAGTCGCCTAACGAGAGCCTCCTGAGGTGTTGATCGAGGCTCGTGGCTATTAAGCCATTGGCTGACACGACTATCGGTACAATGATCGCTGAGTCCACATCCCACATGTCGACAACCTCGCGAGCCAAGTCAATATACTTGATTTGTTTATCTTTCTCGGCTTTCACGAGGTTCTCGTCATGTGGGACGGTAATGTCAACAATCATTGCACGCCTCTCGATTCGGTCCACCACCACTATATCAGGCTTATTGGCTACAATAGTCCTGTCAGTGATGATGGACCGATCCCAGTACAATGAGATATGACCATTATCGAGAACTGGGTCGGGCGCATATCTGTAGTACGGCACTTCCGATTCCACAAGAGAGTACTTCAGAGCAAGTTGCTGATGGATAATCCTGGCTACAAGGTTGTGCCTATGCAAGTATTCACCGTTAGCTAGACGAGAACAACCAGAGATTATGTGGCGGATTGATTCTCCCGGACGATGACATGCCCGACATATGTCAACCGTGCCGTCCTTCACAATAAATCTCCGGTAGTTTTTCGTCATGATAACTTCGTCCATAATTGCACAGACAAAACCTTCGGTTTCCCCAAAGAGGTCACCGACACGCAGCCAGGCTACGGACGCTAGTTGGTCTACATCGGGCCCATGTAGGGCCCGGAAAAAGCGTCCGTGAAGTTCCTTACTCTGCCATACTTCTCTGCGATCGTTAGTGTCAAGCACTAGAGGTTTGTGCCAGTTCTCGTTAGCCAAGGAGAGTGGAGTAAGGCCCTTGTCCACCGCCACTACATCTCGATGCATACCCACGTCAGCAGCTAGAAAATATTCCCTTAGACTGCATACCTCGCGGTTGTGGAGGGTTTTGGCATTTAAAAAGCCTCGGCCTCCACACTTCCGCGGGATATACAGTCTCATCACTGAAGAACGTGGGTGATGCATTCGAAATGCAGTCAGCAGTGTACGGACACGCCTATCCAGGGCGTCAAGTTCTGTTTGAGTCCATTTGAGTACGCCGAAAGAGTACATCAATACCGGCATGACCCAACCGTTGAAGGCGCGCACCTTGTTTCCGCCCGATAGAAGACTATTAAATACCTTCTTCAGGCGGCCAAAGAAGCGCTCCTTCAACGATTGCTTCATGTCAGTAACATTGATACCTAACGCTTCCGACATACCCAAATACTTATAGGTTTCGGTTGGAGAGAGGGATCTCAGGTTTATGGAATCCGAGAGTTGAGTTCCCACGGATTCCACAATCTCCCCTCGCTTTACATGCATGACTGCACATTTGTCCACACCAAACTCCATCCTGATGGCACTACTGAAGGTTTCAGTTACCTTGAGTAGCTCCATCAGTTGCAGATTGTTGGGGGCAAAAAGTTTCAAGTCATCCATGTAAAGCAGGTGAGATATAACCTGACCACCTCTCTTCAACCGGTAACCTAGTCCTGAATTCTCCAGCAGTGTGCTTAGAGGATTCAAGGCTAGGCAAAACCAAAGCGGACTCAAACTGTCACCCTGGAATATACCCCGCTCGATCCTTATCGGTTCGCTATTCCTCTGGATTTGTCGACATCCTGGATAGCGAAGGACCGTCCTCCATTGCCCCATACATGACATCAGGAAGGTGCGTAGCGTTGCATCAACTTTATACAATTCTAGCACCCTCATGAGCCATGTATGAGGAACTGAGTCATAGGCCTTCTTATAGTCTATCCAACATGTCGACAGATCCTTTCGAGAACGCCGAACCTGTTGGCTAATGGTCATATCTATGAGGAGAAGCTCCTTAGTACCGCGGGACCCATTCCTACATCCATTTTGAGAGGCAGACATGATATAGTTACTATCTATATGTGTGTTAATCTTAGCTCTCAAAATGGATGTAAGAACCTTATAGACCGTCGGTAAGCACGTGATCGGTCTATAATTTTTAGGTTCCGCAGTACTACCTGATTTATGGAGCAGGTGGGTTATTCCTGTAGTCAGAAATTGGGGCAGCGACCCTGACTCTAAGGCAGACTGGATCTGAGATGCCAAGCGGGCATGCGACCTTGTAAACCATTTTATCCAGAAGTTGTGCAGCCCGTCCGGCCCTGGAGATTTCCAGTTAGCTAACGGACGGACTGCACGAGCTATATCTTGGGGGCTGATGATAATTGCCCCCATTTCTGGTACTAGATCGCACGCGCGCTCAACATCCCGAATCCAATCGCCCTCGGTATGACAGACAGGCACCGACCAGATGCTGCGCCAGAAAGAGTATATGGCGTCATCATCCGGCAGGTGCGTATTAGTCACACCTTGGTCCGGTCGCTCCCAATCCCTGTACACCCACCTTTCATTACTTCGGAATGTGCGATTCTGGATGTAGCGCTCCACTCGCCGCTTATACCTGCGAATACGGTTTGCCCATGCATATACTTTCTGCTTCAGGAAGTCGATACGCTCTGTGACACGGGACATATAGTCACGGGAGCTGACACCAGTCCCCGAAAACGCCCGTCTCACAAAGCGCATCACTCTTGGGCGAGTGTTGCCCTCCCTGAAGCAGATTAGTTTGCCTATGAGTGCTCTGGCCGCACCAATACGACGCTCGATCCTGCACTGCCAAGCCGGCACGGCTGGCTTCGGTCGTGTAGCTCTGTCATTAGGAAATTTGACGTGAGCTACACGACATGCCGCTACAGCCGCGCAGTACAGTATCGAGTGTGTATCGGTGAGGTCTTCGCAGTCATCAAAGTAATTTGACAACTGCGAATCCAGAGCAGCCACCAGCGCCCTATTCTTATTATGCATGGGCAAACGAGGTAAGCGTGGCCTAAGCTCGAGCGGCATGCTGCGATATTCCCGAATAGCACACTCCAAAGCACTCCTCAATACATCATTGCAGTGGGTACTTACGTTTGTAACCATGTCATTACACTCCTCGTCAGCGTGGTTGGGAGCATGGTTGGACGGTGGTACCACAACTGGTACCACAGTCTGCGACGGAGGGGCAATAACATGGCTACCCATTTCAGTTCGGAGGCGATCAAGTACAGTATCATCCAACATATGATTACGCAGGATGACCCGTACCTGATCCGACAGTCGTTGGGCCGAAACGTTGACGGCTGGCTCAAGCACCTGGAACAAAGAGAGCATCCGAACACGGTACGCGGTCAGGTTGTTACCTCCCTCTGTAGCCCCATAGTATGAGCGCATGACGTTTTCATTGATGGATTGCGTCCATCGCATGCGCTGCACACTTCCGCCGGGAGCTGGGACCCTATCAGAGGCCGGTGGGCCTCGAGGTCCTAAGCCGCTCGGCGGCCGGCGTCCTCCCCGTCGACGCGCAGGTGGTGGTGTCGTCGGCGGCGAGAAGAACTCGTCGCTGGAGCTCGACGCAACTGCCACGGCCGGTGTCACAGCACTCACGGTGGGGCTGGGTTCGGGCGGCGGCGAGGCGGAGCTGAGCGACGAGGCCGGAGGTGGTGGGCGTGCTCTCCGTGCTGCGGCTCTCGTCAACATTTTTCTCTTCTCACTGTTTCATTCATCGTCATTGTTAACTTTATCTTGTCATTTTCACTATTGTTTTTTTATTATTTATATATTGTAGGTATTATTGCAGTTTTTGTCTGGTATTGTATGCATTTTTGGACGTTTAAAATAAGATAATTTGTTGATGTAATTGATAAAATATGCAGAGAAAATTTTTCTTGTCAGTTCGGTTGACAGTCGAGCCACAGATTATTATTATTATTATTATTATTGATGAATGCGAATGTCTGACATAATCGACTCGCATCCACTAAGAGTACCAGGGGGCCTCGCGCCACCAGGATCTAGACGCGAAGATTCCACAAACAGAGAGGCAAACAAGTTTGCTTTCTCCTCAGCGGAGTGGGCCAGCGACCCGTCGGGTTTCAGCAGTGGAGGTAGCGAAGGGCGGCAGAAGTTCGATTCAACCGACCGACCAAAATGCCTTACTACCAGCTGCGTAAGAAGCAAGTTTGTTCCGAAATCGGCTAATGTGGTCAAACCGTGCCCTCCGCAACACCTTCTGGCAGGACTTGGCAGCCCTGTTGAAGACTCTCTTCTTCTGACTCACGTCATTTGCTTTACGCGTCCGAGCGTCGACCCATGCCAGGTAGGCCGCGTGTTGAAGCGCATCAGCGCGTTTGCACTCGGCACAAAACCATGGTCGAGCTTCGCCAACACATCCGTCACGGCATCCGCGCACGACGAAACATCAGTCGAAGAAAAGCAAGTAGGCTGCCAAGGATAACATGCGAAGAAAGATCGCATGCCATCTCAATCTGCTGACCTGTATCGCCAAACCCGCCTGGTGCCTCTAGCGCTAGGATCGGGCGGGGAGTAGACGGATACAGACTTCACCAGAGAGTGGTCGGAAGTACCTAATGGTGAAGAAATCGACACTGAGTAACGGTCTGGATCTGTTGTCAGCAGAAGGTCCAAGCAATTGGCCGTGTGCGAATCAACATCCGGAACCCTCGTTCCCCCTGGACCAGCTGGGTGAGATTTAACGCTAACGCTAGCTTATGCGTCTCTTGTCCAGCATGGTCTGTGCACTGGTATGGGAAGAGCCACTCCCTAATGGTGGGCGTTGAAGTCCCCCAGTAACACGAAATGGGCAGAAGGGTAGCGCTGCTGAGCCACATCCGCCGCCTCACTGAGGTGTTGTGTGAGCCTAGTTGTCTCCAAATCACCGCTGTGCGAACGGTAGACACAGGCGTAGACAATTTTATCTAGGTCTGTGTCCACTAGGACCCAAAGAGTTGAGAACCTGGAGTCCTCAAGGTTACTGAGACGCCGATAGCAGATGTCGTCTCGGACGTACATGCATATACCAGCGTGTGGCTTAAAGTTGTGCTAAGCTAAGATAGGTACGCCATGTCAGACGGACATCCGATCTGCGTGAAAAAAAAAAGAAAAAAAAGAAAAAAAAAAAAAAAAAAAAAAAAAAAAAATAATAATAAAAAAAAATAATAAAAAAAAAAAAAAAAAAAAAAAAATAAATAAAGAGAAAAAAAAAAAATAATAAATAAAAAAAAAAAAAAATAAAAAAAATAAAAAAAAAAAAAAAAAAAAAAAATATATATAAAGAGAAAAAAAAAATAATAAATAATATAAATAATATAAAGAGACGCAGATCGGATGTCCGCTGGTGCCATGACATTCTATTATTATTCTATAATTTATGTTTCCCCAAAATCAAATTTAAAATAACTATTAAGCCCTTAAAACACAATTGGATAACAAAAGGCATAAAAAAATGTTGTATAAACAAACGGCGTCTTTATCTAAAATATCGTCTCTCAACGGCAAATAAAAAACGTCATAAAAACAACTACTGTAAATATACTGCTATTCTAAAAAGATGCATGTTGCAGGCACAAAAAGGCGAGAACACGCGTTATTTGTCTCAATCCAGCAACAAATGTAAGGCTGCCTGGAAAGTTATAAAAAGTAATACCAGTGAAAACCAAAATACTCATGACATAAATAAAATTCAATTAGACAATCAAACTTACACTCAACCTAAAGAGATAGCTGACATTTTTAACAATTTCTTTATTGACATGACGAATGACACCATTGACCCATCTATTGACTACACACCACCGATGACTTATCAACCAAATACTATGTATTTGACCCCCACTAATAATACAAATGTATATAAAATAATAAATTCTTTAAAATCAACCAACTCTACAGGCTACGATGACATTAACACAAAAATTCTTAAATTATGCTCTACATTTTTATCAATTCATATTAGCCATATTATTAATTTGTCATTTATGCAAGGTTTATTCCCTTCACGGTTAAAATTCTCAATTGTTAAACCAATCCACAAGAAAGGTGACAGAAGTGATATGAATAATTACCGCCCAATAACACTCATACCAGTATTATCAAAGATCTTTGAAAAGGTCATGCATGAAAAACTCTCCGGTTTTTTATCCAAATACAAAATTCTAAGTGAAGATCAATTTGGTTTCAGAAAAAATAAATCGACCACAACAGCTTGTTATGCTCTATTAAAATTAATAACGAAAAGCGTTAATGATAAACTACCAATTGTCTCCATTTTTCTAGATATGTCAAAGGCCTTTGATTTCGTGAACCATAAGCTGTTAATTTATAAATTAGACCGATATGGCATAAGGGGAAATGCGTTGAAATGGCTCGAAAGCTACCTCACACATCGACACCAATGTGTTGAGATATCGGGACAAACGGGAAATCAAAAGCTCGCATACAGGTCTCAGTATCGTGAAAATAACTGTGGTGTTCCCCAAGGGACCATACTGGGGTCGCTTATGTTCTTAGTTTATGTCAATGTCAGACTTGCCCAATGTAACTTCCCACAATTGCATAATGTACGCTGACGATACGACCCTCAGTATTATAAACGAAAATGACGACATTGTTGAGTATCAGAATGAAATAAACATGACATTGAATAAAATTATTACATGGCTCGAACACAATAATCTTCATATTAATATTAACAAAACAAAAATGATACAATTCCAGGCACAGAACAGTACGCGTAAACGGCTTAAAATACATTATGGAAATGAGACAATAGAAGAGGTCGATTACGCAAAATTCTTGGGGATAATAATTGACAAAAACTGTAACTGGAAATCTCATATTAATGATCTATGTAAGAAGGTAGATAGATTTGTATTCGCTTTGTATAGACTAACACGGGTGGCTAGTGTTAATGCGGCACTATGTGCTTACCATGGCTATGTGTCATCAATTTTGCGCTATGGCATTATAATATGGGGTAATTCGGTGGTACTAGAAATGGTGTTTCGAGCTCAGAAAAAATGCGTACGCTCAATTTGCGGAGCGCATCAACTGGACAGTTGTGTTCCACTATTTAAAAAACTTAAAATACTGCCACTTCCAGCGCTATATATTTTTGAAATTTGTATCTATGTACACCAAAACAAACATGAATTTGATTTGTTTAATGATGTCGTATCCAGACCCAGCCGCAAAGTGCATATGCTTAATGTTCCTAGGCGTAGAATTAAATGGTTTTCTAATAATGTATACTGCATGTCCATTACTGTTTATAACAAATTACCTGATGGCTTTAAAACTCTTAGCCTCAGAACATTTAAATGTAAACTATTTAACTTTCTTCTAAGCAAATGTTATTACTCGACTGAAGATTTTATGAATGAAAAATTTGCCTAAATATTTGACATTATTGCCTATAAATAATTTTTAACTACTTGACTTAATTGAATTTTGACTTATATAATTAATCTCTCTTACAACTCTTGTTCAAATTATTTGTAATTCTAATAATTATCTAATAATTTAATTTTAATGTAATAATTTACAAACCATATTTGTACGCCGGAAACGGCAGAATATTATGATCGGAAATCTAATACACATAACAGCCTTGTACATACAATATTCTGACAAATAAATGCATTCTATTCTATTCTATTCTATTCTATTCTTGGTTTCTCAGTCTCTAGGTGGTGGTGGACTGCGGCGATATTTGAGTGCAGACCTCGTATGTTGCTGAGGTGCACTTTGTGGGAGAGGGAGTGCTGCCGCTGTTCAGCTTTTTTCTTTTTTGTTCCTGACATCATTGGGGGACTAGTCTGGAGAGCCCCCCCCGGGAATGTCCATCGGGCCCTCTCGTTTGGTCGCAAACCAGCACGATGGTACATTCCGGGATTTTTCGACAGTTGGCGGGGCAGCCTTTTATGTGTGGCTAGCACACCACTTGGCCCCCAACTACCTGCAGACGGCCAGCGGCGCACCGTGCCTCGAATCCCGCTACCCTCCGCGACTAGTCTCCCAATACATCCATATCAGCGCGAGCCCGGTTGGTCTGCCTGCAATGGAACATCTATTTAGACCCAACTCCTCTGGATTGGCTACACTGAGCATCGTAACGGAACACGGCCAGGCCGCTTGGTGGGAAGTCTTTGCCCAGTAGGTGGTCGCAAGCCATCGGTCGAGACCTTCCACCAGTTAGTGTCACCTGATTAGCACCACCTGGGGGCCACGTGTAGGGACTCAATGGATATACTCCTACGGACGCGGGCGTCCGTAGGAGTATACCCATTGAGTCCCCCCTATTGACTCGGCCCCCAAAAACGGCAACTGAAGGAACAAGTGTGGGTTATAGTTAGTAAAAGTCTGACACGCCCTCCCGCTCCACCCAGAGCGGGAGAAGTCATTGAATGATTTCACACCTTCCAAAAAAAAAGATACAACACCCCGTCTGGTCAGAAGATCCTCCCTTTTCAATAGGGGATGTGGATTTTTCCACCCTGTTTCGCATAGATGGTACTTAAACTATTCTTCCTGCACTGCAATGATATCGTTTTCCAGGTAGTTCTTCAGCGGACCACTGTGATATGGCCACTACGGCGCGGGTGCGTGAGGGCAACCTTGGACAGACTGGAGACTTCAACTGGCTCGGAGTACTCCACGTGCATCTACGTTAGTATACACAACTTCATCATCATCATTTCGGTCTGGAATAACCCGCCTTTTTTGGTCTTCTTCTTTTTACTCTGCACTGCAACAAGCGGGTCATACATATTTTGGCCAGGGGCACTACACTCACATTTGGTTTCAGATAGGTCCGCAAAATCTTTTTTATTTTATTTTTATTATTAGCTCTAGACTCTAGTTTAATTTGCATTTTGCCAAGTTATATCGCTGTGGGTGTAGTAATCCTTTCCTCGAGATGCCATACTTCCCAGTTCCCTGCATCTTTCATCCAGGTATTTTCCCAACATGTAACATGATGTAACATTATAGAAACATGAATTTTATTGCTCGACTTCTTCTATAGTAATGTTACGCTATTTTTCTGTTTTTATTTCTTTTGGCCTGTGAAAAAGAAGGGATGTTACGCATGTTACTAAAAGAGTTATTTAATAGAGAGGTAGAGGTAGGCCAAAGAAAAGATGGATGGACTGTGTGAACTTGCTTGGCGTGACGGTTGACATGACAGAAAGGAAGAAAAAAAACTTTATTTTTTTCTTCTCTAACACATGTCAAGGGCAGGAAGACAATTTTTGGTTCTTTTAGATGGCTGATATTTGATTGCCAATTTTGCCCAACAGCCACTGAATTGCAGTATCTAATCACTGGACACATAAAAAATAATCTATCCAGAGTATTCTTCTTTTTCAATGGAGAACCTCCAGGTTCTTTTACCACCTAAGACTATAATTGATGTTTGACGTCTGTATCGGTGTAGACCTGTCTGTCAATTTTGCTATCGGAAATAATACTAAACACAAATATCAGTGAAAACATTTATTATTATTGTAATCTTAGTGCAACATAGCGTGACATATATTGAAGTGAACAATAAATAGAGTGCATAAGGGACACAAATCAACAAAACAATAACACAGTGACTTGGCGTAATTATCTGCTTAACCCTCTTATCTATTTACAACAAGTGGTTGCAAGCTCTTGACGTGCTAACAGTGCCATCTGTCTTTCTCGTGGTTATCTGACTAACGATCCGTAACGAGTCATCTCTTGAGCCATCTAGCCTGCCAATCTAGAACCACTTACAAATCGTCTGTTGCCATCATGCCGGGTGTTAAGTGTGGAAGTTGCGGTCGCTTCATCTCGACGGTGGCGGGCGCTAGGTGTGGTAAATGTCAGGTCCAATATCACCGAGTATGTGTAGGCGTTGCTACCAAAGCAATTATTACTGCTAGCTGACGTTGTCCCGAATGTAAAAAGGACCTCGTTAGGGACAACAGGGCTGAGACCTCAGTTAGAGGCCATGCGGAGGGTTCCCAAGCAGGAAACACCCCCGTAGAACAAGCCTGCATGGAAACGGTTGATACACCTAACATGTCTGAAAACTGTTCCAAACCTGCACCTATGAGGTCTGCGTGCCTGCATCTCACGTTGCTACTCCGCCGCCTTACAGTGTCTCTGTAGTCGATGTCACGGCCCGGGAAATATCGCTGATCGCCGGCTCCAACATGAAATTAATCATGGAGGAACTGAGGGCGGTGCGTGCGGAGATCCAAGTCACTCTATGAATACATGCAGCATGCGCATCGATGGCCTCGAGGCCAGAGTGGACGCTTTGGAGCAGCGAGCTTTTTCGAGCCCGGTGAAACCGGGGCAGTGGACGGAATCGTGGAGGAGTTGAGGCGCGAGCTCAACGACAGGGATCAGGATCTCTTGGCGAATGACATTGAGATAACAAATATCCCCGAGGCCAAGATTAATAACCCGATCCACATCACCAAGGTCATAGGCCTTACTGACAGCCGACCTTGACATGCCGGGCCCGGCACGACGCTTCTACCTCAATGAGCGTCTTACAAAAACCAACCGCCAGTTGTTTTGGAGGGCACAGGACGTTGCTGGCCTCTTCGAATGGAGATTTTTATGGACGAAGCGCGGCTGCATACTTGCCAGGAAGAAGCCGGGTGACCTCACACAGAAAATCCGCACTGATGAAGACATATCTCGGTTTTTTGGAACTGTCAATGAAAATGCATGATTGCTCTTTGGTTTTATTTTTCTTTGTGTTATTTTTTAAGTTCTCGTTAATTATTTCTAATTGGGAAAATATGCGTATCAACTGTTTTTATCGGGTGTTTCACCACAGTTCGGGTAGTACGTATAATCAGTTACAATTAATACTTTTTTATATATCTGTTTTATCATTTGTTCTGTGTCTGGGTGTAATTTATCTATAATACATATTTATGTATTTAGAAATATATAAGTATGTTTATCAGTTGTCTAGTACCCATAACACAAGCTCTGCTTAGCTTGGGACTAGACGGCATTGTGTGATAGTTGTGGAATATTATATTATTATTATATATCTATACACTTCTCTAGTGGCATATGGCAAGTGCTGGGATGACGCTAAATTGCATTCTGAAAATGCATTACGGAGAGTAATGCATTGGCTATCAAGTAATCTATTAACCTTAAATGTTAAAAAGACCAAATTTTTACGTTTCATTCTACCGCATACTTCAAAACCAGCTGCAGAAACAGAAAATCTAAAAGCCCATAACTGTCCGCAAAACACTGTAGCTTGTACTTGTCTGTCGTTGATGATGGTAGAATCCATAAAATATCTCGGAGTGTTCGTCGACGAGAAACTAAACTGGACCACTCAACTAAAGTCATTAGTTTCTCGCACCAGAAGACTCATATACATATTCAAAAATCTAAGGTTTTCAGCGGATAAAGAGACTCTCCGAATGGTGTACATGGCTCTGTGTCAATCAATCCTTACGTACTATATTCCTGTGTGGGGGGGAAACTCATAGAAATGAGCTATTAAAGCTTGAAAGAGCTCAAAGGGCTGTGCTGAAAGTAATTCACTTTAAACCACGTGACTAACCTACATATATGTTATATTCAGAATGCAATTACCTAACTGTTAGGAAACTGTACATCTTAAGATCCATACTCTACAAGCATTGATTTCCTTCAATAAACAGCTTGTCAGTGAGCGGCGTCGTGGCTTTCCTTTATGTCCAACTGTCTTTTGTAGGACTGCCTTCGCAAGTCGACAGTTTAATGGGCTAAGTGCTAGGCTCTATAATAAAGCCCACAAACAATTTAATATCTACGCCTTGACTAAGCGTGATGTAAAACACAAACTTAATTCCTGGCTACAGACATTGACATATAGTGATACCGAGGAGCTTCTAACCATTATACACTAAAATGAGATAGGTTTACACACACTATAGGCTTAAAAAAAACAAACACAAACACATACTCATTCTCATACACACACACAATTATACACATTTTTTTTTTCCTTTAACCTAGTGTAAGTACTTTGTTCGTCCACTGCACGTACCAATATTTTGTAACCGCAATAAGAATAAGACTTATTTATGGAATTATGGATACTCTTTCCTAAGATACAGACAGGTTTTCTGCCTAGTTTAGGAAAGGGAGTCCTATGTCACATTTTATATAAATTTTTGTACTGGTTTTTTCTTTAAAACAATTAAGTATATAAGACAACTCTGTATGCCATGTACAAACTACTTATTGAATACAATTATTAAATTAAAAACTTATTATTATTATCTATACACTTATTATTATTAAAACACATCCTAATATTATTCAAAAATTATTTACAATCAAATTATTTACAATTATTCTAATGTATTACAATTACAGTACATCATCACTCAATTATTTAAGCTCACTGCAACCCTCTGTTAAACATAATTATTGTCTACATCTACATAAACTTACACATACAAACACAGATACACAAGACATACATACAATATACAGGTGACAAATGCAAATGACGATATATTAATGTAAGTATCATATGTACGCTGATGATATTCAATTGCGATTGAGTCTGTTGTCAACATTATCTAACCCACCCTAAAAACAAACGAATTTGGACTCTCTGCACATTAAGGTTTATTCAAGTTATATGAGCTTATCAGACAAGTACAATAATAATAGAGACACGCAAATTTGATCTTTAAAACGTTAGCATTAGGTTATATTTTATAACTATTTGTTATAATATGATAAGTGTAATAGCTTATTTTAATGATTGAGTTCAAGTAATTCTGGTCTCGTGGTCTGTGTATAAGACTGAGAAAAACATGTTTCGAAATCAAATCCTGCGACAAAGACATTGTTTTGCTTTCAATATAGAATTTATATTCCAAAACTATTTCTTGTATTATTGTAAAGAACCACAGACTATACATAAACTTTTTAAAATGGTAATATTTTCACATAATTTGTAATAAGTGGGTAGTTGAAAAATAAATATTCGTATTCCTTATAAAGCTGGTATTCAAATGCTACTATGGAGTGAATATTTAAAATACAAAATAATTTGCACGAGGAGAAGATGGCTGCTCGTGCTGTGCAAGAATAAACTTTATGATAGTATTATGGAGGTATGCGGAACAGAGTGTAAAGTCCCGCAAACCTCCATTGAAAAGGGAGGATCCTCCGACCAGACGGGTGTTGTGTCTGGTCCGGGCAACTGCCCGATAGTTGATTTCGGGCTGTTGTATACGTTCAAATCGCGCGGAGAACTCTGCTTGCGCGATGTAGGAATTTTGCTGTTCTAGTTCGTATAGAGCGTCATAGATGTCGCTACATCACTCCCCTCCAGAGATTGGAGATCTATTGTTCTCTTCTCGATGAGTCGTTCATACGTGATGCTTGCCAGGCCAGTGGGAGGCTGGTTCCAGTGAGTCGGAACCGGAAGAGGCGCATAGTTCACGGTGAGTCGGAACTGTCTGCGGTGATGATATCCCAGTGAGTCGGGATGATGTTGCAGGCTTCAGTGAGTCGGAGTACTGCTGTGGGCTCCAGTGAGTCGTTATCGGCGTTATCGTTGTCGGCGTGTCGTTGTTGGCGTTATCGTTGTCGGCGTTATCGTTGTCGGCGTATCGTTGTCGGCGTATCGTTGTTGGCGTATCGTTGTCGGCGTTGTGGTTGTACTGGCTGGCTGTATGACTTGTTGCTGAAGAGCTTAGAGGAAGTGATGATGATGACGTCACGCTGGAGTAGCTGCACGAAGGCTGCGCTCACGTTCATAGTCGAGGGTCACCATTATGGAGGTATGCGGAACAGAGTGTAAAGTCCCGCAAACCTCCATTGAAAAGGGAGGATCCTCCGACCAGACGGGTGTTGTGTCTGGTCCGGGCAACTGCTCGATAGTTGATTTCGGGCTGTTGTATACGTTTAAATCGCGCGGAGAACTCTGCTTGCGCGACGTATGAATTTTGATGTTCTAGTTCGTATGGAGCGTCATAGATGTCACTACATCCATTGTGGAGGTATACGGAACAGATTGTAAAGTCCCGCAAACCTCCATTGAAAAGGGAGGATCCTCCGACCAGACGGGTGTTGTGTCTGATCCGGGCAACTGCCCGATAGTTGATTTCGGGCTGTTGTATACGTTCAAATCGCGCGGAGTACTCTGCTTGCGCGATGTAGGAATTTTGCTGTTCTATTTCGTATGGAGCGTCATAGATGTTGCTTCAGTATACTATATGGTTCAATTTTTTTAGAATATTGCGTCTAGTATTACAACTAAGATCAAATTTCAATGCGGCTTATAAGAGTTGTGTTGGTCTTGTGGTCACTAAGGTAGTGCGATGTTCATCGTTGTCTACGTTTGAAATCAAGTTTAACCTTAATTTAGATATTTTATTACACTTTTTTACATTTCTTTAATAGACGACGTAGGGTATTGTCTTTTTAAACGGGCAGTTTGTATAGAAATAAAACTAAAAAATTGCAAGTTTAAAATGTTTATTATTTCATTAAAACACTTAAGTAAGATAAAGTAAGTAAATGCTTATATATTTCCAAATTAATATACTTTTTATATTAGTATGCCATATAAACATTAAAAAGGCATGCTTATGCTTAAAAGTTTGTTATGGAGAAAATGAATTCATTTGTGAAATGCTTTACAAATTTATAGCTGCCTATATGTAGTGAATAAACATGTTATTTAAATAGAAAAAATCTATTTATAACAATAACATCACTACATAATCTGGAACATTTTAATGGTTTAATAATCAATCCATTGAGCATTTACTTACATGATGTGTTTAAATATACCTACTAGATGACTAGTTCATCTCATGTGTTTAAATATACCTACTAGATGAACTAGTAGCGGAGTGGCGCACCGTCCCCTGCTATAACTTGTTGTAAGCGGTTACGCATACCACGCACCATGTTCCAACACAAGTCTTTGCCTCTCATGTGCTCCCAAGTCGATGTCACGACCTCAGCCAAGTTGTGTTTGTTTCGCACTTCCGTTGTGTCCCAATTTAAAACCATTTGACCCCATAGATTTTCTATAGGATTGAAATCAGGACTTTAGATGGCCAATTACAACTGTCACACCTTCTTGAGCAGCTAACTATTCCCGCACAATGCCTGCACGGTGGATGGAGCAGTTATCGTACATGAAGTTTTACGGTTTACTCACGCAATGAAGGTTTTAGCACTTTGGACATAAAACCATCTTTCAAGCTACCTGAGATAGAACCAATCAACCATATCATAGACGTAGGCACCCCAACTCCACTGATACAAAATTATACACTCCTCTCGAGCAACGAGGAGCTTGACAAAATCAAGAAGCAACTCGGCATTCTCAAAGCAAGTGAAAATTTGTCAAATCAAATTTCTTACCACGATATCCATCACTACACAGTATTTTATGTGGTCATCGGAGTTGCGTTGGTGGTTGGAGCAGTCTTCATAGTACGACGGCTGCGTAACAGGCGCACGGCATCTCTCGCGGTAGCAAGTGCCGAAATGGGAAGTCTACAGAACGCACAACACGCAACACCGGCACGGGCAGAGGCTGGGGCCTGTATTTCATCGTCCACGGTTCAATATAGTGCGCGTAATCAGTGTGAAATTCCGTGTGTATCAGATTACAGTGAAATTCCAAAAGTGTATAAGTTAGATAAGTGTACAATGCCTATGTCTCGTAAAACGGAGTTCAAGTAGAGACTCTAAACATAGAATAAGGATCAATTGGAATCACCTTGTCAATCATCTAGTATAAGGACCAATTGGCATCACCTTGTTACTCATTTTTCATTTTCATCTTCCCGCTCGGGAGCATGTACGGTGCAACCGCACACTATGCAATTCAGCAGTTTACGCCGCGCATGCATTTCGACTCATAAAAAAGTTCAGTTCGCGTTGGGCTATCAAGTCAGCCAGGCGTTCTCGTTACTGCCAACAAGGGCCGCGTCACTCACTTCATTTGCCACACCATCAGTCCATTAAGCTCATTTTACCTATAAGTACTTTTGGGACAACACATTAGTGTTCTAGTACTTACCTTCTTTTATTCCATCCATATCCCATCTAAAAGTAATGTATGGTCTAGCAAGGGATCATACAAGGTATAAAAAAACACTTACTGCTATATTAAGTCGGCGACTAATCTCTCTAATTCCAACAGTCTGCTTATGTAAAAATATTATTTTATGTTTGGTATAGTCGTCGAGTTGCGACATGATGCTTTATTACAGCAAATTGCTTAAAAATATTTAATGAGTTAAACGATTTACAAATGTGTGTGCGCAGTCACTGCTATTAAGCGTGGTGTAACTTTTGCTACTTAGATGAATTTATGATCTACCTCACGAAGTAAATATGTTTTACTTCGTATTCAACCATTCTTGGCAAATATAAATTCTGTGAACTTAAAGTTTTTAAATTACCCACCCGTTTACAAGATAAGTTATTAGGCGAAAATCATATTGGTCGTTCTTTAATATTGCAAGCAATATCGTAGAAATGAAAACAAATTAAAAAAGAAACTGATGTATAGGTGGACTGTGTTTTCGAACCCACATGCTGTTCGTCGTCAATCCAGCATCAAACCGCTAAGCCACAAGAACTTGTTGGGAATACGCGAAATTAAAGATTGGGTTGTAATTATGTAGTGTGACTTAAAAGCTTTTCAACTTTAATTTTAACGAGATAATGATTAAAATAGCTTAACAAAAACATATATAATGCCGGTGGCTTCGACTATGTAGGGTGGGTTTACCTTAACGTTACGTGTTATAGATCAAATTTGCGTGTATGTGTTATTATTGTATTTTTGTTCATCGAGTCCTCGAGCACTTGTCTGATAAGCTCATATAAATTAAATAAACCTTAATGTTACAGGCAGAGGGTCCAAAGCCGTTTGATTTTAGGGTGGGTTAGATAATGTTGACAACAGTCTGTACAATTGAATATCATCAGCGTACATATGATATTTAAATTAATATATCAAATTTACTTGGAGTCATTTGCATTTGTCATCTGTATATTGTATGTATGTCTTGTGTGTCTTGCATATCCTGAGAGCCATGAAACATCTTTGGCAGTGCAGAAAATAAATGAGGACTTGCATAGTGTGTTGTTATGGTCGGAGGAGAACTCTCTGGTTTTGAACCCCCTTAAGCCTTTTATGGTGCTGGCCAAGAAAGGGCCAAGTTAGTGTAATTCTGTCTGCTAACCCTGAGATGGTTATCATGGGAGAGAAAATTGAAAGAGTGGAGCAGACATGCAATCTAGGGCTAATTATGGATCCAGAGCTGCGCTTTGAGGCCCATGTTAACAATGTTCTCCGAACTTGATTTTATAGGCTAAAGGTCTTATACGGAATACGAAAATACCTGAGCATACCAGTACGGAAAAAACTTGTTGACAGTCTCATCCTATCAAAGTTAAATTACTATGACATAGTGTATGGACCATGCCTGCTTTCAAGAACGGGGCGTGTGATCCAACGTATCCAAAATGCCTGTGTTCGTTTTTGTGTCAACGTTCCGCGAAGAAGTCATGTTACTCCATATATTAATGAACTTAAATGATTAAAGATGGCCGCCAGGAGGAAGCTTCATTTGGCCAACTTGTTGTTTGGCATTGTTACTTCTCAAAAACCACAAAATCTCTATGAAAAACTAACCTGGAAACAAAACCGTTTAAAATATGCTCTTCGCTCCATGGTAAACCCACTGTCAGGAAAATTGCACAGATCTGCAGCAGGGGTTGTTTCAAGTTTGCAGCCACGCGCTGTTGAAATGATCTCCCACCACCAATGCGACGCCTGAAAACAATACAATCCTTCAAATTTCAACTCAACAAGTTACTCATATATAAACAAGTTTCCCTTCATTCTTGACCATATACTTTTAGTGTTGTTTCATACCTCAGAGGTCATGGCCTGCGGGCTTTGGTTTGGGATCTCCCATAGCGTGGCCTGCTTGGAATTTGCGGTTCTGTGGGTCCCTGTATTTGTCTGTCTCGTTTCTTCTTTTATTCCTTTAAAATTAAGTGCACCACTTTGTTCCTGTAATTTTTTACATATTATTATATACAAATGGTACAATTATTTATATGAATCCTAACTTACGTGATTTAAACCAATCCAATTTTTTAATTTCATTTATTTTGAATCAATCAAAAATTTTGCCTATATTTATAATTTAGTACTATGTCTTTGTGCAGTGACTAAATCTATTTTTAATTTTACTTACTATCTTTGTTGTTCCGTTCTGTGTTAAATCAACGTGTTTGTGATATACACCGTTCTACACTTTCATAAACACTTTTTCCCAAAAACAATAACACTACACACTACACAATTTCCCTTAACTATCTATTATTATCTAATCATAACATTCATTAAATAATGTCATTGCGTAATGCTAATGCCTGCTAAGTGCCGCCATGAGCCATGATATTAGTTATTTTTTTATTATATAACCTATTCTAGCATTGTCAAAGATAGTTTATTGACAGCTGAGAGGCACAGATTAAAATCAAAGCCGGCGCCGCGTGCTTTATGTTGCAGGAAACGGAATGTTGCCACTTAAATATTAATTACGCTGTCTAATATTTAGTTTTACTCATTGTTTGCTGCACCGGTCGACGTCATGACGTTGGCACCGGCTGTCGCTGAAAACCAGCGCTGAGGCTCTGTCTTCTATAGGGTCATAGCACTTAAGCTGAGCGATGGCCGTTTTGCGTGGATGTGACGCATATTTTCCCCCAGCTTTCTTTTTTTTTTGTGTTTCTCTGTTTTTTGCGTCATGTTTACCGTAAATAAACGTATTTTCTTTCTTTCTTTCTTTCTATAAACTTACTGATAAATTAAATTGTTTTTTTTTCCATCCCATCACAGATGACGACAAAAAAATTCGGGTAGCCATGACTGGGATCGTTCTCATCAAGATGAAGTACGCGCTCGCTGGCGCTGACGACGTGGTCAATATACCTCAAGAGATCTTCAAGTGAGTGACATATATTATGTTCACGACGATGCACAGCTTTGTATTGATGCCGATTTGTATATCTAGAAAAGCCTTCACATAATCGATCGATTATTTTTTTTTTACTTTCTCCTGCTTTTATTGCCATCCACCTACATTTTTTTATATACTTTGAAATTATAATTTTACTGACAAATAGAAACTATTAAACTAAAAAGTACGCACAAGCGAATAAAAAATAAATAGTATGTAAAAGTGGCATAAAAACAGGCAATGAACTGCAAACTACAAGGAGAGCAGGACTATGAAGAATTTCAGGGCTGTAATCATGAGCGATAAAGACTTGCAAACTATAATAATAATAATATTCCACAACTATCACACAACGCCATCTAGTCCCAAGCTAAGCAGAGCTTGTGTTATGGGTACTAGACAACTGATAAACATACTTATATATTTCTAAATACATACATATTATAGATAAATTACACCCAGACACAGAACAAATGATCGTGCTCATCACACAAACATTTGTCCTGGGTGGGAATCGAACCCACGACCTCCGGCATAGCAGTCAGGGTCACTAACCACTAGACCAACAGGCCAGTCAGACTACTAATAGACCGGAATTCTGAAGTCCTGCGGGCGCACTGCTGGCAAAAGCTAGAGCTTAATATTTATTCTCAATTTTCCTTGAGTGCAGTCAAAATCAATAACACAAATCTCAAACATTTACGGTCTCTAAATCCATCGCTATTAATCCACCATCGTCTTCACCAGATCGGACAGCAAGGCAATGTTCCTCATGGCTCGCGACACCCCCTTTGTCATCAAGCCTGTCTCCTACGTCACGCACCCTGAATACGAGTACTCTACGCTTAATACGATCGCCGTCATTGAGCTGGACCTTGACAGCGTTGGCGACTGTGAGTCTTTTTTTACGAGATTTTATTTAACTTGGAATATTTGTTTGCTCGAGTCAAATCTTGCAAGCTGAATTATATATAGAACTATTTCCTCTTGTCTTACGGAGTTGGATTTTTACATGTTGGTTCAATTCCGATGATGATGCATTTTTGTGATTGTCATGACTTGAATCGACATTTAGGATTAACGGAGTCTGTGTTTCGTGATAGTTACAACCCGAGAATCTTTAAGTCAAGAGTGAATAGGTTTCTTCTAGGCAAGCGTGCTCCATCTTCGACCACATCATCACTTACCATCAGGGAGATAGTGATCAAACGCGTGCCTATCAAAAGTAAAAAAAAAACTCCAGAAAGAAAAACTCTTCAACGTTCAACAGAATGGACATCAAATTTTGTGTCTGAATTGAAAGCTTGTTTAAAAAATGTTTTTTTATCATTAACTTATTTTTATAATCTTAACTATCATTTTGCTTGCGACTTTATCCACAATATATATTGCAAACTATGATTAATTCGGCCTTTTCTCTTGTCCCAAAGGGAGTTTCAGCAAAAATTCAGTTTGCCACGACCAATAGTTTTGGCTGGGTGAATTTAATTTAATTTAATTTATTCATCAAAACAAGTTATTTGTTATAAACTTTACAAGGCACACTATTAGACCTCTGGGATCTGTCTTAGCATGCCATGGCCTGAGAGTTGATCAACGCGCCATTACACACAGTCTTTGAATATTGAGTTATCTTACAATGGAGTTTAGGTAGTAATTTTCAGTCTGTGCTTTATGTTTTTATTGTTCAATGAGTCTCTAACGTCTAAAGGTATTTGGTTCAATAAACTGGAGTATTGAGAAAGACGGGATGCGCCTGCCATAAAAAATGTTTTTGTGTGGCACTTGAAGTGATTTCATTTTTACTTTTCGTGTATCTATATCGAAGATAAAGATAAAAGATAGATGAAGATGAGCCCTTGTGATTTCAATAGTCAGTCATCCATCATTGATGAAGTGAATACTGATTAAAATGTTAATATTACAGTTCCATTGAATCCGATTTGTCTCCCGACTGGCGAAACATTCAACACGTCTCGATATCTCTACCTCACTGGTTTCACAGACGGTAAGTTTTTTGTGTGTATTCCATTTATTTATTGATTTTTTATACACTCAACACCTTTACAGTTTTTAGTCTGTAATTTAGTATCGTCCTTATTTATGGGAACCACTGGTGTATCATTGTATTTTGCAGAAAACAAAAAATTGGAGAAAGTAATTTACAACATACAATATTTGGAAAAAAAAGTATGCGAAGAATTTTATAACAGAGCTGGGGTAAGTTTTTTTTAAATCTAGACTAAGCAGACAATTACGTATTTGATGCAATCACCGAACTAAATGAATATGTCGCTACATCTGTACCGTTACCTGATGTTAAAAAGCTTCTGTTTTTAGCTGTCGTCCCAGAAACGCATCCCGTCTGCTTACTTGTGTGGGTATGCGCCCAGCAACGCCACTCAGTGTGTCTGGGACAACGGAATGGTGCTCGTGTCTAATGTGACTGGGTACTTCTACCTGGTATGTACAGTGTGTCCAAGGTCATACAGTATTCTGGACTGCACGAAACTTCAACGTTCAATATATCGGTTTAAGTATAACCAACCTTAAGTTTTGACAGTTTGAGAGTGATACGTACTTTACGATGTCCGTCCGACGACTGTTTGTTTCTATGATTATCATAAGCGATCAAGTCTCTGTCACAAACCACCTTCACAAGGCTAGGATCATGAAGATGTATTATCCTCGTTGAAGGCTGGATGATAAAGTAATGCATATTAAATTTAATTGCTGGCGTTTTAAATTTGTTTCTATTTACAATTTGATAATTTTGATCACATCCTACAAGTCAGTGTTCAGATAGGTTCTGGAATACGTATTTAAGAGATTGTTTCCTGCGTTTGACAGATTGGCTTCGGCGTCCACGGTCCCGGCTGTGCAGCCCCCGCTCGCTTCATCGACTTGTTCCCCTACTTGTACTGGATCAATTCCGTCGTCAACCCCGACGACGTGTACGACGAAGGTGGCTTCCGGCGCAAGGATGATGACGAGTTCATTCCAGATCATGAACTCTTCACGTCAGTCCTTTATAGTTTTTTTAAAAACTACTGCCTAAGATGGCACAGTGAATGTTAAACATAGATTAGGCTTATCGAAAACAAAAAAATCGCCTAATCGTCTTTTTACATTAGATAACTTTTGCAGTTTGTTATAACGTCTTCACTCTTAGCTTTACTGTATAAGGAGCATTCCGTTACTGCATCATGCTCCCCTTTGACACACCATTCTAGTCATTGACCGATATTTATGTGAATAATTGAGATCAATAATTGTCAATTGTTTCAGGAAGGACGATTCTCTCCGTGAGTCTGATGTTGTTCGTCAAGACTTCAAGCAATATCCGTTTGTCAAGAGTGACTTGAACCACGACATTATCAAACCATCAGGGGATGCAAAATCTATACTCATCTTTCCTTGTAAGTACTCAGTGCTATTAGAGAAGAAAATATTGACTATGTTTCGTAACGGTACCTAAAACTATTATATTTTGTTTCTATTAAGCGAATAGCTCCAGTAATATAAGGTACGTAAAGTTAAAATTAATAATAATCCTCCCGACCGAATTTAGATCATGGTGGCCAATCTCAGGAGATATTATACTGCACAAGCGTGTGCGCAAACACAGGTACACTCTCTGTTCCTTCACTCTCATAGTCCGATGCTACGGCAATCCGACACTACCGGGATGAAATCAGACGCAGAACCAATGGCTTTTTTTTTCTTTTTTTTTTGTCGGGGTGGGAAATCATCCAATGACATCTCCCGCTCTGGGTGGAGCAAGAGAGCGTGTCAGACTCTTACTGATTAAAACCCACCCCTGTTCCTTCCCTGCCTGAGTGCACAGGGGTGCGGTAACTCTGTTAAGAATTTATCCGCTACCCCTAGGCATGCAGGCACCGACCACGATGGGCCCCGTCAGTGGTGGCTGACACTTATCTCTTTGAGGCGCGTGTGGAACACTACGCGTCGTCGACTCACGGGCCTGTTGCACGGGCACGGCCGTGATTGAACAGGGAGCTACCCACTGCTCGCCGTCCGCAGGCCCGGGTCTACGGTGGCCGGAGATCGTCTCTCGACGTCCTACGCCCAGTGCTTCTCCTGCGGCGGTAGCAGCCGCGGGTGTGAGGGCCACTCCGTTGAGCTTCCCTCACCCTTCCCGCCTCCGCAGAAGGAGGAGATGGCATCCCATTCCCTCTCGCCCCGTACCATGGCCTGACCAGGGCCGGGCGCGAGAAGTCGCTACCGCCTATCGCATCCACGAGGACACGGCGGTGCTCTGCTTAAGCGGGGCAGACCTCCACCAGGTCCTCTGGGCGAGAACCAACGGCTTTACGTGCTTTTCAAATAATGGAGATGTCATGCCATCAACGGCCAAACTCCAGGCTGCTACAGAGAATTCCTTATGGAAAACCCAATAGGATTTTTTAACCGACGAGAGAATCGAGACCAGGACCTCATGGTCAGCAGTCACACTTGCGACCACGAGACCAATGAGGCAGTTAAAATTAATAACATTACTTTAACTAGAGTCATTTTGTAGTAGCACTTGCTAAAGTATATTAAGCTAACGCGCGTAAGCGCGGACAGTGCGACGAAATAATATGTGCAATGGTTGGCAGGGGTCGCATGCGCTTCGCTTGCTGTGTGGTCTACTTGGCACCTAATGTACCTGATTTTAGATTTTATTCTATATTTAATTGCTTAAGGACTATAATAAATAATAATTTAAGCTACCTCTAATTGTTATAGGAGCTTTTAATATTTGCTCTGCTAGTGTAGCTATACGAAATGACTTTGAATTGTTTCTTTCTGAATGCAATTTTTTCTAAATGCAAACATCAAATGTGACCCCAAAACATTCTGGGCTTTCGTAAGTGAGAACAGATATAATAATGAACCAGCCACTTTTGGTAGCATGTCACCAACACAAGTAGCGACTACTTTCTCAAAATATATCAGCAGAGTATTTCTGCCTGACTTGCCATCATTGAATGTTGAACATGCGTGCTCTAATGCAAATGAGAGCCCTAATAACTTGTCCCATATTGTAAACATTGATCACATCGGTGAGTCAGAGGTCAGGAGTGCTATGGCACGCCTTCCACCTAAATCTACCCAGGGTATGGATGGAATACCACAGTACTTAGTTAAAGATGGCTGTGAAATCTTCAAGCTGCCGTTACAATTTATATTTAACCTATCTATTAGGACTATCACATATCTGACAGTATGGAAAACATCTAAAGTATTACCAGTTCATAAAAGCGGTCTAAAAAGTGACATCCACAATTATAGATAGCTGTAGCTGTAGCTGTATTATCCGTATTTGGAAAAGTTTTAGAATCCGTTCTACACACAATAATATGCAATAGGCTGCAGCGGTGGTCGCAAATCGCTCAACCACTTCAAACCTTCTTAATATTACGACTATTCTAGCTAAAAATATTAATGATAAAAAACAGGTCGATGTAGCTTATTTTGACTTCCAAAAAGCTTTTGATCGGGTCGATAACGATATACTATTAAATAAAATGGCAATGGCTGGTTTCTCGGCGCCACTGCGAAATTCATTGCGAACTATCTGTATGGCCGTAAGCAATATGTCACTTATAAGGATGTCAACTCGGATGTCTACTCAGTTGCTTCTGGCATAGGGCAGGGTACTAATCTTGGCCTCCTATTTTTTCTAATAGTAGTCAATGATCTACCAACATACATAAAACACGCCACCGTTCTGATGTTTGCCGATGATGTCAAAGTTACCCTACAAATAACTAGCCTTACTGACACAGTCACTCTGCAGCGTTTACACTTGGAGCACTATTAACAATCTCAGTCTAAATATCAGTAAATGCTCGGTCATGTCCTACACAAAAGCTATACAACCCATACATAACACCTACACGTTAAACAATGAAGCCCATAAACGTGTTTCCACCGTACGTGATCTTGGCACTTACTTTGATCCGCACATCATTTTCAATCAACACATAATACAGACTTGTAATAAATCCCGTATAAATTTTGGATTTTTCTTGCAACAAGCAACAATATTTACCAATAGCAGGGCATTACTTTACTGTACAACTCTTTCATCCGTAGTTTGCTGGAAACTAATAGTGTTATTTGGAACCCTCATGAAAAAGCTTACACCACATGTGCTTACACTCTACTTATCGAACGAGTGCAGAAATCGTTTGTTCACTATCTATACTTAAAACTATTTGGATATTACCCATATATGTACCCAACACCATTCGTGCTAGGAATGATTACATACCAAAGTTTAGAGGTTAGGAGAAATCTTACACTTTTGAAATATTTTATCCGCCTTATTCGTGGTTCCCTAGTAAATTCCTCCTTACTAGAATACATCTCCATCAACGTTCCTTTACCTATTAGACGTACGCTTCGCCCTCGCCAGCGTCCTCTATTTTCTGTTCCTCAGGCTGGTTCTGTGACTCTAAAAACCAGTCCCTTACACTTAGCCCTTACTCTCATGAATGAAATATTACAATATAACGAATCGCTTGATATCTTTACAAGCACCGAACTGAGTTTCCTGAAAACTGCTAATATTTACCTGGAGTCTATTGCCACTCCTAGCACTATCTCCTCGTCGTAAATTAATTTATGTTTTGTGATGTGTGTTGGTTTTATGTTCAAAATCAATTGTATGTTTTATTCGACCTATAGTTTATAATTTTTGTGTATATATGACTTGTAACCTATGTGTGTGGTATTTATAGTATAAGTTGGTCAATTAAATAAATAAATAAAAAAACTTTTTAATAAAAAATTCAACCGACGAAAAAGAACTAAAAAGCAAAAAAATAAATAAACCTTTTAAGTCTTGAGTATTGAGCTTATTTACCTACATAAAATATCAAATTTTATATAAACTAATTTTGAGTCGGCGCCAAATAATAAAACGATTAATTATATAATTTTAGTTAGTTTATATAAAATTTAATATTTTGTGTAGCTAAATAAGCTCAATACTCAAGACTTAAAAGGTTTATTTATTTTTTGCTTTTTAGCTCTTTTTCGTCGGTTGATTTTTTTATTAAAAAGTTTTTACATCACAATATCCACTAGGAATCAATAAACGAATAATTAAAACAGTTACTACTACGTAGAAATGAAGAAGGCTAGATGTGCCTTCTTCATTTCTACGTAGATATAAAATTTAGATATTTAATAATCAGATTGTTGTTTGGCGCCGACTCAAAATTAGTTTATATAAAATTTGATATTGTATGCAGGTAAATAAGCTCAGTACTCAAGACTTAAAAGGTTTATTCATATTTTTGCTTTTTAGTTCTTTTTCGTCGGTTGAATTTTTTTGTTAAAAAGTTTTTTATTTTATGATTTTTTTGTGACTCGCATCCTGTTTTAATACTCTAAGGCTAATTTCTAATCCTTCATCATTCCTCTTGGCACTGAGCTGATGATGTAACCATCTTTCCATGAGGTTTCCAGGATATTGACCAGTTGAGGTTACCTGTGTGGGTAGACCGACGTTCTGAGCACAACACTCACAGCTGTCTTGTCCGTTTTTGTTTTATTTTCTTATTCACTTTTACGCGTGTCGCGGTCACGAAAATTCAGACAAAGCCAATATAAACTCGGTGCTATCATCTACTGTTGTTGTTTTGCCCTAAGGAAGTTTGTATCAAACAAAAAACAACTAAGAAATTTACATCGCAAAAAGTGCTTAATCACAGTAACTGAACCACGAGTGCAGCGGATTGTCGTCGCTAAACGCAAGATACAAGTGCTATAGCGGCGTGCGTGGCTCGCTCGCGGCAGCCTTGGCGGTGCAGTGCAGCATAAACCAGCAGTACAGTCCAACAACGTCCAGCGGTGCAGTACAGCAGCATCCGGCAGTGCAGTGCAGCAACATCCATCGGTGCAGTGCAGCACCATCCGGCAGTGCGGTGCAACAACAATTAGCGCTGCTTTAAATAACAGGTGTGCATTATCGTATTTACTTACTGTAACCTGCACTTAGGTGTGCGTTACGATGCCACTGAAAAGAACTCCCCCATCCACACCGCAGGAGAAGGCAAAGTCAGATACAAACCAAAGTTCAGCACCCGTCACGGACACCGACAATGAGAGTTCCAGTAATGTCACTAGCAGACCCCGCGCCCGTAAGCGCCAGTATGATGATGAAGTGTCTGTTGTCATGTCAGAAATGAAGCGTTCCCTTGAAACTTTCAAATTGCAACAGAACACAATACAGGAATCTATAAATGGCATTCTGAAGCAGAATTGTGAAATTAAACAATCTGTGGAGTTCATGGAAAAACACTATGAAGAAATGAAAGATAAGTTAGTTTCAATGGAGACTGAAAGACGAACACACTTAGCCTATATACATGGACTAGAAGCAAAAGTGGAGAACCTCGAGAAATCTCAAAAACAAGCCACTATTGAGATAAGGAACATTCCTATCCAAAAAAGTGAGACTAAAGACGATCTACTGAAGATAGTGACTAAAGTGGGGCTAGCAACCAAAGTTGGTGTTAATGAAACCCAAATAAGAGATGTTTTTCGCCTGAATTCCGATAAAACAGCGAATGGACCTATCATTGTAGATTTTTCCTCGGTTATATTGAAGGAGAAAATTCTAACTTCGGTGAAAAATCACAATCGGACAAATCAAAACAATAAATTAAATACGGCTGATTTAGAACTCGACGGTAAACCTCAACCGATTTACATTGCCGAATGCCTTACTCAAAAAGCGCGAAAATTGTTCTATCAAGCTCGTGAGTTTGGTAAGAAATACAGTTACGAGTTCTGTTGGGTAGCCCATGGTAAGATTTTTCTCCGTCAACGAGTGGGTGCCCCGTCACATCGAATAGATAAGGAGAGTGATTTCCACATACTGCGCCCTCAAGCTAAACCGTGACTTATTTTATTTTTATATATTTACTGCATGTTGCTAGTTAAACTAAGTTTCAATTACATTTGCATTATATTTAGGATAGAATATAATATTTCTGGTGTGCCACATTTTCAATTAGCCCATTCGGAAGGTCTCTCAATTGTTTACACTTCACATAATTTACTTACACACACGCAAGTTATAGAAAAACTAATACAAACATATCTACAAACAAAACATCGCAAATCTTTCTCTATCGGTAAAAATGTACTAATTGTTGCTATAATTAGCCTAATTATTGGAAATTATCTTTTTCATAAATATCAGATGCGCGTTTTAAAATTCTTACGTAAAAATGCTTTTTTTGGATAACATTTCAAGCCATATTGATTCTGCTCAGGTGTCTGAGTCTATGATCTGCTCTCCTGAAAGCCTTGTAAGTAATATTGATTTGTCCCGGACAGCCTTATGTTTGATGCACACTAACATCCGTAGTGTAACTTGCAATTATGATAACCTTATCATTCTCCTGGAAAGAATTTGTATACAATGTGATATTCTCGTACTCACAGAATGTTGGCTGAGTAAATGTTCAACTGTGCCCGAAATTGTCGGCTACACGTCATACTCCTCAGACTACCTTAATCAGAATGACGGTGTCATTATATATATTAAATCTGAAATAAAACACCGCTTAGCAAAACCATCCGTGATAGATGCCAACTGCCTTATTTTACAATCTGAGAACGAGTATGCTATCGTAGCTGTGTACCGCTCACCATCTAACCGAAATATTAATAATTTCTGCGACAGCCTTGATTTGTGTCTTGCATCATTAAAGTCAGTGAAATCGGTGGTACTGATTGGTGATATCAACGTAAATATTTCCCCAAATGGTAATGATCCGAACTGTAGTAATTACTTGGACCAAATGGCATATCATGGTTTTCTACCTGCCCATGTCTTTCCTACTCGTAAAAGTAGTTGTATAGATCATGTGATGCTGAGATCCAATAAATACACAGCTACATATGTACTTGACTCGTTTATAACTGACCATGCGCCACTGGTTTTTTGTCTTGATTGTAAAATAAAGAGACACACCTCTAAGACCACTTTTCTTAAAATTGATTATCCATCTTTAATCCAGAAACTTTCAGATACAGACTTTAGCCCTGTTTATGATACCGCCGATGCGAATGTTTCCGCTACCTACTTAACAAACTTAATTTCGCAAGCTATTACTGCTCACTCAAAACCTGTAACAATCGCTCATCGTAAGCGAACCATTAAGCCATGGTTAACTCCGGGTTTAGTACGGTGCATCAGGCATAGGGACACATTGCACAAAAAAGCAACTCTTGATCCAGATAATGCAATTACTCGAGTCACGTATACAAGGTATCGAAATTTTTGCAACAACCTTTTAAAAAAGCTAAAAATTACTTACGAAAAAAACGAGTTTCACAAGAATAAAAATAATCCAAAGGGCATGTGGAATTCCATTAATAAAATTGCTAACCTTAAGAAAAATTCTCCTCCTCCCAGTGAGTTACTTACTCTCGCTCAAGAACCATCCGAGTCAGTTAAAGTAGTTAATAACTATTTTGCAGGCATCGGAGAAACACTTGCAAATGCAATATTAAATAAACGGAGCGCAAATCGGCCGACAGATTCTTGTTCATCGCAGTCACCTAAAGATTCTATGGTGCTACTTGATACAGACTCTGTAGAAATTGGATCCATTATTCTTGACTTGAAAAGTGACTCAGCAACTGGTATTGACAATATTCCAACACAAGTGATAAAGAGAGCAAAGTGCAGTCTTATTTCCCCCCTTACATACATGTGTAACCTGTGCCTAACCACTGGTATTTTTCCGAACATATTGAAGAGGGCGTTGGTACATCCAATCTATAAGAGTGGGGACAGAGATATTGTCGGAAACTACAGACCCATATCCGTGCTGACAGTTATCTCTAAAATCCTAGAGAAACTCTTAAACTCTAGATTAACAAACTTTTTAACACACAATAATATTATTGCTGAGAACCAATTTGGCTTTATGAAGGGTCGATCTACTGAAGATGCAACTTTACTTCTATCTGAGGTTATTGCTCGAAACCTTGATTCCAAGAAGAGGGTTATGGGTGTGTTTCTTCACATGTCAAAAGCCTTTGACACTGTCTCTGTCCCCTTCTTACTTTCGAAGATGGAATCGATTGGTATTCGTGGGATTGCACTAGAGATTTTTAGATCATATCTCTCCAACCGAACCCAGTGCGTTAAAATAGGCAGTTACATAAGCTCAGAAGTATCTCTCTCTTTCGGCGTTCCGCAAGGCAGCGTTCTTGGACCCACTCTCTTTCTCTTGTACATTAACGACCTGTGTTTAAAAGTACTTCCAAATTGTAATATTATTACCTACGCCGATGACACTGCGCTGGTTGTGCAATGAAATGATTGGAAGGAGGCTCAGCGGTACACAGAACATGCTATTAGAGAAATAATGACTTGGCTTAATTATAACCTTTTGACACTGAATGTTGATAAGACTAAGTATATCACTTTTGCTCTTCGTGGTAACACCCAACCGGGACCTGAATTTGAAATTAGTGCACATACTTGTGACCTACAAGAAAATTGTGGTTGCCCTAAACTAACTCGCACTACCAATATAAAATATCTGGGTCTCCTTATAGACAGCTCCCTAACATGGACCGCACACATTACTTCAGTAATTGCCCGCGTAAGAAAATTGATGCCAATCTTTAGAAAGCTTAGGAATTCTGCTGATCTTGAAACCATGCTATGTGTTTACTATGCCCTTGCTGAAAGTTTACTGAAGTACTGTGTCCTTGTGTGGGGAGGGATTGGCAAGACCATTTTGCTTCCCCTAGAGCGTGCACAAAGAGCTGTACTGAAGGTCATGCTTGGACGACCACGAAGGTACAGCACTGATCTTTTATATCGTGAGTGTTCCGTTTTAACTGTTAGACAGCTTTTTATTTTATCGACAGTACTCCGTAAGCATAAAAACACCCGATATATAAGGATTTCTAAGCGTGACAAAGCAAGAGTTTGCTCGGGGACACCGCATAGAACGGTGTTTAGCACACAACAATATTATGTTGCAGGCAATAATTTATATAACATCGCAAACCGTGTGAATAACATTTATGCACTTCCAACTAAGAATTGCAAGGATTTAATACGAGACTGGCTTCTACGATTAAACTATAGTGAAACTGAAGAAATTATCAACAGTTAAACATGTATATAAAGAAAGATACACACCACCCCCCTTCTACATTTACCTTCCCACACACTTTACACATCCTCACCCCTTATCACACTACACACACACATACTTTACTCATCTTTGTGGTAACGTAGTTTTATAATTTTGTTTTTCCTATAAATTTTATTTAATTTTATTAGCTTATCTAACGATAATTTCGCCATTAGTGGAGATGTTGTGCTTAGAACAATGAATTGTGTTTTTAATAAATAAGTGTGGAAGACGCTGACGACTGTGACACAGTTTATACTAGTATAGTCGTCAACGTAATCTCTTATAAAAATGTATTCATTGCCATGATTTTGTATATAGATTTTAAGAGAAATTTAAATTATGAAGAGTGAAATAAATAAACTATTATAAACTATTATAAAACTATAAACCTTCAATATTCTAAAGACGTCTTTTCTTCAAAGCATATTAAGTGGTATCTGTCACTAAAACCAGTTTTTTATATTTAACTTCTATTGTTTAGGAAAGGTATGGTTTCCATCATCAGCTCAGTTTCATGATGTGATGATTCCTAAATGCAAACACCTGATTAAGTTATGAAAAGTAAACAGAAACAATATTCGTGCCCAATTTTCGAGGTTTTCTCTCAATTTTATCAGGATTCCATGATCAGATCCTAATGTTCTTGACATGGAACCACCCTTGAGATATACCCTATCTAAGAAAAAAAGAATCATTAAAATCGGTTCATAAACAACGGAGTGAGGCCCGAACATACGTACAGAAACGCTAAACGTGCCCACAATTTTCGAGGTTTTCTCTCAATTTTATCAGGATTCCATTACCAGATCCTGATTTTCTTGACACGGGACCACTCTTGAGGTATACTCTATCTACAAAAAAGATAATCATCAAGATCGGTTCATAAATGACGAAGTGAGGGTTGAACATACACAAAAAAAAATAAAAAATACAAATATATACGGTCGAATTGAGAACCTCCTCCTTTTTTAGAGCTAGGCCCGTCATTAATAATTTTAGTTATTAAGTTCGTGGCTAAAGTAATAATACCCACACGAGTCGATCCATCAGATTAAGCCACGCTTGCTGGGGTTGGACCATAGATGGGGACCATTTCTAAATACCAAGACTCTCCGTGCCTCGGAAAGCACGTTAAGCCATTGGTCCCAGCTGTCCATCTTGGTCCTTGACAGTCGTTACGAAAGGAACCCGAAACATCAGTCCGGTCTGACAACCAGTCTTACCAAGGGGTATCGTATTACCCAGTAGCTGGGTTGTGGAGGTCAGATAGGCAGTCGCTCCATGTAATATACTGGTATTCAGCTGCATCCGGTTAGACTGGAAGCTGACCCCAAGATAGTTGGGAAAAGGCGCGGGTACATTGAATTGAGTCTTCTGGTCGCAAAGCGCGAGTGTCGGGCTCGACAATCGCGCTTTGCGACCACTATGAAGTGCCAATGACATCAAGATTCCATCAAAGGGATTGTGCTACTTGTGTTTGACCTGTATAACTCCATCTCCCTTACACAACGAAATCATGATGGTAATGGCACGCCATAGTAGAGAACTTAAGCGTGAGGTTCAGGGTTCAATTTCCAGTTCAGGCCATATCATCATCAGCCTTTTAATATCCCCACTGCTGGGGCACAGGCCTCCTTTCTGTGAGAGGGTGTAGGCTGTAATCCCCCACGCGGGCCCAATGCATACTGGTGGATGTCACATGCCTTCGAATTTTTGGTTCTAGGACATGCCGGTTTCCTCACGATGTTTTCCTTCACCGTTTTTTAGAGAAGTGGTGAAAAAATAATTTACATAAAGTGCCTGCCTGGGTTTGAACTCACGACCTCCAACTTGTAAGTCGCGGCCGATACCACTTTGCCACCACTGCTCAGGCCATATGCTAGGATTTTCCATCAAAAAAGATTTAAAATATCCATCGGGCTATGAGAGAATAGGAACACAGTGTGCAGCTGTACTTGCACACGTAGTTGTTCACTATAATAATTATTTCTTCCGTACTTGGCTTGTTTCCGTTGAGGTTGGCCATCGAGACCAAAATTCGGTCGCGAGGGTACTAGGAGCATGCCTCAAATACCACGTGAAATGTATGTCAAAATCAAACATATGTCCTAACACACAAATGAGAATATGACGACTGATTGAAGAGGGATGATGTTAATAACCTGTTCAATCCAGTACATGTTAGTTGTCTATTTGGTCGCATACTGTGGTCTGCCTACTCCTTGACGTGGTGTTTTGTTACGATTTCAGTCAACAAGTCGTAGGAGCAGTTCAAGGACGCTTGCACCACAGCGGAGAAGTTCCAAATCTATAAAGAGTTCTACCAGCTAAGTTCAACGGGCGGGATGAGAAGGAATAGAACATATAAGGTAGAAATATATTCTTCTGTTGTAATTCATACCACGGGGTCTCATCTCGAACAAAGAAAATTTAGTTCAAATACATGTCAATAGATGGCGTAATAAGCATCGATTTCTTATTGATGTTTAAGTTATATTAATGTTTTGAAAATAAATATGGTGAAAACTGTATTTTCTTATTTATTATACTGCCCTAAGCATAAAATTGTGGAATAATTGGCTTGTAATTCAAATTTAGACGATTATTGGAACGAATCCTTAGACATCTACATTTCTTGTACCAATAGATGGCGCTGTTTGAAGTTTTAGAGTTTATTCATTCACCTCTTTAAAATTTGAATAGTGACAAATTTTGATACAGTAAAACTGCTATGAAGTGCCAAAAATACTATAAAATAATTTCTCAATGTGTGAGAAAATATTGGTAAGACTTTAAGTGAATTCATTCGTCTTGCAAGCCGTCACTGTTAACACCATCTAGCGAGGTGTAGAGGACGGGCCCGAACGAAGAACAAAAGTTACTTGTGCCAGACGAAAACCCGTAGTTACGGCGGCACCGTTTCTTTGTGTCAGATGAGGCATCTGTACGCTAGTATTATATTATCTGTGTTCATACTATTATAGAGAACACCGGGAGAGAAACTCTTGAACGACATAGCAGATCTTATTGGTGTCATTCTTCAGAAAGGCCAGGTTGCGTGGTATTCACAGCTGGTGTTGTAAGGTAAGTGAACGAAGCAAAAGGAGTATATAAAGAGAAAAAGTTTCTGCATTGGGGGCCCATGAGAAAATGGAATGAGTTTATATGAGCATGTACTATAAATGAGAAAATAACTCTGTAGTCTGTCTGTTTGTTACCTTTTCACACCATAACGGAAATGTATTCGTATAAAACTAGTATTCTCTTTGGGATGACAAATAATTTTTCATGTGGGCGAAACCGCCGGCAGAAACTAGTTTAAATATACATTGAAAATTTGGTCTAATAATAATATAAGTAACAAATTAATGGATAATTTTCAATTTCTCGTGAGATCATTTACATATATCTTGGCACAGGATGGCCTTTACCAGAAGTGATCATCGTTTCGCATTACTGATTCCACAGTTTGAAAACATTAGCATTGAGCCTGCATATAGTAGTTAATCGTAAACGTGGTATGACAGCATCTCTCTTGAAACTATGTCATCAGGAGACAGCCACCACGCAACTATCGACGCGACGCTCTACTAATGTGACAATCAGCAACCAATGTCACCTTAATCCAACCTTCGGTGATTCTAGTAACTTCATAATTATATAGACGAGTAACTCCACTTGCTACGCCTTCAAATAACAAAATAAAAATGGGCCCAGTATCATACCCTTTTTTTTGTGGGGTGGGAAATCATCCAATGATATCTCCCGCTCTAGGGTGGAGAGAGAAGGCTTGTCAGACTCTTACTGACTAAAACCCACCCCTGTTCCCTGCCCTGAATGCCCAGGGGCGAGGAAACCCTGGTTTGAATTTATCCACAACCCCTGGGCAGGCATCGGCTATGACGGGCCCCGTCATGTTTTGCTGACATCTCTTTGAGGCGCGCGTGGAACACTACGCGCCCTCGACTTTCGGGCATGGTGCTGATCGGACGGCGAGTTACCCACTACTCGCCGTCCGCAGGCCGTGTCTACGGTGGCCGGAGATCGTCTGGCGACGTCCTCCGCCTAGGGCGTCTCCTGCGACGGCTGCTGCTGAGGGCGTGAGGGCGACTCTGTTGTTGAGCCTCCCTCACCCGTTCCGCCTTCTCCTTCGCGAGCATTACTGCTTCGCAGAAGGTGGAGACTGCTTCCCATTCCCTCTCGCTCCGTACCATGGCCTGGACCAGGGCCGGGCGCGAGAGATCGTTCGGTCATTCGGATCGCCATGACCCTTTGGGACGCGTTCAACCGGCGAGCTGGTCGTCGCCTCTAAGTATCATAGCAACACCCTGAGTGACAACAAAACAAAATTCTCTAGGATATAAGATAAAAAATATTTAATTAAAAAATGTTTGTAACTTATGTTCCTATTTCCAATAGCATATGTAAGTAAGATTTAGTAACATAATAAGCTATTCCTTATCCGTTAAGTTTCAATTTATCAAAGTCTTTATGGTCAAAAGCATTACTCATGGCAGTCTAGATGGTTACCCTGTTGGTATTTTATTCCTAATGACAGCATTTAAAGTTTATTTGAACAATTGTAAATTAGCTTTTTTATGTGAGGGCAATACTGATTACTTGGGCGGTAAAAAAGTCCAGCCCTAAGGATAACCCTTGCTTAAAAACTAATTAAACTAATAATTTCTTATAATATTGTTACATTTCTGCAGCATCCAAATGTTTAATGTAAATGTTCTCTACAATAAATTAAAAAATTGTAAACTTGAAGTGCAATTATCTCTATTTTTAGGAAATAAAGATATTTATTATTATTTGCACCGTTTGAGATTTTCTGCACTTGCAAGATAAAAATCATACTTTATTTCCAGTTATCATTATACGACAAACAAGACGCCACCGTGTTAAAATGCGTTCGCCTCACTGTTGGTTTAAGAATCTCATTCATTTATTTTCCATACCTATTCATTTCAACCACCGATTCAACTTCTACTATTAAAATGTAAGCTACTAGCAAAATTTTACAGTAAATCCTATTCACTCATTTTCCTCGAATGCTTCTGCGTGTTTATCATAGATATCGATATCCGTGGTGGTTATTGTTTTAAAGTAAAAAATAAATGTCTTGTGGCACTCGGAAATTAGAGTGCAAAAATAAAATCATTTTAATCACCTTTGTACCTATTTCTCTGTTTCTTCTTCTTGTCTATTTTTATATGTGTGTACATTAACTGTTAAATTAATAAATCAATAAAATAAATGACTGAAAATAAATTCCTTTTCAGGTTGATCGAGATTGTGCACTTTCAGATAACTGTCTGTCATTCCCAGAAGTGCTTAACTACAAAAATACGACGTTGCTGGACGGAATCTTAGGGAAAACACCCGAAGAATTATTCCAATTCAATACTTGTGCGAAAAATAAAGAACTACCCCAACCCTGTACCGACAAATTCAAACCTGCTTTTATGAACGACGTCGACTTATTTTATGGAAAAGTATTGAAATATGAATTGTATATCACAGGTTAAATTCGAATTCTTTAAGCCAGCTACACTGGGGTTTGAAATGGTTGCAGAACCACAACCCTTTTTTTTGGGTTGGGAAATCATCCAATGATATCTCCCGCTCTAGGGTGGAGCGGGAGGGCGTGTCAGACTCTTACTGACTAAAACCCAAAAAAATAAAATAAAAACCCTGTTCCTTCCCTGCCCTGAGTGCCCAGGGGCGAGGTAACTTTGTTTCGAATTTATCCTCAACCCCTGGGCAGGAACCATGACCCTTAAGGTGATTTTACACTGGCAAGGCGAGGCGTGGATGGGATGGCCGTGAATTGAAATTTGGATGGCAAAATTTCTCTCCACGCCCTGCTCATCTTTGGTGTAAAAGGTCTAGATGCGCGAGGATGTGCGAGGCGAGAACTGAAATATTTGTTAATACAATATTGAACTTTATTGCTCTAAGAAAAGAATATTTATTTACTTAAAAAACTTGTAAAACGGATATACAAACCTCGCACCTGCCATAGAGAACCCGCTCGGTCTCTCTCCATTATGAGTCTACTACCGGCCAAGTGGCACCCTCATTGAATAAAAAATCGTAGCATAGCCTAGAAAATAAATATTAAAGAATCCAACGTCACGTTTGTTACAAATGTGATAAAGTATTGTTACGTTGTTGAAACAGGTCTCAGAATGTTTCGTATCCAAAGTAGTAGGCAAAAGTGTCAGAAACGGCCGCTTTTGGTACTTTTGCCTACTACTTTGGATTCGAAACGTGGCAAAATCTGTATGAGGAATGGGCAACTGGGAGGATAACATGGTAAGAGAGGGCGAGGTGAGTATAATAGCCGACGGCGATGTTGAGGAGGTGCACGAGATACAGAGTGAGATGCAGAAGGGGCGCCGAGGGCAGTGGTGATATTGCTGCTAGCTGCTGCTCTGAGGAGTGTGCTCTACATTAATTAGTAAACTGATCACTGTTAACCTGCATCATCCCACTCATGACTTCCAGTTTTTTTCTTCATAGACGTGGCCAGTCCAATTGAAACGCTTTCCAAATAACATTAATATCCATGTAATACATTATTGTACATAATAATTATAATCATCCCCGCCTTTCGAGAAACTCACTTTGTGTAGACGTGACGACTTATCTGTAATTTTATTAATAATAAGGACTGTCTCGAGGTACTCCCTTTCTTCTCCTAAAATTGTTTGTACGAAAATCATTATCCATAACTAGCTTGTTATAAATTTCAGTAACCATAATGTTCAAAAATTCGAAATTTTGTTTTACATAATTATTTTTACTTCTAAAACTATTCTGTCATAATATCGAGTACTATAATAATTCTATCTCCTAATTTTGAAAGAAATCAAAGTCATATGTCCTAAGATTTGTATCATATAATGTGTATTATTTCGAATGTTCATTTATAATAAAAATTGTTAGTCCTGAAACATTTGCTAAAAATTAGGTTTTAGTGACAGAAACAAATCGCTGTAAATCCGACTCCACGCAGTCTTGTCTGCCGTACCCCTAGAGTGTAATTTAAAATCGCGTAGGCGCGGAGGAGCGAGGCGGCCCGTGAGTTGAGGAGCAGGTGGTGAGCGTTAAACCATCTGCAACGATAAGCTCGCGTGGGACCGCCGGAGCCTCGCAGCGCCGGAGCCGTGACAGATACCATGCCTGCTGCATGTTGCATGCTCACTTGCATGCTGCATGCTTGCCTGCAAGTTACATGTTGCATGCTTGCTTGCATTCTGGATGCTTGCTTACATGCTGCATGTTGCTTGGTTGATTTCATGTTGCATGATTGCTTGCATGCTTCATGTTGCTTGGTTGCTTGCATGCTGAATGTTGCTTGGTTGCTTGCAAGCTGCATGTTGCTTGGTTGCTTGCATGCTGCGTGCTTGCTTGCTTGCATGCTGCGTGCTTGCTTACATGCTCATTTGCTTGCTGCATGCATAGTGTATGCTTGTTTACATGCTTTTTTTAGGGAAATAAAACCACATGTTCACGATCAACTGTTTTATTGAGTTATGTATACATATGCGGCGCCGGAGCCGTGACATAAGCCATTTATTGCTTTTGCACCTTTACTATTTCTGTATTGTATCAGTTGGATTTGGTCAAATAATAAACAATTGCAATACAAAATCAGATTGTATTTAATTACAAAAAAAATGTTACTAAAACGTAGATTATTTCATTCTTTAATCATTTGTAGATCAATTAGCTAATTTTATGATAGAATAGCTCTATAACTCGTATTGCATATAACTAATGTCTACGTAACGCCTGAGAGAAGCTCATAGGAAAAACTTTGTTAAGGCCCTTCTCACGGTCCAGTGGCGCCCTCATTGAATAAAAAATCGTAGCATAGCACAGAAAATAAATATTAAAAAATCCAACTTCACGTTTGTTACAAAGAGGATAAAGAATTTTTAAGTTGTTAAAACAGGTCTCAAAATGTTTCGTATCCAAAGTAGTAGGCAAAAGTACCAAAAACGGCCGTTTCTGACACTTCTCACTTCACTTCACGTAAAATCAGTAAGGGTGTGTCCAGATCTGCTACGAGAATTGCGCGACATGCACCCGCGCGCATCTCGCGCACGGCACTTTTAATCGTTCGTAGCAACACATCATCATCTTTTTTCAAAAACCAATAACGTATTTTACGTTATTTGATGTTTTTTATTGCTAGTAGACTATGGTCTGAACAACGTTTAGTTCTAACAGAGCTGAGATTCTAATGTCACCGTGTAGATAGATAAGACGGAGATGTTTAGTAGGTATATTTTCAAGCCATGGTTTTTTTTTTTCATGTCGCTAAATGTAGGGAACAGTTGATTTTTTTTCGCGATTTCATGTTTGGCCCCTAGTAAAAGTTGTTCATAATGATAAGTAAGTACAGTACTTATGAGACAACCTGTATATGTTTTTTTTATAATAAGAATGTCCACTAGTTGCATGAATACATTAATAATACGCTACTTATCATACACTAATGCAGAACAAAACAAAAGAGAATTAATTCTACTAACTTATTATATCTCGATACTCACATGAGGTACAACAATGCGCTTCGTGCTAACATAACTAAATATTTAAACCTTTAAAATAATATATGATTTATCTTTGTCCGCCGTGGATAAATTATCTGTGGTAAGGTTCCCAATGTCTGTAACCCATTTTTCAAACACTTTCTGGTCTTTGATTAAACTAAAACTTGGAATACTCTTAAAATTAAGTACACAATGAAATAATATAGTAGTTTGTAGCTGGTCTGATGATGGAACTGGAAGGTGGCCGAAGGATCTCCTCAACCAAACAAGATGGCACCATCGTGTTTGGTCCCATTGCATATGTTTTGACAAGTTACGTTCGCCTTGGTGATGCCTTTTTTTTTGGGTTGTAGGAAATCATCCAATGACTTCTCCCGCTCTGGGTAGAGCGGGAGGGCGTGTCAGACTCTTACTGAATAAAAACCCACGCCTTTTCTTTCCCTGCCTAAGTGCCCAGGGGTGCGGTAACTCATTTTCAGAATTTATCCGCTACCCCTAGTCATGCAGGCACCGGCCTCGATGGGCCCCGTCAGTGGTGGCTGACAATCATCTCTTTGAGGCGCGCGTGGAACACTACACGCTGTCGACTCACGGGCCTGGTGCTGATCGTACGGCGAGCTACCCACTGCTCGCCGTCCGCAGGCCCAGGTCTACGGTGGCCGGAGATCGTCTCGCGTCGTCCTACGCCCAGTACACCCAGTACCTTTCTTGCGGTGGTAGCGGCCGGGGCCGTGAGGGCCACTCCGTTGAGCTTCCCTCACGCGTCCTGCCTCCGCCTTCGCGAGCATTACTGCTTCGTAAAAGGCGGAGACTGCCTTCCATTCCCTCTCGCTCCGTACCATGGCCTGAACCAGAACCGGGCGCGAGAGGTCGCCGCCACCTATCGCATATACGAGGACACGGCGATGCTCCGCCCAAGCGGGGCAGACTTCCACCGTGTGCTCCACCGTGTCCTCTGGGCGATCTGCGCAGTGGTTACACCCGGGCGTTCCCTTCAGCCTGATCTGATGCAGGAACCTCCCGAAACAACCATGTCCGGTAAGGACCTGCGTCAGGCGGAAGGTGAAGCCGCCGTGACGCCTCTCCAACCACTCCTCAAAGAGGGACACTACCGCCGCAATGGTGGCGTGCCCAGCGCTGGGTTGCGACAGTCACAGTCTCCATGTCGCCATGAGATCCTGCCGGAGCTCCGTCCGCCGAGCCGCGAGGTGTCGCGGCAGCAGAGTTTCGCCCCGGCTTTTGGCCTCCTCGCGGCACTCCCAGAGCAGCGCAAGGATCTTGGCCTCCAGATCCCATGGCGACATTCCGGCAAGGAGGCTCGCCACCTCACAGAAGACCGTGCGGTATCCTCGGATCAGCCGAATGGCCATGACCCTTTTGGACGCGTTCAACCGGCGAGCTGGTTGCCGCCTCATTGAACAAGCCCAAACCGGTGCCCCGTAAAGGGCCATGGACCGCACGATCCCCGCGTAGAGCCTCCGGCAGGAGGCGTTTGGACGCCCCAGATTGGGCAGAAGCCGCTTCAGAGCAGCACTGGCCCGCTCCAATCTGGGAGCCAAACGTCGAAAATGCTCGACGAAATTCCATCGGCTGTCCAGAACGAGACCCAGGTACCTCATCGTCCTCTCGATGCCGATGTGAACCCCTCCTACCGTTATCCGGGAACCCGACGGTGGCGCGTTCCGAGGACCTTGAAAACACATGGCCTCGGACTTGTGCAATGCCACCTTGAGTCCCAGTTGCCAGATCCTCTCAACGACTGTCGCAATCCCGCGTGACATCAAGTCGGCCGACGCCTGGTATGACCTCCCCTGCGCCAGGACCAGCGTGTCGTCAGCGCAGCAAACTACGCTGACGTCGATATGGGAGGTCGGCGCGCAGAACCCAGTCGTACCCGATGTTCCACAGAGGCGATCCCAGGACCGATCCCTGTGCAACACCGCACGACATCTCTCGCCGGTTCCATTCTCCCTGGTGACCGGGGTAGATGACGGCCTTGTCCGTCAAGTACGCCTCGACTACGCGACGGAGGTAGGGCGGCACCCGGTGATACCGGAGTGCCTCCACTATGCAACTCCAAGGCAGGGTGTTGAACGCATTGGCGATGTCCAGAGACACCGCCAAAATGACCCCACCCCGAGCCACTGCATCCCCCGTCGTGAGGGCTCGTACGCGCATGATGTCGTCCACCGTGGAGCGCCCCCTGCGGAAGCCATACTAGCTCTCCGCCAGATCCGGCCCCACCGGCACCAGCTGCCCGACGAGGCGGTCTGCAACCACTCTTTCGAAGAGCTTGCCCACCTCGTCGAGCAGCATTATGGGCCAGTAAGCGGACAGAGAGTCCGCGGGGCGCCCCAGCTTCTTTATCAGGACCAGCTTCCCCGTCTTCCAACGAAGCGGAAACTGGCCCCTCTCCATGCATGCGCTTAGGAGCCCTCTCAGTCGATGCCCGAGAGCCTCCTCCAGGGTCAGGGCCCAGACTTTCCCATGAAAGCCATCGGTTCCTGGGGCGCTGCTTTTGGCATTCAGCCTACGCACCGCCGCTCTTAGCTCTACCTCAGTCACCTCGGGAGCATCGTCGTCACGTTGGTCCGCGTCAGGCACCGCAGGAGGCGGAGCCATAGGCGGGGGAAAGTGTTCCCCTCGCGAAGGGAACAGAGTGCTCACCACCCTCTCCACGAGCTCAGGCCAGAGACTCTGCACCAGCGGGGGCGCCCATGGGCGGCGTTTATCCCGCACCACTTAGTATGGGCGCCCCCACGGATTCTGTTCAGACTCCCCAGCGACTCCTCGCGGCCAATTTCTTGGCGGGCCTGATCTCAGCTCGGAGGGCGGTCTTCGCAGCTCTGTACCCCTCGTACAGCTCCGCCTCGATGGCCTCCGCATCAGGCGGGCATGCCGACTGTTACGGACCTTTTCTGCCCTCATTGCATATGTTTTGACAAGCTACGTTTGACTAGGTGATGCCTAAGGTCTGATGATGGAGCCGGAAGGTGTCCATAGGATCTCCGCAACCAAAAAAGACAGCACCATCGTATTTGTAATCATTTGATGTGTATGTAAAAGTGATTTTACACTTGGTAGTACCCAGGGTCTGATGATGGAGTCGGAATGTAGCCATCGGATCTCCGCAACCAAATAAGATAACACTATCGTATTTCAGCTTATTGGAAATGTATTGACAAGCGATATTACATTTAATGGTGGTGGTACCCTGGGTCTGATGATAAAAACGGAAAGTGACCATCTATAACAACTCCTCAACTAAACAAGATAACACTGTCGTGTTTGGGTTTATTGAATTCGAACTGACTAGTGCTATAACACTGGAAGGTAGAATGGTTGGCAGTATTACACTGGAAGGTTATATAATCAGAACCTGACGGGGACCCTGTCGAGGTATTGTTTTTTTTTAATTTGAATTTGAATTTTGAGTTTACTAACACTTAGATGATAAGTTTTTTACTAACCATTGGGCCAATGTTGTCTTTAATTAAATAAATTATTATTATTATTATGTCGTTTATTAATTTTCTATACATATATAAATTATTATTATTATTAATATAATATTATATAGCTTCCGCCCGCGGCTAAATTATAAAGAGTGGTATTTTCAGAGAGTAGCACGTTAAAAAACTCTGTAGGAATCAAAATCCAAAGTACTAATATTAATATTAAGCTGAGAGCAGTAGTAGTAATATTAGGCTGAGAGCCAGAACTTTTTGAACGTCAATGTTTTACATAAAGACAGTTCTAAAACTCTTGCCCTTTTAGTTCCAATTCATTTGGATGGATATTGTTAATCCAGTAAATAATAAATAGTAAAATGTTTATTCACCAAAAAATAAATCATCCTACTAATATTTTAAATGTGAAAGTTTGTGAGTGTGTATGTTTGTTACTTCTTCACGCTCAAACGGCTGGACCGATTTGGATGAAATTTATATTTTTTATATATGCTACCTTTTATTCAAGTCTAGGCGGGTAAAACCGCGAGGCGCAGCTAGTTGTTTCATATGTTCGATAAATTTGTCTGCTCAACAACTTCAATAATGCAATTAATGATGTTGAACTCTCAAAATGAAAACCATTGCTACTGATAGTGTGTTAAGCAATTACCCCGCTGGCCATCATCAGACTTTAAGAATTGATCATGTGGAAGCTCCTGTGCTCAATTAGATAAATGTTGAAAGCTAGGTCATTATTATTTACATGAGCCGTTGTTTTCATATGTTCTTTATAGTCTATGAACTCTGATGACATTTTTTTTTTTATATTCGTTTTTGACATGAATACTTTGCAAAGTATTACATATATTTTTATTTCACTTTAGTAGCACCGGTGCGCAATTCGATCAATGTTGAAAACTAGGTCATCCTAACTATTTCCGTTATTGAGAACCGACAGACAAGTACTTACCTGGTCATCATCAGACTTTCAGAATGTATAATGTGGTAGCACCCGTGCTCAATAAGATAAATGTTGAAAGCTAGGTCACCCAAGCTATTTCCGTTTTGCACACAAACCGGTTTTCCCCTTTTCACTCTGATAGGGGTTAAAATTACTTTACGTTTAGACTGTTTATACCATTTCGAGTTAACTGAAGCAAGCAATAAATTATTCCCTAAATACTTCAACACCCATTTTCGCCCCTTTAAGGGGCGATCATGCCGAAAAATTCAAAAACACGTTGTTCTTAAATTGTAATCAAGTTTATTCGTGCCGAGTTTTAACTTTATCGGACCAAACGTTAAAACTTTAACATCTAAACCCATATTTGGGGGTAGTTTTGGCAAACTAATTATGTCGAATGTTTTTATTTGCTTCGAGACACGTTTCTGATAAGTTTCAAGTTTTAAAACGCTAGTAGTAATATTTTTCATACAAACTTCCATCCCCTATTTTACCCCTTTAGGGGAGGAATTTCCAAAAATCCTTCCACAGTGGATGCCTACACTGTATAAGGTATCTAAGTGTCAAATTTCAAGTTCCTAAGTCCAGCGGTTTGGGTTCTGCGTGGATAAATCCGTCAGTCAGGACTATGAATTTTATATAATTATTTAAAAGATAGGATCTTCAACCATAGAACATAATTATCACCGTCGTATTTAGACTCATTGAATATGTGCCTAGTTTTATTTATTTATTTTATTTTAGATTATAGTACTGCCACATCCATCATACACATTTTTTGACGATAATAAAAATAAAACAATTATTCCAAAGGCGGTCTGATGTACATGACAATATTGGCGTACACAGCATTAGTAATTACTTGACCAAGTGATACACCAATTAGTATATAAATACAATTTAATTAAAAATACAATTATACAGAAATAGTAAAATTTAATTACAAATTGTATCATCACGAAAAGTAATAGGAATAATAAAAGGAAAACACGTTTCTTCAATCACAGAACATTAACACCTTTATTCCCGAAGAGATTAGCAGAAATCTAGAGCACATACAAGTTCATAAAACCCCGTTTATACCCGATATAAATTAAGCCCTATTATCCACGCATCCAGACTCTGGGTTATTATTTAATAGAAAAATATACAAAAATACTCTGCTCGTTAATTCCTTGATAAAGAAAATCTTGGATCCTTTTTTTTTTTTTACTGTTGATAGGCACGCGTTTGATCACTATCTCACATGATGGTAAGCGATGATGTGGTCGAAGATGGAGCACGCTTGTCTAGAAGTAACCTATTCACTCTTGACTTAAAGATTCCCAGGTTGTAGCTAACAGGAAACACAGACTCCGGTGGGATGTCCACCATGAACCGGTGGCAAATCGCCGTACGTCTTGTGGTCCGTTGATGAAACGGGCTTGGCGGAATCAAATTATGCAATTCCGTCGCACACTCTCCAAAACGTAATCGATAGAAAACCGACAGGCTAGCAACTCGGCGTCTATGTTCAAGACTTTGAAGTTTCGACTCAACAAGCCTATCATTGCCGATAATCCTCTTGGCTCGTTTCTCAATTGACTCAAGGGCATCAAGCTGGTATCTGGCAGATCCGTCCCAAAGATGAGAGCAGTACTCCTTACACGATCGAACTTGCGCTTGATGGAGTTGGAGCAGCTGTTCCGGCGTGAAGTACCGTCTCACCTTTACGAGGGTCCCCAACTTTTTTGGCAGCCACTTGAGCCTTTGCCTCTATGAAGGGACCAAAATTGAGGGTATATGTTAAAGTAACACCAAGAAGATCAAGTTGGTCGGTTATCGGCACGGTTACACCTCGGAAAAATGGAGCCGGGTGAAATTCGCTCCTTTTAGCAGAAAAAAGACACGCCTGTGTCTTAGCAGCATTGAACCTGACCAGATTGGCATCGCCCCATTCTGAGACAGCCTGTAAGGACAAGTTCAAGCGCCCAACCGTAGCCTCTCGGAGAGACCGGACCTGAGACCCACTAACTCGTGTGTCAGGCACGTATCTCTCGGCAACAGTGCTGTCGTCTGCATACCCAAAGGTACCGGGTTTTAGCAGATCGTTAATATGCAGCAAAAACAATGTTGCCGAGAGCACCGACCCCTGAGGAACACCGGCATTGATAGCCAGCAGTCCGGACGAGCAGCCATCTATGACTACTCGGAAAGACAGATCCCTCAGGAAATCTGCAATCCAGTCACACAAATGAGCGGGCAGACCGAAGGAAGGAAGCTTGCCATTAAGGCTGTCGTGCCAGACCCGGTCGAAGGCCATCGAGATGTCAAGAGAGACCGCAAGGGCTTCCCCTTGTTTGTCGATGGCCTCACTCCAAATGTGAATGGCATACGCTATATAATAGATAATTGTTATCGTCTATTTTGTATCCTTCTAAACACACTTATAAAACTAGCACTTTACACTTCACAGATAAACACTTTGACACATACATCACACGAAAATCAGTATTCAAACTAAATAAACATCATCCATACACAATTACTGTTATGAACATAGTCATAATCCCGGGCCTGCGGACGGCGAGTAGTGGGTAACTCGCCGTCCGATCAGCACCAGGCCCGAGAGTCGACGGCGCGTAGTGTTCCACGCGCGCCTCAAAGAGTTGTCAGCCAAGTGAAGGGGCCTGCCACGGCCGATGCCTGCCCGGGGGTGGAGGATAAATTCGAAAGAGTTACCTCGCCCCCGGGCACTCGAGGCAGGGAGGAACAGGGGTGGGTTTTAGTCAGTAAGAGTCTGACACACCCTTCCGCTCCACCCTAGAGCGGAAGAAGTCATAGGATGATTTTCCACCCCCCAAAAAAAAAAAAAAAAAAACATAGTCATAATCAATATTCTAAGTTACATTACTTCAATTGGAATTTTTTCTCATCCAGCGTAAATGCCTCTATTTACAAAACCATCTTAATACTGATAAACAGGCCGTAGGTATTTAACAATATAGCAAGTATACTTCTTTGTCACAAAAAAAACTGCATACCCTACAACTGCGATTGTATTTTTATTATTGTACCGTCTTCGCTAATGTACTTTTGTGGGTTTCTAAACCATTCACAACTTTTTCACATTTTGTTATAATACATTTAAACACACCGCACGTGTGTATTTAGAGTTTACAGTCAACGTGCAGCTTACCAATGTTTTCTATAGTTTGGATAAATAACATTACATCACTTACCGAATATTTATTTTCCTTTTTAATTTATTTTCCCTGCTGCATCAACCAAGTTAAGATCTCGCTATTCCATAACGTTAAAATTTAATAGTACTAATGACATAATCTCTGACCTTGACCGCATTTCTATAGCGCATTCGTCCACTTGCGATATTGACAATTGCAGAAACATTTTAACTGACTTTGGAGTTAGTTGGATGTTTTGATGTATAACTTTAATTGATTGATTGGTCAATCAATTAAAGTTATAGATCAAAACATCCGAAGTATAACACGTAATACACCAGGTTTGCTCACATTATTACAGAGATCGCAAATAGATTGGGACTTCATTGTTTTAACGGAATGCTGGTTATCTTGCGCGCAATACATTCCACCGCTTGATGGTTATAATAATTACTACAAGATGAATAATTCCTTAACCCAAAATGAAGGTGTTGTTATTTATTGCAAAAATAACATGAGAGTATGCATAGAGGAACCTATTATGTCTGATTGCAACTGTCTAATGATTAAAATTAACCATAAAACGGTGATGCTAGCAGTTTACCGACCTGCTGGTTACAAAAACCTTCATAACTTTTTCTCATCCCTCGACCTTTTTTTGAAAACAATTTCTCATATAAAAAACTTTATTTTAATAGGGGACCTTAATGTGAACATAACAGAGAACAGCACTGACTCAAATTGTGCCCATTACCTTAATTTGTCAGCATCCCACGGATTGTTGCCTGCCTATTCTATCTCAACTCACAATAAAACATGTTTAGACCATATTATTTTATAATCGAGACTGCCAGCTTCTTGTTACGTCACTGAAACGCCTATCGATCATGACGCAGTCATCCTTATTTTGGATCTGAAAAAACTTCAAAAGTCAAGAGTGAATAGGTTACTTCTAGGCAAGCGTGCTCCATCTTCGACCACATCATCGCTTACCATCAGGTGAGATAGTGGTCAAACGCGAGCCTATCAAACATAAAAAAAAACTTCAAAACAAGACCCTTAAAATAATCAAACGAATCAATTACGAAAAATTGGAAGTTGAAATTGAGGTGTCCCACAGGGCAGTATTCTCGGCCCTTCTTTGTTCCTGACCTTCATAAATGACCTCTGTGAGCTCAAAATGCCCAGCGGCATGATCATAACTTTCGCTGATGACACAGCGCTGCTGTTTGAAGCCGATTCCTGGCCTGAAGTTTTCAGTTGTGCACAGAATGGGCTGAACTTAGTGTTGTCTTGGCTAGCTGGCAATAAACTCGCTCTCAATGTTGATAAGACAAAATACATTTCCTTTAACATAAAAAAACCAACTAGTTCTCTTAATAATTTTAAAATAACCGCACATTCGTCCTCGTGCTTGTTGACTCCTAGTACTCATTGCTCATGTCCTCATCTTCAAAATACAGAATCGATAAAGTACTTAGGCGTCACACTAGACAGCACTCTAAGTTTTCACTCGCACATAGATACTCTTGCCTCTAGAATCCGAAAACTGATTTTAGTATTTAAAGACCTTCGTCATGTTGCGGACCCTGCAATATTGAAGACTGTGTACTTTGCGTTATGCCAATCGATAATTCCTTACTGCATAACTATATGGGGCGGTGCGACAAAAACATCCATGATTCGCATAGAACGTGCACAGAGGGCTGTTTTAAAAGTCAGTAATTATCTTCCTTTCTTATTTCCCACCAAAGAACTTTATGAGCGAGTGAAAGTGTTGACTGTACGTCAACTCTTTGTTTACAATACGGTCTTGAAGTCAAAAGTCATTTATTCAAACTAGGCTGAGAACCAGCACTTTTTGAACGTCAAAGTTCTACATAAAGACAGTCCCCCAAAAAACGCCCGCCCGTCACCACTTCCTAGTGTTTTAGCTGTGAAGAAGAAGTCGCCAACAAACTCCCCAGCAACACATCTGTCTGTTAAGTTTTAAGAACTTGAATCTATATAATTTTATGCAACAATCTTAACATTATGTAAAACAGAAAAATAAATATATGTCGTCTAAAATATAATCATAAAATTAAATAATCCGCCACTTGCCAGCTAGCACACTCAATCATGCCATTAAAAACAAACTCTAGCATAAACACTAAACCAAATTAAAGAAGCCTCCATACATAACTGGTGTGCCTGCTTACAAGAACAAAGATAGAAACTATCAAAGGGCTGTGATTCGAAGCCACAAGTGATGAACTAGGGCCATCACACTAAAATTGGTAGACAATTATTATATGAACTCATATAATCTGTCATAACCATAAGCTAAATATGGAGAAAGAACATCAAGTGTAACATTGTCTTGCGTTCAACACAGCGACCAACTATTATTATCTTCTAAGTAGTCGTTGATGGAATAGTATGCCTTCGAACAGAGACTAGATTTAACTTTAGTTTTAAATGCATTAAAAGGCAAGTCAAGAAAAGAACGGGGTAGCTTATTGTAAAATTCGATACCGAGACCCTCAAACGAACCATGAACCCTACGAACACGGTGGGCAGGAACATGAAGTTTATACTTATTTCTGGTGTTAAAATTGTGGATATCACTTGTCTTTTTGTATAAATGTATATTTTGTCTAATGTATAATATGTTTGCAAAAATGAATTGAGATGCCACCGTGAGAATTCCAATCTCTTTGACAATTTCTCGTAAAGAAACTCTTGACCCTAACCTGTATATTGCTCGTACAGCACGTTTTTGTAAAACAAATATATTTTGTATGTCCGCAGCTTTACCCCACAAAAGAATACCATAAGACATAACACTATGGAAATAACTAAAATAGACTAACCGTGCTGTGTCAACGTCAGTATATTGTCTAACTTTTCTGACGGCGTAGGCGGCAGAGCTGAGCCTTCCTGATAGGCCTGATATATGTGAGCCCCATTGAAGTTTGGAATCAACAGTTATACCCAAAAAAACTGCCAAGTCCACAATTTCAAGCACTTCTTTATTTAAGATGACATTAGGTCCTAGATTTATAACATTAGGTAAGGCAAACTTTATACATTTAGTTTTCTTAGCATTAAGAACTAAGTTATTTGTCGTAAACCAATCCGTAACCATTGAGAGAGCGCTATCTACGTTATCAAAATCATTTCTATTCCTATCTACTTTAAAGATAAGAGAGGTATCATCTGCAAACAGTACTACGTCACAGATACCCTTTAAAAAATATGGTAAATCATTAATATACACCAAAAACAAGAATGGTCCCAATATCGAGCCTTGAGACACACCTAAATGAATTGGTAGCCCGGAAGACTTAACACCATTGATATCTACACATTGGAACCTATTACATAAATATGAATCAATTACATTTAGAGCTTCGTTTTGGAGACCATAATGACGCAGCTTACGCAAAAGCGTGTCATGGTGTACGCAATCAAAAGCTTTGGAGAGTTCTCCCATGCGTTGAATATGTGTTTTAGGAGAGCAACACCCGCATCTGTAGTCGATCGACCTTTTGTAAAGCCATATTGATCATTATGAAGGAGGCTATTTACATTAAAATATGTTAGCAACCGCTTCAGTATTAACTTTTCAAAAATTTTGCTAAATGCAGGCAGGATGAAAAATAGGCCTGAAGTTGCCTATATCATTTTTATTGCCTGATTTAAATAGAGGTATGACTTTACTACACTTCATGAGATCAGGAAAAGTTCCTGAGTCCACGCATTTATTAAAAGTTACAGCAAGATAAGGCGCTACGATGCCTATTATATCACTCAAAAGTTTGATTGAAATGCCCCAGTAATCACCTGTGTTTTTTGATTTTAGAGAGTTAAACACGTTAACTACGTCAAGTGGTGTTACATGCTCAAAAATAAATGATTGATTGCACTTAGGTACACTACCGTTCAAAAGACTTTCAGCTTTAGACGGGGATGAATTTAAGAAGCGAGTTGTAGTTATAGGTATGTGGGCATAAAACTCATTAAATGCCTGACCTACGTCAGCTGGTTTACTAACTAATTTGTTTTCGAATAGAATCTCTAGCTGATTTACTTTTTTAACCGACTTTCCCGTTTCATTATTTATTATTTTCCAAGTGGCTTTTACTTTATTATCAGAATTTTTAATTGTCTCGCTTAAGAATTTTGATTTAGCAGCAACACAAATCTTCTTAAACAATTTCGAATATTTTTTAACATACTCTAGAAAAGGAGTATCGAACCTATATCTTTTTAAACCGTATAACTCGTATAGTCTCGCTCTACTTTTATATATACCAGCAGTGGCCCATTGGTTGAAGCCAATGGAGGTACCCGTAACGTCTATAGTTTTAGACTTAAAAATGGCTTGGTACTCTTTTTGCACAACATCAAAAAGGGCTCTATAGATTTCATTAGGATTATCGTTTTCTACTAAAGATGGTGTAAGTTTATTTGCTATATTATTTTTAAACTTATTACAACGGCTTACCGTATAAAGCCTGCATTCTATTTTAAGCGGCTTTTTATTTTGTGGCATAGGAAAGCTAACTAATAGTCCACAGTGGTCAGACGTTAAGTCACTTAACATTAAATTTTTTTCTGAATTACAATTACTAAAAAAGTTATCAAGGCAAGTCGATGAGCATGCCGTAATCCTAGTAGGTTCATAAAACAAGTTGTTTAAATTATAAGACCTAAACAGATTGATTAACCTGACACTTAATGAAGTATCATCTAAAATATTAACATTCAAATCTCCTCATATCACTATACTTTTATTACTTGATTTTATCTTATTAATTAAATCCTCCATTACCGATTCGAAAAGGCCAAAATCACCAGAAGGGGGTCGATAAACGCAAATTATAACGTATCGCTCAAGTTCAACACAAGACAACTCAACAATGTGCTCGATGGAAAGATTAACTAAATCTAAACGTTGTTTACATTTCAAGTTATTTGAAACAAGGATTAATGATCCACCGCGAATTATATTTTTTCTTACAAATGCACTTTGTACAGTAAAATAATCATCATTAATAAAAACTACTTCATGTTCTTTCAACCAATGTTCAGTTAAACATAAAACCTGAACGTCATAGTTCTCTATAAATAAACATAACTCGACTAGTTCTTTGCCGGACAGACCTTGCATATTTTGATGTACAACATTCAACATATGAGGCTTACCCGTTGTCGCATCTAATAGTTTAAAGAACTAGGGGTATCAATTGAAATTTTAGAATTATTACTAACTGGAATCATTGGTACACAACATGTACCCACGTTAGGGAGACTCAACAGAGACCGAGTCGCCCTAGCGCCCCCAGCAGCAGCCGTCGCAGGAGACGCCAGGGGCTGCGAGACGATCTCCGGCCACCGTAGACCCGGGCCTGCGGACGGCGAGTAGCGGGTAACTCGCCGTCCGATCAGCACCAGGCCCGAGAGTCGACGGCGCGTAGTGTTCCACGCGCGCCTCAAAGAGTTGTCAGCAAAGGACGGGGCCTGCCACGGCCAGTGCCTGCCTGGGGGTGGAGGATAAATTCGAAAGAGTTACCTCGCCCCCGGGCGCGTAGGGCAGGGAGGAACAGGGGTGAGTTTTAGTCAGTAAGAGTCTGACACGCCCTTCCGCTCCACCCCAGAGCGGAAAGAGTCATAAGATGATTTCCCACCCCCCAAAAAAAAAAAAAAAAAAAACACAACATGTACCTGTGTCACGCTGTATATTGTATGCTAAAAGATTAGCAATTTGTCTCCTACTACTAGGTGATAAATACATATTAGTATTGGTTAGTTTGTAATCAGTAATAAATTGATTACAATCAAAATATAAAATAGCGTCACTGTGACGATAGGTCCTATTATAAAAAAGCAAGTTTAAATTATAGATGTGCCTATTTTGCTCGTCAGACAAATAATTTGAATAAGGCAAAGCGCAGTAAATAAATTTAAAAATTGCTAGCTTGCGCAAGCACTCTCTTCTTAGTCAGTAAGAGTCTGACACGCCCTCCCGCTCCCCCCAGAGCGGGAGAAGTCATTGGATGATTTCCCACCCCATTAAAAAAAAAAAAAACCTATACGCAGGTAATACAGTCTGTCCCACAATTCGGTACCATACAGTTTTTGGTCGTCGACATTTTGGTTTCCTCGGAAGCTATCTGTACAACAAAATTAATGCAGTCTTGTCTATTTATAACCTTCCCAAAAACAAATCTCAGCCTGGCTACAAAAGTTAGATTATGATGCCACGGAGCAGCTGTTATTTGTTCCCGTGTAAAAGGGTTCATCATACCTATGAGTGCCACCATACACACGCTCGTTTACGCCATAACATTTAATCAGCACACACTCACAAGCACGACTATACATCTGATTCAGATAGCAATTTTTTATTTCGTATTTAGTTTCTAAAATAGTTAAGTTATTTATGTTTCTTACTTTTTGTATTTACGCATTTTTGTTCGGTTTATAGTATCTCCTCCTGATATATTCAGAGACTGTTATTAGTCATCGACACAAGTTCGGGGTGAGAGCTTGGTGATCCGTCACACAGGGTTTTTTTTTTTTTTTTTTTTTTTTTTTGTGTATGTTTATGTTATTTAATCCATTTTCCGGTAATTTGCGTTAAATTTGTGCAGAATAAATATTTTTATTTTTTTTTATTTTAAACTTTGTGAAGAGAGACATAAAAATATTATTATATATTATATATATTGGGACCGCAATGCGAAACGCATAGAGAACATAAATCTAACGTCATTTTATTTTATTACGCTTGCGTTATGTGGTAGGTAGTCGTCATCTTAGTACCGTGCAGCGAATACTTAGATAAATAATAAGAAAAGATTTTGATGTCCTGCATTTAAAACTAAGTGGTGAAGTTAAGAGTGGATTAAAGAACCATTTTTATGATGGATACTGTTGAACCAGGTGTGTATATATGTTTTACTCAATTATTTCAAAATAATACGAGACAAATAGAGATATTGTAATTATTATGAACCGCAAATAAAACTAATGATATTTTGGGCCAAAAATGTATACATTAGAGTTTTTTTTTTGTATTTTTGAGAGTTTCCCGGTATATTTTTTGTTTTACTAAATTGATGTAACTATCGTACTTTTAGAATAAGCTACGATTGGGTGCCTAAATTAGCCTATTGTATTTTTTTTTATATTCTTTGACGATGTCATTGTACAAAACAAAATTAATTATGCGCTTCATATTCTAATGTCAACATTTTTTCTTGTAGGTGGTTCTGGTGTTAGAATTAAGACACGAGAATTTTTATTTAATAAGGCCAAAACTATACACAGAAAGAGAATTTTCAAAGAAGTGGGATTTTGTGGAGAATGCGATAATTAACAAACCATCATTTCCCGTTGAACAAATACAAGAGTTTCGCCGCAAATTTTTGTATGTTAAATCAGAAATGAAGCTCAAGTGGCTTGCTGCCAAAAGGACTGAATATGTTTTCATAAAGAAAAAGTCATTGGTTCCAAGGCACAGTAGAAATACCTGTCCACTGTTCAGGAAAACCGCGTCGTCCATCAAATATGTTCGATAACTTAAGGCGTATATAGGCGCCAAGTGGCGCCCTCATTGAATAAAAAATCGTAGCAAAGCTTAGAAAGTCAAAAGAAGTGTCAAAAACATTGGTACACTTGCTACTACTTTGAATACGAAACACTTTGAGTCCTGTTCTAACAACGTAAAAATACCTCATCCTATCTGTAACAAACGCAACATAGGATTCTTTTATCTTTATTTTCTACGCTAAGATACGATTTTTTATTCAATGAGGGCGCCACTTATGCGGAGGTAGGCCCTTAAACCGCAAGTTTCTTCAGAAATTCTAGAAGAAAGATTCGAGTAGAAAGATTTGCTGCAATATTGGAAGTGATTACCAGTTGAAAAATTTTCAACATTTTGCCACGATACAGCATTGCTATATGTAGAGCTGTACTCCTGGAAATTCCATGACTCGTACGGTACATAAGGTACTGATTCACGGTCCCCGTGTGGTTCAACATGCCCTGTTACCTATCGGAACGTTGTCGGAAGAAGTAGGTGAGGCAAGAAATAAACACTTCCGACAGTTTCGCCAAAACTTCCCACGAAAGTTTTCTCAAGAGCAATGCGACCACGACGTTCTGAACAGGTTGCTCCTAACATCAGATCCCTTCATGAGTAGCATAAGGCCGAGACTACCGAAAAGATCAAGGCCATTTAGCGCAGCAGCTATTGAAATGTTATTGCCGAGTGCAGTTCCTCAACTTGCCTTGCCTCCATCAAATGAAGAAGTACCGAAGATATGGATGATACGATTAATTCTATCTATGAAGATGAGTTGGAGTTGTCCTCTGAGTAATTATAGCCTAGAAATAAACAATTTTATTAAAAAAATATTATTTTATTACACTTTTTCCTGAAGAAGTAGCTTAAATACGTTTCACTCTTTGCCATTTTCTAAACCACATTATTTAAAAATTAATTTTAATATACATATTACTATTTTGAACTTATATTTCAATTAAGACCGCAAAATAATTTTGTCCGTATTTTGGAGTCAAATACCCCTATGTGCTTCGACTCACGGGCCTGGTGCTGATCGAACGGCGAGCTACCCACTGCTCGGCCTCTGCAGGCCCGGGTTTGCGTAACACATGGAGTATTCACACAAAATGAAGCTCATACCATTCGAACCTATTTTTTTAAAATGTTATTGTCACTTTGGTTTGTAGGTGCTTCTAGGCTCAGAAGGCAATAGCTTAAATTTTACGAATGAAACCTCCATTTTGCTAACTATTCTACGTCTGTTTGCAACAGTTTCTTTCATAATGGATGTCTTCCTAATAAGTAATGAATTACGGTTGATTATTGTGAAAAGGATTATAATAATATGTTTGAAAATGAAACTCTGTTTTTTTAAGCAATGAAGGGATGCTTTGTTCAGTTGTTGTTTATTCTTCTCATCGGTAAGTTTCTTTCTTCCTTATTTCTCTATAAAATGAATGATAAAAAGGTCAACAGGAAAAATTAGAAAAAAAATATTGTTACGCAAACCCAGATAAAATGTAACAACAATAAAATGGGCGGCCTTTGTCCGGCAGTGGGACAGAATAGGATGTGACAAATAAAGGGTTAGGTTAGTATAGTATAGTTGAGTTTTTTTTTGTAATTAGACGTTAAATTCAGTCGCAAATGAATGGATAGCCACGTCTGGGATTGTCCTAGTTAAAGTTAAACACGTGCTGGCCAACGCAACCGACAATAACACAAAATTATCTTCAGTGAGTATGAAAACTTACCAAGTTTAATAAATCATTCATCATGTGTAACGTAGTGGCGTTACAATCTCAATTAAAATGAAACATAAGGAAAAAAACCACAGTGGCCAAAAGCCACTATTTCAGTTTTGGAAATCATAAACAATATTAGTTTGCTGACAACACTATTGTCTTTGGATTCGTTGACATCTTTCAATGACGGCGTATAAGGCCGCTTGGGCAGCGTGGAGTCCTTTTTCTTTTTTATTCCTGCTGGTGGTGGATTCACGTTCTCTTGTTCTGTCGAACACTTCTGAGACTTCACCCGTGAACCTCCCGCCATATTCAGTTGCAGTTTACATTGCCAAATATTTGCCAACCTTAATAAATTGTGTGAAAACTACCCCGTTAATTGGGTAAGTGTTGAATCAGCATACAAATAGCTTTGTGCATTCTGTGTTCTTAATTTTGTATATAAATTCTTTCCAGAACATGTTTTTCCTATGTCTTGCATTTTTCTTTTCTTTGCATTGTAAAATCAAGGTTTATAACCTACAACAAAACTATTGTATTGTTGTAATCACGCCTTCCGCGTGGTTAACTTTATAAGGCCTTTGCTATGCGCATCTTGACTTGTGTGTACGCTGCTGCTACACTCAAATGTGCATGTCATCGTGCTTTGTAAACTCCGTCTGATTTTGACAACCATACCGCCTAATTAGCGCACGTACAGCCGCTTTGCTCATGCCTGAGTGTCAGAATCAGCGGAGAACATCAACAGCCATCTTTAAGACACGCTGGACATTATTTCCAGGGTCCCAGATTCGGAGTCGCAAATTCGGAGTCCCTGATTCCGAGTCCCAGTTTCAAGCACTCACATCAAACCTGAATATGGAGGGGGAAGATTTGGAGCCCTGCGCTCCGAGCACGCACCTACATCGTTCTCTATCGCGGCCATCCTGCCGCAGTGCCTCGTGCCGTCACCAGTAGGCCACTTACAACAACGGCGGCCTCCACACAGGGTACTTGTTTACCCGCGTGGCTTATGCTAGCCGTCTCCGAGCCGGCCCGACCACCTGCCGGCCGATTTTTCCTAGCTCCTGTCCACCCTACGAGCCGGCGGGCGCTACCACCTGCCGGCCAACATCTCCGGGGCGAACGCACGTGGCTCCCCCGAGTCGTCCGTCACCAGGTTGAGCCAGAGTAGTACCGTCCGCCTGTAGGCGGTTGTACTTGGGGATCATGCGATCCATGGCCCTGTATGGGGCCCCAGTGCGGGCTTCTGATCTGACGGCCGACAGCATCGCGATACTGCGAAGACCGCAGAGGGCGATGGCCGTCAGGGCTATCGGGATATCGCACGATCTCCTACGAGGCGGGTTCTGCACTGGCCGGATCTCCGCCCTAGGACTTAGAAGCGAGAGTAATCGCCTCGCTGTACCGGTGGCGTGAGGAGGTGCGGACGCGGGGTGGTGAACCGATGCAGCGCGAGGTCGAGTTGCGTCGGTCACATCTCCGCGAGGTCATGGTGGCGGAGTAGCGGGATAGGCTTTCGCGCCCTACCGCCTTGCTACCGTCGACGCGATCCGACCAGTGCTCGACGAATGGCTCGGGAGGAAGCACGGCTCCCTGTCGTTTTGAGCGACGCAGGTGCTCTCGGGGCATGGCTGCTTTGGGAAGTACTTGTGTCGCATAAACAGGGAGCCGGATGCTCGGTGCCATCACTGCACCTACTGTCGGGAGGACACGGCGCAGCACACACTGGCAGAGTGTGCCGCATGGGAGGAGCAGCGCCGTGCCCTCGTATCCGAAGTGGGCCCCGACCTGTCGCTGCCGGCCGTCGCTCTTTCGATGGTCGGGAGCACCGAGTCGTGGGATGCGGTGTTCTCCTTCTGTGAAGCCGTAATTTCGCAGAAGGAGGCTGCGGAGAGGGAGAGGGAAGCCGTGGCCACTCTCCCGATCCGCAGCAGGCGTACCAGGCGTCGGCGGAGGGCACACAACGCCCTCTTCCAGCCCCCCTAAATAGGTCCGGAGGGCCGGCGGACTCGGGGTCGTCCGCCGCCCCCTATCCAGCAGGACCCGAGGTGGCGGCGCGTAGTGTTCCACGCGCGCCCCTATTGGACGTCACGGGGAGAGGACACCTCGCTCTCCCCGCGAGCCAGAGGTGGCCCGCATAGGCGGGCCGGCACTAGCCGGGGATCATGGAAGTCGTATTAGCTCTCACGATCTCCGGTCCAAGTGTGGGACGGAACACCGGGGTGGTTTTTAGTCAGTAAGAGTCTGACAGACCCCTTTGCCTGCCCCAGGCGAAGGACATCCATGAGGATTTTCCAATCCGGCAACAAAAAAAAAAAAAAAGGGTAGTACCGTGCCATCTCCCAGGGAGTGCGATATCTGTGACTACAAACCTTCCCACGCCCTTTTCTCTATTTAATATATATTTTTAATGTTGACCGAGGTACGTGTTGTCATTTTTTACTTCCCACGTAGCCTCCATACGTCACACATGTCTACAATGTACTTGACAGAAAAATACTACTTTATTTAACATAATATTGCACATGTTCAAATGTTTACCGTGTTTCCTGGTCTGCTGTGTTTTCTATTTGTTTTTAATCAGTAGAAAGAGCAGCCGCGCTGTATTCCTTTAAAAATTTAGTAAAAGACGATTTCCTTTCTCTGTAATGCTTGTCTGTTTCTACATACTCTTATCTCTTCCGTCATTAACCCATTTTTTACTCTTTTTTAGGGTTCCGTACCTCAAAAAGAAAAAATGGAACCCTTATAGGATCACTTTGTTGTCCTTTCGTCCGTCCGTCTGCCTGTCTGTCAAGACCCTTTATCTCGGGAATGCGTGGAGGTATCGAGTTGAAATTAGAACGATTTATACTCAACTCTACAGTCTCTTGAATATGTGAAAATATCAAACTCCTAAGTTATCGTAAAAAAAAGATCCTACGGTCGTGTAAGCCGCAAAAAAACGTATGTTTCGACACTCAAGGGAATTAAAATTTATAGTGTACTACCCGCTGTTCTACAATCATGAATTTTGACAAAAAGCAAGGTAAACACAAGTTAAGGAAAAAGTCTGAAAACCGTAAATTTTTAATTACATACATCACAAAATATAGGGTCCCAGTACAAAGAACTCGGGTCCAAATAAAGTGAGTCGAGCGAATCATGTGGGCCTCATTAGCACAAGCTAAAACAGATTTTAAATTATTTTAATCACATATTTAGTTAGGAGTTTTGTTTTAATTAGCGTTTGTTAAGTATTTTATAAGTTTTTTAAATAAATTTACAAGTAAATTAAAATAAAAAAAAAAAATAAAAATCAAATTTAATTTTCGATTGCTACCGAAAAATTAAAAAAATCTGCTGAAAAAAATCTGATTTTCGGGCAAAAAATTTCGAAACTCAATTCCCGAACTATTTACATACCCGCAAGCTTGTACGGAACCCTCAGTGTGCGAGTCCGACTCGCACTTGGCTCATTTTCTCATCTCTTCCTTCTACGTAATCGTGTAGCGTGTGATATGTATGTATGTATGTATATATTATTATATATATATTTATGTAAAATGTTGCTGTTCAGTTAATTTATTACCAGGTACACTCCAGACTACCCCCTTTTTAAATTATGATTTTTCAATCCATCCAAAGGTTGTCTTGTAGATAATAATAATAATATAATAATATCGCTATTAGCGATAAGAACGCCATTGTAACCATAGATTTAAGTTCGTTTATACAAATTGAGCAACTGTTTTGGTGTACAATAAAGTATTATTCTACTTTTATTATACTATTCTATTCTATTCTACTTATCTACATAGTATACTATTCCTGGTGGCACGGGACACGTCTTGGTTCTGGTGGCTCGTCACTCACCCTGAGTACGAGCACTCCTCGCTCAATAGTATCGCCATCATCAAGCTGGACCTCGACGAATTTGACGACTGTTCGTTATTCATCTGAGTTTGTTTGTTTTTGAGTTGTTTGTTAACTGCCTATTCTTTTCCCAACTGTTGGGGTCGGCTTTCAGTCTAATCGAATGCAGCTCAATACCAAAATAGTACTTTTTTTTTTTGGGGTTGGGAAATCATCCAATGACTTCTCCCGCTCTGGGTGGAGCGGGAGGGCGTGTCAGACTCTTGCTGACTAAAACCCACCCCTGTTCCTTCCCTGCCTGAGTGCCCAGGGGTGCGGTAACTCATTTTCAGAATTTATCCGCTACCCCTAGGCATGCAGGCACTGGCCACGATGGGCCCCGTCAGTGGTGGCTGACACTTATCTCTTTGAGGCGCGCGTGGAACACTACGCGCCGTCGACTCACGGGCATGGTGCTGATCGGACGGCGACCTACCCACTGCTCGCCGTCCGCAGGCCCGGGTCTAAGGTGGCCGCAGATCGTCTCGCGACGTCCTACTCCCAGTACGTACTGTACCTCTCCTGCGGTTTTAGTGGCCGGGGCCATGAGGGGCACTCCGTTGAGCTTCCCTCACGCGGGCCGCCTCCGCCTTCACGAACATTACTGCTTCGCAGAAGGCGGAGACTGCTTCCCATTCCCTCTCGCTCCGTACCATGGCCTGAGCCGGAGCCGGACGCGAGAGATCGCCGCCACCTATCGCATCCACGAGGACACGGCGGTGATCCACCCAAGCGGGGCAGACCTCCACCGTATGCTCCACCGTGTCCTCTGGGCGATCCGCAAAGACCAGAATAGTATTTGGGGTGACTATTAATTTTATCTGACCACTACTCCGTTAAATAAATAAATAAAAATGCCCTGTATTATATACTTACAGTTTTAAAAACTTATTTAGGTATATAAAGACTTAAAGTATGTTAAGTGTTTTCATACCTAAATAAGTATACCTACAAATACTTCTGAAATAAATCTTCAGATATTCTTCTCAAACTATGACTTCCTTCATTCCTAAGGACTACTTTGACTTATACTGACTTAGACGACTTTAAGTTTCAATAAGAATGTACCAGCTTATACAGGTGTTGTTACGTATGGTCGACTACTTAGTACACTTACATACATTTATTTGTGTGACCCCTGTAATAGGTTCACAAATACAATAAACCGAACACAAATAAATACCCTGACACCTGGCAAGGCACAGTGATGATAGGTGGCCAAGGCGAGGCGAGGACCGAGTGGCGTCCAAGAACTGGAAGGAGAAATGTTGGTCGTCCGGTGGCGAGATGAGCAGATGATATTGTTGCCATTGCGGGTAAGACACGGATGAGACTGGCACAGGAGAGTGAGGATTGGCACGAGAAAGGAGAGGCCTATGTTCAGCAGTAGGCGAATTTGGGCTGTGGATGATGATGATGACGATGACGTTACTAAAAATGACAGAGAGAAACAAGATTTTATCATCAGCAGTCGCATTAGCGATCACTTAACCAAAGCGAAGCAATTTTTGTTGTAAATATTTTTGTTTTGCGTAGGAAACAATCTGTTTACTTACCTCGGGATGTTTACTTCTATCTTACGAAAACAAATATGTTAGTATATGTTTATTTGTACAGAATAGATAGCACATGAAGTGCTCATTTAGTATGGACACGTGTGTAATAGTGAAAAAAGTTATTTTAAAACTCTACTTTCGAAAGAGTTCTTTGACAGAACTATGAATGGCAAAGTGTAGTGTTTGCGATTATTCCTTTTGAGGCAGAAAACTAAAATTATGTATCACCGTGCTCAGTAGGATATCTTTGAAACTAGCGTTGGTGTTGTAGTACCAATACCACTTTTCAGAGGTTTGTTGCTGAAAGAGTGAATCTTCCATTTGTTAACCTGTCTGTGTCAGAGTGCAATTTAAGTTTTTTGACAAAAGAAATACAGTTTATAATTCATTTCATTTAGAAGAGTGACTTGTAGCACTTCCTCGGGAGGTATAAAACTGTGGCTGAATTTAGGATCATTTTTGAATCAATGACGGGACGTTGGCCGTTCATCAAATTGATGATTGTTGTTGGTGTCGGTAAGTTCACTTCATTAGTTTACTAACTTCATTATGTGTCTACCTCTATTGTACCTGACAATTATAACTTTTGAATTATCATAGAAAGTGGTTCAAAGAAGTTGCTGGATTCAATCAAAGTACATAACTGTACTTTGATTGAATCCAGCAACTTCTCTTCCTGTGAAGAAATTTATAGATTGTGTCTGGTTGCGGTGATTTGATTAAATTGATAATTGAGGAATTAACTTTGTTTATTATGGCAAAAAGGTAATTAAGAGCCTACACCATCTCAGCTCAAATTCTAATTTCGCCCCCACTTCCCCGCGTGTCACTGCACTCTTTATCTCGCTCGCACACTTTTGCTCGCAGAGACGCGACACGCGCGGCCTTGAGGTCGAAGCGATTTCGTTAGAGTAAACTACACTATTATCGGACGAGTACTAAGAAATAAAATTATCAATCTAATTTAATTTTAACTTGTCATTTTATGAATATAAAATTATATATTATATCGCAAATACAATTTCAATGTATCTATAAACGATCAGTTTCCAGTATAAGCTGACCTCTCAGTGTGCGGAAAGCCTATAAAATGCGAGATCAGCTTATACTGGACGGTATAGGTGATGTCTAGCCGTGCACACTATTTTATTTTACCTACCTACTTCTATAAAATACTAGTCAAATGCGAGCCAACTTTGCGCTGTGGGTTCCGCCAATTAGTTTTGTAGTAAGTTTGCGTTTTATAGTTTTAGTGTATGTATGTTATGTGACAGCCGTTTGCGCATGTAGGTAATTATGTAGGTTGTAGGTATATGCAAGTACCTAGGTATACATACATATGGTATACATAGGTTAGAAAAATCGATTCTAAACCACTACATAAATTGTAGAATTTATGTAGTGGTTTAGAGTCGGTTTAGTAGCAGTAGAGCTACAAAAAACTAGTCAAGTGCGAGTCACCTTTGCACTGAGGGTTCTGTAGGTACATTGGCTTGGTAGTAAGTTTACGCTGTGCCATTTTAAAATCTTATAATAGGTAGCTTTCTCCTTGTATTACCACTTTCTTAGTTATTATGCATCTATATAAGAATGAATCGCCGAAATGTAGGTATGCGTATATCTTTCGAAGGACTTCACCAAATTGCATAATTCTTTTTTTGTTGTGTTCGTGATTCTCAGGACAAGGTTTGTATAAATATAAGATAGGTAGGTATAGGTAGGATAAGTAGGTAAGTATGCAGGTAGGTATGTAGGTAGGTATGATAAATACCATAAGTTTTTTTCAAAGTAATTAAAAATAGTCAAAATTGAATAACATTTATTTTTAATCGCTTAAATTTCTAATTTACATAGTTAGAACATGTCTGGAATTGCATAGCTCAGGTAACATGCATGTTTTATAAAAATGTTCTAATTTTAGTTCCATTTCAGAAATATTGGTCATCTTTCTATAATTTCGACTTTGATGTTTTTGTCGCATCCAGACCTTATTCCGAAAATACATTTTTTTTGTACCGATAATATGTAATTGTCCTTGCACTTGTATATACCAAGGATGTTTTTTATTTACGACAAGTCCGTTTTGAGTTTTTCTCCAAAAATTTACTTCTATCTTATCTATATCTTAGCTTCGTCAAAAGATGTTTAGAATGCTGCAATGGGACGCTTGATTTCAATGATTGTGTATATTCAGTGAACAGCTCATGTTCTCAGGTGATCTGCAAGAAAACACAACATTCATTATAAAACACTTTTTTTGGGGTATGTTATGTTATCATTCAATGACTGGCGTGATGGGCGTTGGTGGCTGCGCCAAAGTTTTAAACTTTTGCAGCTACCATCGTTGTACATTGTTTTTTTATCTGCCTGTATTTGTTGTTCTGTTCCTAATAAACGATTATAATAAAAAAAAATATAAAAAATTACCTCCCGCTCTGGGCGGAGCGGGAGGGCATCGCAGACTTTTACTAACTAAAACCCACCCCTGTTCCTTCAGTTGCCTGTGCCAAGTGCCGCGGTAACTCTCTTTCAAATATACTCGCGACCCCGGCAGCATAATTTTGTCAACATGAATAAATAATACGGAACCCTAAAAAGTCCAACATTATGAAAATTTTATTATGAATTCGCCAATTTCGTGATAGTACCGTTACGCGTTAGTACCAAGCGGTAGTGCCATGGGGGAACAGCAAATTTCGTGATTATCACACACGTATGATAGATAGGTACTTACAATTATATATTTTGTAACACATGAAGATTTGTTTCGTCCGAATTTATTTCTACAGTTTTCGGAGGTCATACCTCCGTCCGTCCGGTCCTGTAACAATCACACGGGACAAATAAATACCTACCTAGACCTCACATATTTTTATTTATGATTTGGCTATGGAACCTTAAAAATATACAAAAGAAGACTAAATCGTCCATAGAAGCAGACTTGCCCTATGAATAACAAATAACAATTACCCACCCTACATTTTTTTTGAAATACAAATTTGGTGAATTGGTATTTGATGGTGGAGGGATAATTTTCTAGTACAAGCTGACCTCTCATTGTACGGAATTCCTATACAATGTGAGATCAGCTTATACTGGAAATTTATAGCTTGATAAATTTTTTTTTGATTTTTGTTTGTCTTTTAAAAAAATGTTGCCCCACACTAGGAATATTCCTGTATCGTGGGTGCGTTCACAAACATGTAAATTCACATACACAAGACACCCAGACCCGGAACAACTATCTGCAGGTCATACAAATATTTGTTCCGTGCGGGGATCGAACCCGTGACACGCAGCGTAGCAGCCGAACGCTCAACCACTGCGCCAACCGTGCCGTCAAAATTATATAGCCATATGTAGTAATAATAATAACAGATCAGTGTTTTATGGCCTACAGATAGTTTTGTCGGATCTGCGCGTTTGTGAATGTGAAGATTTGTGTTTGTAATCGCACCGTCTCCGATTCAGTTGAAATCCTGGAGTCGGCAACATTATAAAAATAAACAATTAGGTACTACATAGATACCTATTTGTTGTATATTGTCAAAACAATAACAAACCTATTTAGGGAACTTTTTAACTTTTTACAAAATTGGACACCCATTTTTCACATTTTTTATCAAAAAAAAAAGTGTACACCTGGATTTCGCCTGAATCGTGAAAGGTGCGTTTACAAACACAAATCTTCACATGCAGAAACACCTGCAACTCCTAACGCAGCAGCCAATCACCTGCCACTGCACCAAACGTGACATGTTTGTAATCACTAATACTGTAAGTAGATAGGTAGCTATATACTTACTTCATTACGTTTATCATGTTTTCCAGTTTCTTTGCGCCAACCCTTTCGTTTCTTATTTTTATTACGGTTATTTCCCATTGCACCAACACTATAAGTATAAGTACTACAAGATTTGTATTTTACGTAGTCTTGTTGCGTAATGTGTGCTCTGAGCGCAAGCGACACAGCCCTCCCGTTCGAAAGCCGAAGCGAGACTGAACGGGGGCGTCGGGCGCCAGGGAACAAGCTTCAAGACGGCATAGTTTAGGTGATAGTTTAGGTATTTTATTTTTACTGTGAAAATAATGGTAATTAAAAAATAAAAAAACTTGTAGGACCTGCTTTATAGTAAGTTCAGTTAGTATGCAAAGTTTCATGATCTAATTTTAAGCATTTTTTGAATGCTAGCGGTTTATTGTTTTCGGTTTAGAGGTAACTTTGGATTTTTTTTCTATCGAGAAAATTTTATGGAATCGTGTTTTTGAGGTTTATAATACTTAACATTGATCCTCAACCTTGCCATATATTTATTTCAAAATTAATGCTGCAGTATTATCGACATAACGGAGGATCATGCTAAGCCATTTGAGGTAACATAGACTCTTAATAGGCAAATCCGGCCGGTCGTTGCGAAGGGACCGGTGATAGGATTTTATTTCCTATCGTCGTTCCCTTCGGGCACGTTATCTTTCGTCCGCGTGAATGCATTGTAATAACGTGCTGTATTACTGCAACATTTGAATTTGGAAGAAGAAATATATTACCAAATCGACCCTCGCGCCCTGCCCTGGTTCAGGCCATGGTACGGAGCAAGAGGAAATGGGAAGCCGTCTCCTCCTTCTGGGTAGCAGTAATGCTCGCGAGGAGGGAGGCGGCATGGGTGAGGGAGACTCAACAACTGAATCGCCCTTACGCCCTCAGCAGCGGCCGCCTCAGGAGACGCCTGGGGCTTCCGGCGCCGCGAGACGATCTCCAGTCACCGTAAACCCGGGCCTGCGGACAGCGAGTAATGGGTAGCTCGCCGTCCAATCAGCACCAGGCCCGAGAGTCGACGGCGCGTAGTGTTCCACGCGCGCCTCAAAGATTTGTCAGCAATAACAACGGGGCCCGTCATGGCCGATGCCTGCCCAGGGGTTGAGGATAAATTCGAAACAGAGTTACCTCGTCCTTGGGCACTCAGGGCAGGGAAGAAACAGGGGTGGGTTTTAGTCAGTAAAAGTCTGACACGCCCTCCCGCTCCACCCAGAGCGGTAGAAGTCATTGGATGATTTCCCACCCCACAAAAAAAAAACCTTTCAAACTTTATCATTCGACATATCTTATTTACGCATCTAATGTCAAATGGAAGTAGGGAAAGTATTGATTTCAAAAATATAAATGAATGCAATATTTAAATGTAAAAAAAAGACAGAAATATAATTTTTATCTTTCAGCTGATATGTTGTCAGGTTTGTATTAACTTTATGTTGTTGTAACTTGTTAATTTTCTTTCCAGGTCATTTGTCAGCTGAGCGCTGCGACCGGGCGAGCACAGCGCAGAAGTGGGAGGGGAACCTTGGACAGAGCGGAGACTTCAGCTGGCTCGGAGTACTCCACGTCCAGCTACGTTAGTACACACATCTTGTTTTTGGGCTGTCAGGTTGATTTTTTTCTTCTTCGTCGTTCCTTCGCTGCTGAGGATCGCGACCATCGTCATGCAGTCTCCTGCAGTGTGGACCGTTCGGTATATGCTGTCTCTAACCGCCTTCTCAGTTGCCGGTGTTCTACCTTGCTTGAAGTTTTTTGTATATTTTTGTTTATGAGACGGTTAATTCATTCACAGGTGATATGATAGCAACGTCTGGGATCGTCCTTATCAAAATCAAACACGCACTCGTTAACGCAGACGATGTTGCTAAGATACCACAACATATCTTCAAGTAAGTGTGAAAAGTTTTTACTTAAATCATTTATTTACATCGAACTTTTTTTAAATGAAAACTGTGCTTTATTAATGACTAATGACACACGTACATGATTTAGAAATACCACAGTTACAAGTTATATACCTTTACAGCATTTATGTACGAGTTCCTTTTATACAATTCGAGCCTGCCTTGCGGTAAACAGAGCACATGATTAAATTTATTTTTATTTCTAGGAGCTACATTGCGCTTGGTTACATCTTTGTGTTTTATAAAATATTTCGGATGTTGTTGTACAAATAGGCACAATTCTCTAATGTACATACACGCCAATGGTAGAACATTGTACTTTTTAAACAAGGGCTTACAGCTATCCGTATACCAGGCCCCACATATTGCACGCACACATTTTTTTTTTGTACTCTAAACACTTTCATCCACCGAATTACCCCACAACAAGAGACCATAAGCGAGTACGGACGAAACGTAACCGTGATATGCACAAAGAGCTGCTTCCGTTGATACCGTAACTCTTAATCTTTTTATTGCGTAGGCAAATCTGTCGAGTTTATCACAAACGTATTAGACGTGTGCTTTCCAATCTCAATTTTGATCCAAATTTTATACCCAGAAATTTGGTACTTGCAACCTATTCGATGATAGTATCATTGTATTTAACATTTAATGTCAATGGCTTTCTTTCATGCGTTTGAAATTGAATCATTTTAGTTTTCTCCATATTAATTTGTAAGTTGTTAGAATGTAACCAGTGTATTATGTTGTTTATTGCGTTGTTCATTTCTAGGTCATATAAGTCTGGGTTTTCACCTTTCACAATGAGTCGTGTCATCAGCAAACAAGATTTTGTTATGGCAAGTGATATTTGGGAGATCATTAATATACATTAGCAATAAGAAAGGTCTCAATACAGTGCCCTGTGGCACTCCAAAATTGTTTTGTCGATAATCACTTCTATATAACATCTTTTTGTTGCTATTATTGATTTTAGGCGTAGCCGTAGTATTTCCACACATTGTTTTCTGTCACTTAGGTAGTTTCTCAACCAGTCATTCGCTTTACCTCTTATTCCATATTTTTCTAACTTGAATAAGAGCAACTTGTGGTCCACAAAATCAAACGCCTTACTCATGTCTAGGAAAATTGCAGCAATTGGTAATCCCTCTATTATAGCCTGGGTGACAATTTTGATCAAACTAAAACATGCTAATAAAGTAGTACTATTCCGTCTAAACCCATATTGCTCATCTTTTAGAAGACGATGACTTGTTGTAAAATCTTGAAGCCTTCTCAACATGATTTTAGACATAATTGGTATCAGTGTTACTGGTCGATAATAATTCATGTCGGATTTTGCTCCTTTTTTCAGAAGTGGCTTAACTATTGATTTTTTCAATATAATTATGTGGAAAGGTCCCTTCCTCAAACGATAAGTTTATTAAATAACACAGCGGTTGACATATGTATGGTGCGCATAATTTAATTACATTGGTTGTAATGTCATCTACTCCTGCTGCATTTGTGTTTTTAAGATTTTTAATTACTCGAAATACTTCCATCGCATCAGTAGGTTTGAGAAATATTATATGCTCGTTATTAGTATCGATAGTTTTGTTTATCTCATCTTTATTATGTTTAAAATTTTTGCTATTTGTCAATTGTATATAAAATTCATTAAATTTGTCACTTATTAGGGTCTTCATATAATAATAATAACTATAATAAAGAAAAATGAATCTAGATTGGACAGATGACATATTTTATGTCACACTAACATGATGGTGATGCAAAAATAAACAACAAGGAATGAATATAAAACTATGATAACAAGAGCCCGTCGCGCACGCCATCCACCCCCGGACTCGCCGCTCAACTCCGCCTCGCCGCCGCCGGACATTGGATCACCAGTGTTACCGGCGGCTGCAGCCGCGTCGAGCTCAAGCGACGAGTATTTCTCCCCGCCGACGTCGCCAACACCTGTACGTCGGCAGGGGACAGGCCGGTCATCGAACAGCTTGGGACTTAGGGGCCAACCGGCCCCGAGCCGGGTCCCCGCTGCCGGTGGTTGTGTGCAGCGCATGAAATGGACTCAGTCCATGAACGAGAACGTCATGCGCGCATATTATGGGTCTACAGAGGGGGGAACTAACCTCACTGCGTACCGTGTCAGGATGCTGTCTCTGTTCCAGGACCTAGAATCAACCGTCGACGTCTCGGCACTACGATTGTCGGATCAGGTGCGGGTCATCCAACGTAACCACAAGTTGGACGATGCTCCACTTGATAGGCTGCGCTCAGACGTACTGAACAACCCTATCATCTCGACCCCGACACAGACCGCGGTACAAGCGCCCGCTGTTGGCGCAATCCCACCGCGTCCCAATAATTTAAGTGATGAGGCAGATAATAGGGTTGTTACGGTAAGTAGCCAGTGCAAGGATCGCCTGAGGAGCGCACTGGAGGATGCGCTTCGCGAGGACAGGTCCACTCCGACCAAAATTAGACCCCGTTTACAACGGTTACCCATGCACAAAAAAAATAGGGCGTTGGTGTGTGCTTTGGACTCGCTGCTTAAAAACATCTTTAAAAGCAGCGAGAACCTCGTAGATACGCACTCAACCTTGTACTGCGGGGCTGTTGCAGCATGACGTTTGGCCAATGTGAAGTTTCCGTATAGTGAAGGAGCTATTCGGCCAAAGCCTGCTGCACCAGCCTGGCAATGTAGGATCGAGAGGCCGATGGTGCCAGGGTACTCATCGGCAAACTACTCTGCTTCAGGGAGGGCAATACACGACCACGTGTGATGCGCTTTGTGAGGCGGGCGTTTTCGGGGACTGAAATTAGTCCTCGGGAATACATGTCCCGTGTCACAGAGCGCATCGACTTCCTGAAGCAGAAAGTTTGTGCATGGGCAAACCGTATTCAGCGGTATAAGCGGCGAGTTGACCGGTACTCGCAGAATCGAGCTTGGGAGCGACCTGAACAAAACGTGACTGACGGGTGCCGTCCGGATGATGTTACCACGAGTACATTCTGGCGCAGCATCTGGTCGGTGCCCGTCTGTCACACTGAGGGTGGTTGGATGCGTGATGTCGAGCGCGCGTGTGACGCTGTACTAGAAATAGATAAAATCATCATTACTACATCAGATGTAGCCAAAGCGGTTCGTCCGTTACCGAACTGGAAATCTCCGGGACCAGACGGACTGCACAACTTTTGACTGAAATGGTACAGTAGCTCGCACGCGCTCCTGGCATCTCAATTCCAGTCATCCTTAGAGTCTGGGTTGCTGCCTCAGTTTCTAACAGCCGGTATCACCCACCTGCTCCATAAGACAGGTAGTCCCGCGGAACTCAAGAATTATAGGCCGATTACATGTTTGTCAACGGTCTATAAACTTCTTACATCCATCCTGAGAGCGAAAATTAATCTGCACATTGAGAATAATTTAATTATGTCTGCCTCTCATAATGGATGTAGGAACGGGTCCCGCGGTACTAAGGAGCTACTCCTCATAGACATGGCCATAAGCCAGCAGTTTCGTCGATCCCACAAAGATTTGTCGACATGCTGGATAGATTATAATAATATAATAATAATAATTCTTTATAATTCAGACACAGGTCCATTAGACAAAACAACTTAAAATAAAATACAAAAACACACACAAGAAGGCCTACGACTATGATCCACATACATGGCTCATGAGGGTGCTGGAGTTGTACAAAATAGATGCAACTCTCCGCACCTTCCTTGGGTCATGTATGGGGCAATGGAAGACAGTCCTTCGCTATCCAGGATGTCGACCAATCCAGGGGAGTGATGAGCCTATATGGATTAAACGGGGAATATTTCAGGGCGACAGTTTGAGTCCACTTTGGTTCTGCTTAGCCCTGAATCCTCTAAGCACATTTCTGGAGGATTCAGGCCTGGGCTATCGGTTGAGAAGAGGTGGTCAGGCCATATCTCACCTTCTTTACATGGATGATCTGAAACTCTTTGCCCCCAACAATTTGCGACTGATGGAGTTACTGAAGGTAACTGAACTTTCAGTAGCGCCATCAGGATGGAATTTGGTGTGGACAAAATGTACAGTCATGCATGTAAAGCGAGGAGGGATTATGGAATCCGAAGGGATTCAACTCTCAGATTCCATAAACCTTAGATCCCTCTCTTCGACCGAAACATACAAATATTTGGGTATGTCGGAAGCGTTAGGCATTAACGTTACTGACATGAAGCAATTGCTGAAGGAGCGCTTCTTTGGCCACCTGAAAAAGATAGGAGGGTCCGTACGCTGATGACCGCAAACCGGATGCATCACCCATGATCATCGGTGATGAGACTGTACATCCCGCGGAATTGTGGAGGTGGAGGTTTTTTAAATGCGAAGATTCTCCACAACCGCGAGGTGTGCAGCCTCAGAGAATATTTTCTTGAAACCGACGTGGGTATGCACCGCGATGTGGTCGCAGTGGACAAGGGACTCACCCCGTTGTCTATGGCTAAAGAGAACTGGCGCAAACCTGTGTGGAAGTATGCGGAACAGGGTGTAAAGTCCCACAACCTCCATTGAAAAGGGAGGATCCTCCGACCAGACGGGTGTTGTGTCTGGTCCGGGCAACTGCCCGATAGTTGATTTCGGGCTGTTGTATATGTTCAAATCGCGCGGAGAACTCTGCTTGCGCGATGTAGGAATTTTGCTGTTCTAGTTCGTATGTAGCGTCATAGATGTCGCTACATCACTCCCCTCCAGAGATCGGAGATCGATTGTTCTCGATGAGTCGTTCATACGTGATGCTTGCCGGGCCAGTGGAAGGCTGGTTCCAGTGAGTCGGAACCGGAAGAGGCGCATAGTTCACGGTGAGTCGGAACTGTCTGCGGTGATGATATCCCAGTGAGTCGGGATGATGTTGCAGGCTCCAGTGAGTCGGAGTACTGCTGCGGGCTCCAGTGAGTTGGAGCGGTGCGTCGTTTTCGTGTCGGCGTATCGTTGTCGGCGTATCGTTGTCGGCGTATCGTTGTCGGCGTATCGTTGTCGGCGTATCGTTGTCGGCGTATCGTTGTCATCGTTGTCGGCGTTATCGTTGCACTGGCTGGCTGTATGACTCGTTGCTGAAGAGCTTGGAGGAAGTGATGATGATGACGTCACGCTGGAGTAGCTGCACGAAGGCTGCGCTGACGTTCATAGTCGAGGGTCACCAGTGTGGAAGTATGCGGAACAGGGTGTAAAGTCCCGCAAACCTCCGTTGAAAAGGGAGGATCCTCCGACCAGACGGGTGTTGTGTCTGGTCCGGGCAACGGCCCGATAGTTGATTTCGGGCTGTTGTATATGTTCAAATCGCGCGGAGAACTCTGCTTGCGCGATGTAGGAATTTTGCTGTTCTAGTTCGTATGTAGCGTCATAGATGTCGCTACACCTGTAATACTCACTACTGATGACCGCAAGGAGGTATGGAAAGGCATGGAGCTTCACGGGCGCTTTTATCAGGCTCTTCATGGGCCTGATGTAGATTTCTTGGTGTCCGTGGCCTAGCTACGTTTCAGTGACCTCTTCGGGGAAACTGAGGGCTTTGTCTGTGCGATTATGGAAGTTATCTTGACGAATAATTACCGGAGGCATATCCTGAAGGACGGGACGGTTGACGTGTGTTGGGCATGCCACCGTCCGGGTGAGTCCATCAGACATATTATCTCTGGTTGTTCTCGTCTTGCTAACAGCGAGTATTTGCACAGGCATAACCAAGTGGCCAGGATTATTCATCAGCAGCTTGCTTTAAAATACAAACTTGTGGATTCTGAGGTACCGTATTACAAGTATGTGCCCGACCCAGTTCTCGAAAATGACCATGTCACGTTGTACTGGGATCGGTCTATCATCACTGACAGGACAATTGTTGCCAATAAGCCGGATATAGTGGTGATAGACCGTTTAGCGCGCCGCACAATGATAATCGATGTCACCATTCCGCATGACGAGAACCTCGTGAAAGCTGAGAAAGAGAAACAAATCAAATATCTTGAATTAGCACACGAGGTTGTCGATATGTGGAATGTGGACTCGGCTGTCATTGTGCCGATAGTCGTTACCGCCAACGCCTCGACGACCACCTGTCGAAACTGTCGTTGCGCGGTTGGATCAGGGGCCTGATACAGAAGGCAGTACTTCGCGATACGGCTCGCATTGTGAGGAGGTTCTTTTCTCTGGAGCCCTAACCACCGGTAGCTTGGACTCTGCTCCCGACACCGGCGGACTACTATTTTTTGTAATTTTAAATGTTTTTATTTTTTTTTGTATGCTTGCTAAAAATATTTAAAATTATATTTGATATGTGTAATAAGTTAATAAATGAAATTATAATAATATATCTTTATTTCTCCCATAAAAACAAGACTTATTATGATAAAAACTAACTAACATAATAAAATCAATTTCAGTCAAGTGTATGTGCGGAGCTGGTGTCTATTATAGGTATAAACCTGTATTACAGAACACCAGGTCCTCACCCCACGGAATCAGGTATAACATAACAAAGGACTTAAATAGAGACGTATAAAAGAATTTGATTGTGACAAGATATTAATTTAGTATCTAAACGCTAATTCGCCTCTTAGCGCGAAGTTTTGTATATTAGAGGTGTGGTGTGTAATAATATGTGTAGTGTGAGGGTATGTGTTGGATGCGTGCGTGTGTGTAGTGTAAGGGTAAGTGTGTGTTTGTATTTACCTAGTTTTCTTATTCTGTTAGTCTATTTATAGTAGGTCATCCGTGGAACTATAGTCCAAATTTTGCAACCAGTCTCTAACTACCACCTTACATTTGGTTTTTGGATGAGAATAAATTGACAAGCATCATCTGTTAATATTATTGTATAGATAATAACCTTGGTAATAGAAGAAACGATGTGCAATACTGGTCTTAAATGATGGTTTAGTACAGAGTAAGTCTTTTCCGATGATATTTCCGAATATTGTAGACTATTTTGTAAATTTTTGTCATCGTATTAATGTCCCCGATATTTTCATTAATGACTGCCCATGTGGCTTTACATTTATTTTAATTGGTGTCAATATATTTCTTACTTTGTAGTTATTTAGATTTATATATGCACTTTTTGAGTATGTAGCTGTATGATTTATATTGTTTATTTGACTTTTTCCTGTTTATTTTATTGTGTTGTTGGCTAAGATAGAGATAACGGTATCTCTTCTATCTAACGGTTCTTCTTCTTATACATGATCTTTTTATTCCCTTCGTTAGCCATTTATGGTTCCCTTTTTTAGTTGACCTCTTTATTGCATTTATTGGGAAGCACAGATTTAAAAATAATTTAAATAGACCATGAAATTCGTTGAAAGCTTCTTGCAAGTTTTTTTTTCGTATACATCTGAAAAAGTAAAAGATGACATACAACTGTAGAACTTGTCCATGTTTTCTCCACTATAATCTCTGATATTTTCATACCAGCTGTATATTTTAAACAATTAACTTGCTTGATGTCGCTTGCCAACTGATCAAGACATAACAATTGCCTCGTTGGTGTTTTGATAAACCATTTCATATTAATTTTAAAAATACACTTCAATTTTTCGCTTGCCTTGTTTTTCTTTAAGAAGTCCAAGTTCCAGTCACCACAAATAATAATTTTTCTATGTGTCCTAGTAGTAACTGTTCTAGTCTGTCAAGAAATATTTGTGGGTTGCTATCAGGAGTTCTATATTAACAAATAATCATAATCTTATTAATTTCTACTCCACAACATTCAAAATTAAAACATGTCAAGTCATTAATATTAGTCAAAGTTTTAAATTTTATATTATTATTTATCAGTCTGCATACTCCTCCTCGTTTTTTGTCACGTGAATTTATGATGCAACTAATTTGTAACCTGAAATTTTCAAAAGTTGCCATGTAAACATCTTGCTCCCGTTAAAAAATTCAATAAAATAGTTGAGTGAACAGTCTCCGCTCAAGGACACTGTAATAGTGAAGATAATAGTATATTACGTGTGTGAACATGTTATCTTAAAAAACAATTTACTATGAACTTTATAAACATAACTTTTAGATGTGGAAAAAAATGTGACAAAAAACAGTTTGGTGTGTGATATTTGACACTTGTTGGAAGTAAACAATAACAAAGACTGCGTAAACAATCGATGGACAAATAAAACAAAAACAGTGATACCTAGTGAGAAAAAAAATTCAAATGATTTAAACTACAACCGCCTTTTTAACAAACTATTAAGCTGAGGAGTCTTGTGATTAACAATTTCGCACGACTACGTCACTGTCACGGTGGCGTTGGCGTCTAATGACTAGCCCGTATAGAGCGAGACCCGAGTTCAAACTCACAAAAGTCTTTTTGGATTCTTTGTAAAATTGATAAACCAAACATAGGACGGATCCAATCATCAGCACTTTACAACCAGTGGTCTACTAACTACGCATCATTACTACAAACATTACAGCAAAATTATTATAGTGCTTACTGCTTAAAGCATTAAGCAAGTGATTGCCATCAGCAGCAGCCGCCTCAGGAGACGCCGGGGACTTCCGGCGCCGCGAGACGATCTCCGGCCACCGTAGACCCGGGCCTGCGGACGGCGAGTAGTGGGTAACTCGCCGTCCGATCAGCACCAGGCCCGAGAGTCGACGGCGCGTAGTGTTCCACGCGCGCCTCAAAGAGTTGTCAGCAAGAGACGGGGCCCGTCATGGCCGATGCCTGCCCGGGGGTTGAGGATAAATTCGAAACAGAGTTACCTCGCCCCTGGGCACTCAAAGGCAGGAAGGAACAGGGGTGGGTTTTAGTCAGTAAGAGTCTGACACGCCCTCCCGCTCCGCCCAGAGCGGGAGAAGTCATAGGATGATTTCCCACCCCACAAAAAAAAAAAAAAAAAAAAAAAAAAAAGCAAGTGATTGCCATATAGCAACTTTGAACACCACTAATAGTGCTAGAGTGAAACTTTAAGGTTGGCACAGTCAGTGCAGGGTCATTGTAACGACTATAATGGATTCAAATTTCGCATAAGTTGAACGATATCCTTTTTACCACCTAATTAGCAGTATAAATAACCGGTAACTTTATGCGTAGCCTTTGAAGCTCGTCGAGGCGAATCCAAGCACGATACAAGATGGATTTTGAAAATATTACTTTAAGAAGACATAAAACATTCAATAATTCGCCAAACTTTTCTTTTGATTCCACAAGTTCTGAGTTCTTTCGAGGAGTCTTACCACAAATTTCAACCGGCTTAAGTTGCGAAGAGTCTGAGAGACTAAAGGCGGAAATTGAACACTTGAGAATGCAATTAAATACTGCTAATAATGAAATAGATAACCTTATATTGAAAAATAGCACTTTGAAAAAACAAACAGCTGAACAACTAAATACCATAGCGCAATTAAAAAGTCTGTATACCGGATCAACGAGTTGTTAAAAAGTTTAATCAACTTCGAAAAAGAAGAACTGTAAAATACAGAACCTTAATGTTACGTAGATACAAATGGAAACTTGAGACAAGTTTAATTGATCTTGAGAAGAATTCATAACAGATTGCGTTGTGTTAAGGTATTCGAAGCACGCGAGTAGTGCCATCTAACTGAGTTAGTTTTTAGTTTCGTTGTTGTGTCACCACGCCGCTAGCACGGATCGCATTGTTGTGTTAAACTATTATAAAATATAGTAGATTATTGCTATTAAGGTGTTTAATTTACCCAAACCCTTCAGGTTATGGGCCCAGGGACAGTCAGTGAGTGAAAACAGGACATATTAGTGAAAAATTGCAGTGATTTGAACCAAAACAGTTCGTCGCAGTTAAAGTTATAAACGCGTGTAGTTAAGTGAAGGCTAATTAGTGTAACGTGGACTTGCAAGTTACGTTCGCCGTCACCGCTTGTTTACTACACATTAGTTTCGAAGATTTTTTAATCATTGCTATTGTTTTGTTTCTGGAGTTGAAGAAACTTCATTATGGCTACATCTATAAAGATTGATAGACTTACTGGTGATAATTATGATACATGGAAAATTCACATGCGGGCTATATTAATTAAAAATGACTTATGGGAGTATGTTTCGGGATTATTCCCCAAACCACAGTTAAGTGATCCAAAATATGCTGAATGGTTGAAAATGGACAGAAAAGCCGAAGCCGACATACTTCTAGCGGTAAGTCCAAGTGAATTGGCCGCATTGGATGGTTTGGAAAGTTCCAAGGCCATTTGGGAAAAACTGAAATCTATGTATCAGTCCAGCGGTCCTGCTAGAAAGGCCTCGTTGTTGAAGAAACTGGTACTGACTCGTATGCAAGAAGATGATGATTTAAAGAAACACATCTCGGAATTTTTTGATGCAGTTAAGAAATTGAAAGAAATCGGTTTGATAGTTATAGACGAACTATTAGCCATATTATTGTTGTACAGTTTGCCGGATTCATTTGCCATGTTTAGAACAGCAATGGAATCACGCGATGATTTACCATCAACGGAAACGTTAAAAGTGAAGATTATCGAGGATCATGAAGCTCGTAAGTCCAAGACAGCTGATCAGGGGGCTATGTTCGTCAAACGTATCAATAAAAATAAAAATGCCAATCTGAAGAAGAATCATGACAACGACAACCACGGTTATAAAAATAATGTCGAATGTCATCGTTGTGGACGTCGTGGGCATTTTGCAAGAGACTGCAGAACTAAGCATATCAACAAGCATAAACAAAGTGCACAGAGTTTGGAAAATAGAGACGACAAAGAGCAAAAGACAACAATGTTATTGAGTACTACCGAAGAGGTTATGCAAGGTGAGACAGTAAATCCTATTTGGTGCATTGACAGTGGATGTACAGGTCATATGTGCAATGAGAAGCAAATGATCGAAGATTTTACGCGGCTAGATTCAGAGCTAAATTTAGCTAATAGCGACAGAACACAAATTACTGGAACTGGTAAGGTCAAGATTTCTGTAGACACGGGCAGTGAAGAACGCCAGATTAATATAGAAAAAGTGTTCTACGTATCCGACTTACGAACAAACTTATTATCAGTTGCTAAGATGACAGATCGTGGGTTCGAGGTTCATTTTAGGAAGAATGATGCGATTGTGATTGATGACAATGATAAAATTCATATGCGTGCAGAAAGAGTTGGAAATCTATACCATGTTCAAATGAGTAAGAATTCTGTTAATAATATTGAAGCAGTTAAAAATTCAATAGACATGTGGCACCAACGACTCGGACATCTCAACGAACGCGACCTGAAAGCTATGGCGAACAATAGTTTAGTACATGGGCTAACATTCAAGGATGGCGAAAAGTTGTCCCAATGTGGGATATGTATTAGTGAAAAACAGACTTGCACGCCTTTTCCAAAGAAGAGAGAAGATAGAACCACCGAATTACTAGAAATAGTGCATAGTGATGTTTGTGGCCCTATGAATCATCAGTCGTATGGCGGTAAAAAATATTTTGTTACTTTCATTGATGATAAATCTAGATGGTGTGAAATCTACTTCATTGCGAGTAAAAGTGACGTCTTAAGCGTGTTCAAAACTTACAAAGCCTATGCAGAAAATTTAACTGGTAAGAAAATAAAGAATCTTCAGTCTGATAACGGTCGAGAATACGTGAATAATGAGTTTGATGATTATTTGAAGAAGGCTGGAATAAGAAGAAGATTGACGGCGCCATATACGCCTCAACAAAACGGGATTGCCGAAAGAAAGAACAGGACATTAGTCGAAATGGCACGATGTATGATGCATCAAGCCGGAAGTCCTCCTTCATTTTGGGCTGAAGCGGTAAATACTGCTAATTATATAAGAAACCGGTGTCCAACAACAGCTTTAAATGGTCAAATACCTTTTACACTGTGGAAAGGAAAGAAACCTACAGTTATATATATGCATGTGTTTGGCTCGAAGGCTTATTATAAAGATAAGGGAAAACCGAAAAAAAAGTTTGAGTCACGTTCGCAGCTAGGAATATTTGTGGGCTATGATATTCAATCTAAAGCATATAGGATACATGATCCTGCAACAAGAAAGATTATCGTTACTCGTGACGTGAAGTTCATGAATGAGACAGCGTTTAGGCATGAATATAAAGAAATACTCGATGATGAAGAAGATACTCATGAAGAAGAAGTGAGAATAGAATTAAATGCGTCTAATGCGAACAATACAGGAAAGGATGATAACTGTAAGATATTAAAAGCCAACAAAAATGTTGCTAGATCAAGAAGATCACTAGAAAGAATACATGAACCGGAAGAAGATGGAGATAGAAGTCAATTATATAGAAAAAGGAAGTCAACTGTTTCATGGGAAAACTTAATAGAACCCTCTAAAAGAGGAAGAGGAAGACCTCGCTTAGCTCGTACTGGTCAGGCGGGCAGACCGCGAAAAGAATATCATACAGTGAAAGAGAATAATACTTCAGATAGTAAAAATGAATCAGATGAATCAGATGAAAGGAATGAACAAATAAGTGCAGGGATAGCAATAATAGAACAAATGACGTGGAAAGACATAAAGAAGAGAAGCGACTTGAATTTGTGGAAAACTGCTCTAGAAAATGAGTATCTGTCTCAGATAAAGAACAAAACCTGGGAAATTGTACCACGACCAAAACAACGCAAGGTTATTGGAAGCAGATTCGTGTTTAGTACCAAAAGTACTGGCAAGAAAGTACGCCTTGTCGCAAAAGGATGTTCACAACGACCAGGGGAGGATTTTCATGAGACATCTTCGCCTGTTGTGAGATCGTCATCCATAAGACTGATAGCTGCTTTGTCGGCTGAGTTAGGATTGGAAATCCATCAAATGGACGTAGTAACGGCTTACCTGAATGGTTCACTAGATGAAGAAGTCTATATGGAAATTCCCGATCAGTTAAGCGACGTTCTAAAGAAAGTAATTTCAAAAGAGAAGGTCGGTTCACAGAAGAATAATAATACTGAAAAGGATATACTACAGACAGCTAAACGCTGGCATGAAACAATTGATGAATGTGTGGATAGTGTGTGCTTATTGAAAAAATCTTTATATGGCTTGCGACAGTCAGGATTGCAGTGGTATAAAAGGTTAGCGAGAATGTTGAATGATATTGGTTTCGAATCATTGCCACAGGAACCTTGTGTGTTTTTTGCGCGAAAGGGTGAAAGATTAATGTTAATAGGTATATATGTCGATGATTTGATTCTGGCGGCAAATGATAATGTATGGATGGAAAATGTAAAGAAACAATTAGGAAGTGCATTTGAAATGAAAGATATGGGTAAAATATCTACTTGTTTAGGAATTGAATTTAGTCGTGATGATATAAATAGAGTGTACTTAAGTCAAAAATCATATATTGAAAAAGTGTTAGAACGCTTTGGTATGAGTGATTGTAAACCTACTATGACGCCTTTAGATGTGAGTGTAAAATTAGTGAAGCCTGAGTGTATTAGAAATGATGTAATGGAACAATATCCGTTTCAGAGTTTGATTGGCGCCTTAATGCACTTGGCGGTGTCAACCAGACCAGATATCGCGTATGCCGTTAATTTTTTGAGTGAATTCAATACAAATTACGATATTGAACATTGGAAGGCTGCTAAACGTGTGTTAAGATATTTGCGAGGTACATCGGATTACGGGCTAGTGTATGAAAGAACCGGCTTGCCTCTTTTTGGTGTGGTTGATGCAGACTGGGCTGGGAATGCGGTAGATCGTAGGTCCTATTCTGGTTTCGCATTTATTTTTGCAGGTGCTCCAGTCAGCTGGGAAGCGCGAAAGCAACGGACCATTGCTTTATCCAGCACCGAAGCCGAATACATGGCTATATCCGAATGTGCTAAAGAGGCCATGTATTTACGTGATGTATTAAATAACATAGAGGTTAAGTGTGAGTGCGTGATACTATTCAACGATAACCAGGGTGCGATTAAACTTGCCCAAAGTAAGAACTACCATTCACGAACGAAACACATTGATGTACGGCACCACTTTATTCGCGATAAGTGCGAACAAGGTGTAATTGATCTTAGATATTTGTGTACTGATCGAATGCCTGCTGATGTTTTGACCAAAGGCTTGAGTGGAACAAAGCATCATGAATGTCTGTGTAATTTAGGGATGATGAATGAATGTATGTAAATTTCAAAGATCTGCTCACGACTTCGAGGGGAGGTGTTAAGGTATTCGAAGCACGCGAGTAGTGCCATCTAACTGAGTTAGTTTTTAGTTTCGTTGTTGTGTCACCACGCCGCTAGCACGGATCGCATTGTTGTGTTAAACTATTATAAAATATAGTAGATTATTGCTATTAAGGTGTTTAATTTACCCAAACCCTTCACGTTGTCACAAAGACGAGTGTGAGCGGGTCACCCCAACAACACAACCTAAACTTGAAGAAGTGCGATCAAGGCACAACAGATGGCGCTTTACTAAATCTGCATGAAGAAAACGAACAATTGTGTAATACCACAGAAAATAAACCAAAATCCCAGTTAACTATACTTGGAGGACAGCAGTTCACAGGGCTTGCTTCACTACTTATAACGGGTGATTCATTTGGAGTTACTTTTTCCAAAACTAAAAAAAATATGAATAAAACAAATTTATCGGGTAATCTTTATTATAATACAAAAGAACCATTCCTTACATTTACTTTTTAAAGATTATTTCTTTCAAATGTTGTCCGTAACTGCTATTAAGGTGGTCCATTCTGGAGTTCCAGTTTTCGATGACCCGACCGAGCATTTCCAGTGGTATTTGGCGAATAACGCGAGTAATGTTGGCTTCCAGTTGATCAATCGTACGCGGCTTATCCATATAAACTTTGGACTTTACATAACCCCACAGAAAAAAGTCTAAGGGTGTGACATCACAGGATCTAGGCGGCCAACTGACTGGTCCGAAACGCGAAATTAACTGTTCACCAAATTTTTCTCGCAACAAAGCCATGGTTTCACGTGCTGTGTGGCAAGTGGCGCCGTCTTGTTGGTACCAAAAGTTTTGAAGATGACGGGCTTCAATTTCAGGAAACAAATAGTCCGTTAACATGGTACGATAACGGTCACCATTGACAGTGACGTTCTGGCCGGCTTCGTAATAGCAGTTACGGACAACATTTGAAAGAAATAATCTTTAAAAAGTAAATGTAAGGAATGGTTCTTTTGTATTATAATAAAGATTACCCGATAAATTTGTTTTATTCATATTTTTTTAGTTTTGGAAAAAGTAACTCCGAATGAATCACCCATTACAACCTAGGAAAGACACTAAGTACAAGAATTACCACATCTCTTCCACTATAAAACCTTATGCCACCACAGAGAAAATTCTTAAACCTATTAATAAGCTGGAAGATTCGGAAGATAATAATACGAATATGTATAGGAGAAAATGATACTAACCCTAATAAAGTAATAATAGAACTAGTAACCCTGTTGAAATCCTTCCAAAAATGAACATATTCGTATTTAGTGTTTTACAAAACGGATATTTAAATCAAGGTATGTTAAATAACAACTTAAAAACTATATGTGACAACTTTAAAAATTGCTCATTTATTAATCTAAAATGTAATTATTACCCGTACAATAAATACTACTATTTATTAGATGTATGTAAATTACTTAACTTTAAGATGGACTCAAATTGGTATGACAAAACATTTTTGTGTTTTAAAAATATTAGGTTATTAAGGAACAAGACTAAATTAGACATCACATTTACTCCTAAAAAGGGCACAATTCCATTTTACTTGCCATCTAAAAATTTACATTCATGGGTTAATAATAATGATTGTACTGCATCTTTGACTCTGAGCAAACTGCAGGTGATAGCCAGCGATGCGCACAGGAAGGGAACCATACCTTATTATTTTAAAAATCTACAACATGTAAATTAATTAAAAAATCGGATACACTGCTGCCTTCACAAGCGGGCAAGTGTTTTCGACCCTAATCCGGAATTCAATTTTAGAATATTTCACCAGAACATTGCCGGCGCCATAAACAAAACTGAGAAATTAACATTTGCGATCCACGAGCTTTCGCAAAATGGTACAAGAATAGATGTGGTGTGTTTGACAGAAACTTTCATGAAAAAAGGTACAGAAATGCTTTTGAAAATTTCAGGTTACAAATTAGTTGCATCATAAATTCACGAAACAAAAAACGAGGAGGAGTATGCATACTGATAAATAATAATATAAAATTTAAAACTTTGACTAATATTAATGACTTGACATGTAAATTTTAGTTAAGCATTGGGATGTAGGACGCTGTAAGTACTCTTTTTGGGATTTTTCTGTAGTGACGCTAAATCTTAAGCGTGGCATTTATGAGTCTCACCGAATTCTTCTCTTGTTGGCAGGGTTCCTAGATTACATTTAAGTTTTTTATGAAAAAAAATACGTAATAAAATAGTCGGATCTTAAACTTCACTTTATTTTTGGGAGAACAATGCGGTCTTAGCAAAAGGTTCGGAACACAAACGCCCACGTGTCCAGAGATGACCAGGATTGAATGACCACGGCTACAATATCGCTTGTGGAATCTCCTCTCTGGACCTTTAATCTTCGATCTTCGAACGATGGGGTAATAGTGGTTCATCATAAATTGTAAGTTCACCATACAATTTTCTGTATACTCATTATTATCTAGTGTGATGCAGTGTTAACAATAAATGTGAGTAGTGAAGACCATACTATGGACTCTTATTTACTACAAACATTCCTCAAGCAAAGAACCTGAAGATAGGTAAATAGGGTCTCATGCTGAAAACTGTCTTTGACGCTAGGCGGTGGAAGAATACAATTGTACGCCCAACGTGATGCATGAGGTTTGTTTGTGGTAATAAGGTTAAGCTTAATTAGTAGTATTTAGTTAATGATTTTCTTTAAGGTCAAACATTTTGACACAATTGTGGTTAAAGGCACATTGTTTGTTAATTTGAAGTTGCCAATATTAAGTTGTAATACTTATTAGTTAACCTTAAATAGTGTTTAATTTAATGGTTAAAGTTATTTACTATTAAACATATTACTTTTATAGTGTTTAAATTGAGGTTAGAGGCACATGGTTTAAAATGTGAGGCCGCTTATATTGAACCTCGGCACTTAGTATATGTATTCTTAAATTTAATTAATACAACTTGTGGTAACTTTGTTACACTTAGTACTATATAATATTAACTTGTTAAGAAACTTAAGATAGAATTCTATGTTCAAGATGGATAAACCAATATGGATTGATTATCTTCTTAAGGAGGAACTTATTCATGAATTAAAGTACTATAATGTTTCCACAGCTCTAAAGGCATCCAGAGACGAGATTCGCAAGCAGTATCGTCCTCTGTGTGGTCTCTATCGGAGGGGTAGCATCAAGCAAGAGAACTATTCGGCACCTGCGGTGGCCGATGAGGTACGCTTGTGTTCGGAACCAATCGCTGAGTTGTGCCGCTTACATAAAGAATCATCTGCGGATGATAGCAAAGTAGTTAAACGAGTCTAGATCTCAGTATTATCTATTAAGAATTTATCGGGTAAGTAATACTTAACCGGAGTTATTAAAACTTAAAGATGACTTGATTAATATAATCACCTCAGTACAAGAGGATTCTGATGATGATGAAGAAATGCAATCTACGCATGACTTATCACCAGAGAGAGAAGTAGTGGAAAAACCACAAGTAGTTCTTGTAAATGACAGGGCAAATAACTTGTGTACTTTGAATTTAAAATATGACGGTACTACATGTGTAAGGGTTATTACTGAACGTTCAGAAGAGTTGAGGCAGGCTAGGGGTATACCTGAAGAACGTGCATTGATTGCTTTCTCGGACCTATTAGAGAAATCTGCATTAAGTTGGTATAGAGCAAATAGACATACCTTCACCTCTTATAGGTATTTGCTTGGTTGTTTACGGGAGGATTTTGACATTCCAGATTTAGACTAAATGTTAAAAAAGGAAATACGTTCTCGTACACAGGCTAAGCAGGAATCTATGATGGTGTATTTGTCTGACATGAAGGGTATGTTTAATAGACTTGCAAACCCCTTCTCACAGGATGAACAATTAGAGATCTTAATGCATAACATTAGACCTGAATATATAATGGAATTGGCTTTACTTGATACTAAATCTGTTGAAGATCTCCAGTTTTATGGTAAGAAGATCGAACTTGCTCGTGCTAGGTCAGATCAGTTTGTTGAACCTAACCTTCCACCAAAATGTAATCAGGTTTCCCGCTCTACAAATGAAACTGATGAACAAAAATCTAATAAGTCTGGAGTACCAGTGGCTGTACTTGACACTCCATCTACTTCTGGAGCAAAAGTTAAGAAATGCTTTAGGTGTGATAGCACGGAACATTTCTCATCCAAATGTGAAACTTCAAAGGAGGTGGTTTGTTTCAAATGCGGTAAGAAAGGGTTTAAAATCATAAATTGTCTTATGTGTTCAAAAAACGAACAAAATTGAGCCACAATGACTTAATAGTAAATTTAACATCGTACACACCACACAGTAGTGTGGCTCTTTTTCAGGCAAGCAAAGGTGATATTAGACCGCATTTGAGAGTTAACATTTTGGATTTGGAAGTTTATGGTTTGCTGGACACTGGAGCAGTTTGTTCAATATTAGGAAATAATTCACATAAAATATTTATGAAATTTGGTTTTAAATTGATTGAATTACCCAAAGGACAAAATGTTAAAACTGCAGATGGTTCAAGAGTTTATAAATTATTTAAATCAAATTAAAATAATAAAGTTTTACGTTGTTCCCAACATAGTAACTTCAACCATTTTTGGTATGGATTTCTGTAAGGCATTTTTGATAACACAAGATAGTTCATTAAGTGATAATAAAATTTTTAGTTTACCTGACAGTTATATTAACTTAATTAATATGGATCAAGGCTTGGAAAGTTATGAATCATTGACTTCTGAACAACACTTAATTTTACAGAAGATCATTGATAAATTTGATAAAATAAACACTGAAAAGAGTTGGTTTAGGTAGGACAAAACTAGTAACTCACAAGATAGTAACTGGTGATAGCCCACCAATCAGACAAAGGTACTATCCATTATCTCCACCCAAACAATTAGCTCTGGAGAAGGAACTTGATAGGATGTGTTGAGTCTTGGTGTTGTCGTACCATCTAACTCACCTTGGAATTCTCTCGTTGTAATGGTAACCAAACCTAATGGTGACTTAAGGCTTTGTTTGGACTGTAGAAAACTTAATGCTGTTTCTAAGGCTGATGCCTATCCTTTGCCGTATAGACATCAGATATTGGCTAAAGCAATTTCAATAAAATTTATATGGGACCACCTCGGGCGTATATTCTTTCGGATAAAAAAAGAATTTTGAAAATCGGTCCACAACTGACGGAGAAATGCGCGGACATACATAAAAAAAAAACATACATACAGTCGAACATAGAACCTCCTCCTTTTTCGAAAGTCGGTTAAAACTTGCACATTACATTTAAATCAAATTAAACCAATAAAATTAAATATTGATAATCAAATAAAATGTCAGTAAAATACAATAAAAAATAAAAACAAACAGGTAAGTACATAAAATAAATAAAACTCAATTGAAATTAAACACTAAAATTAAAATAAATACAAGCTACTACTACAATTCAATACACTCATACCCTAAATATGGGCGTGTTAGAATTTTTATATGTGTAGGTATGTATAGATCTGGATATTCGTTACTTATCTATCTACCTATCTATTGCTCTTTTATTTACTTTTATTTACTTATTGTGAATGTGGTGTTTTAAGGAAGGGATTTATTAAGAAAAAGCACAAAGACAAGACTATGTATTTATTTCCAATAGGCTTGTAATCAATCGAAATCTAATTGCCTGTTCGCAAAACTAGGTCTTCGTGGAGAAGAACGGCAAGAAACTCCACGGTAGCTCTCTTTATTTACTGTATCAACACATCATAAATAATCGTTTATCATAATAAATCTAATTATAGGATCCATCACATAAGCCATATTTACAACGATAACCATCTTGTGGGATATAACAACCACTATAGTAGTAGTGTATATAACACAACGTTACGTTAATAGGACACATCATAAATAATCGTTTATTATAATAAATCTAATTATAGGATCCATCACATAAGCCATATTTACAACGATAACTATCTTGTGGTATATAACAACCACTATCGTAGTAGTGTATATAACACAACGTCACGTTAATAAACAAGTTACTATGACCTGTGTTTTTAAATACACCAATCATCATAATAACATTACATGGCTCATAAATATGATATAAATATACCTCATCATCAACAATAAATCAACAATAGTCAGAATAATATCATACCTTAGATGTTAGCGCCTTGGAAGTCGAAGAGAAACTGACTCGCTCCACTGAGGCCCTGCTCTTTTATACTCGTTAACAAACAAGTATGATTCACAAGTGACAATTGAGTCATATCAGTCTTTCGATTTCTAGGAAAATAAGCTTGTTACAATAATCATTTACTAAAATTCATTAATTAATCTTAACGATTCAGTATAAACAGATAATAATTACATAATAATTGTATATATATATCACGGCCATACTGACAAGTACTTCGCTCTCGAAGTACATTATATACCTTTTTTCTACAATTGTAGTTTAGCTTTGTTTTGCCAATTGCATAGACGTGTCAAGTCCGCTCCACCCGCCGCTAGTGGCATAGACTTGCACCAAACAAATGGCCGACCAGCGGAAACAAATTTTGTTTTGCCAATTGCATAGACGTGTCAAGTCCGATCCACCCGCCGCTAGTGGCATAGACTTGCACCAAACAATTGACCGACCAGCGGAAACAAATACTACAATTGTATTTTACTTTTGTTTTGCCAATTGCATAGACGTGTCAAGTCCGATCCACCCGCTGCTAGTGGCATAGACTTGCACCAAACAATTGACCGACCAGCGGAAACAAAAGGTTTTTTCTTTTTTTTAATTATTGGCACAGCCACATTTTTTTATTATTTTTTTTATTGGCACATCCATAGGCAGAGCCATAGGCACAGCCACAGTAAGAATCTCATGGTCTCAACACTAATTTTCGTCACAGTCAGAACCTCAGTCTTATCGCTAGTTTTGGTTTCAGTCACAGTCAGTTACATAAAATTCTCAGCATTAAGAGACTCAAATTGGTAGCATTTATGGACCTGTTCAACTTTTCATAGTTCGTTCGGCCAATCTGACAATGTTATTGCCACAGATAATACTTTAATTGACTTAATAAGTATTTGTTATTGTACTTTTTTTTCTATTTGTCATTATATAAATTTCACCTACCATTTATTGTGTCTCTGCACCACCTCATGGTAGACTGGTAGAAAATGCCTGAGGCATCCTCTGCCTTTGTACAGTGTGTTTACTTGTACATAAAGTTTTTAATAAACAATATTAGCTTACAGATGACTCACCTCATACAAAGATTTGAACCCACCGTAACAAAGGATTTCGGCTGGCAGTCAGGTATTATTTTTTTTTTTCTTTACTTCATAACAGTGTTTCACTGTATCAAAATGTGTTAATATATAAATTTTATAGAGCCAAATGGAAAAACTAAAATTTCAAACAGCTCCATCTTTTGGTATAAGTAATATAAAATTCGTTCCAATAATCATCTAATTTTGTATTAGGAACCAATTATTCAGAAAGTACAGTTTTTACCATCATATTTTTTCAAAATATTTATATTACATAAACTTCATACAGTCTCAATAAATTTGTCAAATTACCGTAAAATTTGAACTAGTTTTTCATTGTTCGAGATGAGGCCCCGCGCCAATTGCAATAGCTCTGAACATCAATTTGTTAATATTTTAATAGAATGATGAGACTAGAATTTTCATCTGCTATTCGCGAAATCTGTATGGCTAATCATCAACTAACAATGACAAATATTACTTTTGATCATAAGAAATATCACCAATATTCACTACCGAGAATTTATTATAAACAATCTATTTCATGGCAATAAACCAAGTACTTATTCTGTTGTTTTTTTTTTTTTTTTTTTTCATAATTATTGAGGTTTCCTTCAAAAGATATCGTAATAAAAGGATTTGTGAACTTTGTCTGTATTCTGTAACTGTACCTTCAATTTTCTATCATATATCTCCATTTCAATGTCAAAATACAATTCTCAACCGAGAGAGCACTAGAATTGACTATTCTTAGCCTCAAATCCGTTAGCACTAGAATGCACAGTTCTTGGTCATAACTTGGCAAGCACTAGGATGTCATGTCTCATTTTTATTTTTATTGACATTGTAGTGAATAACCACTCAGGGATCACAATTGTAAGCACCGAAAATTTCAAATAAATACGAGATAAAAAAAATACCTCCAATCCATTCAACTTTAAAATGCTCCAAAAATTATTTTACTACAAAAACATATTCTACCAAAATACTGTAAAAGGGTGTGGACATAGCTTCTCAGTAGGGGTCATCGTTTTTCGATACCCATTCAAATCAGTATCCCACTGCGCTGAGGTATCAACATACTCTGAATACCGGTTGTTTTTTTTTGTTTTAACTGTTTTATTTTTATGGAGTAATGAGTGTTTAGTCTCATGTATTAAACAAAAAAGCCGTTCCAAATAAAATGTATGAAAATGGTGCAGATTCTCCGGCTCTACAACCAAACCAAAAGTAGAGAATCGCTATCCTTTACTAAAAGGCAGTGAGAGAACAGGACGTCTATATATACCTATGAAGTGGAACTAAGTTAGAGATGTCAAACTAGTTTATGCCTTGCGTTTTACAGTGTTTTTAGTTGACATGTTTTTACGTGTCATGTGACATGTCACAATCCAGTGGAAAACCAGCGTCAGGCACTAGCTGTCTGGCTTTTATGCTGAACTGGACTTATTTGGCGCAGCCGTGGGGCACACACTTTTTTCTTTTCTATTTCGTTACCTACTTATTTTTTCTTTTCTTTTACATTATTAACTTTTTTTTATTTATTTTTTTTGTAATTATTTTATTGTGTGTGTGTACCTTTAAACTGTAACAAATAAATGTTTTTTCTTTCTTTACGTGTACCCTAAATTTGTATGGAAATATTAGTTCAACTAAATTTGACAGCTCCAATTTACGTCAGTCTCTTTCTTGTTTTGTTGGAGAGAAAAAGATAGCAACAGCCCAAATCAAGCCTAGCTTGTGTACAACAGAATCGGCACCAATATTAATTTAAAGGTTGTGTTCTAACAGGCGTTGCAGAGAGGGGTTTTCGGAATGGTCTTTTCAGAGGTAAAGGGGTCACAGTACCTGGTCTTTTACCCAAAAGTCTTAGAGTCCAGTCTATAGATTCCAGATTAGGACAATTCAAATTATCACTAAGAGATATAGTGTAACGCCATTTAAGGTGAGGTCCCAAGATAACAGAACTCAAAAGCTCGTCGAACCGCCAAAATGCTCCGAAAATTATTTAACTACAATAAAAAAATTCTACCAAAATAATGGATATTTATAGCTTCTTTCTCTCTCCTACCATTTCACTTTAAATACTTTCATGTTTTCTAAGAAAGTATTAATTCTCCCTTGAGAAACATACGTAAAGAATTGGTGAACTTATTTTCCGACTAATCAAAATTCATGCTTATGAAAATATGAAATTGATTGATTTATTTTAAGGTTTTTAAAGATTCGGAACATTTATTGTTAATGTCATTAATGAATACGGACTAACCTTGAAATATGAATTACTTCGTTATAGCTTTCGCCATAATTACCATTATTTTTAACAAACACGACACCCAAGGAAACAGAACAGAAGATTTCTTGTAAATGTGAGAATAATACGCAATGTAAGATATATCCTATTTACATAGACTAATGTCGATTTTACGTTTATCCTTTGTAACGCATTACGAGTTACGTACACTTTTATGAAATACCCTCTGGTAATCAAAATAACAGAACCTACATACTTTAAAAAAACTTTAAAAAAAATGCAAACACAGACCAGACTCAGAGGCAACACTGCTTAGTCTGGTGAAACTGTCAAACTCGGAGGTCGCAGAACGTGGCTTGATCATAGAGATTCAGGGGCCCGTCTTTGACTTGGCTTGACTGAAATTTATTTAACCAACCAACTAAAACCATGGCCATGACCAAGACCCTTGAATACAACCATTCTGTCAACTCAAATCAAACTCAGAGGTCGCAGATCGTGGCTTGATCATAAAGATTCAGGGGCCCGTCTTTGACTTGGCTTGACTGAAATTTATTTAACCAACTAACTGAAACCATGGCCAAAACCTTTGAATACAACCATTTTGTCAACTCAAATCAAACTCAGAGGTCGCAGATACTCGTAGTGGTTTGATCCTAAAGATTCAGGGACCCGTCTGAGACTTGGCTTGACTTGATTTGATGTGTATCAACTCACAATGAAACGTTTCACATCGTACAGCTTCTAGATCCTTTTAGTGCCGTTGTCTGGGGCTGTATTGCGGCATCGCGATGTCATCTTGGCGAGAGTGGACTCGGCGACCCATCATCTCAAACGGTATTCAGAAAACAGCCATTGCTCCAACATCGCCCATGAAAATAACAAAATTGAGATTCATTAATAATCTGTTATGTAAGCCAGAGAACAATCCCACTTCTGATGTTAGAATTTTTATATGTGTAGGTATGTATAGATCTGGATATTCGTTACTTATCTATCTACCTATCTATTGCTCTTTTATTTACTTATTGTGAATGTGGTGTTTTAAGGAAGGGATTTATTAAGAAAAAGCACAAAGACAAGACTATGTATTTATTTCCAATAGGCTTGTAATCAATCGAAATCTAATTGCCTGTTCGCAAAACTAGGTCTTCGTGGAGAAGAACGGCAAGAAACTCCACGGTAGCTCTCTTTATTTACTGTATCAACACATCATAAATAATCGTTTATCATAATAAATCTAATTATATGATCCATCACATAAGCCATATTTACAACGATAACAATCTTGTGGTATATAACAACCACTATCGTAGTAGTGTATATAACACAACGTTACGTTAATAGGACACATCATAAATAATCGTTTATTATAATAAATCTAATTATAGGATCCATCACATAAGCCATATTTACAACGATAACTATGTTGTGGTATATAACAACCACTATCGTAGTAGTGTATATAACACAACGTCACGTTAATAAACAAGTTACTATGACCTGTGTTTTTAAATACACCAATCATCATAATAACATTACATGGCTCATAAATATGATATAAATATACCTCATCATCAACCAATCAATAAATCAACAATAGTCAGAATAATATCATACCTTAGATGTTAGCGCCTTGGAAGTCGAAGAGAAACTGACTCGCTCCACTGAGGCCCTGCTCTTTTATACTCGTTAACAAACAAGTATGATTCACAAGTGACAATTGAGTCATATCAGTCTTTCGATTTCTAGGAAAATAAACTTGTTACAATAATCATTTACTAAAATTCATTAATTAATCTTAACGATTCAGTATAAACAGATAATAATTACATAATAATTGTATATATATATCAGGCGCATGTAGGGCCAACCAATGCCGCATGAATGGCCCGTCTAACCTGACGGTGAGGAGACTGTTGCCGCTGGCCCTTACTCTGCCCGTTATCGAGGCTGCCCTCCTGCGCATAGTGGCATAAAAACAGTCTACGCGCACACTGGCGGACATCCCCGAACAGCAATGCCCTCAGCGCGTTATTATATTGAACTCGGAGGGCTCTGTAGGCTTTCTGCGAGCATGACACCCACAGGCTGCACGTATAAAATGCAGTACCTACAGTAGGCCATTTCGATGTTTCGTATTTCAATTTTATCATTTTCAACACACTTGGAACCTCTGAGATGTATATTTATTCGTAAGCCTTGACTTTCTGAGGATTTTTTGGATATTTTACATAATTACACTGGATCCTTCTCAGGCACCGCTGGTACGAATTTGTACCAAAATGCTCAAACCGTTGGGTACCGCTGGAACAAACTTGTACCAGTCGACTCGCGTTTTAAAAGTCCATTATTACTATAACGCAAGGTCTTTTGTCCTGAGGCAAGGTTCAAAAACTCGGGCATAGACATTTTTGATCGTATAATCTATAGTCCAAAAAAAAAAAAAATGTTGGTAAAATCAGAAGAAAATGTTAAAAAATCACTTTTATTCTTTGTGGTCGCGAGCGTGCTCCGTTGTAATTTTAGTGTTTTTTGAGTGTTTTAGTACAGTTTTATTCTAATAACATTTTTTTTTTTAGAAACTTCTCAATACAACTGCGATGAGCGATTACCAAGTCATGCATTTTATTACGCGATTTCGTAAAAAGGGCTCGACGGATTACGAAGTTTGAGTATGAATATTTTGAAAATGTTATACAGGACTCTGAAAACAAAAGCTGTTATTAGATTACTTGTATATTAATAATGTAATTTGCAAAATTTCGTGTTAATTGTTTCAGTAGTTTTATAAGAATTCGATAAAACACGGAAACAAACAATATTTCAGTCAATTTTCGGTTATCATTATTTGTTTATAAATACAACACAGTTAACAACTCTCGTTACACAAGTATTGTTTACATGCTATAGTGTGGTCTGTTTATCTTAGAACTCAACACAGTTTACATTATGTAACTAGAGCCAATAGAAACGTCACCAAACCATTTTTTGTGAGCATGGTCATAAACATGTCAAATGGCGGAAGGAGCGCTCGGTGCTTGACGGGTTAAACGTTTATGCGCCCGGGGTGCCCGAGAGGTATAGATTAAAATCAATAAAATTAAAAAACAACAGGTACATTTACTAACATCCGTACTTCCTCTCGGGTATAACTGGGAAGGCAACATGTCAGCCAGAACAATGCCGGAGGAAAGGGCCATCCAGCCTGGCTGAAATCATTACCAGCACGGTGTTGAACTCTAAGACGCGGATCGCACAAATTTAATGCAATTCATTGTCTTGCTTCCTCGTCTGCGACAGTTAAACCATTTGCCTTTGTTTCTGTAGATCAGACAGCCACATAATGTTCCTAGCGGCTCGCAACACGCCTTGGTTCGTGAAGCCTGCCTCCTACGTCACGCACCCGGAGTACGAGCATTACACGCTTGAGCAAGCTGTTGACAGCATCGCCATCATCGAGCTGGACCTTGACGGAGTTAGCTATTGTGAGTCTTTTTATCATTATGACTCTTCTTTTTCGTCTCAGATTCCAAAGTAAATGTGCTCTCACTAGAATTAATAATAATAATAATCTTTATTATCAAAAAGCTAAATACAATTTGTCCATCTCAAAAACAATATAGTACAACGCTATGCATTATTTGAGACAGAGTGAACGTCTATGTCTGTGCTAGTATAAACTGTGTTACAGACTCAGGCGTCTTCCTCTTGCAGTTCATTGACAATTTGCTGCACCTGGTAGGAGTTCAGGCAGGCATTAAACTTAGTTTAACATAATTAAGTACCTAACAAATTTAAATTTATGTAGGCAAGGAATGGGTGTGTGTGGTGTGGGTGTACGTGTAGGTGTGTGTGTGATTGGTTGTGTGTTTCGCATAAGTATGACACAGTAAAAAAAAGTAAAGGAGCAATTTAAATCTGATATTGGTTGCGTTAGTAATTTTTTTTTTTTGCGAAGTTGTTGAGTCTCATCGTATGTAAACTTTTGGAGAAAACTACTAACTACAGTTTTACATTTAAATTTAAGTACGTCGATGGCGTTACCATTTGTTTCGTAGGTATTTCAGAGAACAAGTATATATCGGGTGTAAAAAGACAGTTTCCGCAGCCGAAAGCCATATATTCTACCCATTATTTGGATAATTTTTTACACTAGACTATACCTGGGAATCCACTGGTTCTGGAGATATTGAAGGTCAAAGTCGCAATTTTTTTTTTTACTTTTTTACGAAAATGAATTCCAAGTTTTATTACCATTTTTTTTTCAACGATGTCTGTTTCCTCTCAGTATATTTATGAGAATCTCACGTATGCACATAAAAATATTAATCTGTTTAATAGATATAGTGATATCCATAGCGTAAATACTAAGAACAAACACAAATTTATTGTACCTAAAACCTGACTCAAGAAGAAAATAGGTGGTTCGTTAAGATGCCAATGTATACGTTTCTATATAAACTGCCTAGCCAAATTTAAGAACTAAGCATAAATAAATTTAAATCATTTATTAAACGTAAGCTATGCTAGAGAGCTTTTTACACAATTAATGAAAAACCTTGCGGACCAAAAAGGCGTGGGATTGAGCTACTTCAATGATATACATGAGCCATTGTTTTCGTATGTACTCTGTAGTTCATATACACAGATGATATTTTTTGTATTCTTTTTTTAAAAGAATACTTGTATGGTATTATATTTTTATTATTTTTATTGACAATTTTTTTTTTTTGATATACATACTTTGTAAAGTATTACATTATTTATTATTATTATTTTGTTTGACATGAATATTTACTTTGTAAAGTATTATATTTTTTTTTATTACTTATTTATTGTAAATGTGAGGACTTTGTGGGTTATTATGTGAATGCGACAACTATATAGGTACATTCACGTAGATTTTATGATTGTCTAGCAGTTTGAGTACTTTTGCGGCCTACCCAAATGTCCTTACTTTGGTATTGTTCATCGGTTCGTTAAGCTCCTCAAAGTTCTGAGTTGAACTTCACGATAACTGACAAATGCTTGCAGTGTCTGGACAAGTCTACTAAAATCTGCGTGTTCCTTTCCTCAAAAGCTCATCCCAGACATTAACGTACATGGCTCTCTTAATATTTGACCAGTACATATTGTACGGATTTGAACACTTAAAATGAGGCTTTGACCTCTGACTTTGTTTCGATGCTTCTTCTCGGGGTAGTCAGCTAGGAAACACTGGCCTCGTCTAGCTAAAACTGACAAAAAAAAATGTTGACGTGTTGTTAAAACCTGCTTACATAAATAAAATTATTTATCATTGGGCGCAATAAAAAATAGTTTTTTTTTCATACCAAAATATAAAAGTCGTTTCCCAGCAATTATTTTTGCGCAAAACTACTTTGTTAGACGTACAGTTTGCGTAGTTAACGGCTTTGTGATGTGTCTTTTTACACCGTGTTTAGAGTACGACAAGTGGTGAGGCGTTGTTTCAGATATAGCTCTGCGATTGCATTCTGACTTAATGAAGTGCCATCATCTGACTAATTTGTACCTGCAGCGGCCCACCTGGCTTCGTAGTTGGTTAAGAGATTCCCAGATGGGCCACGCAGTCGGTGTCCTGCGGGGATCTTTTCTGCGGGTTAAACACAGTCAGTTGGAGGGGACGATGGATAAAGGCACTCGAAGTTCAAGATGGAGAGGCTAAAGTCCAGCAGTGGAACGCTAGAGTAATTCTGAAGAATGGTTTGAATTATACAGATAATTTAAGTAAAACTGATCGTCAATTTTGTTTCGTGTTGGTCAGTTACTGTAATGTGAAGGTCAAATAGGTAGTCGTTCCATGTAAAAATGGTACTAGTAGCTACTTTGTCCTAAGAATCGTCTAAAACAGATGTGTTGATTTTAGTTCCGTTGACGCCTATCTGCCTTGCCTCCGCGAAAATATTCAGAGCTTCTAGATATCTCTTCCTCACTGGTTTTACGCACGGTAAGTAATTTATTTATATGTCAATAACCATAATTTACTTTAATACAAAAACTTTTTTACAAAAATAGAACCGACTTCCAGAAAAAAAAACAAAAAAGTGCAAAATAACTTTTATTTCTGATGTCGGTGTTACTGGTTTTGTGTCTTCTTATTGATTTTTTTTCTGGAAGTCGGTTCTATTTTTTGGTAAAAAAGTTTTTTATTTTTCATTTTTTAGTTGTAGTTCTCCATTATTAATCAATCAATCAATCAATCAATCAATCATTTATTTTGTAAAACATAGGTATGGTTACAGATAGTATATGGTCAAAAATATGTGCACTATGTTTTGCCAATATATGGCGTACAAAATCAATATAAATAAACAATTTCAATTAAGATGGCATATCAATTAAAAATAAAAGATTACAATATAAAAAATAGAAAAACGATTCAATTAAAATATGTCAATAAAGTAAACAATTTCAATGAAAGTGGCATGTCAATAGAATCACATTAATAGAATAATCAATTTAAAGTAAATATGTCAATTAGGTAAACAGGTCAATACAATTTTAGTTATACCTATAAACACATTCATACTAAACCAATAAATACGAAAAATAAACAAGTCAATAAATCAGTCAATCAGCAAGTCGGAATCGTCATACCTCCGTTTATCAGTAGTAAACTCAGTGATGGAGTAGTAACATCTATCTAACAGGAATTTAAACAAACACCTCTTAAAGGATCCCAGACATTCTTTATTTCTGATAGCTGCAGGTATGCTGTTATATATTTTTGGGGCCATACCTAGCACACTTTTGCCGAAAAATGCGGTGTCATGAGAGGAAACATGAATGGTATTCTGATAACGGCGAGAGCGCAGTTTCACGAACAAATGCAGGTTACAGTGAACAAACACTCCCATTTCATATATGTACATAGATGGTAGAGTGAGCAAACTAAGTTCCTTAAAAAATGGTTTACAACTGTCAATCGATTTTAATTTGGTAAAAGATCGCAAGTATTTTTTCTGAGCTTTAAAAGCAATGTCTCTGTCATTAATAGTGTTAGCTCCTTTAGCGAGTCATTTGCTGTAAGATGTTGAGGTGTTCCAATGTCTATCTCCGAAGATCTTCATCAAAACCTAATATATTATATAATAAAACCTTTCTTGAAAAATGTGTATCTGAATAACGAAAACTATATCCAAATCAGATTAGTAGTTTTTGAGAAAATTGCGGACAAACAAGATACATCATCACATAACCGCTGTCAGCGATAAGACCGCCATTGTACCCATATTATTTACTGTGTTGGTGTACAATAAAGATTTATTCTATTCTATTCTATACATGCACACATACGGGTCGAATATAAAAACTTCTTTTTTGAAGTCGGTTAAAAATAAAAACAAATTTGTTTACAAGTAAAACATACGTAAGAGCAGTGGTGGCCCAGTGGTAACGGCCACGACTTACAAGTTGTAGGTCGTGAGTTCAAACCCAGGCAGGCGCTTTACTTTGTGTAAATTATTTCATCACCACTGCTCTCAAAACGGTGAAGGAAAAAAAAACATCATGAGGAAACCGGCATGTCCTAGAACTAAAAATTCGAAGACATGTGACATCCACCAACTCGCACTGGGCCCGCGTGGTGGGTTACGGCCCACACCCTCTCACAGAGAGGAGGCTTGTGCCCCAGCAGTGGGGACATTAAAAGGCTGATGATGATGATGAAAACATACGTATTGTTACGACCTGCTGTTCCACGCGCGCCCCTATTAGACGTCGCGGGGAGAGAACACCGCACTCTCCCAGAGGTGGCCCGCATAGGCGGGCCGGCACTAGCCGGGGATCATGGAAGTCGTACTAGCTCTCACGATCCCCGGTTCAAGTGTGGGACGGAACACCGGGGTGGTTTTTAGTCAGTAAGAATCTGACAGACCCCTTCGCCTGCCCCAGGTGAAGGATATCCATGAGGATTTTCCACCCCGGAAACAAAATAAAAAAAAAAAGGTCCCGGCGGCTGCGAGGCGGAGCTGAGCGACGAACCCGAAGATGTTGCTTGTGCATTTTGTAAACGTGCCCGGCTTCTTGTCAGCATTTTCGGTCTATTACATTTTTAACCGACTTCGAAAAAGGAGGAGGTTATCAATTCGAATGTTTGTATTTTTTTTAATTTTTTTTTTATGTATGTTCGGGCATAACTCCGTCATATATTGACGGATTTGCAAAATTCTTTTTTTGTTCGAAAGGGGTTTATTCCGAAATGGTCCCATTTAAATTTCAAAAAGATCTGATTATGGGTTTCGGAGACAGACAACGGAACTCTTCAAAAATTGACAGCAAATCAACCGCAATTGCTGCTATCGTATGTCTATGAATTGTTAACACAGTTTAATGGGGAACCACAACTAAAAAGTGAAAAATAAAAAACTTTTTTACAAAAAAATAGAACCGACTTCCCAAAAAAGTGCAAAATAACTTTTATTTCGGAAGTCGGTGTCAAAAAACACAGACACAAAACAGGAACACCGACTTCCGAAATTAAAGTTATTTTGCACTTTTTTTGGAAGTCGGTTCTATTTTTTTGTAAAAAAGTTTTTTTCATTACCATTTTATTTCAATTTTGTTTCCGTATTGTTGTGGTGATGTATTATGATTATTTTTTCCTGGTTTTTTTTTGTTGGTTGGTCATTTTTCGTGCTTTAATATTAGTAAATTAAATAAAATTATTAAAATTATTATTCCGTTTATTCATTTGATAAACATATTATATTATATTTTTAAATATTTAAATAAAAAAGATTTAAAAAAAAAAAAATATATATAAAAAATAGTATCCCACCGGTATCGGGAACAGGGTCCAAGCTACCGGCGGTCAGGGCTCCAGAGAGAGAAACCGCCTGACAATGCGCGCCGTGTCCAGAAGTACTGCTTTCTGAATCAAGCCCTTGATCCAGCCGCCTAACGAGAGCCTCCTGAGGTGTTGGTCAAGGCTCGTGGCTATTAAGCCATTGGCTGACACGACTATCGGTACAATGATCGCTGAGTCAGTCCACATCCCACATGTTGACAACCTCGCGAGCCAAGTAAACATACTTGATTAGTTTATCTTTCTCGGCTTTCACGAGGTTCTCGTCATGTGGGACGGTAATGTCAACAATCATTGCACGCCTCTCGATTCGGTCCATCAGGCTTATTGGCTACAATAGTCCTGTCAGTGATGATGGACCGATCCCAGTACAATGAGATATGACCATTATCGAGAACTGGGTCGGGCGCATATCTGTAGTACCTACGGCACTTCCGATTCCACAAGAGAGTATTTCAGAGCAAGTTGTTGATGGATAATCCTGGCTACAAGGTTGTGCCTATGTAAGTACGCACCGTTAGCCAGACGAAAACAACCAGAGAATATGTGGCGGATTGATTCTCCCGGACGATGACATGCCCGACATATTTCAACCGTGCCGTCCTTCACAATAAATCTCCGGTAATTTTTGTCATGATAACTTCGTCCATAATTGCACAGACAAAACCTTCGGTTTCCCCAAAGAGGTCACCGACACGCAGCCAGGCTACGGTTGCTAGTTGGTCTACATCGGGCCCATGTAGGACCCGGAAAAAGCGTCCGTGAAGTTCGTTACTATGCCATACTTCTCTGCGATCGTTAGTGTTAAGCAATAGAGGTTTGCGCCAGTTCTCGTTAGCCAAGGAGAGTGGAGTAAGGCCTTGTCCACCACCACTACATCTCGATGCATACCCACGTCAGCAGCTAGCAAATATTCCCTTAGACTGCGTACCTCGCGGTTGTGGAGGGTCTTAGCACTTAAAAAGCCTCGGCCTCCACACTTCCGCGGGGTATACAGTCTCATCACCGACGAACGTGGGTGATGCATTCGAAATGCAGTCAGCAGTGTACGGACACGCCAATCCAGGGCGTAAAGTTCTGTTTAAGTCCATTTGAGTACGCCGAAAGAGTTCATCAATACCGGCATGACCCAACCGTTGAAGGCGCGGACCTTGTTTCCACCGGATAGAAGGCTATTAAATACCTTCTTCAGGCGGCCAAAGAAGCGCTCCTTCAACGATTGCTTCATGTCAGTAATATTGATACCTAACGCTTCCGACATACCCAAATACTTATAGGTTTCGGTTGGAAGGAGTGATCTCTGGTTTATGGAATCCGAGAGTTGAGTTCCCACGGAATCCACAATCTCCCCTCGCTTTACATGCATGACCGCACATTTGTCCCCACCAAACTCCATCCTGATGGCACTACTGAAGGTTTCAGTTACTTTCAGTAGCTCCATCAGTTGTAGATTGCTGGGGGCAAAGTTTCAAGTCATCCATATAAAGGAGGTGAGATATAACCTGACCACCTCTCTTCAACCGATAGCCTAGCCCTGAATTCTCCAGCAGTGTGCTTAGAGGATTCAAAGCAAGGCAAAACCAAAGCGGACTCAAACTGTTACCCTGGAATATATCCCGCTCGATCCTTACCGGTTCGCTATTCCTCTGGATATTTTGTCATCCTGGATAGCGAAGGACCGTCCTCCATTGCCCCAAACACGACATCAAGAAGGTGCGTAGCGTTGCATCAACTCTATACAATTCTAGCACCCTCATGAGCCATGTATGAGGAACTGAGTCATATGCCTTCTTATAGTCTATCCAACATGTCGACAGATCCTTTCGGGAACGCCGAACCTGCTGGCTAATGGTCATATCGATGAGGAGCAGCTCCTTAGTACAGTCTGTTGTCAACATTATCTAACTGTTAAGTACGTGAGACAGGAACGAGTGAAACACTTAGCGGTTGAATACGCACTAACGTTTATTAACGAATGAATGGTGGCGCAGCCACTGCATGTATAACTACACATATGCAACATTTCCCCCTCTTTAGATAACAACAATTTTTTTTCTATAAATCTAAACAAAAGAAAGGTTTATAATTAACCCTTGGAATCGGACGTAACTCTCTGCCTGACAAATCCGATCTGTAATTTGCGTGCTCATGCTCTGGCTCAGTAGCAGCTTGCCCCGTCCCTCTTGTGGAAGAAGCCTCGAAAAATTCTTCCTCATCTCCTTCTGCTGACTCGGGTTCTATATGACTATTATACAGGTTGTGTGTGTCCTCTATATGACTATTGGAACTATTGTAACTCTACTCATTTTCCAAACTCTACTGATTTCTTCTTGTAGTTCTGTGTACTTCCTAATTTTTTCTGTGATAGTTTTCTGGATGTTGTTAGTGTTTGGGACTGCTATATCTATTATAAATGTGTGTTTGTTTTCTTTGTCAACAAGTGTTATATCGGGTCTGTTGTTATAAATAGTGTGATCTGTAATTATAGTGCGGTCATAATATATTTTGTAAAATTTATTTTCTAATACAGCTCTTGGTATATATTTGTAATAAGGTGTGTTAGGATCCTGCATAAGTTTAAGTTTAATTGTAAGTTTTTGATGTATTATGTTAACAAGTTGATTATGCCGGTGAGTATGGTCGTTTTGAGTCAATTTCATACAAGCTCCTGTGATATGTTGTATTGTTTCAGGTTTGCTGTGACATTTTCGGCATACATCATTTCTTACTGTTCTATCCTTTATTATATATTTTCTATAATTTAAGGTATTAATGACCTGATCTTGAATGGCCAACATAAATCCTTTTGTTTCAGGAAACTGCCCACTTAACTCCAGCCATTTGTTAGAAGCCTCTTTAACAATGTTCTTTTTGCCTCCATTTTCTGTTTATCTCTTCTATGTGTTTCGTTTTATCTATTGTCTCAATATTACTATCATCGCTAAGGTTCAGTGATGTATATTGTTTATCTATCTCCATAATAGTTTTATGTAATTTTCTGATATTTTTCTTACGACTGAAAAATTGTTTTAAGTTTACGACTTGTCTTTTGTGAAGATGTGATATTTCGATTAATCCTCTTCCTCCTTCTTTTCTTGGCATTATCACTCTTTCCACTGCAGATTTTGGGTGGTGAAATCTATGTTGTGTCAACATAGTTCTTGTTTTAACTTCTAGATTATGTAATTCAGTGTTAGACCATGTAATTACACCAAAAGAATAAGTAAGTATTGGTACCGCGTATGTATTTATGGATTTGAATAATTTTTTGCTAGAAAGACGCATTTTGCATAACGCATGTATTCTACTGTTGTATTCTTTTTTGAGTTTATCTTTAACTGCCCTATGTTCTAAAAGTCGAGCTTGATTGTACCCTAAGTATTTATATAATTCTTCGTCTTTAATGGCTTCTATTATTTCATCGGTATCTAACGAGTAATTTCCTCCTACAATTTTACCTTTCTCTATGTTTAGCTTTCGGCATTTACTTATCTAGTTCAAAATCCATTCTTATATCTTTCGAAAATGTTGCTGTTATATTTAATAAACCGTGTAAATCTGGATTTTTATTAGCATACAATTTTAAGTCATCCATATATAGGAAATGCGTAATTTGGTGCAATGTTGACCTACCATTCTTAATATCAAAACCAAACTTAGACTCTATTAATGATAGACAGAACCATAGAGGACTCAATGAGTCTCTTTGGAAAATACCTTTTTTAATCGCTATTTCGTCTACTGTTATGTTTGTGGTTTCAGATTTTAATTTTAATGTAGTTCTCAAGGACCCCATAGTATTCTTCAGAAAATTTATAATTAATGGATTTATTTTATAAATACTTAACACTTCGATCAACCATGTATGCGGAACGCTGTCGAATGCTTTTTTATAATCTATATATGCTACGTATAGGTTTTTTCTGGATCTCTGAACATATTTTAAAATAGTGGAATCAATTATTAACTGCTCTTTACATCCCATATGTCCGCGCCTACATCATTTCTGTTCTTCTGTTAGGATATTATACTTTTCAGTGTGTTTAATCATTTTATTTGTAATGCATGACGTAATGATTTTATATAAGGTTGGTATGCTTACTAACCTTATATAAAATCATACGTAATAGGTCTGTATTGTGAAGGATCCTGGGTTCTACTAGATTTTGGAAGCATGTATGTGATTCCTTTAGTCAAAAATGCTGGCATATTATGATTGCCTTTCAAAACATAATTTATTTGTTCTGCTAACGTTCTATGAAGTGAATGAAGTTTTTTTATCCAAAAATTGTGTATACCATCTATTCCTGCTGCTTTCCAGTTATGTGTTTTATTTATAATTGCACTTATTTCAAGCGCATCTATATCTTCAAAGGGCATTTCTTCAATTGTTTCTGATCTACCTACTACTTCTTGTATCCATCTAGCGTTTATATTATGTTCTGTACTGTCTGACCAGATTCCTTGACAGAATTCTTTTAAAACCTCTTGAGATGGTGGGCTTAGTATTGTTGTATTGTTGCCTTTAAGTTTTCTATAAAAAAAATCTCATTTGTTTCAAATAATATATTGTTATCCTTTCTTACTTTCGCTTTTTTTATACCGTGCTAACCTATGACTCTTAACTAGAAGTTTTTGTTTCAGTGTGTCTAAATGATCGTTTATTCTCTTATTAAAGTTTTCATGTGAACTGTGTTGTTTCGTATTTTTAATAATTTGTTTTACTTTTTTTCAAGTTTACGTGATTTACGAGTATTACCGTTTTTGTGTTGTGCGAGTCTATTTATATATTTTCTTAGTTGCTCTACATCCGTTTCTAATCTTTTTTGCCAAGGTGGATTGTTTTTTACTCTATTACTTTTGCTAGTTCGATCTATATTTATTTTTAATTTAAAGTAATTTACAGCTGAAATAGCTACACAATAAATTAAAGAGTATGTGTCGCTTAGGTTTTCCAGAAATGAAAGTTTGCAGGGATAATTTTTTGATTAAAAATATTAATTACCTCTCTATTGATCTGACAATTTGCGAGATGGTCTCATTTTTGGTAATAATGGTCTACATGCGGGATCCATTCCATTGTATTTTAGCATATTTGTTTCTAACTCGCTGCTTAATGTGTCTACTAAAAAAGGGGTCAAAATTTTTATTATTTTGTGTTTGAATTAATGTGGAATCATCTGTAGTGGATTGAATGATGTTTTGTGTGGGTACAGTTAAATCTGTATCAAAATAATCTGTCCAAACGCCTCCTGCCGGAGGCTCTACGCGGGGATCGTGCGGTCCATGGCCCTTTACGGAGCACCGGTGTTGGCGTGTTCCCTTAGGAAGCGACCGGCTCGCCGGTTGAACGCGTCCCGAAGGGTCATGGCCATTCAGCTCATACGCGGATACCGCACGGTCTCATGTGAGGCGGCGAGCCTCCTTGCCGGACTGTTGCCATGGGATCTAGAGGCCAGGGTCCTCGCGCTGCTCTGGGAGTGGCGCGAGGACCTCGCGACTTGGCGGACGGAGCTCCGGCAGGATCTCATGGCGACATGGAGACATCGACTGTCGCAACCCAGCGCTGGGCACGCCACCATTGCGGCGGTAGTGCCCCTCTTTGAGGAGTGGCTGGAGAGGCGTCACGGCGTCCTTACCTTCCGCCAGACGCAGGTCCTCACCGGACACGGTTGCTTCGGGTGGTTCCTGCATCAGATCGGGCGGGAGGAAACGCCCGGGTGCTACCACTGCGCGTATCACCCAGAGGACACGGTGGAGCATACGGTGGAGGTCTGCCCCGCTTGGGCGGAACACCGCCGTGTCCTCGTGGATGCGATAGGTGGCGGCGACCTCTCACGCCCGGCCCTGGTTCAGGCCATGGTACGGAGCGAGAGGGAATGGGAGGCAGTCACCGCCTTCTGCGAAGCAGTAATGCTCGTGAAGGCGGAGACGGGACGCGTGAGGGAAGCTCAACGGAGCCGACCTCGCGGCCTCGGTCGCTACCACCGCAGAAGAGGTACTGGGCGTACCAGGCGTAGGACGTCGCGAGACGATTTCCGGCCACCGTAGACCCAGGCCTGCGGACGGCGAGCAGTGGGTAGATCGCCGTTCGATCAGCACCAGGCCCGTGAGTCGACGGCGCGTAGTGTTCCACGCGCGCCTCAAAGAGATGTAGTCAGCCACCACTGACGGGGCCCATCGTGGCCGGTGCCTGCATGCCTAGGGGTAGCGGATAAATTCTGAAAATGAGTTACCGCACCCCTGGGCACTCAGGCAGGGAAGGAACAGGGGTGGGTTTTAGTCAGTAAGAGTCTGACACGCCCTCCCGCTCCACCCAGAGCGGGAGAAGTCATTGCACGATTTCCTACCCCACAAAAAAAAAAAGGGGGCAGCACTAGTAAACATGGCGGACAGACACCGAATAAGTCAAAATCGATATCATCAAATGCCAATTACACAAAAACAATAACTTGTTATCGTTGGAAGGAAATTAGTCACTATCGTAACCAGTGCCCACTTTTGCAGGAGAAAACAGAAAATAAGAAACAAAGTAACGCTTTTAACGATGTTTTTCTCAGTGGCGGATTCAGATAAGTGACTTTTACATCGACTTGGGTGCAAGCATGTACATGACGCCGAATAAATGTTGGTTGAAAAATCCTAAATACCCATCAAGTTTACCAGAAATCATTGTCGCCAATAAGACGAAAGTTCCCGTTTTACGTTCAGGAGACATAGAAATAACGATGAACAACAATTACGAAATCACTGTGCAGAATACGTTGTGTGTACCAAGTCTCACGACTAACCTCTTGTCGGTGAGCGAATTAATAAAAATGGGAATAGCGTCGTATTTGAGCACAATAAGTGTCTCATAAGAAACAAATTGGACGAGTTAGTTGCAATAGCTGACCTGGTTGATGGAGTATATATAGGGTGACTGGTAATTAGTGATCGATACTATTAAGTATATATATTAATAGCACGGATATGAACAAAATTAAGAAGTGTAGATTGGTAGAAGGACCCGATTATTTATTTATTTATTTTATCCTTTATTTCGGGCAACTATGACCCATAAAACACAATACACACAAAGCAAATCAAGCAAATCCAGCTGTCAAATATGCTGCGAAGGAAAACAATTAAGATTTCCATTCAGTAACCATGGATCACGTGCCACAGAGACTCTTCAGGTAATTCATTCAGATGTCTGCGGATCCATGGTCACTTTGTCAATAGGTGGTGCACGATATTTCTATTTATTGATGACTACACCAGGATGACATTTATTTACTTCCTGAAGACTAAGATGGAAGTATGGAATCGTTTCAAAGAATTCAAATCTATGACAGAGAATTTTCAGAATAAGAAAATAAAAATCTTGCGTGCAGACAATGGCTGTGAGTACTGCAGTAATTCTTTTGAAGTTTTCTTAAAGAAAGAGGGAATCATACACCCCTTATACACCTGAACAGAACGGACTGAGTGAAAGGTCAAACCGAACCACAGTGGAGAAAGCGAGATGCTTACTTTTCGAAGCAGGTCTTGAAAAAAGAAGTTTTGGGCAGAAGCTGCTAACACGGCTGTCTATTTGAAAAATAGATCAGTAGCTTCAGGTATTGAAAAAACTCCATATGAGGCTTGGACCAAGGAGAAACCAGATTTACAGCGTATACGTATATTTGGAAGTCCTGTAATGGTGCATATACCTAAAGAAAAAAGAACCAAGTGGGATAAAAAATCAAAGATGCATATATTAGTTGGTTTCAGTGAAAACATCAAAGGTTACAGAATTTATGATCCAGTTAAAAGGATAGTAACTACAAGTAGATGTTGTGACTATGGAAAAACCAAGAAGTATAGAAACTATAACTGTTCCAGTAGAGACCACAGATTCAGTAGGGGAATTGCTGCAGGATTCTGCGGTAACGACAGAACCCTCTTATGATCAGTCTAGTTCCAATGAGTGTGAATATTTTAAAAGCCTAGATGACTTTTTAAATAAAGAAGAAGTACCTAATGTAGAAAAAGAGAGTGACAGGAAAGAGGAAGAAGAAGAAACAAGTAATATTCCTCCGAAAAACTATGAAGAACCCAAGAAAAGGCAAAAGAGAAAACCAGAAAGATATGGACTTGCAAATTTGAGTATTATACCTATAGGAGAAGATGAACTGACTTATGCAGAAGCTATCACCGGTCCTGAAAAACTACAGTGGTTGCAGGCGATGGCAGAAGAGCTACAAATTAAAAAAGTCTGTTTATGGTCTCAAACAATCATCCTTAGCATGGTACCAAAGAGTAGATGAGACGTTGTGTAATTTAGGGTACAGTAGATATAGTAGATATAGTAGGGTATATAGATAGTAAACTTGAACCTTGTGTTTTTTAAAAAAGTCATAATAACAATAAGAAAACGATTGTTGGTATTCATGTCGATCATTTTATATTTTTTTCGAATAATGAATTATAAACCAAGTCTCTAATAGAAGCATTGAGTCAAAAATTTAAGATCAAAAATTTGTCAAGTTAAACAGTATTTGGGCATGAAAATTAATATAAATAAAAATGTAATTACACTAGATCAGGCGAATTATATTGAATAGTTGGCAAATAAGTTTAATATGACTGATTGTAAATTAGCAAACACACCCATAGAAAGCAAATTGAACCTAGAGAAATCTAATATGTGTGATAATAACTTACCATTTCAGAGACTAATAGGTAGCTTGATGTATTTAGCGGTCTTGACACGACCAGATATTGCATACGCAGTAAGTTACCTTAGTCAATTTAATAATTGTTATTCACAATTGCATTGGAGTTATGCCAAGAGATTTTTAAAGGATTTGTTGAAAACAAAAAAAAAATTGCTTGATATATTCCAAAGAAGGAGCAGAACTGGTTGGTTTTGTAGGTGATTGGGCCAGTGATGCCATTGATAGACGTTCATATACAGGATTTTGTTTCATAAAATCTAAATCTACTATTTCTTGGCAAACTAAAAAGCAAAGAACTGTAGCTCTCAGTAGTTGTAAGGAGTACATACATGGCTTTGTCAGAAGCATGCAGAGAAGCTTTATATTTACAGAATTTAGAATGTGAATTGATAGGCTGTTGCAATAAAATTGTTCAAATAATTCACCAAAATGATCACGGAAAATACACAAATAAAAAAATTCAGAAAACGGAACATGAAAATTTTTGACAGCCAAATCTTTGGACGAGAAATAAGTATGTTGACGAGAGCTGCAGCTCAAAATGCACGCCCACTACCTCCGGCCTCGTCGCTCAGCTCTGCCTCGCCGCCGCCGGAATCCAGCCCCTCCGTGAGTGCTGTGACACCGGCTGTGGCAGTTGCGTCGAGCTCGAGTGACGAGTACTACTTGCCGCCGACGACACCACCACCTGCGCGTCAACGAGGAGGACGCCGGCCGCCGAACAGCTTAGGACCTCGAGGCCCACCGGCCTCTGATAGTGTCACAGCTCCCGGCGGAAGTGTGCAGCGCATGCGATGGACTCAATCCATCAATGAAAACGTCATGCGCTCATACTATGGGGCTACAGAGGGAGGTAACAACCTGACGGCGTACCGTGTTCGGATGCTCTCTTTGTTTCAGGTACTTGAGCCAGCCGTCAAGGTTTCAGCTCAACGACTGTCGGATCAGGTGCGGGTCATCCTGCGTAATCATATGTTGGATGATACTGTACATGATCGCCTCCAAACTGAAATGGGTAGCCATGTTATTACCCCTCCGTCGCAGGCTGTGGTACCAGTTGTGATAGCACCATCCAACCATGCTCCCAGCCACGCTGACGAGGAGTGTACTGACAAGGTTACAAACGTATATCCACTGCAATGATGAATTGAAGAGTGCTTTGGAGTGTGCTATTCGGGAATATCGCAGCATGCCGCTCGAACTTAAGCCACGCTAACCTCGTTTGCCCATGCATAACTAGAATAGGGCGCTGGTGGCTGCTCTGGATTCGCAGTTGTCAAATTATTTGGATGACTGCGAAGACCTCACCAATACACACTCGATACTGTAGCGGCTGTAGCGGCATGTAGTGTAGCTCACGTCAAATTTCCTAATGACAGAGCTACACGACCGAAACTAGCCGTGCTGGCTTGGCAGTGCAGGATCGAGCGTCGTATTGGTGGGGCCAGAGCACTCATAGGCAAACTAATCTGCTTCAGGGAGGGCAACATTCGCCCAAGAGTGATGTGCTTTGTAAGACGGGCGTTTTCGGGGTCTGATGTCAGTCCCCGAGACTATTTGTCCCGTGTCACAGAGCGCATCTACTTCCTGAAGCCCTGGATAGGCGGGTTCATACACTACTAACTGCATACCGAATGCATCACCCACGTTCGTCAGTGATGAGACTGTATATCTCGCGGAAGTGTGGAGGCTTTTTAAATGCTAAGACCCCCCACAACCGCGAGGTATGCAGTCAGAGGGAATATTTCCTAGCTGATGACGTGGGTATGCATCGAGATGTAGTGGCCGTGGACAAGGGCCTTACCCCACTCTCCTTGGCTAACGAGAACTGGCGCAAACCTCTAGTGCTTGACACTAACGATCGCAGGGAAGTATGGCAGTATAAGGAACTTCACGGAATCTTCACACTTTTTCCGATGTAGACCAACTAGCGTCCGTAGCCTGGCTGCGTGTTGGTGACCTTTATGTGGAAACCGAAGGTTTTGTCTGTGCAATTACGGACGAAGTTATCATAACGAAAAACTACCGGAGATTTATTGTGAAGGACGGCACGGTTGACATATGTCGGGCATGTCCGTCCGGGAGAATCAATCCGCCACATAATCTCTGGTTGTTCTCGTCGAGCTAACGGTGAGTACTTGCATAGGCATAACCTTGTAGCCAGGATTATTCATCAGCAACTTGCTCTGAAATATTCTCTTGTGGAATCGGAAGTGCCGTACTACAGGTATGTGCCCGACCCAGTTCTCAATAATGGTCATATCTCATTGTACTGGGATCGGTCTATCATCACTGACAGGACTATTGTAGCCAATAAGGCTGATATAGTGGTGGTGAACCAAATCGAGAGGCGTGCAATGATTGTTGACATTACCGTCCCACATGATGAGAACCCCGTGAAAGCCGAGAAAGATAAACAAATCAAGAAAAATAATTTATTCTGCACAGATTCAACGCACATTACAGAAAAATGGACTAAATAACGTAAACATACATGAATGCTAAAAGCCTCGTACTCAATCAATGTAAGTCTTCTGTTCATTGCCTAATGTCAGAGTCCGCCAACAACCAAAGGCAATACATATATTGCGTAATACTATGTAATCGGTACTGCGACACTGGCAAATGACAACAAACAGACCATCAAAACTTGATCAAAACGAAACACAAAAAAAAACAGTTGGTGAACGTGGAAAAACAACTAGACCAATTATATTCTCTTTGACTAGACCAATCTCTTAACAAACACGATCATCATCATATCAAGGATATTGACTTGGTACGCAAGGTTGTCGACATGTGGGATGTGGACTCAGTGATCATTGTACGGATAGTTGTTACCGCCAATGGCCTGATTGCCAAAAGCCTCGACGACCTCCTGTCATGGCTGTCGTTGCGCGGTTGGATCAAGGGCCTGATACAGAAGGCAGTACTCCTCGATACGGCTCGCATCGTGAGGAGGGTCCCGTCTCTGGAGCCCTAACCACCGGTAGCTTAGACCCTGCTCCCGACACCGGCGGACTACTATTTGTTATAATTTTAAATGCTTTTTTTTTGTATGGTTTGTTAAAAATATTTAAAATTATAATTTATATGTATAGTAAAGTGAATAAGCGAGATAATAATAATAATCTTTATTTGGAACAAAAACACATTTTACAAAATGATAGAATACGGTAATAACTACATTAGTTGGCAACTGTGTCGCAGCCATTAACGTCCACCTCCAGGAGAGAGACGATTATGTCGGGCATTCGCATTCATCAGATGGATGTCCGTGGGGTACTGCGTAACCTAGACGAGAATAAGGCTGGTGGCCCCGACGGGATACCGGCAATTGTACTGAGGACTTGTGCGCCTGAGTTGTCTCCGATCTTGACACGCCTATTTCGCCTTTCGTTTGAGACTGGAAAAGTGCCGATGGCTTGCCTAAGTAGGGTAGTCGAGCTCACCCAGCAAATTATAGGCCCATCTTGGTAACTTCCGTACTCTGTAAGAGTATGGAACGTATACTGAATGGCAAGCTTCTGGCATACCTAGAAGCTAACGATATCCGCCGAAATCGGTCAACTGAGGCCATCGAGAAACAAGGCGAAGCCCTTGCGGTATCCCTTGATATCTCGAATGCCTTCGACAGGGTCTGGCACGGAAGCCATATTGACAAGCTTCCTTCCTTCGATCTGCCCGCCGGATTGAGTGATTGTATTGTAGATTTCCTGAGGGATCGGTCTATACGAGTGGTCATAGATGGCTGCTCGTCCGGACTGCTGGCTATTATTGCTGGTGTTCCTCAGAGGTCGGTGCTCTCCGCAATATTGTTTTTGCTGCATATTAACGATCTGCTAAAATCCGGTATCTTTGGGTATGCAGACGACAGCACTGTTGCCGAGAGATACGTTACCGATGTACGAGCTGGTAGGTCTCAGGTCCGGTCTCTCCGAGAGGCTATGATTGGGTGCTTGAACTTGTCCTTACAGGCTGTCTCAGAATGGGGCGATGCCAATTTCACCTGGCTCCATCTTTCCGCCGTGTAACTGTGCCAATAACCGACCAACTAGATCTTCTTGGTGTTACGTTGACATCTACCCTCAATTTTGGTCCCTTCATAGAGGCAAAGGCTCAAGTGGCTGCCAAAAAGTTGGGGATCCTCGCAATGGTGAGACGATACTTCACGCTGGAACAGCTGCTCAACTGCCTTTGAATAGTTATAATAGACTCTAGTATAAAAAGCTGTCATACACGTAATACCCCAGTTTCCTTGTAAAGTTCATCAGTGGAAAATCACCGTGATTTTCCCAGAAGTACCATAAGGACAGCGCGTTGAGCTCGTACCAACTCCAACATGAACGTCTTGGCGACGCCGCCCCTGACACCAACACAGTATTGCAGGGCCGATTGGTACAGAGAGGTGAATACCTGTATGCGAATATTCTTAGGAGCACTCCCTCGTAAGAGTTTAGCGACGTAGATAAATTTGCGCGTCTTTTTTGCGAGTAATCGGATGTGTGCTTTGAAGGGCAGGTTCTGATCAATTAGGACGCCAAGATAGTTTGTGGTGTCTGCTCTGAATATGACGTTGCAGTCACAACTGGAGTCTGGGTTGGAAACCGTTGTCAAGACACTGCACTTGCTTTTGTGTATTATCAGTGTGTCAGTGTTTGGTCTACTTGATCGATCGATATTTGGACTGAAAGGCTTCCAGCGGCTGCTCGTAGGTCACATCCTTGCCCAGAGCCTCAAGTGTGGTTAGGGCCTGGTCTCGCAGGCCTAAGGTGAGCGCGGTCACAGCTTGTTCTTTGGTCTACCCATTCGCCTTCATAACGGCCTCAAATTGAATTTTGTAGGCTGACCATGAAGATGTTCCGTCGAATGACGGCACCGTAAATCTACGTGCCGAAGGTGCCGCAACCACTAAAGGTTTAACCCCGTCTCCAGCCCTAAGTACACCTCAAGCCTTCTTCATCCCAGCAATCTGAACTTCAGCTTCTGAGATACGATTCTCATGCTGGTGAACCTGCTCTTTCATCACCTGGAGCTTCTTGCTAAGTGTTGAGTAAAGGTCTTTTATGAGCAGCATCTGCTCTTCTTGGCGGAGAGCCTGCTCCTCTTTACCTTGTTGAAGCTTCTCTTCCATTTGACGGGCCTGCTCTTCTTGGCGGCGGGCCTGTTCTTCTTGGTGGCGGGCCTGCTCCTCTTTTTCTTGTTAAAGCTTCTCTTCCCACCGACGGGCCTGCTCCTCTTGATGGTGAGCCTGTTCTTGCAACAGTGTCATTAGCACAGACGAAGAGAAGTCTGGCACTGCCGGTGCTGAAGTAACTCCACATGGGCCAGCGACTGGCTCTTTCGCAAGCTGAACATCACCCGGCGTCTGTATCGAGGAATCTCCAAACCACCTCTGGCCCATGTCTTGCTGCCGTTGACGTTCCTTTCCGTTTCGTTCCTTGTACGAATACCGTCCGTGTTATCCTTTGGTAAAATTGGCATAATTTATGCCTCACTTCTGACACTAATTTGTTACCAGCTGGGTTTGGGTTTAATTATTTTACACCGATTAATTAACCAAAAATACTTTATTAACTTAAACAATTTATTTACACAAACATTAATTCGCCAGTAATCACTATTCTCTTCGTAATCGCTTTGTAATCGCCTCCGATCGTATCCGTAGTCGAAACCAGACTGACTCACTCCCAGCCCAACTGTATTTATACAGTTGTAAGAGTTTCCAGAACTTTGTCAAACTATCCTATAGTACAATATTCTAGAAACATCTATGAACTTCTACACAGTACCACAATGGAATGTTCTCGAACGTTGTGGAAAATTTTCGACCATATTCTCGAACGTTCCAGTGTAATACGGTCGACGTAACAGTATTATTAATTTTAAAAGCTCATTTAATTTTTAAATAATATGCACAAGCAAATAAAGGATAAGAGCATAAGGTCTAATAGAGCATCAAAAAATCCTTCCGAGTCGCTATCAATGAGAAATGCATCAACGTGGTAAGACTGCCCACGTTGATTTGCGATAACCTACTTAAAATTGTATGAAATTCAATAGTTTCGAAAGAAAGTTAAACGGTGCTTTAAACGCAGACCACCACACTGGCGCAATCGTTTTATAACGAGGTTGAAATTTAAAAAAAGCCCTTTAAAAAATCTTTTCTTTTTTTGTAGAAAAAGAAGTGCTGGAGAAAGTTATTTACAAAATTCAATATTTGGATGAAAAAGTATGCGAGGAATTTTATAACACAGCACAGGTAAACCATGCTCCATATTTTGTTCTGTAGATGAAATCAATCACTGAACGTTTTCTGAAATTTTCCAGGGTTGCGCACCCGAAAGGTTACCAACGCGACCCGATTACTTCGTTGTCCGTCCGTCCGTTCGTTTGTCTGTCAGCAAGCTATATCTCATGAACCGTAATTGCCGCTATAATAAAAAATAAAATACATGTTTAATAAAAGGGTTACGCCATACAAAAACCTTGTTTTTTTTTTTACTGCAGACTAAGCATGGACAGCTTAAACTTAGTAATAAGGTAACGGAACCTTATAACGTTTACCCTTTGGGTAACGAACCCTGTTACCGGTAAAATCACCGAAATTTTCGAGTTGGTTTTCATCCGCTCTCATACATGCCTTAATGGACAGTTGTTAAACTTAACTTAGCTTAATTAAGCTTGGCAAAATTAATGTTGTGCACTAATATTACAAAGAGCAAAATAATTCAATTTTATACTAACTGAACATAAAGCCTAAGGGCCTAAGGGTTGTCTTTCGTACTTCTTTTTCTTTTGTGTCCAGTTGTCATCACAAAAGCTCATCCCCTCTGCCTACCTGTGCGGGTACGCGCCGAACAGTGCGACTCAGTGTGTCTGGGACAGCGGGATGACGCTCGTGTCCAACGAATTTGGATATCTCAATCTGGTCTGTATAATATGTCCTACACCACAAAATGTCTTGTTATCCTCCGTTCATATTATCATGTTAGGAAGTTTTGCGCTCGATACTCAAATGTTATTGAAAAATATTATTGTTAAGCACAGAATTAACACTGGATGGATGAAATGGCGGCAGGTCACCGGGACTATCTGTGACTCCCACATTCCCCTAAAACTTAAGGGGAAGATTTATAAAACAATGGTCAGACCTGCTGTCTTGTATTTCAGAATGTTGGGCTACAAAAGGGATGAATGAAAAGCAATTGCATGTAACTGAGATGAGAATGCTAAGAGCGATGTGTGGTGTTACGCGCATGGATAGAATTAGGAATGAGTATATAAGAGGAAGTCTGAAAGTGGCACCGCTGACTGAAAAGTTGTGTGGAAATCGGTTGTCGTGGTATGGGCATGTGATGCGGAGGAATGAACAAAATGTCGTGAGGAAAGTCTTGTGTATGTGGATGGCTATAAGAGTAGGGGAAGGCCAAAGAAACGATGGTTGGACTGTGTGAAAGAGGATATGGGTAAAAAAGGGGTGACTACACAGATGACGACTAATAGAGGAGTATGGAAGAAAAAGACATGTTGCGCCGACCCCAAATAAATTGGGATAAGGGCAGGAGAATGAGAATAATGATGACTCAAATGTTATTGAAACCATCCTAATAAAACAATCCATTCAGGAAATAAGGTTGTGATGTTCTGTTTTATGAACAAACACTTGTAAATAGTCATACTGTTACTGTCAAACAAACAATTTAACAAACCCGTTAAATTGTTTATTCGTTTTGCATCTCTTACTTCCTCTATAATAAATACAGGTGTGTATTAATATTGACACTATTCATTCGACTACATGTCATCATCAGATTGGCTTCGGCGTCCACGGCCCCGGCTGCACGGCCCCCGCTCGCTTCATCGATTTGTTGCCCTACTTCCACTGGATCAACTCCATCACTGACGAAGGTGACTACAGGCGCCAGAAGTCCGTGCAAACTGGCAAGCGCCCGGACATCGTGTTAAATGAAAGAAGCGAGGGCGTCGAAAATATTCCTATACATGAACTGTACACGTAAGTGCTCTGCTTTTCATCAGCAAGAATAGCTTTCCGAAGACAATAGCGGAAATTACTTCCTATCTACTCTGAGGCATTTTGTGTAGAGAATTGATAAAAACTGTTTAAAACTGTATGTTATTTGCAAAATTTGAAAGAAAGAAAAATAGGCGAAGCGACACTCACCAGGGACACACAAGAGAAATAAAATAAATGTGACTATCATTAAAAAAAACACAGCGTGTGGCTCAAAACTGCGCCAAAAAAGGTTCACTTCAGCAATGTTGCCAGACAGATGCTGTCTGACGCTGGTCTTCCAATGAACCTTGAGTAACGAGTGACGAGTGATGGAGCAAATGGTTTGAAACATATTCTATAGATAATAAAAAAATATAAATACGTGTATAACAAGTTCCGATTAAAAAAAAATATTGGCATGAAAAGTATTATAATGAAATTATTATTTTCTTCAGGCTTTAAATTCAGTTACTATATTATTATTGAATTATTTTGCTCTTTGTAATATAAGTGTACAATAAATATTATGTCTACGACGACATCATTCACCGAACGGACTTTGCTTATATCATTTGGATCTTCAGGCAGGACTTTTCAGACCTGGTATTTTGTTCCAGAATGGGCTCACGTCGTTTTCATGTGATTGCTCATCACTTCGAGGCGTACCCGATCGAACTCATGGACACGCAGTTCCTCATCAGAAAGCCTGTTGCGGATAAGAAGAAAAAGACTTATATTATCACTTGTAAGTGACCTACCTAGACCTAGACCTACCCACTAACCTACCCAGTGAAGGAAATCAGCAATTCAAAGATATTAGCAACGGCAGCTTTTTAGGGTTACGTAGTCCTAGCTCGCCGTCTAGCCGCCAAACAGCACAAGGCCCCAGATTTCGACGGCGCGTAGTGTTCCACGCGTGCCTCAAAGAGATGTCAGCCACCACTGACGGGGCCCATCATGGCCGATGCCTGCATGCCAAGGGGTCGCGGATTTTTAGTCAGTAAGAGTCTGACATGCCCTCCCGCTCCACCCTAGAGCGAGAGATGTTAATGGATGATTTCCCACCCCACAAAAAAAAAGGGGTCGCGGATCAATTCGTAACAGAGTTACCGCGCCCCTGGGCACTCAGGCAAGAATTAAACAGGGGTGGGTTTTAGTCAGTAAAAGTCTGACACGCTCTCCCGCTCCACCCAGAGCGGGAAAAGTCATAGGATGATTTACGAACCCCAAAAAAAAAAGGGTTACGTAGTCCTAACAAGGACAAGTAACCTTCGTAGTTTCGATCTGTCCGTCTGTCTGTCCGAGGCATAGCGAAGAAGCTGTTAGTACTAGAAAGCTTAAATTTTGCACAGGTATATATACGAGTATATATATTAATCAAATCACGACAAGAAATAGAAACAACAAACTTTAAAAAAAAATTGTTATATTAACTCTCCCGTAGGTACATGTAAAGTGGGGATGACTTTTTTTGCTCGCCTATACTACAATAATAATAAGTCTTAAACTTTATACAATCCAAAGTTTGTGCATGGGCAAACCGTATTCGGCGGTATAAGCGTCGAGTTGACCGGTACTCGCAGAATCGCATGTTCCAGAGCGATGAGAGGTGGGTATACAGAGCTTGGTAGAGACCTGAACAAAATGTAACGGACAGGTGCCGCCCGGATGATGTTGCCACGAGTACATTCGGTCGGTGCCCGTCTGTCACATTGTGGGTGGCTGGATGCGTGATGTCGAGCGTGTGTGCGAAGCTATACCAGAAATAGAGAAAATTGACATCAGCCCATTAGATATAGCCAGAGCAGTCCGTCCGTTACTGAATTGGAAGTCTCCAGGACCGGACGGACTGCATAACTTCTGGCTAAAGTGGTATAGCAGCTCACACGCGCTTCTAGCATCTCAATTCCAGTCATCCTTAAAGTCTGGGTGGCTGCCTGAGTTCCTAACAACTGGTGCTACCCACCTGCTCCATAAGACAGGTAGTCCCGCGGAACCTAAGAATTATAGACCGATAACGTGTTTGTCGACGGTCTATAAACTTCTTACATCCATCCTGAGAGTGCATTAAGTCCGCATACTTGTAGGTGCATAAAGTGTTTAATAAATAAATAAATAAAATTAATCTGCACATTGACAGTAATTCAATTATGTCTGCCTCTCAGAATGGATGTAGGAACGGGTCCCGCGGTACTAAGGAGCTACTCCTCATAGGCATGGTCATAAGCCAGCAGGTTCGTCGATCCCAAAAGGATTTTTCGACATGCTGGATAGATTACAAGAAGGCCTACGACTCTGTTCCACATACATGGCTCAGGAGGGTGTTGGAGTTGTACAAAATAGATGCAACTCTGCGCACCTTCCTTGGGTCATATATGGAGCAATGGAAGACAGTCCTTCGCTATCCAGGATGTCGACCAATCCAGGGGAACGATGAGCCTATATGGATTAAACGGGGAATATTTCAGGGCGACAGATTGTGTCCTCTTTGGTTCTGCTTGGCCCTGAATCCTCTAAGCACATAGCTGGAGGATTCGGGGCTGGGCTATCGGTTGAGAAGAGGTGGTGAGGCCCTATCTCACCTTCTTTACATGGATGACCTGAAATTCATTGCCCCTAATAATTTGTGACTGATGGAGTTACTGAAGGTAACTGAAACTTTCAGTAGCGCGATCAGGATGGAATTTGGTGTGGACAAATGTGCTGTCATGCATATAAAGCGAGGCGGGATTATGGAAACCGAAGGGATTCAACGCTCGGATTCCATACACCTTAGATCCCTCTCCTCGATCGAAAAATACAAATATTTGGGTATGTCGGAAGCGTTAGGCATTAACGTTACTGACATGAAACAATCGCTGAAGGAGCGCTTCTTTGGTCACCTGAAAAAGGTATTGAACAGCCTTTTATCGGGCGGGCATAAGGTGCGCGCCTTCAACGGTTGGGTCATGCCAGTTTTGATGTACTCTTTCGGCATACTCAAATGGACTCAGACCGAACTCGACTCCATGGATAGGAGGGTACCGTACGCTGCTGACCGCAAACCGGATGCATCACCCACAATCATCGGTGATGAGACTGTACTGACTGTACTACTGTACATCCCGTGGAAGTGTGGAGGTCGAGGCTTTTTAAACGCTAAGACTCGCCACAACGCGAGGTGTGCAGTCAAAGAGAATATTTTCTAAAAACCGACGTGGGTGTGCACCGAGATGTGGTCTCAGTGGACAAGGGAATCACCCCGTTGTCCATGGCAAAAGAGAAATGGCGCAAACCTATAGTACTCACTACTTATGACCACAAGTAGATATGGAAAAGCAAGGAGCTTCACGGGCGCTTTTATCGGGCTCTTCATGGGCCTGATGTAGATTTCTTGGCGTCCGTGGCCTGGCTACGTTTCAGCGACCTCTTTGGGGAAACTGAAGGTTTTGTCTGTGCGATTATGGATGAAGTTATCTTGACGAATAACTACCGGACATATTATGAAGGATGGGACGGTTGACGTGTGTTGGGCATGTCATCGCCCGGGTGAGTCCATCAGACATATTATCTCTGGTTGTTCTCGTCTTGCTAACAGCGAGTATTTACACAGGCATAACCAAGTGGCCAGGATTATTCACCAGCAACTTGCTTTGAAATACAAACTTGTGGATTCTGAAGTACCGTATTACAAGTATGTGCCCGACCCATCATCATTCTCCTGCCCTTATCCCAATTTATTTGGGGTCGGCGCAACATGTCTTTTATGACATGTTTTTTTTGTCTTTTAAGTATGTGCCCGACCCAGTTCTCGAAAATGACCATGTCACGTTGTACTGGGATCGGTCTATCATCACTGACAGGACTATTGTTGCCAATAAGCCTGATATAGTGGTGATGTACCGATTAGCGCGCCGCACAATGATAATCGATGTCACCATCCCTCATGACGAGAAACTCATGAAAGCTGAGAAACAGAAACAAATGAAATATCTTGACTTAGCACACGAGATTGTCGATATGTGGAATGTGGTCTCGGCTGTCATTGGGCCGATAGTCGTTACCGCCAACGGCCTGATGACCAAAAGCCTCGACGACCACCTGTCGAAACTGTCGTTGAGCGGTTGGATCAAGGGCCTGATACAGAAGGCAGTACTCCTCAATACGGCTCGCATTGTGAGGAGGTTCCTGTCTCTGGAGCCCTTACCACCGGTAGCTTGGACCCTGCTCCCGACACTGGCGGACTACTATTTTTTATAATTTTAATTGTTTTTTTTTTCTTTTTTTATATGATTTGGAAGAAATATTTAAAATTATAATTTAAATATGTATAGAAAATTAATAAACGACATAATAATAACATATTTATCTAAAAACAACAAAGACTCAATTTGTTTATAACAATATTCCGACGGCTATTTTAGTAAGCATAGGGTTTCGAGCAATCATATTACTTCTCACCGACAGCGCTCTTCTCACCCTTTCAATATCAGTATCAATCTTTAGGTCAGCAGGCGTAGCATGACCATTTCTATCTCTATTCTACCAAGAAAAGACAAAGTTCTTTCTATCCAACTATGTCGAGTTCGAGTTCTCTTCTGCCCGAACATGGGGCGCCGGGCGACCCGTAGACTGGCGTTTCTATGAAGACAAAGACATGTATTCATTATTTCAATAATTATTAAAATATATTACTATTTATTTATGTATATATATATATTATTAAATTCGACTAATTAGTTGTAGGTCGTGAGTTCAAACCCAGGCAGGCGCTTTACTTTTTGTAAGTTATTTCATCACCACTGCTCTCAAAACGGTGAAGGAAAATATCGTGATTAAACCGGCATGTCTTATAACAAAAAATCGAAGACATGTGACACCCGCCAACCCGCATTGTGCCCGCGTGGTGGATTACAGCCCACACCCTCTCACAGAGAGGAGGCCTGTGCCCGAGCCCTGCAGAGGGGACATTAAAAGGCTGATGATGATATATTATTATTTATTTATCTTTCAATTTTTTCTGTCCATCTGTCCATCTGTCTGTCTGTCCGTCGTCTGTCACAAAATTTAGTGCGTTTAATCAGAGCCCTATATATTGCTGTCACTTAGGTGTCTGTCTGTCCATCTGTCCGTCGTCCGTCTGTCTGTCAATCTGATCTGTCCGTCGTCTGTCTATCCGTCTGTCCGTCTATCAGTCTGTTGTCTGTCCGTCGTCTGTCTATCCGTCTGTCCGTCTATCAGTCTGTTGTCTGTCCGTCGTTCGTCTATCCGTCTGTCCGTTTGTTCGTCAGTCCATCTGTCCAGCTGTCTGTCTATCTGTTTGTCCGTCGTCTGTCTGTCCGACTCTCCTTAATCCATGTGTCCGTCTGTCTGCCTGTCCAACTGTTCCTCCGTCACCCGTCTGTCCGTCTGTCAGTCTTTACATCTTTTCGGCTGTCCGTCTGTCTGTCTGTCCATCGTCCGTCTGTCAGTCTGTCAGACTGTTCGTAGTACGTCCGTCGTCCAGCTGTCCGTCTTTCCGATTTCCATCTGTCCGTCTGTCCATCTGTCCGTCTGTTATCTGTCCTTTGTCCGTCTGTCCGTCGTCCGTGTGTCCGTCTGTCAGTCTGTCAGACTGTTCGTCTGTTCGTCACCCATCTGTCCGTTTATCCGTCATCCATCTGTCCGTCTGTCCGTCTATTATCTGTCGTTCGTCCTTCTGTCCGTCTGTCCGTCGTCCGTGTATCCGTCCATCTGTCTGTCCATCTGTCCAGCTGTCCATCTGTTAGTCTGTCCGTCTGTGCGTCTGTTCTTCTGTCCTTCTGTGCGTCTGTTCGTCTGTCCGTCTGTCCGTCTTTGCGTCTGTTCGTCTCTACGCCTGTCTGTCTGTCCGTCTTTCCATCTGTCCGTCTGTCCGTTAAAGTTATTCTGCGTCTCGTACCTTTGAAACCCTCGAGACACTACGCTCAGGTTTCTACATTAGAACCACTCGCTTCGCTCATGGTTCAATCCTAGAATTCTTCGCTAGCTCAGGCTTCAATATAAGTACTCGTGGCAACATACAACTTTGCAGCATTGCATGACAAATAACATTTTTTTTAATAGCTATAATGTCGGCTACATTAAAACTTTTCTAAAAAAACCTAAGATGTTTTTAGAATCAAGTTAAAAAAAAAAATAATGAAGATGCTCTGTGACTTCAACTCGTAATTTATTGGCTTTTGTGAAAGATTCACCACAATTTTCAAGTATGTAATGAGTCACAAAATTGAGTTTTTTAAAATCAGTAGAGAACTTTTCTACGTCTAATGTGATGTAGACTATTCGTCCCTTATTGAGAAGAAATGTTAAAGTAAGAATAGACTAGATAGTTGGATACAAAGTTCTTTCTATCCAACTAAGTCGAGTTTGAGTTTTCTTCTGCCGGAGCACGGGACGACCCGTAGACCCGCATTTCTATGAAGACAAAGACGTATTCATTCTTTCAATTTCGTCTGTCTTTCGTCTGTCACAAAATTTTGTGGGACTAATCGGAGCCCAATTGCTGTCACTTACGTATCTATCTGTCCGTTTGTGCGTCTGTCCGTCTGTCTGTCTGTCGTTCTGTTCGTCTGGGCGTCTGTCCGTCAAAGTTATTCTGCGTCTCGTACCTTTGAAACCCTCGCTACGCTCAGGATTCTACATTTGAACCACTCGCTTCGGTCATTGGTTCAATCCTAGAATCCTTTGCTTGCTCAGGCTTCAATAGAAGTATTCGCACCAAAAAACAACTTTGCAGCTTTGCATAACAAATAACAATTTTTTTAGAAATGTTTAACCTTTGATGCTATGTAACTTCAACTCTTGATTAATATTAGGCTTTTGTGGAAGATTCACCACAATTTTGAAATATTGAATGAGTCACAGACTTGAGTTTTGGAAATCAATATATATCTTATCTAGGTCCAATTTGATGTAGACTATTTGACACTTTTTAAGAAGAAATGATTGTAACACTTAAAAAAAAAAGTGTTAAAGGTAAAAAAAAATTGGTGGTCATGCTTTGCATTGTAGACTTTTGTCGACTGAAGAATTGAAACATTTCTTCTCTTCAGTTTTAACATCGCCATGCTTAGGACGGTAGAAATCTTTCTACAATCTGTAATTTTGTCTATTCTTCCGTCGACAAAACCCGTTTCTACGGTGGTCATGCTACGCGTGCTGTAGTCAAAATATATCCCAGGTACTTAACTTATGGTGTAGGGTTTCGTTAAATTAGTCTTTTAAAATCATTACGGGTTTGTTTAGATTATTTTTCGATTCAGTGATTCGCTTGCGAAATACAAAACTTTACAGTGATACTTTTTGTTCGAGTCGAGCTTACCCCCCGCCCTCCCCCCTCCTGTTGGCTTGTAAAATCTGAAAAAAATCGTGATGGTTGCACATTATAAAATTAACACGGAAAACTATCACAGCTAAGTTACGTTTATTAGTTTATGAGTCAAAGTCGAACAACTTTTGGAAAATTTCGTGCAAAACACAAAATCTTAGAAAAAGGTGAAATTGTTACTTAGTCTTATTTAATGTTTAAAACGGGTATAAACAAGTATTTTTTTTAAATCTTAATTTAAATCTTGTAGTTCAAAATTAGGCGAACTATATCGAGTATTCGTATCCTAAGTATAGAGGGTTCATTTCGACCATACCATATTGCGTGGCGGGAACGCGCATCCCCTTTGATGATTGGGAAAAAACCGTCTCGAGATGAAGACGGTATATCATAATATATCAAATGACATAAAATGTTGGCGTATTGTGACACAGTACCAAAATGCGTCCATACTACGTTTATACTTTCGATCAAAATACACGTATCCGATATGAAATGTATAAGATACGTGGTAACTTACGAAACGAGGTGGTGTATGACAGAATCGCGTATCATTTTGCGTTCAAATTAGCGATAATGATACATGTCGATGCCGCGCAACGGAAATCTGGTTCACCAAAATCATACAAGTGGGGAGAGTCGGCCTTATAAAACTCTGGGGTCTAAAAAGGTCGCTTTAGATAAATCATAATATTTCTCGTAACATAAGCAACAAATATGATTCTGATATGATTTTTTTTTCTGATTATAATTTATAACCATTTGCCGAATCTCAAAACAAAACTGTCACATGGATGAATTGGGCTATATAAATTGATGTGCAAGAAAGGTTATGACTTATCTAATGCGTCCTTTTTAGAACCAAAACGATTTCAAGGCGTATTTTTACAGCAGGCACGATTTTTTTTTTGCAGTTTCTGAGAAATGGGAAAAGGCAAAGAACTCCTGCTTGCTGGCCACAGAGACAATGTATCGCGAGAACTTCACGGTGAAAGCGAAACACAAGAAGGGGTTTGCAACATATAAGGTTGGGTCATCATTATCATCATTTCAGCCGAAAGACGTCCACTGTTAGATATAGGCCCCGTGTTACACCCAAGTGTCCCCCAAGTGTTACAACAATGACCCTCACCAGGTCATCGGTCCACCTTGTTAGTGGTCCTTCTAAATTTTTATTTGATTAACAATCGACTATCTTTAACACTCATATTCAATGTCCTACAAATATTAGGATATACTACATATTATTATTTTTACTAAATAGAATTGGTTCACAATTAAAAATTCAGTGGATGGACGGTAAAATCCTTGCCTATTTTTTGTAGAATTTTGCTTTTCAAAAAATGGAACCAATTTCGGATTACTCCCAACTCCCTACCAAACAAAGAATCATCAGGCATCGGATGATTCTGTAAATATTTTACGGAAATAAGATCTCTCACAACATACGTGCACAGTTACTTCTTTTTCCTTTTCGGAACCACTTTCTTGTAAGGCCTATTGTTAGTGATTATAAAAACTTAAAAAAAAAATGGAACCGACTTCCAAAAAAATTGCAATTTTTTTTTTTCACCTATTTGTTCTGGTTCACCATTAAATAGTGTTAACAATACATAGACATTAGATCGCAGCAATCGCCGTTGATTTGCTGTCAAGTTTTGAAGAGTTCCTTTATCTGTCTCCGAAACTCATCACCAGATCTATATGAAATTTAAATGGGATCATTTCGGAATAAACCCCTTTCAAACAAAAGAAGAATTTTGCAAATCCGTCGATAAATGACGGAGTTATGCCCGAAGATAAATAAAAAAAAATGCATACTGAATTGATAAACTCCTTCTTTTTGAAGTCGGTAAATAAAATTGTTTTTTTTTCAGCTAACGTTGTACGACTTGATTAAATCGGCGTGTAGGTGTGTTCGTCTCACTGTAAGTATCATTTATTTGCGTTTGTTCTGCGTTTGACGTCGAAGTATTGTTATATAATTATATTATATTAACTTTTTAATGATTTTGGCACCCTGGTAGTTTGCTTACGTCTTCACTCGCCCGTATGTCGGAAATTTTACTTCTTCATGATTCTGGTCTCCTGGTACTTTGTGAGTCTTTATCGCTCATCCAGCCAGTCTCTGAATTTCTACTTCCTGGGATAAAAATTAGCCTTTATGATAATTCAGGACATTAACTATCTGTTTACCGATTTCATCCAAAATTCGTTTAGCTATTTTTGTGTGATTGATGCACAAACACACAATCTGTTGTACTTTTATTACTAGTGGGTATTTGAAAAAAAAAGTACTTTTGATGAAAATTATCACTAACTTAGGATAAGTTTTTTACTAACAAATGAGTCATGGATAAACTGAATTGAATGAATGGTATTATTTAAAGTAAATTATTTTATTACGGCTAAGTACCTTCTCATAAAACTAGATACGAAGCACTTGAATTAAAAGGTTAATTTTCTCTAGATTAGATTTAAAACTTTAAATCATGCTCCAAAAACTAATCTCGGCTAGTTTCAGGGTATGACTTACAATGAATCGGTCTGAAACCCAGCTTATGACCAACGTACACGCGTAGTGTTGAGATGAGGGCAGGAAACACAGAATGTACATATAGTTTCTTTCGAAAACAGACAGGAAAGGGAAATCGATCGCCGAATTGAAAACTTCTGGAAAAGCTATTGGTTCATGAAAGACGTTAATGAACGGCTAGTGATCTCCCTGAAACAAAACGGGTTGTGTTCTAAAACAGGCTTTGTATACGTAGGCAAGAAGGTTGCCACTCTCAAATAAAATTAGGCGGACCACGTCACCCCTACACAATGGGAGCTTTTTACAAAAAAATAAAACTTACTTCCAAAAAACAAAACCAAAAAAAAACAAATAACTTAAATTTCGGAATCCTGTGTCAAAAAACGAAGAAACAAAACTAGAAACACCCATTCTAGTTTTGTTTCTTCGTTTTTTGACACAGGCTGCCGAAATTTAAGTTAGTTTTGAAATTTTTTTGGAAGTCGTTTATTTTTTTTTATTAGTTTTTATTTTTCACTTTAAACTTTAACTAAAATTAAATAGTAAAGTTATGCCCGAGTTGATAGCCCTAAAAATATAGAATTTGAACATAATTGGTGAAATTAGGGTGTATTAGGTTGAACTGTACAAAGCTACGTACCCCTTCAGAGCGTATTACCCGTGATGTCATGTTATGAAATGGTGTTAACAATAAACACACATGCGATTACAGCAATTCCGGAAGGTTTACTATCATTTATTGAAGAGTTCCATTGTCTATCTCTTAAGTTCTTCATCAGATCTTCACCAAATCTAAGCGGGACCACCTCAGAACTAAACTATTTCGCATAAAATAAGAATTTTGTAAATCGGTTGACGATTGGCGAAAAAAACGGTGAACATACATAAAAAAAAAATTTGTGTGTTAAAAAATTAACCATCGAAACCTTAAGGAGTGAACGAACTTTTCCGTACATTTTGACAAGTTAAGCGAACATAAATGAGGCAATAGGTCGTCATTGGAAAGGAGAAAATGCTGAAGTGCCATTTGGGCCAAAATGAGTTATATACAGGGTGTAACGGAAAAGTGTGGTCATATTTTAAGAACCGGTTCCGCCCATGGAAACGAACAACTTTCTCTAAGAAAAATAGAAAATTCCTAAAAAAAAAATTTGACTTTTCATACTATCAGCTGACCAATATTTGTATGGGGGTAATTTTTTTTTTGAGAATGTCCTCTGGTTATCTTGAAGAAAGTTGTTCATAACGATTGGTAGGTGCAGTTCTTAAAATACGATCACACCTTTCTGTTACAGCCTGTATATCGTTGGATTACATTTTTTTTCTGCGTCGATTTATTTAGGTTTCATGACAATCTGGGTCAATTTTTTTTTTTTTTTTTAATTTAACGTTAGCATTTGCAAAAATGTAGGGATGTCCGTGTTTCCGATGTTTTTTGAACAAATGTCGCTTTAGCAACTCATTTTTAGGACAGAGGCCCTAGAACGTTTTTCCTTTCAACATTCTCTTCATAACAGCAACATAAGCATTTTTTCGTTTTTGTACTTAATTACAAAATGTAAGTTACGAAATAACACAAAAATGGTTTTGATTTTGTATAATATCTTTACAGGTTGATTGTGACAAACGTGAAAATGCTATTCTGATGTTCAAAGAATATATTAACTTCAAAGAAGATTTAGAAATGTATGGAACCGCAGGGGAGGGAACACCCGAAGAAGTATTCAAATACAGGCAAACAGGAAATGTCCTAGAAACACCAAAAAAAAATACAATAGTAGGGGAAGTCGATGAAGAGTTATACGGTCCTTCTATTATCAACGATCACGATGTCTTATATAAAAAAGTACCAAACGTCGAATTCTTTATTTATTTCGAATTCACTGATTGGGGTAACTTGCAGTTTGAAATGATGGCAGATCCATCGAAAGAATCAAGTAGCTCAACGACAAAAAAAAACGTAAAGCCAAAATCTCGTTTGGGAGTAGACCATTGGACGGATAATATGCTAAGAGAGGGTGAAGTGAGTGTAGTAGCCGACGGTGACGTGGAGGAGATGCACGAGACGCAAAGTGCAGCGCGCGGGGAAGGCGCCGGGGGCGCCGGCGGTGACGGCGGGCTGCCTGCTAGCTGCTGCTCTGAGGAGAGTGCTCTATATTCGTTTGCTATCATCTCAATCTGCTTAGCCATTTTAGCGTTCCGTAGTTTTAATTAGGAGCCCTTACAGTTTTGCCATGTCCGTCTGTCCGTGACAGTTTGAAGGGGCTTTTGAAGTTAATCAATTATATTAATTTTTTGTATTCTACTTTTTTAAATCAAAGAAATTTAACAGTTAAATGTTAATAGCTTATTTTAAAATCACCCACACCCCACACCACACACACACCACACCACATTTCCCTGGTTGAAAACTGACAATAAACTTAAAAAAGCTTGCTAATCTAAGTCAATCTAAGTCACGACTTTTCAAAAAGTTTTTGAGATTTTATTTTATTGTATTAACTGAACGAGTCAGTGTCTGAACTTTCCACCATGTTGATAAATTCTGAGTATGTAGAAAAAATATTGGACTGTCCAACGGAAGAAACATTAATGTTAAAATGTTTGCACTTTTAATAGAAAACTCAGTTGCATTTATGTTATTTATCTTTTAATTACTACATTTTTAGTATAATTTCTATTATTATGTGTTAATAACTCTATGAGTAGCAAATAAATGTGAAACAAAATTATTTAGTTTATTTTTGTTGTACTTAGTGTTACAATTTTATGTAATTTGATTATATAGGGTGTTAAAAAATTAACTCTCGAAACTTTAAGGAGTGATTTGGACCATCAAACTGAATAACTTTTACTATGGGACCAACTTCGAAATCGCGAAAAAAACCAGCTGTTGCCTACATTTATGTTTGGAAAACTCGTCAAAATGTACGAAACAGCTGATTTTTTTTCGCGATACAGACAAAATCCACCCCTGTTCCTTCCCTGCCTGAGTGCCTAGGGGTGCGGTAACTCTATATAAAGTTTAATTATAAAATGTACCATCACGCAAAGTTGTAATAAAGGGTTTTCACTTTTTTTCAATCACATAACTTAACATTCCCTTTGTTCCCAAAGAGATTGGCAGAAATATATAGGACATACAACCCCGTTTTACCCGATATAATTAGACCCTATCCACGCATCCAGATTCTGGGTTATTATTTAATAGAAAATACAAAATACTCTGCTCGGCCTACAAAGTATCAGATGATACTTTTGAGGCCGAGCAGAGTATTTCTTTTTGAAATTATACTTCTTTAGGCGCGTTATGAAAAAATGATGAGAGTGAAATTTTAAGATGCGCGCGCATCACTGTCACACAACATTCACAGGTTGAAGTTAGCTAGAACCGACACCCTGAAGTTAGCTATGGTCTGCTGTTCATGAAGAATGATTATTTTCCTTTTGTAAACTTTTTGACAGTTTGGTTTTTTATCTTGTTACGCCAAAGAAGTATAACTTCTTACGTGCGTGCATTAAGTACACACATTATGGGGCTGACATATCTTTGATAAAAGCCTCTAAACAAAATAAGATATAAAAAAAGTACACACTTTTTTTTTGATAAGCAGATGCTTATCAGCCTTTTAATTTAAACTTCTCGTCAAACCCTGCAGCACGCCTATGGTGATCTTTTTGCCTGGGGATCAGTTGCCAGTAAAATCTAGTCTCAAAATTTTGTTGTTCTGGTAAAAGGTAAAAAGGTTTCTAGACCTTCATACCACAGTGGTATCTAATGAGTTTATTATAATATGGTCTACGAAATCCGGAGCCCTGGAAAATTCGCAAAATGTGACTCAATTATGAGACAGACGACTTACCTGGTCATCATCAGACCTTCAGAATGTGTCATGTGGTAGCACCCGTGCTCAATTAGATAAATGTTGAAAGATAGGTCATCCTATTTTCGTTATTGAGAACCGAGAAGCACTTAGGTACCTGGTCATCATCAGACCTACAGAATGTATTACGTGGTAGCACCCGTGCTCAATAAGATAAATGTTGAAGGCTAGGTCACCCTAACTATTTCCGATTTCACACAAACCGGTTTTCGTCTTTTCACTCCGATAGGGGTAGATTAAGAAAAATTCTTTGGACCCGTAGAAATTAATTTACTTTTAGACTGTATTTACCAATTTTCGAGTTAACTGAAGCAAGCAAAAAATTATTCCATATAATCTTCAACAGCCGTTCTCAACCTTTTTAGGGGGTTTTTTCGGAAAAATCAAAAATACTTGATTCTTATTTTTTAATCAAGATTATTCGTGGTAAGTTTTAACTTTATCGGACCAAGCGTTAAGATTTTACTGTAAATGATAAATGATAAATGATGTTTATTCAGTAAATAGGTTACAAGGAACACTTTTACACGTCAATGTTTTATGTCAGTTTAAGCTAGATGAGGCCGGTGTTTCCTAGCTGACTACCCTGAGAAGAAACACCGAAACAAACTCAGAGGTCAAAGTCTCTTTTAGTGTTCAAATCCATACAATGTGGACTGGTTAGATCCTATGAGAACCATGTACGTTTATGTCTGGGATGAGCTTTATGAAGAAAGCAACACACGAATTCGAGTGGACCTGTCCAGACAGTGCAAGCATTTGTCAGACATCGCGAAGCTCAACTCAGAACTCTGAGGTGCTCAACGAACCGACGAACAATACCAAAGTAAGGACATTTGAGTAGGCCGCAAAAAATACTCAAACTGCCAGACAATCATAAAATCTACATGAATATAACGACATACATAGTTCTCGCATTCACATTATTCTATATGAGGACCATGCAGCTTAGTGTCTGTAGTGGTCTTTTGAAGAAAGAACCAAACATATTTGAGTGGACCTGTCCAGTCAGTGCAAGCATTTGTCAATAGTCGAATAGCTCAACTTAAAAACCACTAAGGAGCTCAATGACATGACGAACAATACCAAAGAAAAGACATTTGGGTAGGCCGCAAAAGTACTCAAACTGTCAGACAACGTTGAAAATTACTGTAAAAAGGAGGAGAAAATAATAATAATAACCCACATAGTCCTCACATTTACAATAATTCAGTAATCAAAAAAAAATAAAAATATAATACTTTACAAAGTAAATATTTGTGTCAAACAAAATAGTAATCATAATATGTCAATCAAAAAATAAAAATAAATATAATACTTAACAAAGTATTCAAGTCAAAAAAAAAAATAATAATAATAAAATGTCAATAAAAAAATAAAATAAAAAATATAATGCAATACTATACAAGTATTCATGTCAAAAACGAATATTAAAAAAAATATATATATAAAAAAATTTTCATCAGTAAGTAGTACATAATTATGAAAACAATGGCTCATGTATATCATTGAAGCAGCTCAATCCCACGCCTTTTTGTCCTCAAGAAAGTCATTAATTGTGTAAAAAGCTTTCTGGCATAGCTTACGTTTAATAAATGATTTAAATTTATTTATGCTTAGTTCTTGAATTTGGCTAGGAAGTTTATTATAGAAACGTATACATTGACATCTAAACGAACCACCTATTTTTTTCTTGAGCCTGGTTTTTGGTACAATAAATTTGTGTTTGTTCCTAGTATTTATGCTATGGATATCACTGTATCTTTTAAACAGATTAATATTTTTATGTGCATACATGAGATTCTCATAAATATATTGAGAGGGAACAGTCATAATATTAATCTCTTTAAATTTGTCTCTGAGGGAGTGTCTGGGACTTAATTTATAAATTGCACGAATAGCCCTTTTCTGTAAAACAAAAATTGTCTGAATATCGGCGGCATTTCCCCACAACAGAATGCCGTACGACATCACACTATGAAAATAACTAAAGTATACCAAACGAGCTGTCTCTAAATCAGTTAAACCACGAATTTTCCTTACGGCGTATGCTGCAGAGCTAAGTTTTTTGGACAGTTTATCTATATGGGGGCTCCACTGAAGCTGCGCATCCAAAGTTAAACCTAAGAACACTGTGGAATCCTCGGGCTTCAACTCTTCACCCTTTATTGACACACTAGTGTTCACTTGTATTACATTGGGTAATGTGAACTTTATGCATTTTGTTTTTTTCTCGTTAAGGAGAAGATTATTGACATTAAACCAGTTAACTACAGTTGAAAGAGCATTATTTACATTATCAACAACCACCTGCTGACGTTTGAGTTTAAATAAAAGTGAAGTGTCATCTGCAAACAGCACTATATCATGTTTATCCTTTATGAGGTAAGGCAAGTCGTTGATATAGATTAGAAACAAAAAAGGACCCAGAATTGAGCCTTGAGGAACCCCCATTCTGACTACAGACCCGGAAGATCTTTTGCCGTTCACATCAACTCTCTGAATCCTATTACCCAAGTATGAAGTAAGAAGATCCAGAGAGGCGCCCCGGACTCCGTAGTAGTGCAGCTTCCTGATCAATGTATCATGGAGAACGCAATCGAAAGCCTTAGACAAATCGCAAAAAATGCCCAACGCATCGCATTTATCTTCCCATGCATTATAAATGTGTCCCAAAAGTTCAACACCAGCATCAGTTGTTGAACGACCCTTTGTGAAACCAAACTGTTTGTTGTGTAATAATTTGTGTTTATTAAAATATCTTTGAATTTGATCTAAAATAATTTTCTCAAAAATTTTACTAAAAGTAGGTAGCACTGATATAGGTCTATAATTAGTAGGGTCTGATGTACTACCCGATTTAAACAATGGTATAATTTTACTATATTTCATTAGATCAGGAAACTCACCACAATCTATACAATTATTAAAGATTACTGCTAAAGTAGGTGCTACAATGTCTATAATAGACCTAGCAACGTCAACAGAATTACCCCATAGATCTGCAGTCTTTTTAACATTCAAAGTATTAAAAGTTTTGATTACATCATTACAAGTGACATATTGGAAATAAAATTGGGATTCACAAACTGGAACGTTTTCTTTAAGTAAAATTTCTGCAGCAGTTGGTGATGAATTTAGAGATTTTGTAGTCGATACGGGAATCTCTGCAAAGAAATTTTCAAATGCCGCGGCGACTTGCGAATCTGATTTAATGATACTGTCATCAATAGCAAGGCTGTAATCACTACTTCGGTTGCAAGACCTTCCCGTTTCGCTATTAATAATATCCCAAGTCATTTTAATTACATTACTACTATTTTTAATTTTTGAACTTAAGTAGCGAGATTTCGCCAAATAACATACTTTTTTAAATAATTTAGAATAATTCTTAACATATAAATTAAATTCTACAGTGTTAATATAAGTCCGTTCTTCATACAGCTCATACAGCCGTTTTCTACTTTTATTAATACCAATGGTGGCCCAGTCACTGAAGGAAGTATTGCCATTTACCGAAATCGTCTTAGGAATAAAAGTAGTATCAAATTGCGTGCAATACATTTTGAAAAAATCATTATAATGTTGATTAGGGTCATCATTAGTTGACAAAAGTGGGATTTTATTTGAGAGTTTAGTTTTAAATGTTTCCAAGCGACCTTTAGATTTTGGGTTAACAGTGATATCTTTTTTTCGTTTATATTTGTTTATATTTGGTATAGTGATCAATAGTCCACTATGATCAGAGTCTAATAAATTAATAATTTTTTTGTGGGTAGGTAAAATATCTGCATAAATATTATCTAGGCAAGATGCAGTAGTGGGGGTTATTCTAGTAGGCTCCATAAATAGATTTACAAGATTGTATGACTGAAACAAACTTATAATTTTAGTGCTTAGGCTAGAAGTTTCTAACAAATTAACGTTGAAGTCGCCACAAACGATGACAGACTTACTAGAGTTACAAATTTTTTGCAACACTTCATCCATTACTTTTTCAAAACAATCATACAATCCTTTAGGTGGTCTGTACACACTTAATATAACAAACTGCTCCAATTCAATACAGGCAATTTCAACTGTCTGTTCAACAGAGAGGCTCACAATATCCTTGCGGTCTTTAAACTTAAGTATATTATTTATGAAAATTAATGAGCCACCATGTATAGCGTTTACTCTGCTGAACGAACTACCAACCTGGTGATTACTATAATTAAACATAATCTGATGGCTTTTAAGCCAATGTTCAGTTATACAAAGAATATCTACATTGTTAAATTTAAGGAATAATTCTATTTCTAAATCCTTGCCCATACAACCATAAATATTTTGGTGCACCAGGTTGATACTATTTGTTGATTTTAAAACATTGTTTTCACCATTCTTTAAATAATTGCTAGAGATTGTCTCTGTTGTCTTAATTTCTAATTTAAATTATTACTAATGTCAAAATTTGATGCCAAGACATTGGCAGAATTATGAAAAATGTCATTGCATTGCTCAATAGAAGCAATTTGTTTAGCCAAATTCTTGGCTGTTATACAAAATAAATATGATAGCGACACAGCTATCTGTCTCCTACAATAATTTGAAAGATAGTATCTATCTATATGATTCCTATCTTTTGTCAAATAAAAACGATTACCAATATAATTGTTAAGGTCAATTAGATGGAATAAGTTATTATTAAATAACAAATTGTACAATTTTATATTCATATGATATCTAATTTGATTTTCTTCCTGTGGCAAACTTTGGCTATAAGGGAAAGTGAACATCACAATTTTTCTTAAATTAAGGTCAGACAAGGTTCTATAATATTGGAGCAATTCTCCTTTGTTCACGGTACCCCTATCACCAACTAAAATTATGAGTATAGTATCCTGGTTAAAATTACATTTTATAATCTCTTTCATTATTTCCAACAAAGTACAACCAGGCATGCAGTTATTCATTATAGAGTGTCCCGGATATTCATTTATCAAAAAGTGGCCTAAATCCTTTCCAATCTCATCACAATAGATAACTATTTCTTTATTTACACTTTGTTGCGATAAACAATTAGTCATTTCTACTGGCAAACTGGCACAAGACTGCGGTAAGGTGGTATTATATATTGGCAATGAATGGTCCGGAGTAGATGCCATTGATGGTGATTGGCAATGTTCACAGTTTGATTTTTGTAAGCTAACCAGCTCATTCATTGCCAACACATATTCCTTCATTTGTTTCTCTGAGGCTCTATATTTAGTGGTCATTGAGCTTAGTTGCTGTTGTAACCGGTCAAGTTCACACTGCAAGTCTTCCGTGTCAGTTTGGTATTTCCTAGTACTTTTCTCTAAGTTCAAAGCATACATATCTAATTGTTTTAATAAATTTAACCTTTCCCTATTAAGTTTTACATTTTTAATGAAGAACTTTTGTTTTTTAACCATTTTTTTAGTTTTAACAATGTATTTGTTTATTTTAATATATTTTTTAAGTTTATTTTTACTAGAGATTATCCTGACTTTTTTACTTGACTTAGAATCATCATCACTTGTCAAATCTATAATGCAAGAGTGTCCTACTAGATCAACCATTGATGGGGCAATAGGAACCAACTCATTGAATAAACTTTGATTCAGAGAGGCTGTGATGTTCAGGTTAGTTGTCTCAAGATGTGAAATTAGACTTACTTTGTAGGACACCAAGGCACCTTCACAGCCTGCAGGGATCCTGGGACGTTCTTCGCAACTTGTAGGGGATGTCACGTAGCTTGGCGACTGCGAGAGGACTGTACGCTGAGATCAGACTACGGGCGAATAAGAGAAAGAGCTGAGGGCGATTTCAATTATATTATATTAGGCAAACGAAATACATTGGTGCCCACTTGCCAGGGCTCAACTTCTATCTGACATACAACAAAATGTGTCACCTACTCTTTTTATATTCAAATGGCTTTCCAATAATTCTAGAACATTCTAATCAACCAGTTAAGGCCGGTACACACCCGCTAATATTAGCTAGCCCCTGCGAATAGAAGCGGAAACGCTAGTAAGTCTTCTATTCAATTGAATACTTGGAGAGCCGGTTGAAACCTACCTAACCCTAATACGAACATTTACCTAACGTCAGAAACTTTATAACAATAAGGGTATGTCCTTTGCAGAAGACGCCTCAAGACAGGACCAACGACTTGTCCTGACATTACAGCATGTGTCTTCAACTTTAATATATTTACTATGGTGCCAATGAGCAACAACAAACTCACGTCGTCATGTTTGAAACCTCTGGCACCAAAACTGACGAAAAAGATACCAAGCATCCCTCTAATACAAATAAAATGATATGTCAGCACACATCATCCCAGAAGGGGATTAATAACTTGTCGTGTATATTGTAAAAAATGTGGGTGGGATCCAGATTATAATATAAGTGAGGTTGTGGGTATTTAATAAAAAATCAGTCTTGGTCAACCCGTCTTTCATTTACAACATGGTGGCAGCGGTGCTGAGTAATTAATTGAAATTAACACCTGGTGTGGCGAACTGTCGCCACTCTGCAAGTTGGATGGGGTGTGGTATCACGACGTGTGTGTCCTGCTTTAGCATGTGAGGCAGGTGTGTGGCCGGCTTTACGGGAACCATAGGCAATCAGTGCGCTATACGCCGCGACGCCGAGCGCATCTCACCGCAGACTAAATTAATGTCTTATTAACATCGTCCCCGCAAATACACTAAAATCCCGAGTAATATCCCGTAAACGTTGGGGATTCTCCGGGAATAATAAATAACCCATATTTACCGCGTCCGTGTAACTAGTGAATAAGAATAACCAGGAGTGTTGGTGTGAAGAGAATCGAGTGGCCACTCGTCGGGATCCAGCGTGGCTGCCGCAGGAAAGTCAGGTACCGCTTGTTCTTACTAGCTTAGAGTTGGGCCACATGCACCGTCTACTGCCAACCACTCCTAACTTGAAGTTATACAGACAAATATAGGCAATTTTGGGCCAGCATTCAATCCAAGTGTTTGGCCGTAACACTGTCCTCCACCCTGCAGAGAACCACAGCTATTTACACGCTTGGGCAACTCCATTAGATGGTCCTTTCGAGCCTGGATAGGCATCAGTAAAATTCAGTACAAATTAAGTACAAGTCATTACAGTAGGCACATAACTTTATTAGTGCCCCAAAATGGCGTCCCGCAAGCAAGAAGCTAAATTGGCTCAGCTTATCGCTAAAAAACAAATGATTATCGAGCGAGTTAATCGCATATATAATGATTCCAGAAACATCTCGAACTTTGATTCACGTTCAAATGAGACATTTTTAGCGCAGTCAGAAACAATTACTGAGCAATACAACAAATTTGAGGAAAAAGTAGAACAAATGAATGAATTGCAATTCGAAATTGACCAAACCGCACCAGATTATTCGAGTCTATATTCTATTGAAGACTTATATTCTAATATTAAATATAAACGTAATCTCATACTTTCGAAAAACGAAACATCGGAACACAAAGGGGGTACTCGGATAAAATTACCGGCCATAGATTTGCCATCGTTTGACGGTAAAGCGGAAAACTGGCCCATATTTTACGAAATGTTTCGCAGCAATGTTCATTTAAATACCGATCTGGTTGACTCGCAGCGTGTCCAGTACTTGATCAGTAAATTGACTCATGATGCCTTAAAACTAACCGCAGGCATTGTTCCTACAGGTGATACATACAACGTTATGTGGAACAGTCTCGTTAAAAGGTATCAAGATAAGCGTAGTTTAGGGATTCATTATCTCAATAATATACTGGACATTAAACAATGCGCCGGAAATGCCGCGAGCCTCAATACTTTTGTGGAACGATATTCAGCGTCCGTCGCAGCCTTGAAGCAGTTAGACATTCCAGACTTACTGGATTTTGTTTTATTACACTGTGGTTTAAGAAAGGTTGACGCGCAAACTGTCTTACAGTTTGAATCCCGTGTGAGTGAAAAAGAATTACCTTCCTATACGGAGTTTATAACATTCATGCAAGAATATGTTAAAGTGCTACAACGCTCATACGGTAATAATTTACAGACGAACCGCGCGCTAAGTCTAGTTCAGCTACTCATCAAACAAAAAATAACACCGCTAAATCATTCGTATCACGTAATGAACCGGTTTCAAATAGCAAATGTACGCTATGCGATAAGGATGACGTACAACATCAGCTGTTCGATTGCCCGCAGTTTAAAAATATTGGTTCACCGCGAGCACGTTTTGAATTTATTAAAGCTAAACGTGGCTGTATAAACTGTTTAAGTCTATCCCATTCTTTGGTTAAATGTAAGTCACGTAACGTTTGTAAAATTTGTAAAAAGACCCATCATTCTCTCTTACATTTCCGAGAAAAAGATGAGTTATTATCGCCCGAGCCACAAGTGCCTACTAAGGATACATCTGTTTCGCTCACTACAGCTGTTAAAACTGGGTCAACCATTTTGCTAGCGACCGCGCAGTTATTTGCATACTATAGCGACATCAGACATAAGGAGGTGGTTCGGTGCCTACTAGATAACGGATCGCAAAATAATTTAATTACTGTGTTACCCATAATTAAATTACGCAATTCATCTTTACAAGGTGTTGGAATGACATCGAAACCAGTACACGGTTTTATTCATCTCAACATAGAATCTCGGTTTGATCCTCATACGAAGTTTTCGATACAAGCGTTAGTTGTTGATTGTATTACAGACAGACTTCCCGCGAAATTTATTAGATTACATAACAATGATAACATGTCATACTTAAATAACTTGCCGCTCGCCGATCCGCTGTGGAACGTGCCGGGCGCGGTAGACGTCGTGCTTGGAGCACAATTGTTCCCCTTTATTTCGCCCCCCCTGCTATACTGACTAGCTTCGGTTATGTACTTATGGGTGATATTGATTGTTGTAGTAGTGATGTGACACACATTGCATCTTCGTTTACCGCGCAGGCCGACATTGAAGTCGAGTCAAATTTACATAAGTTTTTTGAGCTAGAGGAAATTCCATCTCAACGTTTTATTAGTCCGGACGAATTAGAGTGTGAAAATAATTTTAATTCTTCAGTCTTATTTGAAGACGGTAGATATTTTGTCGATCTACCTTTTGCGCGCTCACCCAGCGAGCTAGGTAGCTCGCGCGGTTACGCCCATCAGCGCTTACTTGCGCTCGAGCGTAAGTTTACGTTAATGCCGACCCTACGCGAGAATTATAATAAAACTATCGTGGATTATATAACTCAGGGGTATTTAGCGGAAGTGCCCGACTCTGAATTGACAGAGGAGGGTTATTATATACCGCATCATGCCGTCATTAGACCGGACAAGGACAGCATTCGAGTGGTTTTGGACGCTAGCGCCAAAACTCACTCGGGGTTGTCGCTCAATGACATTTTGCATGTCGGACCTAATTTGCAAGCAGACTTGTTTTTGTTATTACTTGATTTTCGTACATTCCCTGTCGCGATGACAGCGGATATAAAACAAATGTTCTTACGTATCGGTGTAAAAGAGCACCACCGCAAATATTTACGAATCTTGTATCGTTTTAGCAAAGGTGAGCCTATTCGAACCTTTCATTTTAACCGCGTTCCCTTCGGACTAAAGCCTAGTCCTTATTAATTTAGCGATGCGCACACTGCGTAACTTGGCGTGTGAGCAAAGCGACCGCTTTCCTGAGGCTTCTAAATTGGTAGAAACTCAGTTTTACACGTACGACTACGTCTACTCTGTTTCGGACGAACAGACAGCTATGCGTCTATCCCGCGATTTAATTGATTTAATGACGGTAGGTTCCTTTGACTTAGTCAAATGGGCTACCAATTCACCCGCTTTATTAGAGATTCTCCCAGAGTCTCACCGCTTACCAGTTAATTTTTCTGGCATGGATAATGATGTCCATAATTTCAAAATCCTTGGATTAACCTGGGAACCCGCTGATGATTATTTTTCTTTGACAACAATCGCCGTGGATGATAAATGCACGAAGCGCGCGATTCTATCGCTAGTTGTCCGCTTGTTCGACGTACTTGGCCTTGTAGGACCCGTTGTGCTGTACGCGAAGGTATTAATTAAGGAACTTTGGTTAGCTAAAGTAGGATGGGATGAGGTTCCTCCGGAATCCATCACAAATCGGTTTGCCGCTTTTACGCGCGATTTTCCTTCACTATCTTCTCTAAAGGTTCCTCGCCACATTGGCGTCTTTAGAGAAGCTGTAGTGTACATCGTAGCCTTTTGCGACGCCAGCTTTACTGGTTATGGCTGTTGTATTTATTTACACATTACCAACCCTACAGGTGATATCACTGTCCGACTCTTATGTGCAAAGTCCAAAGTCTTCCCCGCAAAAATAACAACGCTAGCTCGATTAGAACTTGTCGCCGCTTTACTTCTGTCTAAACTTGTTCGCGTAGTCAAGGAAAAACTTTCCGCTCGTGTACCTATTGCAGGTGTCCACGCTTTCTCGGACTCCACCATAGCTCTCTCGTGGATCCACTCATCTCCCCATAGATGGTCTATTTTTGTCAGCAACCGCATTGCTCAAATACAGGAAAACTTACCTGCCGCTTGTTTCCGTCACGTGTCCGGGAAAGAGAATACTAGCGATTGTCTGTCTCGCGGCATGCTGCCGTCGGATTTAATAAGACACTCGTTGTGGTGGAACGGCCCCACATGGCTCCATCAGCCCATGAGCGAGTGGCCTTTAAAGTTCTCTCCTGCTCAATGTGAAACATTGCCGGAGTTTAAATCAAAGGTTTTTCTTATAGAAACTTCGAATACTGAACCGCGTATTTTAGATACTATAGCTGACCGTGTTTGCTCATGGAATAAACTGTTACGTGTATTTATGTACATTCTTAAATTTACAAACAGACTACATAGTCATAGTTCTGTTAAAAACATAAACCTAAACAACCGCAAAAGGCTCTTGGATCAACTTGTGTTATCCTACTGGAATAAATGGTGAATTGAGTACTTGCACACGCTGCAAGTTCGCCAGAAGTGGTGCACTCCCGATCGCCCTATAGAGATAGGTACTGTCGTTCTCTTGGGTCAAGATAACGTACCGCCATTGACTTGGCCATTAGGTATCATAGAGGAAGTTGTAACAATTAAAAAAAAATAATAGTTAAAGAATATGATGATTCGGGGTTTGTGGCGCCATCTGGCCGAGAACTTATGTAGTGCTGCGAATGTCGAATCAATAAGTGCCACGTAGAGACACCAGATGGCGGTTGACCATCTTATTTGAAATCTTAAATATGGAAATTGTGTTACAAAATCTATTAAAATAAACACAATAGTTCCTGCTATATTGATACTATATATTAAATGTATTTCAGAAATAAATTATGCCTAATTAAATTTATATGTTAAACTGTGAAATGGAATGTTTGACATTTGAGTGAGAACGGAACGCCGTCCATGAAAGATGGACGACGGTGAGTTTTTTTGCTTGGATACGTAGATGTGTCATAACCTCTGGGAGTTGGAAAAAAAACTAAGAAAATATCTAACTGATGTCTCGAAAGGTAGCTGGAACCAGAGTTAAGTTCAAATGCATTAAGCATTCGGATGTAGGACGCTGTGAGTATCTTTTTTGGGTTTTTTTCTGTGCTGATGCTAAGTCTTAAGCGCGTGGCATTCAGGAGTCTGATCAAATCTTTCTATTTGTTGGCAGGGTTCCTACGTTAGATTTAATTAATTACTAAGGACAAAACAATATAAAATGGTCGGATCATAAAACGGTTTCTGAACATAAGCACCCACGTGTCCAGAATTCCCCAAGATTAGATGACCACGGCGTAGATGCCGTTTGAGGACCTCTGAACTGGACCTATAATCTTCAAAAGATGGGTAAAAGTGTTTCAACATAAATTGTAAGTTAAACATACAATTTTCTGTAGACGGAGTGCTATCTAGTGTGGTGCAGTTTGAAAATAAACGTGATATATGTGAAGACCAAATCTAAGGACTCTTATTTACTGCATGCATACCTCATGTACAAAACCCGAAGATAGGTAACAGGGTCTCAGGCCAAAAGTATCTCTGACGCTAGCCGGTGGAAGAAATAATTTTCTTTACAATGTACGCCCAACGTGATGCATGAGGTTTGTTTGTAGTAATATGGTTAAGATAGATTAATAATCTTTAGTTAATTCTATCAGGTCAAGTATTTTGACACAATTGTGGTTAAAGGCACATGGTTAGTTAATTTGAAGTTGCCAATATTAAGTTCTAATACTTATTAGTTAACCTTAAATAGTGTTTAATTTAATTGTTAAAGCTATTTACTATTAAACATATTACTTTTATAGTGTTTAAATTGAGGTAAGAAGCACATGGTTTAAATGTTAAGCCGCTTATTGAACCTCAACACTTAGTGTATGTATTCTTAAATTTAATTAATACAACTTGTGGGTAACTTTGTTACACTTAATATTATATAATATTAACTTGTTTATTAACTTATATAATATTAACTTGATTATTAACTTATATAATATTAACTTGTTTATTAACTTATATAATAGTAACTTGTTAATTTAACATAAGAATAGAAACTTAAGATAGATTTCTTTTGTTCAAGATGGATAAACCAATATGGTTAGATTACCTTCTTAAGGAGGAACTTATTCATGAATTAAATTACTTTAATGTTTCTGCAGATCCAAAGGCATCCAGGGACGAGGTTCGCAAGCGGTATCGTCGTCTATGTGGTCTCTATTGGAGGGGTAGCATCAAGCAGGAGGACTATCCGGCACCTGCGGTGGCCGATGAGGTACGCTTATGTTCGGAACCGATCGCTGAGTTGTGCCGCTTACATAAAGAATCATCTGCGGATGATAGTAAAGTAGTTAAACGAGTCTTAGCTAGATCTCAGTATTACCTATTGAGAATTTCTCGGGTGATTGATACTTCACCGGAGTTATTAAAACTTAAAGATGACTTGATTAATATAATCACCTCAGTACAAGAGGATTCTGATGATGATGAAGAAATGCAATCTACGCATGACTCATCACCAGAGAGAGAAATAGTGGAAAAACCACAAGTAGTTCTTGTAAATGACAGGGCAATTAATTTGTGTACTTTGAATTTAAAATATGACGGTACTACATGTGTTAGGATTTTTACTGAACGTTTGGAAGAGTTGAGGCAGGCTAGGGGAATACCTGAAGAACGTGCATTGATTGCTTTCTCGGATCTGTTAGAGAAATCAGCATTAAGTTGGTATAGAGCAAATAGACATACCTTCACTTCTTATGGGCATTTGCTTAGTTGTTTACGGGAGGATTTTGACATCCCAGATTTAGATTATAGGCTAAAAAAGGAAATACGTTCTCGTACACAGGCTAAGCAGGAATCTATGATGGTATATTTGTCTGACATGAAGGGTATGTTTAATAGACTTGCCACCCCCCTCTCACAGGATGAACAATTAGAGATCTTAATGCATAATATTAGACCTGAATATATAATGGAATTAGCTTTACTTGATATTAAATCTATTGGTGATCTCCAGTTTTATGGTAAGAAGATTGAACTTGCTCGTGCTAGGTCAGATCAGTTTGTTGAACCTAACCTTCCACCAAAATGTAATCAGGTTTCCCGGTCTACAAAGGAAACGGATAAACAAAAATGCAATAGGTCTGGGGTACCAGTGGCTGTACTTGACACTCCATCTACTGCTGGAGCAAAAGTTAAGAAATGCTTTAGGTGTGATAGCACGGAACATTTCACGTCCAAATGTGAAACTTCAAAAGAGGTGGTTTGTTTCAGATGCGGTAAGAAAGGGTTTAAAAGTATAAATTGTCCTAAGTGTTCAAAAAACGAACAAAATTGAGCCACAATGACTTAATTGTAAATTTAACATCGTACTCACCACACAGTAGTGTGGCTCTTTTTCAGGCAAACAAAGGTGATATTAGGCCGCATTTGAGAGTTAACATTTTGGATTTGGAAGTTTATGGTTTGCTGGACACTGGAGCAGTTTGTTCAATATTGGGAAATAATTCACATAAAATATTTATGAAATTTGGTTTTAAAATGATTGAATTACCCAAAGGGCAAAATGTTAAAACTGCAGACGGTTCAAGAGTTAAATGTTTAGGCTTAATGCAATTACCTATAAATTATTTAAATCAAATTAAAATAATAAAGTTTTATGTTGTTCCCAACATAATAACTTCAATCATTTTTGGTATGGATTTTTGTAAGGTATTTTTGATAACACTAGATAGCTCATTGAGTGATAATAAAATTTTTAGTTTGCCTGACAGTTATATTAACTTAATTAATATGGATCAAGGTTTGGAAAGTTATGAGTCATTGACTTCTGAACAACACTTAATTTTACAGAAGATCATTGATAAATTTGATAAAATAAATACTGAAAAAGTAGGTTTGGGTAGGACAAAACTAGTAACTCACAAGATAGAAACTGGTGATAGCTCACCAATCAAACAAAGGTACTATCCATTATCTCCACCCAAACAATTAGCTCTGGAGAAGGAACTTGATAGGATGTTGAGTCTTGGTGTTGTCGTACCATCTAACTCACCTTGGAATTCTCCCGTGGTAATGGTAACCAAACCAAATGGTGACTTGAGGCTTTGCTTGGACTGTAGGAAGCTTAATGCTGTTTCTAAGGCTGATGCCTATCCTTTGCCGTATATACATCAGATATTGGATAGCTTGAGGGATGCTAAATATTTGACATCAATTGACCTTAGTGCTGCATATTGGCAGATAGAATATGATAGTCAGGAATCTGCTGAGAAAACTGCATTCACAGTTCCTAGAAGGGGTCTATTCCACTATGTGACAATGTCGTTTGGTCTTGTTGGTGCATCTGCCACTATGCAGCGTCTGATGGATAAGTTGTTTGGTCCTGAGTTTGACAATAAAGTGTTTGTTTTTCAAGATGACATAGTATGCATCTCGAATGAATTTAATGAACATGTTAAATTATTAGAAAAAGTTTATCAACGTTTGAAAGAAGCAAACTTAACAATTAATATGAGTAAATCTCAATTTTGTAGAAAGGAGCTTAAATATCTCGGATACATGGTTGATAAACAAGGTCTCCGTACTGATCCTTCTAAGGTGGAAGTGATACTTAATTATCCTACACCAACTTCACCTAAAGAAGTTAAAAGATTCATAGGTATGGCGGGCTGGTATCGTCGATTCATAAAGGATTTTTCTAAGATTAGTAGGCCGCTTAGTAAACTTACCTGTAAGAATCTTGCTTTTGAATGGACAGAGGAAGCTGAGGAAGCTTTCAATACATTGAAATCAAGCTTAGTTTCCGCTCCAATTCTTAAATGTCCAGACTTTAATTTACCTTTTTCAATACAAAGTGATGCTTCTGCCTATGCTATAGGGGCTGTACTGACGCAGTCATATGACAATTTTGATCATCCAGTTGCATTCTGTAGTAGACTACTTAATAAGCACGAGGTTAATTATACTACTACAGAGCGTGAGTTATTGGCTGTTTTGTTTGCTTTGGAACAATTCAGAATGTATGTGGAGGGTCAAAAGTGCAATATTATTACGGATCATGCGTCATTACAATGGTTTCATAAATTAAAAAATCCTTCAGGGAGATTGGCTCGTTGGAGTATTCGTTTAAGTCAATTTGATTTTAATATTATACATAGAAAAGGTAAAGAGTTGGTTTTGCCGGATGTACTCTCAAGAATTAAAGTAGAATCAGTAGAAATTTCAGATAATCCTCAGGATAAATGGTATTTAAAAATGGTAGAAAGTTGCGAAAAATATCCTCATAAATTTCCAAATTATACCCTTAAAGGTAATAAATTATTTAGACATTCTAAAAATAAATATAATTTAACTTCACAATTCTCTTGGAAACAAGTGATACCAAGTGAAGACGTGGGACATCTACTAAAACAATTTCACGATGATCCCACTGGCGCCCATCTCGGTATATTTAAAACTCATAAACGATTAGCATTACATTATTTTTGGAGAAACATGTACAAGGATGTTGAGAACTATATCAACAGTTGTCAAACTTGTAAGGAGTACAAACCGGTAAACTCATCTCGTCCTGGTTTAATGGGTAACCCAAAACAGGTTACCAAACCATTTCAAGCAGTTTGTTGCGACTTATTGGGACCTTTTCCTGTATCGACTAAAAGAAACACAAGTTTGTTAGTATGTTCTGACTATTTTAGCAAATACGTAATGTTGTTTCCTATACGGAACGCAACAGGTAATGCTATAGTTAAGATACTTGAGGAAAAAGTGTTTCTGGTACATGGGGTTCCTAAATTTGTCTATGTAGACAATGGTCCTCAATTTATCTCAAAACAATTTCGAGATTTAATGTGCAAATATAATGTGCCAAATATTTACTATAATCCAAGATATCATCCACAGGTTAATCAGGCTGAAAGAGCCATCAGAAATATTCTGTATGCGATTGCCTCATATGTGAGATCAAACCACAGACAATGGGACAATCACATACCAGAAATCCAGTGTGCTCTTAATACGTCAGTTAACGAGTCCACTAAATTTTCCCCTTACTTTCTTGTCCATGGGCGAGAGATGTTTGTGGATGGTAAGACACATCAAGACTCAGAAGTACCACAGCCGGTTTCTGATTTAACTGTGGTAGATCCTAGAATCCATGGAGATAACCTAAATGAGCTAAAAACAATTTTTGAGTCAGTTAGTAAAAATTTAAAACTTGTGCACGATAAAAATAAAAAACATTATGACTTGAGGAAGCGACCTTTGGAATATAAGGTTGGTCAAATAGTTTATAAGAGGACATTCACATTGTCGGATGCTAGTAAGCATTTTACGTCGAAATTGGCACCGCGTTTTGTAAGATGTGTTGTCTCGTTTAAACATTCACCTGTTGTGTATAGCTTAAAAGATATGCAAGGTAAAAGTTTAGGTAAATTTCACATAAAGGATATTTTGAAATATGAAGATTCCTGATTTGACTAACTTAAGTAGTTGCTTACCTGCACTCAAACTTTGGTAAACTAAGCTTGAGTGTTGTACATACTTGCTTGCTATATGCATAATAGTTGTTTAAATTAGTAAGTAATGGATAGTGGAAGCAATCAATGTTCATTTTCGTTAGGTTGAAAAGTCTTTGCCTTATTCTTATTTAGTAGGCGTAATGTTACTTAATTGATAATTTAAATTAAATTAGTACTTATATAGTAGTAATTTAGTTATTGTGTCTGAGGGGAATCTAAATTCATATTTGTTTAGGGTTGCCCCAGTTTCTGTCGAGGGTTTTGGTGAGATTCTGAATGCGCATGGCAATATAGTTTTGATTAGAAAAAAAAATCTTTCTAATGAAAGTTTTTTTTTTGACCGGGGAGAGGTGTATTGTAACAATTAAAAAAAAATAATAGTTAAAGAATATGATGATTCGGGGTTTGTGGCGCCATCTGGCCGAGAACTTATGTAGTGCTGCGAATGTCGAATCAATAAGTGCCACGTAGAGACACCAGATGGCGGTTGACCATCTTATTTGAAATCTTAAATATGGAAATTGTGTTACAAAATCTATTAAAATAAACACAATAGTTCCTGCTATATTGATACTATATATTAAATGTATTTCAGAAATAAATTATGCCTAATTAAATTTATATGTTAAACTGTGAAATGGAATGTTTGATATTTGAGTGAGAACGGAACGCCGTCCATGAAAGATGGACGACGGTGAGTTTTTTTGCTTGGATACGTAGATGTGTCATAACCTCTGGGAGTTGGAAAAAAAACTAAGAAAATATCTAACTGATGTCTCGAAAGGTAGCTGGAACCAGAGTTAAGTTCAAATGCATTAAGCATTCGGATGTAGGACGCTGTGAGTATCTTTTTTGGGTTTTTTTCTGTGCTGATGCTAAGTCTTAAGCGCGTGGCATTCAGGAGTCTGATCAAATCTTTCTATTTGTTGGCAGGGTTCCTACGTTAGATTTAATTAATTACTAAGGACAAAACAATATAAAATGGTCGGATCATAAAACGGTTTCTGAACATAAGCACCCACGTGTCCAGAATTGCCCAAGATTAGATGACCACGGCGTAGATGCCGTTTGAGGACCTCTGAACTGGACCTATAATCTTCAAAAGATGGGTAAAAGTGTTTCAACATAAATTGTAAGTTAAACATACAATTTTCTGTAGACGGAGTGCTATCTAGTGTGGTGCAGTTTGAAAATAAACGTGATATATGTGAAGACCAAATCTAAGGACTCTTATTTACTGCATGCATACCTCATGTACAAAACCCGAAGATAGGTAACAGGGTCTCAGGCCAAAAGTATCTCTGACGCTAGCCGGTGGAAGAAATAATTTTCTTTACAAAGTTTTTCCGGGATCGGATGGTGTAATTCGAGTCGCTTTAATAAAAACCGCGTCAGGCACGTATAAAAGTCCTGTCACTAAGTTGTATCCTTTGCCAACTCAATAGATTATTATTACTACGTTATTTAGTTTAATTTAGTTTAGGGTTCATAGTATACGTTTCAATGGTACGCCATTACATAGTTGTAATTTAGTTTATTCGACTTACCATAGTCAAATCGAACCGCAATTCATTCTCAGGATACTGATAATTATTTTTCCCGAGCATTATATCAATGCGATGGTGTTTCGAACTGCTGCTTGGATTTCCCTCAAAGCTCTTCAATAAGTAAATGCTTACATATCATCACCGCTTCTTGAACCTCACTCGCGCCGCATAGATTAGCAGCTTTTGAAAGCTCCTGGACCTTTCAAGGCGGGGAGCATGGTGTGGCGAGTTGCCGCCACTCTGCAAGTTGGATGGGGTGTGGTATCACGACGTGTGTGTCCTGCTTTAGCATGTGAGGCAGGTGTATGGCCGGCTTTACGGGAACCATAGGCAATTAGTGCGCTATACGCCGCGACGCCGAGCGCATCTCATCGCGGACTAAATTAATGTCTTATTAACATCGTCCCCGCAAATACACTAAAATCCCGAGTAATATCCCGTAAACGTTGGGAATTCTCCGGGAATAATAAATAACCCATATTTACTGCGTCCGTGTAACTAGTGAACAAGAATAACCAGGAGTGGCTGCCGCAGGAAAGTCAGGTACCGCTTGTTCTTACTAGCTTAGAGTTGGGTCACATGCGCCGTCTACTGCCAACCACTCCTAACTTGAAGTTATACAGACAAATATAGGCAATTTTGTGCCAGCATTCAATCCAAGTGTTTGGCCGTAACACTGTCCTCCACCCTGCAGAGAACCACAGCTATTTACACGCTTGGGCAACTCCAACACCCAACTATCTCGGTTTAGGTTTAAAAAAAAAAAAAAAGGCAGTAAAAGTGATTGTGACACGTAAAACTATAAAAAACAATGGAACACGCACGGCCTCCGGCGGAATTGTGTCTGGAAGGTGGGCCGGCAAGTCGGGCCGAAGCGTGGCAAAAATGGCTGAAGCAATTTAATGTGTTTCTAAAAGCGTCTGGTGTCTACAAAGAAACAACTGATGTCAAAGCAAGTTTACTGGTAAATTTGGTCGGATCGGAGGGGTACGACGTGGATACAACATTCAAATTCACCAAAGATGAAAATAAAGAATGCTTCGATACGCTCGTGCTAAAATACAACGAACATTTTGGAACCAAACAGAACACAACGATGGCTCGATTCAAGTTTTTCACAAGAAACCAGGAAGAAGGCGAATCTGTAGACGACTATGTGACGGCACTAAAGCTTCTTACTCAGCGATGCGAGTTCGAGCATTTAGACGACGGCCTGGTTCGAGATAGGATCGTGTGCGGGGTCCGAGACGGCAAGCTGCGCGATCGACTACTCAGGGCTGATGATCTCACTCTGGCAGAAGCTGTAAAAATCTGTCAAGCTAACGAGATATCCACAGAGGAGCAGATGCAGATAGAGGGCACCAAGACTCAGGTGGTAGCAGTGGACGCGATGGATGCGCGTGGCGCGGTCCGCGCGGGCATAAGCAGAGGCGCAGTACGAGGCGGCGCCAGCGCGGCGGTGGCGGCCGGGCGAGGACGCGGCGGCGGGACCGGTACGCGCCAGGCGCAGCGCGGCGCAGCGACCGGACGGGGCGGAGCGCCCGCTCAGCAGCGAGTGTCTGGAAAAGTGTTGTGTCCTGCGTGCGGTATAGGTAGTTGTGATAGCAATAACTGTGCGGCTAAAAATGCAATGTGTTTCTGGTGCAGTGAAAGAGGACATTTTAAAAACATGTGTCCGAAATTGCGTAGGCGCGTGTTACAGATCAATGCTGGTGTCGAGCCCGATGCCAACGTAATCGTCGGCGAGGACGACGACGGGTTGTACTATGTATCTTCGCTATTGGGAAAGATAGATCGTAAGGACTCAAAATGGTATGAAACTTTGATTTTTAAATGTACCGGGGCTAGTGAAAGTTTTAAGTTAGATTGAGGGTCAGATTTGAATGTTATTTCTCTAAGTACATTTCAGAGACTAGGGCTGCCAAACGAAGTTATAAGTTCAGACAACACGAGGGCGCAATCATTTTGTGGCAATTATATACCGATAGCTGGTTATTGTTATCTGAAATGTACTTATAAAAACATTGAATACACATTACGTTTCATTATTGCCGACTTTGATTGCCAAAGTGTGTTAGGTAAATATGCTTGTGAAGAGTTGGGAATGGTGAAGCGTATATTGTCACTCAACCTAGATCCCTATGCAGATTTGTTTCAAGGCTTAGGAAAATTGCCCGGTAAATATACCATTGTAATAGATCAGTGCGCCCAGCCGTCAGTCTGTCCAGTTACAAAAATACCCATAGGTGTTCGCGACAAGTTATCGCATGAATTGATGCGCATGGAGAAAATGGGAGTGATCCGTAAGGTGGCTCACCCGACACAGTGGGTAAACGGTATCGTTGTGGCGGCCAAGAAGGACGGCACCATCCGCGTGTGCCTTGATCTGCGGCCGCTGAACCGCGTCGTGCGGCGCGCGCATTACCCGCTACCGACACTCACGGAGATCGCAACCAAGCTCCAGGGGGCGAAATATTTCAGTAAGTTAGACGCTCGTTCAGGGTTCTGGATGGTAGAAATCGACGATGCCAGTGCAGACCTTTGTACTTTTGGGACGCCGTTTGGTAGATACCAATTTTTACGTTTACCATATGGAATCAACTGCGCTTCAGAGGTTTTCCATCATAAAATTCGACAGATACTCGAAGACCTGGAGGGGGTCGACTCATTTATCGATGACATAATCTGCAAAGACCAGCACGATAGGCGTCTGAAGAGGTTGCTAGATAGGGCGCGAGAAGTAGGCATAAAATTTAACGAAGATAAATGTGAGTTTCAAGTGAGACAGGTGAGCTACTTAGGTCACGTTTTCAGCGAGGAGGGCATGGCCATAGATAGAAACAAAATAAAAGCGATAGAGGAAATGCCAGCTTCGGGAGATAAGCCAGCGCTAGAGAGATTTTTAGGTATGATAAACTTTCTATCCAAATTTATCCCCAATTACTCAGAGTTAGCACTACCGCTACGCAATCTGTTGAAAAAAGATAGCGAGTGGGTATGGGACTCGGCGCAGGAGTCGGCAGCGGCGCAGATGAAGCACGCGGTGTGCGCGGCGCCTGTGTTGGCGCTGTACTCGGCGCGCGAGCCCGTGCTGCTGTCGGTAGACGCGAGCGCGCGTGCGCTGGGCGCCGTGCTGCTGCAATCCGGCCGCCCGGTCGAGTTCGCTTCCGCTACGCTCACTGATACGCAAACTAGGTATGCGCAGATAGAGAAAGAGTTGCTCGCGATTGTCTACGCTCTCGAACGGTTCCATCAGTACGTCTATGGACGTCATGACGTCACTGTCGAATCCGATCATAAGCCGTTGGAGGCGTTGTTTAAAAAACCACTGGATTCGATCCCCATGCGTCTTCTACGCATGATGTTACGCGTACAGGGCTATGATTTTACCGTCATATATAAACCGGGAAAGTACATGTACGTGGCTGACGCTTTATCGCGAGCGGCATTGCCGGAACTTACATCGGAAAAAGTATGTGAGGAAATAGAAGAACAGTCGTGTTTTTTGATAGAAAACATTCGTTTCAGTGCCAGCAAATTAGATCTTATAAAAAACGCCATGAAAGACGATATAGAATGTCAATTACTTATAAAATACATACAAGAAGGGTGGCCGCAGACTAAATATTCAGTCGACGAGCGGGTGAGAGGTCAGTGGTCGTATAGAGGTAGCTTTGGTTTCATGGATGGCATCATATTTAGGAATAACCTAGTGTATATACCGAAAAGTGCTAGGTCGGAAATGCTGAGTAGGTTACACGACGGTCACATGGGCATAGACAGGTGCAAGCATCACGCTCGCGAGGTGATGTTTTGGCCGGGTATGTCACGTGACGTGGAAGAGATGGTGCGCCGGTGTCACGCATGCGCTGTGCGCTCGCACCGTCCCGCGCAGGAGCCGCTCATCCCGCATCACATACCGCCTTTGCCGTGGGCTAAGGTGGGCTCAGACATATTTCAGTATGCAGGAAAGTATTTTTTAATACTAGTTGATTACTTTTCTAATTATATAAAAGTGAATCCGTTAACAAACATAGGTACGAAGGCGGTGGTGACCGCCATGCGAGATCAGTTCGCGAGACACGGGATTCCGCAGGAGTTGGTGACGGATAACGGACCAGCTTACGCATCAAAAGAGTTTGGTGATTTTTGTTTGAAGTGGGGCATTCAGCACACTACTAGTTCGCTAAACTATGCTCAATCAAACGGAAAAAGTGAAAGGAGTGTTCAAATAATAAAAAATATTTTGATAAAATCAATAAACTCGGGGACAGACTTCTACTTAGGTCTGTTAAACTATCGAGCTACACCACGTAATGGAATCAGTTCGCCGTCAGAACTGTTAATGGGGCGGCGACTGAATACTAGGCTACCATCACACGCGACAAAGTTGAAGCCAAGTCGAGACAATGACATTGACTACAAAGAGATGTTACGGAAACAGCTGGCCGATAAGACGTATTATGATAGGCGAGCGAAACCGCTACCAGTTCTAACGGCCGGCCAACCAGTACTCATCACTGACGTAGGCAAACGCAAATCTGCACGAATTGTAGGCCGCGCGGCTCAGCATCGCTCTTATTTTGTCACAGACAGTACGGGTAGTCGATACAGGCGGAACCGGCGCCATCTAGTAAAGCTGCCAACCGATGGCAATATAACCCCTGGCCCGTCTCGAGATCAGATGAGCGATGATGAGACTTGGAGTAGTCCCAAAAGCGGTAGCGATGACGTTGTCACTCCCATTCCCCCACACGGCACACCAATTCAGCGCATTCGCAGAGCGGCGGCTGTGCTAGCACGAGAAAAAATAGGAAACTGTTTACAAAACCAATAAAAAATCCTACTTACGGAATATATAAATTATGTACCAGATGTAATGTCAGCTTATTAGTTACTTAAACTTACCTAATATTCAACTGGATTGAGTACTACTGTGAGTTTATCAATTATCTGTGAAACTTTACTTTGTAAAATATACTATTGAAGAAAGTATACATACAAAAGTACAAAAATAGATACAATAAGATTTAAAGTAATGTAACAATTTCAGTCACAGACTTTAAAAACTATTGTTATAACAGGAAAAATAAAATTAAGTAGGAACATAGCATAAAAGTAGAAAAATGTACACATACAGGCACATATAATATATATAAAAAAAAAAGGGGAGATGTCGTGTATATTGTAAAATATGTGGGTGGGATCCAGATTATAATATAAGTGAGGTTGTGGGTATTTAATAAAAAATCAGTCTTGGTCAACCCGTCTTTCATTTACAACATAACTAACATAAACCTTTACCATTATGGCTTTAACTTATCGGACGCTTGTCGTGTCAGAGAAGACAAAAGACAGAACTGTACCAGTTCGAATAAACGTTAAACGTTGACCTCGCTCCAGTGGCAAAACTTTTCAAAAATCATTAAGTGCTACTCTCTATATTAACTACCAATCCATAATGACTGACCTGTGGGCCCTCAATCACCAGCCGAACCGATGGTGTCAACCAGACACCCTGCAAAGACTATGCTTTTTTAGCAAAGCCGGTATAAGCATCAACTGGGTGCCGACATTAAATACTTTGATTTATTTATTTATTTATTTGTATAAGAATTGCTTGCTGCACTTACAGTAAACACCAAAGCGCGCAGCAAGCCAACAATATAAATTTAACTAAAAAACTTCATGCAAACATTTAACATAAATTTACTGCTATACATAAATATGTCAACATCTGGCTCCTGAGCAATTAAGGCGTTCAGCAGATAGATCGCTTGGGTTGTGGAAGCATATCGCGCAGTATCGGTACTCACTAATGGAGCCGCGAACAGGCAGCGAGAGGCACAGGCACGCAACTGCTTCAGCCGGTCAGGAGCAAACAATGAACAGCGAGCTAGAGTAGTCGCGTCATCGATCTTATTATTGAGCAATAAGTAGTAGTGCATCAAAAGCGCACACTTGCGTCTTAATTCTAACGTGTTGATGCCTACCATTCCCGCAACAAACAGAGACGGATACAGATAGGGATAATACCCATATATTTTTTATATAGGTAGCGAGCAAATTTTCGTTGGACCCGTTCTATCATGAGCTTATATATTTGCTCATGTGGTTCCCACACCAGCGCATTGTATTCGAGTTTGCTACGTACAAACGAATAATACAGAGTGAGTATGACATTCCTGTCTTTAAACCTACTTGCCTGTCTCATAACAAAACCAAGTGATTGGAAGGCCTTACAACAGATATTATTAATGTGCTGATTAAAGGTCATGTATTCACGTCTAAGGTCAGTCCAAGATCTTTTATTTCGTTAACGCGCTTCAGAGTGACACCTGATACGTGGTAGTTATGCTGAATAGGCGCACGCGAACGAGTAAAAGAAATAGTCTTGCACTTAGAAGTATTAAATTCTAAGTGATTGACTTCACTCCATTATACCACCATATCGATGTCCCTCTGCAGCACCTCACAGTCATGCTCACTATTAATACCCAAGAATAACTGTACCCAAGAATGACCTGAAGGTCATCCGCAAACATTAGACATCGTGCCGTTCTGATGACCTTCGGCAGGTCATTAGCCATTACAATAAACTGCGTAGGCCCCAGGGTGCTACCCTGGCTGATACCAGAACAAGTTACATAAGTGACAGATTTATGCCCAGAGATTTGAACATACTGAAAACGGTTAGTGAAATAGCTCAAAAAGAGTTGAAGCAACTTCGGGGTAAATCCTATTGCGGATAATTTTTTAAGTAGTACGTCATTTCGGACACGATCGAACGCCTTTTTAAAGTCAAAGTAAGCCACGTCAACTTGCTTATTTTTATCCATTTCGGTGACAGCAAAGTCTACAAAATTAACGTGGTTTGTCACAGTGGATTTACCAGCTCTAAAACATGCTGACACTCGGCTAGCTGGGTCTTGATCTGCCTGGTGATGTACCTATTCAGTATTGACTCAAAGACCTTGTCGAAGGCTGACAGGACCGCAATAAACCTGTAGTTGGCCACTTTTGACCTGGTGCCACCCTTGGGTACAGGGGTAGCCCGTGAAATTTTCCACTCTGCAGGATAAGTAGCTGCAGTAAGGCTAAGTTATAGACAAATAGAAGTGGCTCTCTAAATATTTCCAAGCAGTCTTTAAGAATAAAGGGTGGAATTCCATCAGGTCCTGGAGATGAATGGGCTTTTAGGCGGCGGATTGCTACTGATATGTCTGCTGAATCAATTACATCTATGGTAATCCGCGAAGAACACAGTGGGTCTGTTGCCTCCAGCTCAGCATTGGCTGCAGATAGAACAGGGTCACACGGCAGAAACACTGAACTGAAGTATTCAGCAAAAGGATTTGCTGTGTCTACCCCATCCACGATCCGTACATCATATTCAAACTCAGTGCACGTTTGTCTAGGAGCCTGCTGACCTTTCACAAAATTCCAAAAACTTTTAGGATCCCTCTTTATATCTGCCTCTGTTCGTCGGATATATTCGTTGTAAGTCTGATCGATTAGCTCTTTAGCTCGCTGCCTGTAAAATTTGTATAATTCCTGATTGAACTCTAATTTAAACTGCTCGAATTTTTTTAAATGAAAATATTTATCTTTTAAAATTTTAATTATGACGGGTGTAAACCACGTTGGATACTGGTACTTCGAATTTTTCTTTTTTCGTTTTTTTTTTTGGTACATAATTATCAAAAATTTTATGTAACTTGCTGTAAAGTAATGTCACAGCTTCGTCAACCGCTGTTAGTGAAAACATGTCGTCTCATTTTTAACCGACTTTCGAAAAAGGAGGAGGTTCTATGTTCGACGGTATGTATGTTTTTTTTTTTTCATGTATGTCCGCGCATTTCTCCGTCAGTTGTGAACCGATTTTCAAAATTCTTTTTTTATCCGAAAGAATATACTCCCGAGGTGGTCCCATATAAATTTTATCGAAATTGCTTCAGTGCTTTTTGAGAAACTGAACAAAAACGAAAAATACGCATATCTTGATGACGTTTTTGTGTTCTCCAAATGTTTAAATTCCACGTTCCATGTTATTGGGGTTTTTAGTTCTGGGGTACACTATATACTATATTTATTTTAAATGAAAACTTTTTTACAAAAAAAACAACCGACTTCCAAAAAAAAATACACAAAAAATTTAAAAATAAATTTAATTTCGGAAGTCGGTATCAAATATCGAAGAAATAAAATACAAACACCGACTAAATTTATTTTTAAATTTTTAGTGTATTTTTTTTGGAAGTCGGTTGTTTTTTTTGTAAAAAAGTTTTTATATTGAATACAACTCACCATATAAAGATTGGAAATCAACTTTACGGAAGTTCCATTCTGTCGGATTAGTATAGCCATCTCAAACCGGATAGCGAGGCGCGCACGCCATACGACTCCGCGGCTGCACCGCACACTTACTTCGCACACTCACTGATAGTGGCGGGTGATAGGCATCAGCCGGGACCACTGGCTCCGCGTCATCACTTACATCAATCGTCTCAACGTCAAAACTGCTCGGCACCAAATCTAAAATCTCACCGAATTTATTGCAAACGGGTGTTGCTTTAATTTACAAAATGATAACAAATAATTATAATGCTTAATAACATTTTCGCTACAAGAGTTTAAATTAAAATCTCCTAATATTAACACGTCAAATTTATCGAATTTTGCTACTACATTCTCTTATACAAAAAAAGTATCAATGTACTTGCTATCACTCGAACGAGGAGGTATGTACACATGATCTATTCAAGCTAGAAACAATGCCATGCCTGGACCGCGCTCATATCCTAAGCTAATCTAAAAAAAAACGTAAAACATTAACAATAACGCACAGTATGTTCTGTCTTCAATCTTCGACGTTCGCGCTCGCGTCTGTCATTGAATTGTACATGAAACACAAAAAACAATGATTAATATCACACAAAATACAATGTAATTGAGAACCTCCTACTTTTGAAGTCGGTTAAAATTTAAACATTTTTTACATTGTCAACCGTACTAATGTTGACGTACCAGATGTCTGACAATTATTTGTCATGTCAAATGACATCTGACACCACTGTCTATTCCCTATTTCTTTTATAAAGAACAAAATAATTTTCAAAAAAACAATTTATAAATTTCTTCTTATATTTCCAAAATTTATATTTATTTACAGAAGACTGCTTTATTAAATTATTTACATGCATTTCCAGACTTCTTTCGCATATTTTTATTTTTATCGAATAATTTGGGTCATCGGATTTACTAAATCCATATTCCATACCTTATATCTAAGGCCGAAAACTTGTTTGTCAATCTATTCTGACAATACACGTCAGCTAGAATAAATAAAAAAGACACGAAAATAAATTTATTTTTATCAAAGAAATGGAAACCATCCCTCTTAGCAAAATACCCTAATTTGGGCGAAGCTAAACTGATATATGAAATGGTTGCTGCATCACTAACTCCGTCGCTTACGCAATAATAAATATATTTGTAATAATATAAGCACGTGTTTTAATTAGTTAGATTAGGGTATGATGAGGCTGGCGTACCTTTGTAAGGTAAAAGCCTCTAAATAAATAAAGATTTAAAAAAAAAAAAAAAAAAGCAAAATACGGGAGGGTACAGATCTCCTCCTCCAGAATATTCCGGGAAAATAGCCGTTCCGCTTGCTGTGGAATGTTGTGACGTTGTGAAGTGGCCTGTTGGTCTAGTGGTTAGTGACCCTGACTGCTATGCCGGAGGTCGTTGGTTCGATTCCGACAGGACAAATGTTTGTGTAATGAGCACGATCATTTGTTCTGTGTCTGGGTGTAATTTATCTATAATATTTATGTATTTAGAAATATATAAGTATGTTTATCAGTTGTCTAGTCCCCTTAACACAAGCTCTGCTTAGCTTGGAACTAGATGGCGTTGTGTGATAGTTGTGGAATATTATTATATTATTATTATTTATGATGCGATTTTCACTCCGATAGATATCAGCTGGACTATCACCTATTGGAACAATAATAGAAGGATTTTGCATCACTTGTACTGGTACGCACCGCTGTTCCGACTCCACCTTCATCTCGAAGCTCTCCTGCTCGCAAATATCAGCAGGAACACACTCAACTTGAACAAAATTATCGTCACAGAAACCATGTGTCTCCGACGGAACATCCATTATGATGACATCAGCCGAAACAACATCTAAATGAATAAAATTTTCATTCGACTTGTGCTCGCCATGTGTTTCTTTTAATAAAGTGGTTTCTTGGTTTTCTGAAATATTATTAACAGGACTAACTGGAAAGAACTGACCCGATTCTGTATTTTCATCCACGTAATCCTCGTTCGCCTCATCGTCAACCTGTCTGCTATCGTCACAGCTTCGGTCATCATCGCCTAGGCCGCACTCTTCACGTTCTTGCACATCATTGACTGGGCTGGCCTCAGCGCAGCTCTGGTCATCATATTCATCCTCATTTGTGGCGATTATTGAGCTAGAAAATAACTGTGCCTCATTATCTTTGCTCCCATTATCATCTGTTCACCCACCTCGGACACAACGTCCGGCCTCTCAAGAATTTAAAAACAATGATTAATCCTCTGCTTGCAAGAAACACACTTGCATGGGAATTCTTATCTAAGTTCTGCACAGAGCGTTTTAAATTCCATATCATACTGGAACGTATATCTAAAAAAAATCTAAAGAAGATTATGTCAAGTGTGTTATGCCAAATAAATTTCGGAGCAACAAGATTCTGCCAAATAGAGGGAACCCACAAACGACATATAACAATATGCAAAGCTAAAAACGTAAAAAAGCAAAAAGAAGAAAGCTAAGGTGAATCACCTTAATTGTGTGGTCAATCCACTAGTTGCCTCCTTCACTATTTTCACTGAGGCCATTGCAACAACCAAACATCAAATGTAAAACTTAATGTTCACACTAAGCAACAACAAAAAAAACAAATGAACTGGTTAACTGATAGTCAACAAACTCCAATAAATAGCAAATGTTGGTTCCAATTAAATGAACAGCAATAAACTTAATTAAATTTTGAAAATGTATTTCTTCAAACTTAGAAATAACTTGCTATTGGCCAAACACAGGCACAACAAGCCCAAATATTAACTTCAAACAAACAAATTATAACACTGCTGGTTATCTCAATTTATACTACTAATTTTTAATATGTCTTAAGACATCCAATAGCCAATTAATCTTATTAGAATATGGTTAAGCCCGGACTGGTAACAAATCAGTTTACTTTTCAGTACAATTTCAACTCAAATTATATATAATTCATACTTAAAATTAATATAATTAATTCTATGATTTCCACCAAATATTACGTAAAACCTAATTACTCATTTAGGCGGCTCAAAGGACCAAAATAATTATGGTGTGGCGTGTCAATAGCCAACACCTGATTTCGAGTCGTTTTTAAGAACGACTATATATGGCGGTACAATAAATATGAAAATTAAATCTCTATTGATGAAATCCCTGAGACACCATTATTAAAGCAACGATTTACAGCAAAACCTTATGCCTTCTTGAGACAATAACTCAGACCCAGAGAGATTTGAAGAGTGGCTCCTTGTGGCATTTGGTATCGTCACCAGCCGGCGAGACAATCTTGAATAATCCGCCGTTTTAATGATTGAAGCTACACAAATTAACACTGCACTAAAATTTGACAATGTATCACAGACGCAGATCCATTTATTTCACGAGAATGTTCAGTTATTCATCAGAAAAATAATTTTCAAAAGCGGGAACGCGATCGCTGTATCGCTTGCGGTGATTTATGCGGGACGGGAATTCATCAATATACACTCAATTTTGTCACCTTTTTTACAAGGATAAGCTAAATGTATAATCAATTGTACTAACAAATATTATTTTATTTAATTTGTTATTTTAATCGTATTGAATATTTAAAAAAAACTTTTTTACAAATAAAACCAACCGGCTTCCAAAAAAAAACACTAAAAATTTAAAAATATATAAATATTTTCATAAGTCGGTATTAGTTTGTGTTATAATTCTTTGTTGTTTGACACCGAATTCAGAAATTAAAGTTATTTTTAAATTAGTGTATTTTATTTTTTGGAAGTTGGTTGTTTTTTTTTTTTGTAAAAAAAATTTTGTTTTTTCCATTTTTAGTTGTTATACCTCAGATCAAACAGTTTTGTGACACAGCCTGGGAGAGTCGTCCAGTGAGTCGAGCAGTGGACTGCGATAGGCTGAGTTGATTGATTGATAGATTGATACGCCAGATCTCAAAACCCCAATAACATGGAACGTGGAATTTAAACATACTCATAGTTGGAGGAAACCAAAACGTCGTCTATGTATACACATTTTTCGTTTTTGTTCAGTTTCTCAAAAAGCGCTGAAGAATAATGAATATACTCCTGAAGGTATCTTCAGGAGTATATTCTTTCGGATAAAAAAAGAATTTTGGATATCGGCCCAAAACTGATAGAGAAATCGGTGGACATACATAAAAAAAACATACATTCAGCCGAACACAGAACCTCCTCATTTTTCGAAGTCGAGTAAAAAAAAATGCAATTGACGCTTCACCACTTCTCATGGTGACATGGAGAGAGCGACTGTCGCAGCCCAGCGCTGGGCACGCCACCATCGCGGCGGTAGTGCCCCTCTTTGAGGAGTGGCTGGAGAGGCGTCACGGCGCCCTCACCTTTCGCCTGACGCAGGTGCTCACCGGACATGGCTGTTTCGGTAGGTACCTGTGTCGGATTAAGGCGGAGGTGACCCTCGGGTGTTTCCACTGCGAGGATCGCCCAGAGGACACGATGGAGCATACGGTGGAGGTTTGCCCCGCTTGGGCAGAGCACCGCCGTGTCCTCGTGGATGCGATAGGCAGCAGCGACCTCTCGCGCCGTGCCCTGGTTCAGGCCATGGTGCGGAGCGAGAGGGAATGGGAGGCCGTCTCCTCCTTCTGCGAAGCAGTAATGCTCGCGAAGAGGGAGGCGGCATACGTTAGGGAGACTCGACAACAGCCGATTCGCCCTAGCGCCCCCAGCCGCAGACGCCGCAGGAGACGCCAGGGGGTTCGGACGCCGCGAGACGATCTCCGGCCACCGTAGTCCCGGGCCTGCGGACGGCGAGTAGTGGGTAACTCGCCGTTCGATCAGCACCAGGCCCGAGAGTCGACGGCGCGTAGTGTTCCACGCGCGCCTCAAAGAGTTGTCAGCAAAAGGACGGGGCCTGCCACGGCCGATGCCTGCCCGGGGTGTAGGATAAATTCGAAAGAGTTACCTCGCCCCTGGGCACTCAAGGCAGGGAGGAACACGGGTGGGTTTTAGTCAGAAAGAGTCTGACACGCCCTGCCGCTCCACCCTAGAGCGGAAGAAGTCATAGGATGATTTCCCACCCCACAAAAAAAAAAAAATGCTTCACCACTTACAATAAATCTGAAACCCAGCTTATGACCAACGTACAAGCGTAGTGTTGAGATGAGGGCAGGAAACAGAATGTACTCGTACATATAGTTTCTTTCGAAAACAGGCAGGAAAGGGAAACCAACCGCCGAATTGAAAACTTCTGGAAAAGGTATTGGTTCATGAAAGACGCTAATGAACGGCTACTGATCTTCCTGAAACATAACGCGTTGTGTTCTAAAACAGGCTTTGTATACGTAGGCAAGAAGATTGCCTCGCTCAAATAAAATTAGGCGGACCCCGTCAGCCCTACATAATGGGAGCTTTTTACAAAAAAAATACAACCGAATTCCAAAAAACAACGTTAAAAAAAGAAAAACTACTTAAATTTCAGAAGCCTGTGTCAAATAACGAAGATACAAAACTAGAAACACCCAATTTCAAAATTTAAGTTATTTTCCTTTTTTTTTGGAAGTCAGTAGTATTTTTTTGTGTTGCGTTTGTCGGTCGTAGTACAGTCGCGCATACTGCAATATTTTGGACACGTCTCTAGGGGGGATAGCAAATCCATAGAGCGGCTACAGGGAAAAGTAGAGGGAACCAGATCGCGTGCCAGGTCACCTATGCGCTGGACTGACCAAGTGAAATCTGCTATAGGAGACCACGTATCTGACTGCGCCAAACAGTCCGCCAACAGGGAGAGATGGCGAGAGATCGTGCGGAGAGCTGTGTCCGCCTCTACCACCAACGTGGACGCCTCTACGTGACCACGACCGCTCTGCTAAGAGCGACACGACAGAGAAGAAGAAGAGTATTTTTTTGTAAAAAAAAAAAAAAATTTTCACTTTCTTGTTGTTGTACCGTAGAAAAGAGACTTTGACCTCTGAGTTTGTTTCGGTGTTTCTTCTCAGGGTAGTCAGCTAGGAAACACCGGCCTCATCTAGCTAAAACTAATTTGCAGCAATTTCAGAAGGTTTATTATCATTTATTGAAGAGTTCCATTGTCTATCTCTGAACTAAACTTTTTCAAAAATATGAATTTTGTAAATCGATTGACGATTGGCGTAAAAACAGGAGTGCTCTAAACCTTTGAACTTTTCCATACATTTTGACGAGTTATGCGAACATAAATGTAGGCAACAGCTGATTTTTTTTAGCGATTTCAAAGTTGGTTCCATAGTAAAAGTTATTCAGTTCGATGGTCTAAAGTACTCCTTCAAGTGTTAATTTTTTAACACCTTAAATATAGTCGAACTCCTCCTGGTTAAAAGCAGTTGGTTTGTGCTACCAATTCCAGGTACGAGATGCACTGCAGAAGAGTTCCACTGGACTTCGGGGAGGCCCAATACTTAAAATAAAAAAAAAAGATTGGTATATAGGATTTTTTATACCAATCCTTTTTTTTGTGGTAGGACATTTGCACCGAAATATTTTAATATTGTAACTCATAAATATCTACTCAAAAACAAAACTTACAAAGTGTAAGCTAGGAAATAACACAAAAATTGTTTTTGATTTTGTGTAATTTCTTTACAGGTTGATTGTGACGAACGTGAAGATGCTATTCTGGCGGTCAAAGAAGAGATTAACTTCAAAGAAGATTTAGAACATCCTAAAATGTATTCAAATATTTTCCTGTCTTAAGAGCCTACACCACCTCAGCTCAAATTCTAATTTCGCCCCCACTTCCCCGCGTGCCACTGCACTCTTTATCTCGCTCGCACACTTTTGCTCGCAAAGACGCGACACGCGCGGCCTTGAGGTCGAAGCGATTTCGTTAGAGTAAACTACACTATTATCGGACGAGTACTAAGAAATAAAATTATCAATCTAATTTAATTTTAACTTGTAATTTTATGAATATAAAATTATATATTATATCGCAAATACAATTTCAATGTATCTATAAACGATCAGTTTCCAGTATAAGCTGACCTCTCAGTGTGCGGAAAGCCTATAAAATGCGAGATCAGCTTATACTGGACGGTATAGGTGATGTCTAGCCGTGCACACTATTTTATTTTACCTACCTACTTCTATAAAATACTAGTCAAATGCGAGCCAACTTTGCGCTGTGGGTTCCGCCAATTAGTTTTGTAGTAAGTTTGCGTTTTATAGTTTTAGTGTATGTATGTTATGTGACAGCCGTTTGCGCATGTAGGTAATTATGTAGGTTGTAGGTATATGCAAGTACCTAGGTATACATACATTCGATACCTTTGGGTAGAAAGGTCGTATAAACCAAAACCCGACTTTTCAGGAGAGCAGAAAAACTATTTTTTTTTTACATAAAAATTCATAACTTTTTTGTTTTTGAAGTTATAAAAAAATGATCTATAAGAAAGGTTCTTACAATTTGCAAATGAAAAAGGTTAAATCATCAAAACCTATCTATCTTCTTTAGTTTTAAAGTTAGCTTGGATTTACGTCTAAGAAAAAATCAATTCTTGGTTAATACACCCCATGAAAATGTACTTTAAAAAACCTGTATAGGTCGTATATCCATTTTTGGTAAGATTATGGTCACATTTACTATCGTAAAAACCCATATATGTTGGTTTTTTTGTATTAAAAACCATATAAAATCATAGATCAACTGAATTCTGACTAATAAACAATCCTGTTACTCTCAGAATTAGTAGGAACTCAATTATTATTATTCTAATACCCAATAATGGTCGATTCAAATTAAATAAAACTACCTGAAATACGAAATCAACATTAATTAAGAATTGTAATACCTTCTAATCAACATTTACTATTATTTCAAGAATGGTACAACATACATAACAGGTTTAACATTTTTAAATTGAAAAAATAATTATAACAACTTAAACTGAAAAGTGAAATAAAGAAATCTACTTAGTCATAAAAGAACAAAAATTATTCAAACTTCTTCTAAATTAAAGTTGATTAGTTTAGAAGAAGTTTGAATAATTTTGGTTGTTTTGTGTCTACCTTGCGCGTGGCATTTTAATAATTTATAAAATTATGACTTGATCTTTTTTTTTTAATTTTTGTACATATTTAAATGTACTTAATTCAATAAATTATTGAATTAAGCATTTATACTAAGGCTTACTTAATAAGTAATTTATTGAATTGCAGCTAAATAAAAAAACTATCAAGCTAACTAAACTAACTTATGTACTAAAAAGTAACTTATTTATGATATAAATTTGTATTCATAATTAGTTTAAAATTATTTATGAATTGTTACTATAAATTATTTTAATTATTATTATAAATTATTTTAAAACGAATTATGACAAAAGAATACAATCATCTAACATAGTCTTGTTTATTTACTAAGTAATTTTTTGCTAACGAACGAAATATGAAATTACGTAAATACGAAAAGTTATTATTCTTTTATAATAATAATTGTAATATTCAATTAGCTCTTCCTCGTTTTCTTCGTCGGTTAGCGTAAGAGAGTCAGCCACATTTCCATGGGGTAAGTTAAAATAATCAAGGTGGTACCTTTTGGTATAATGCCATTATCACATAGACGTTTAAAATCTCTATATTTTACATCCGATATTTGCAATTTGTTTTTATAAAGTGCAGTTGGGGACTTATCATCACCTTTTCATGTGTATCATTGCAGGCTTACACCTTGTTCGGGTAATATCGCACGGCTTTTCGATCTTCCTTTACCTCTACCTTTACCTTTTTCTTTGTAGCCAGATTTTTTAAATTTTAATACATTTCATTTGGATTCTTTTTCTTCAACTTCTTTTTCTTTTTAATAATTATATTTGGAATTATGTTATTTTTTTTATTTGTGTCAGCTTTTACAGGACTAATCGGTATAGCCTCGTTGTCATAATAAGGATGGAATAGTGAAGACGTATCCATAGACGTGCTAAAAGTATTGTCACTATTACTGGTGGTTGAATCCATAATTATTGTTTGTGGTTTCTTGGCACGTTTTGCAGGTCGTTTAGAGTCACTTTCTTCTGTAACGTCACTATTCGATAAAATACTCTGTTGTGAATGTTGTGATAATTATATTGTGTGGCAAATTAACTGCGGTCTCTACTTGTTGGATTGAACTGAAAACAAGAAATAAAGTCACAGACAATAGGTATAGGAAAAAAGCTTAGATAAAAGTTACGGTTACTTTAGGTTTAAATCATTTTGCAATAAAATTTTTCGTGTCGAGTCCTTAAAAAATGTTTATTGTATTATTATAAATTAAGCTAAAGTAAAATTATAACACTAGCCCTGGCTACATTTTAAAATTCTTTTCGTAATCATCACCGCAAAACTAGAATTGAAAATTGAATTGAACCTTATTTTTATAACAATACGCGTTGTTTTACTATGTGCTCGGGCCACGATTTTATTTTACGATTAAAGGGTTACTAAGCCATCCCTTAAAAAAACGTGAGTTGTAAATGCAGGTCTAATATTAGTAGCATGTCGTTTGAGGGAATAAAAGAAAATATTTTAAGCGAAAAAGGTCGTAAAAACCATTTCCTGCAAGATGAGGAAGATTGTTTAAAATTGTTGTTACTTCGTACTTGCTACTCTATTATAAAGTATCATAACTTGAAGGGAGTATAAACCATTTCCTATAAAATTTTTGATTTGTTAATGCGGATCCAGCAAACGTTACATGTGAAATTGAAGGAATGAAAGAAAATATTGTATTAAACGCAAGGAAGTGTAAACAAACTGCAAACGATCAAGGCCTTTTTAAATCAATACTAGGTCGTATATCTTAGTCAATTATAAATAATACCTAGGTATTAATAACAAAGGTAAATTATCAATTAGGTACTGTAAGTTTACATTTTAAATCTATACTAAGTCATAATTCATTATTTACCTATTGATAACACGAATTCATCTACAATAATTGTTACCAAATAAGCTAACAGTGTTAAATTAAGTAAGTAGGTACTCACGTTTTCACAGGTTCCTTTTTAAGTGACTCCCTCCATTTTACAGAATTATTTAGTCATTAATTATTATTCATTTGTTGTAATAATAACAATAGGACTTGTAAACGAAACTTAAACAAATGCGCCGGTATCTGTATATCCCGTTCGCTCTTCTGCTTGTCGCTGCGCGCCAAATGCGAGCCTTGTGTGTTGGTCGTAAAGTGCTTCTTGCAATGAACATGGTTTATACACCAACGTCGCGAACTGCCTTTGGATTTACGACGTCGAATTTAAACTATGTTTAGGTAATGCATTTAAGACATTAGGGCGTATAAACCATTTACAATTAATGACTATTTTTACGCCCTAAGTTAATATAAATTATGGTCATTACATCATAACAAAACTACAAAAAAAAAACATTCGGCTTTTACATTGAAAATTTACCTTTTTTAAGAGGCTATGACCGAAAATTTCTGGGTCGTATTAACCATTTTTGTGCGAATTTCTTCATTTCGTATATACAGATCGATAGAGAAAAAAATTCTGAGAAAAATGGTATATATAACTCAATTTGGCCAAAATGGTTTATACGACCTTTCTACCCAAAGGTATCGATATGGTATACATAGGTTAGAAAAATCGATTCTAAACCACTACATAAATTGTAGAATTTATGCAGTGGTTTAGAGTCGGTTTAGTAGCAGTAGAGCTACAAAAAACTAGTCAAGTGCGAGTCACCATTGCACTGAGGGTTCTGTAGGTACATTGGCTTGGTAGTAAGTTTACGCTGTGCCATTTTAAAATCTTATAATAGGTAGCTTTCTCCTTGTATTACCACTTTCTTAGTTATTATGCATCTATATAAGAATGAATCGCCGAAATGTAGGTATGCGTATATCTTTCGAAGGACTTCACCAAATTGCATAATTCTTTTTTTGTTGTGTTCGTGATTCTCAGGACAAGGTTTGTATAAATATAAGATAGGTAGGTATAGGTAGGATAAGTAGGTAAGTATGCAGGTAGGTATGTAGGTAGGTATGATAAATACCATAAGTTTTTTTCAAAGTAATTAAAAATAGTCAAAATTAAATAACATTTATTTTTAATCGCTTAAATTTCTAATTTACATAGTTAGAACATGTCTGGAATTGCATAGCTCAGGTAACATGCATGTTTTATAAAAATGTTCTAATTTTAGTTCCATTTCAGAAATATTGGTCATCTTTCTATAATTTCGACTTTGATGTTTTTGTCGCATCCAGACCTTATTCCGAAAATACATTTTTTTTTGTACCGATAATATGTAATTGTCCTTGTCTTGTGTTTTTTATTTACGACAAGTCCGTTTTGAGTTTTTCTCCAAAAATTTACTTCTATCTTATCTATATCTTAGCTTCGTCAAAAGATGTTTAGAATGCTGCAATGGGACGCTTGATTTCAATGATTGTGTATATTCAGTGAACAGCTCATGTTCTCAGATGATCTGCAAGAAAACACAACATTCATTATAAAACACTTTTTTTGGGGTATGTTATGTCATCATTCAATGACTGGCGTGATGGGCGTTGGTGGCTGCGCCAAAGTTTTAAACTTTTGCAGCTACCATCGTTGTACATTGTTTTTTTATCTGCCTGTATTTGTTGTTCTGTTCCTAATAAACGATTATAATAAAAAAAAATATAAAAAATTACCTCCCGCTCTGGGCGGAGCGGGAGGTAATTTTTCTCTCAATTTTTCATCTCAGACTTTTACTAACTAAAACCCACCCCTGTTCCTTCAGTTGCCTGTGCCAAGAGCCGCGGTAACTCTCTTTCAAATATACTCGCGACCCCGGCAGCATAATTTTGTCAACATGAATAAATAATACGGAACCCTAAAAAGTCCAACATTATGAAAATTTTATTATGAATTCGCCAATTTCGTGATAGTACCGTTACGCGTTAGTACCAAGCGGTAGTGCCATGGGGGAACAGCAAATTTCGTGATTATCACACACGTATGATAGATAGGTACTTACAATTATATATTTTGTAACACATGAAGATTTGTTTCGTCCGAATTTATTTCTACAGTTTTCGGAGGTCATACCTCCGTCCGTCTGGTCCTGTAACAATCACACGGGACAAATAAATACCTACCTAGACCTCACATATTTTTATTTATGATTTGGCTATGGAACCCTAAAAATATACAAAAGAAGACTAAATCGTCCATAGAAGCAGACTTGCCCTATGAATAACAAATAACAATTACCCACCCTACATTTTTTATTGAAATACAAATTTGGTGAATTGGTATTTGATGGTGGAGGGATAATTTTCCAGTACAAGCTGACCTCTCATTGTACGGAATTCCTATACAATGTGAGATCAGCTTATACTGGAAATTTATAGCTTGATAAATTTTTTTTTGATTTTTGTTTGTCTTTTAAAAAAATGTTGCCCCACACTAGGAATATTCCTGTATCGTGGGTGCGTTCACAAGCATGTAAATTCACATACACAAGACACCCAGACCCGGAACAACTATCTGCAGGTCATACAAATATTTGTTCCGTGCGGGGATCGAACCCGTGACACGCAGCGTAGCAGCCGAACGCTCAACCACTGCGCCAACCGTGCCGTCAAAATTATATAGCCATATGTAGTAATAATAATAACAGATCAGTGTTTTATGGCCTACAGATAGTTGTGTAGGATCTGCGCGTTTGTGAATGTGAAGATTTGTGTTTGTAATCGCACCGTCTCCGATTCAGTTGAAATCCTGGAGTCGGCAACATTATAAAAATAAACAATTAGGTACTACATAGATACCTATTTGTTGTATATTGTCAAAACAATAACAAACCTATTTAGGGAACTTTTTAACTTTTTACAAAATTGGACACCCATTTTTCACATTTTTTATCAAAAAAAAAAGTGTACACCTGGATTTCGCCTGAATCGTGAAAGGTGCGTTTACAAACACAAATCTTCACATGCAGAAACACCTGCAACTCCTAACGCAGCAGCCAATCACCTGCCACTGCACCAAACGTGACATGTTTGTAATCACTAATACTGTAAGTAGATAGGTAGCTATATACTTACTTCATTACGTTTATCATGTTTTCCAGTTTCTTTGCGCCAACCCTTTCGTTTCTTATTTTTATTACGGTTATTTCCCATTGCACCAACACTATAAGTATAAGTACTACAAGATTTGTATTTTACGTAGTCTTGTTGCGTAATGTGTGCTCTGAGCGCAAGCGACACAGCCCTCCCGTTCGAAAGCCGAAGCGAGACTGAACGGGGGCGTCGGGCGCCAGGGAACAAGCTTCAAGACGGCATAGTTTAGGTGATAGTTTAGGTATTTTATTTTTACTGTGAAAATAATGGTAATTAAAAAATAAAAAAACTTGTAGGACCTGCTTTATAGTAAGTTCAGTTAGTATGCAAAGTTTCATGATCTAATTTTAAGCATTTTTTGAATGCTAGCGGTTTATTGTTTTCGGTTTAGAGGTAACTTTGGATTTTTTTTCTATCGAGAAAATTTTATGGAATCGTGTTTTTGAGGTTTTACTTAACATTGATCCTCAACCTTGCCATATATTTATTTCAAAATTAATGCTGCAGTATTATCGACATAACGGAGGATCATGCTAAGCCATTTGAGGTAACATAGACTCTTAAAAAACACAAAAAAAAATACAACAGTAGGGGAAGTCGATAAAAAGTTATTCGGTCCTTCTGTTATCAACGATCACGATGTATTATATAAAAAAATACCGAACGTGGATTTTGTTTATTTATTTCGAATTCACTGAGTGGGGTAAATTGAAGTTTGAAATGACGGCGGAGCCGAAAAAATTTCGAAAGTCAACATCAAGTAGCTCAACGACAGAATCAACGGCAACCCCTCAAACCACAACTACAAAACCAACCAGCCAGAAGGGCAAAAACAAAGGTAAGGCAAAGCCGAAATCTCGTTGGGGATTAGACAACTGGGCGGATAATATGGTAAGAGAGGGTGAAGTGAGTGTAGTACCCGACGGTGACGTGGAGGAGGTGCACGAGACGCAGAGTGTGGTGCTCGGGGAGGGGGCGCCGGGGACGAAGTTAATGGTGGGCAGCCTGCTAGCTGCTGCTCTGAAGAGAGCGCTCTAGATTCATTAGCCATCATCCCAATCTGCCTAGCCTTTTTAGCGTTCCGTAGTCCTAACAAGGATTTCTACAGTTTCGCCATGTCCGTCTGTCCGTCCGCGGCTTAGCTTACAGACTGTTAGTACTATTTAGTAAACTTTATTTTGTATGGGTATATACTCGTATGTACCTACATTAATCATGCTGACAAAGTGGTAAAATATAATTTTGAAAAATATTTTTTTAGGGTATCTCCTCTGTATCGATCATTGCAATAAGCTAATTGGGTCGTTTGTTAAAGGTAGATGTAATCGTCTGAGTCTCCGATCTTGATAGGAGAAAATTTAAAATAATTATTACAATAGTTTTGTTTTTCTTTTATTGTTAATATTCACGCATTTGACCACCATCTCACCTGATAGTAAGCGATGATGTGGTCGAAGATGGAGCACGCTTGCCTCATCATCATCATCATCCTTATTATAATATAATTTAGCGTATTAGAAAATTTCTACTATGTACACATTAGTCATAGCTTTTATTAAAACCAAATATCCTGTCATAATTTATTATTGATCAACTTATATTTATTTTTAGTAATTGTTTAGGGGCACACTGATTGTAAACCCACTCTTTATTTTCTTCACATAAACAAATTCAAATTCAGACTTTTGTTTTATTTTGTTAATTACTCTTTCCTTTCCGTTGTTGGGTAAGAATAATCTTACCCCTTATATTATTAGAGATTGACAGGAAGTTTAATAGGGAGTTAGGCTTATTGTCTTCAAAAATGAGAACAGCTGTTATACAAGTTCCAGATGGATAGCTTTTGTTGCTAGACATACAAATTTAATACGGCAACGTAAGCCAGAAATCTTTTGCGCATCGGCCTTTTCTTGCCTTGATCTCAACGTGGCTAATAAAATTGATTATTGTACAAGTATGTGTGAAAGGGTAAGATAATTTCACTCTCGGCTCTGGTAGATGTGCTATAATCTGGTTTTGAAATTGTTACGCATTTGTGTAGAATCATTTTAACGGCGCGGTGTCCTTCTACAGTCCACTCTCTTTGTTGCAAATGTATTTGTCACGCTTTAGGTGAAAGCTCCACCCTAGCCCGCAAAATCGAAATTTTCTTACGTTTTTTGCAATTTGCAGGTCAGTGTCAGGTTGTATCTTGGTAAAAATTTGATTCGCGGCCGTAGCAAGTATATATTTATAGAATTATAATCATTAAAATCATCAATACAACTCTCTCAGTTAGAATTGATGCCAAATCGTCGCCTCAGTGCTTGTGTGTCCTATAGACCAAATTTATCGAAAATGAACTTTAAATGCAGTATTGTTAAGACTTAAATTTCAATCCTGTTGGTTAAGGAAGATTCAAAACTTTTTTCTGTTATAAAATTAAAAAAGTCATAAAACTTTTATTTGTGACACGACACTATAATGAGAATTTTGTGTTTAATTAGTTTAAATCCAGTGTTTGTTTTATATCCTACATCGTACGAAACATTGAGTGCTTGAGTGTTCCATGTCCACTCAATCGACCAACGACGCCATATTCATTTGGACAAATAAGCACGTAAAATGAAACAGTCTGTTAAAGTCATTTTATCTGCAATGAGGTTATGATCTAAGTCCACATTCGTAATTTTAATTGTGCATGTTTGTTCTATGTCCACATTAAAACTGTAAAATAAGGTATAATCCATTAAACAATTTCGTTGAAAATTATAACAATCAATGCATTAATTAAGAAAATTATAACTCATGTATTATGATAGACCTTCAAATCTAGAAATTCAAGCTTAAAAAAAATAGGACAAAAAAACTTTTTAACAAAAAAATTAACCGACGAAAAAGAACTAAAAAGCAAAAAATAAATAAACCAAACCTTTTAAGTCTTGAGTAATGAGCTTATTTACCTACATAAAATATCAAATTTTATATAAACTAATTTTGAGTCGGCGCCAAACAACAATCTGATTATTAAATATCTAAATTTTATAAGTACTTACAAATGAAGAGGGCTGTAAGTAGGTAATTAATCATTTTATTAAGTGGCGCCGACTCAAAATTAGTTTATATAAAATTTGATATTTTATGTAGGTAAATAAGCTCATTACTCAAGACTTAAAAGGTTTGGTTTATTTATTTTTTGCTTTTTAGTTCTTTTTCGTCGGTTAATTTTTTTGTTAAAAAGTTTTTTATTTCACGATTTTTTGTGGCTCGCATCATCTTTTAACACTCTGAGGCTAATTTCTAATTCTTCATCATTCCTCTTGCCACTGAGCTGATGATATAACAATCCTTCCATGAAGTTCCCAGGATATTGACCAGTTGAGGTTACATCCAATATTGTAAAGACGTCTTTTCGTCAAAGCATATTAAGTGGTATTTGTCACTAAAACCAGTTTTTATATCTGACTTCTATTGTTTAGGAAAGGTATGGTTTCCATCATCAGCTCAGTTTCATGATGTGATGGTTCCTTAATACAAATACCTGATTCAGTTATGAAAAGTAAACAGAAACAATATTCGTGCCCAATTTTCGAGGTTCTCTCTCAATTTTTTCAGGATCCCATGAGCAAATCCTGATATCCTTGACATGGGACAATCCTTGAGGTATACTCTATCTAAGAAAAAAAGAATCATCAAAATCGGTTCATAAATAACGGAGTGAGGGCCGAACATACATACAGAAACGCTAAACGTGCCCACAATTTTCGAGGTTTTCTCTCAATTTTATCAGGATTCCATTGTCAGATCCTGATTTCCTTAACATGGGACCACCCTTGAGGCATACCCTATCTAACAAAAGAAGAATAATCAAAATCGATTCATAAATGACGGAGTGAGGGCTGAACACACATACAGAAACGCTAAACGTGCCCACAATTTTCGAGGTTTTCTCTCAATTTTGTCAGGATTCCATTGTCAGATCCTGATTTCCTTGACATGGGACCACCCTTGAGGTGTACCCTATCTAACACAAAAAGAATAATCAAAATCGGTTCATAAATGACGGAGTGAGGGCTGAACATACACAAAAAAAAAAAAAAAAAAAAAAACATATATACGGTCGAATTGAGAACCTCCTCCTTTTTTTTCGTCGGTTAAAAAACTCTTCTACTGTAAAATTTACCCAATGGTAGATAGAACAAATAAGCACTAGGGCGACGAAATGTAAGAATTTCATAAAATCATGACATTTGGCATCAATTCTAACTGAAAAAGTTGTATTGATGATTTTAATGATTACTGTTCTGTAAATACGTACTTGCTACGGCCGCGAATCAAATTTTTACCTAAATATAACCTGACACTGACCAGCAAATTGCAAAAAAACGTAAGAAAATTTGAATTTCGTGGGCTACCCTGGCGCTTCCACCACGGCACCGTAGATGATCATGGGCCGAATTACTGCACTATACAGCTGTGGCAGCGCGCACCACCTGCGCGCGCGCCGCACAACATCACACTGGAGGTACCACTGCGCGCCACCCATATTTATAGCCTGGGCGCTAAATGTAAAAAACGTAACGTCTTCAATGTCCGCGCGCCCCTTGAACTTCACCACTATTGGTGGATTAATTCTATTGGTATTGTAGACCTGACGCTAATTCCACCATGTTAAATAGTATGTAAGTAGGGATAATATTCAATAAATTATGATCATTATATCGTACAATTCCTGTGTTTTACTTGTCGCAAACCCAATCTCCAAAGTGGTGACCCCGAACGAAGAAATCGCAACCAAGCTATGCCGATTGACACTGAACAACCCGGTATGGAGTCAGCAAGAGCAAGCTCAGCGCAACCCCAGGATGTTTCGCTATCATCGCAGCACATTGACGGCATCTCACTATCCCTGCGAGTACCACCTTTCTGGCGCGACAAACCGAGACTATGGTTCATCACTTTTGAAGCAGCTACCCGCGATCTCAAGAAAAGCGAATCACAAAAGGCACAGATGGTCATCGCTCAGCTACAAAAGGAAGAAATTGAGCAAATTTGTGACCTGTTGTACAACCCATCCCCCGATCGTCAATACACCGTCATAAAGGAACGCCTCATTTCCGTCTACGAGGAATCTGATGGCAAGCAGCTACAGAAGCTACTCTCCGACATGGAACTAGGAGACCAGAAGCCCAGTCAATTGCTCCGTCGCATGCGCAATCTCGCACACAACAAGGTTCCAGACAATACTCTACGGCTTATGTGGATGAACTTACTACCCGCACACGTTCGCTCAGTACTTGTAGTAAGTGACACTATAAGCAAAGAAACGGCACTCGAAGAACTAGCCAAGCTCGCCGATAAGATGCTTGAGCAAACATCGGAAGCATCATCAGTGTCCGTCGCATCGGTATCAACATCCCAGCAATCACAAAACCAACCTGTAAGCATCCAGAATCTCGTTGAAGAGATAAAAAAATTACATTTGGAGATCGCCGAACTCAAGACATCATACCGCCACGACCGCTCGCGATCGTCGACACGGCGACACTACGGCAGCGCGAGCGGGCGCAACTCACACCGAGCGCGTTCAACGTCACGAACTCGTTCTCGCTCAACTACGCCAGCGGGACATTGCTATTATCATCGGCGATTTGGGCAAAATGCGAAGCGATGTACGACACCGTGCACTTTTAACAATGTTGCGAAGACGGAAAACTGAAAGAGGCGTTGGCAGTGGCGGATCCAAACGTCGATAACAAGTCTTACCGCCTATTCATCACCGACAAGACGACATCTATGAGTTTTTTGGTAGATACAGGTGCCAATATATCCGTCATACCGAAAAGAAAAGGAACAAAATCAACGCCACTACCATATCAACTTTACGCCGCAAATAACACGATAATACCCACATATGGTGAGAAAACACTGGAGCTTGACCTCAATCTACGCCGACCATATAAGTGGAAGTTCGTGGTCGCCGCAGTTTCGAAGCCAATAATAGGAGCAGACTTTCTCGGCTACCACAACTTACTAGTCGACTTACGAAGCCAGCGACTCATCGACAACGTCACGAAGCTCTCATCCAAAGCAACTGGCCGCTATACAAGTATGCCTACCGTCACCAGCATCAACCTACAGCAAACATTTCATGACATTCTCGCCGAATTTCCTGGAACTACCCGCCTATCTTCGATGAAACTTAACCCGAAGCATAAAGTGGAACATTTCATTGAAACAACTGGCCCACCTATTCACTCCAGAGCAAGACCAATACCACCGCACCTGTACGAACGAGCTAAGAAGGAATTCGAGAACATGATAAGTCAAGGCCTGTGCAGACCCAGCAAAAGCCCTTGGTCCAGCCCATTACACATCGTGCCAAAGAAAAATGGAGACTTGCGAGCATGTGGGGACTACCGACGTCTCAATGCCGTAACAAAACCAGATCGCTATCCAGTTCCAAGAATAAAGGACTTCACGTATCAGCTCGCCGGCAAACAAATATTCACCACGCTTGATCTGAACCGAGCTTACCAACAATTGCCCGTACGTGCCGAAGACGTGGAAAAAACTGCAATCATCACACCATTTGGCCTATTTGAATTCCCGAGAATGTGTCCAGGATTGAAGAACGCAGGACAAACCTTCCAGCGATTCATTCATGAAGTACTGCGTGAACTTGACTTCGTGTACCCGTTCATCGACGATCTGCTAATTGCTTCGGAAAATGAACAAACGCACAGACAGCACTTACGAACAGTTTTAGGAAGATTGGACGAGTATGGCATAACAATAAACCCAGCAAAGTGTGTATTTGGCCAACGTGAAGTTCTATTTCTCGGCTACAAAGTCTCAGCAGAAGGTCTAAAACCGCCTGAAGATAAGATCAAGGTAATCAGTGAATATCCCAAACCAAAGAACATCGAGGAGCTACGAAGATTCCTAGGAATGCTCAACTTCTACCGAGATAGCATACCTAACGCAACCGCCATTCAAGCACCATTACATACGTACTTGCACAACACAAAGAAGCAAGACAAGACAATAATTCAGTGGAATGAGGGTACATCACAAGCATTTGAAAACTGCAAGAAATGTATCACAGAAACAATTTGTTTGTCACACCCACATCACTCAGCCCCACTAGGACTGATGTGCGATGCGTCCCAAAGATGTGCAGGCGGCGTTCTCCAACAGCAAGTCAATGGAAAATGGCAACCACTAGGCTATTTCTCAAAGAAGTTCACACCGGCTCAGCAAAATTACTCAACGTACGACAGAGAACTTCAAGCAATTTACATGGCTATCAAGCACTTTAGGAAAATATTTGAAGGACGTGAACTCATTATATTCACAGACCACAAGCCACTCCAATACGCCATGCAAAAAATCTCGTCAGATTCAGAGATTCCGCGCCGACGCAGACAGCTATTATTCATCAGTGAATTTACCAACGATATACGTCACATAAGCGGGCGAGACAACGTAGTCGCCGACGCATTATCTCGCGTCGACGCAATCAGCTGTCCGAACCCGATCGATTACGCAGCACTCGCTCAAGCGCAAGAAAAGGACGAGAATATAAACGAAATGATGAAACAAACAAACATCCAAATGAAGAGAATAATATTACCAGGCACATCTCAACATATTTACTGTGAAACTTCAACACACGACGTTCGCCCATACCTACCTCTGCAGTTCCGTATTAACGCTTTCAACGCTATCCACGGACTCAGTCATCCCGGTATACGAACAACGAGAAAGCTCATACAGAGAAGATACTTTTGGCCATCCATGAACACAGACGTGAAAACATGGGTTCAAACATGCGTCGCGTGTCAACGATCCAAGATCCAACGTCATACGTCAAGTGCCACAGCTACTTTCGAACAGTCGCACCGCTTCGAACACCTGCACGCTGACATTGTCGGACCCCTAACAACATCGCCGACTGGTCATCGCTACGTCATCACCATGATCGACCGTGCTACACGCTGGCCCGAAGCACACGCCGTGTGCGACATAACAGCCGAAACTGTCGCCAAAGTCATCTATGAAGGATGGATTGCAAGATTCGGCTGCCCAGCAAGAATAACAACGGATCAAGGTCGCCAGTTCGAAAGTCACCTATTCACCGCACTCACCAGATTTTTTGGGATACAGAAGATAAGAACTACGCCATATCATCCCCAAAGCAATGGCATTATAGAACGCTGGCATCGCTGCATGAAAACCGCACTCACAGCACGTCTCAGTAACAACAGCTGGATAGAAGAATTACCCACCGTATTGTTGGGACTGCGTGCCGCAATCAGAACCGACACGGATGTAAGCGCAGCAGAGTTAACTTACGGTCAAAATCTACGCCTACCAGGTGATTTCTTCGTGACGTCACAATCAGAGATAATGGACAGTAACTACGTCGAGAAACTGCGATCATCAATCAGCAACATACGCCCGGTACATGCACAGTCGCATAACACTAATCGCCCTGTGTTTGTACACCGTGACCTATTAACATGTAAACAAGTGTTCGTGCGAGTCGACGCCGTGAAGAAACCACTACAGCCACCTTACGACGGTCCATACGCAGTATTACGCAGAGATAGCAAAACATTCACACTACAACTTCCTGGAAGAGTGGCAGTAATCTCCATCGACCGTCTGAAGCCTGCTTTTACCGTGTGTGACGCCGAAGCAAACCCCGCCGCCGCTGCCACCATCGCCGCAGCGAAAAAACCTACAACAAATGTAAACAAAACATCGCGTTTCGGCCGAGTCATTAAACCACCGGTACGCTTCGCTTGAGGGGGAGCACTGTGGCAGCGCGCACGACCTGCGCGCTCGCCGCACAACATCACACTGGAGGTACCACTGCGCGCCACCCATATTTATAGCCTGGGCGCTAAATGTAAAAAACGTAACGTCTTCAATGTCCGCGCGCCCCTTGAACTTCACCACTATTGGTGGATTAATTCTATTGGTATTGTAGACCTGACGCTAATTCCACCATGTTAAATAGTATGTAAGTAGGGATAATATTCAATAAATTATGATCATTATATCGTACAATTCCTGTGTTTCACTTGTCGCAAACCCAATCTCCAAACAGCCATAGTATAATTTTGGGAGATAGACCCCACCTCTTACCTATCATTTTCCTACATTGCCAAAAGGTGATGCAGGCCCTGCTTAGTTTAGTGTCTAGATGAGCACTCCAGTTTAACTTACTGTTTAGTGTGACCCCTAGGTATTTGACCTCGTTAGATAACTAGAGTTCTATAATGAATAGCTCGGGCAGGTTGAACCGGCCCAGTGCTCGTTTTTGGGTGAACATGACTAACTCAGTTTTGGTGGGGTTCACTGATAAATCAGACTCCCTGCACCATCGTTCCACGATGCGTAGCGCTTGCTGAGCGAGGTTGTAGATCGTTCCAGTCACCTTCCCACAACCTAACCTATTTTATAATAACAATTCGCGTTGAGTTTGGTAATCAGGTCATTAATCACCAGATTCCCTAGGAGGGGTGAGATAACTCCACCCTGGCCAGCATCATGGCCAGCTGTTGTTCTTCCTCAAGGCCAATAACTCGTTTGCTTAACATGTTAATAATCCAGTCAATTAATACCTGTTCCACACCCGCGTGGCTGGCGGGGGCAGCACCAATGACCCTGACCCTGGAGCAAGTTCCAGGGTCTCAGACCCTGGAACTTGACGTATACAGACCCCAGACCGATAGATAGCCGGCGCTCGGCATCCATAAGGGTCGGGATCTGGACCTCTGCGACACCCAGCACCACGAACCAGCATGCATCTTGTTTGTCGGCGTATATGAGTACCCACCTCCTTACGTCGCGTCGACCCAGGGGTTCTGGTAGCAGAGGGCTCGGCCGATGTTCCTCGAGTCCTCGTACACTCCCTGGTCGTCTAGTATGGCGATGCCACAACGCACCCGCTTCAGAATCTCCGGCTGACTCTTGACGACTAGCGAGGTGCTAGCCTAAAGAGCTAAACCAGAGACCGTCTTCTTGAGCCAGGCTAAAGTGTGGTCGTTAAAGCACCACAGCTTGAGGACTCCTCCGGCGTACCGCGGCTTGGCGTTTGACGTCGATCCGGGTGTGTCCGGCATGGCGACACAGGCCTCGCTAATGATCTGGTTCTGGATAGCAGCGAGGACCTGGTCCGCTCCCTGACTGATGGCCCCTGTGCGGTCGCAGGTTATCGCGATGCTCAGGTGGGCGTTGGCAGCTCGGTGTAGCTTAAATTGGCATCCCACTTGGATCGATCAAGTCGCGGCCGCTTGTGCTCCCCACGAGGTGTAAAGGGCTCGTCCGCGGCTTGGGAGTTGGCTTGAGGAGCCACGGAAAGGGAAGGAGAGTGCGTAGGAAGGGGAGCACCAGCAGTGGTATTAGTCATCGCCGTTGCTGACGCCTTTGCGTGTGAGGAAGGTCCAGTACTGGTCCCATGCAGCGCCGGGGTCCTCCGTTTAGACTGGGCCTAGCTTTGGTCTTAGCTGCGGTTTTCACCACAGCCGTACCGGCACCCGCGATGGAGCCTGCAGCATTAGTCGCAGGGCTTCCAGTGGCGGACGAAATGCAAGCACCTCGCCTAGGAGCTCCGTCAGTTTTCGCCGACTCCACTCCTGTGGTTTGTTCTATAGGCCTTTTAGTGTCCATAGTTTCGTTTATTTGACTTCATCTCTGTGGCTCCCACCCTCCATGGAGCCCGCACCTGGGAACGTCGCACTTTTCAAAAGAGCTTGACGTTAGGACTACCAGAGAGATACAGGTGTGCAAGGCTGGTTTACAGTGCGACATCGGGTGCTCGATCGGGTTGGCTTCGGAGGTCAAAAGGCCTACCCCCAACGAACTGATCAACCCTCACTTACACCGTCAGCATGACCTTTACCCACCGCTTCAGCCGTCCGAGGACGACCTCAGCGGACCCCACACACCTCGCTTGTGGCCCTCTGACGGGACACGTGGCCATTTTCCTGCCATTTGCTAATTGGCAGAGCCACCGTTTTGCCTGAAATCCAGACCAAAGAGGGCGTGTTGCCTCACAGACACATAACCACCAGTGCACACGCCGTGTGCGACATAACAGCCGAAACTGTCGCCAAAGTCATCTATGAAGGATGGATTGCAAGATTCGGCTGCCCAGCAAGAATAACAACGGATCAAGGTCGCCAGTTCGAAAGTCACCTATTCACCGCACTCACCAGATTTTTTGGGATACAGAAGATAAGAACTACGCCATATCATCCCCAAAGCAATGGCATTATAGAACGCTGGCATCGCTGCATGAAAACCGCACTCACAGCACGTCTCAGTAACAACAGCTGGATAGAAGAATTACCCACCGTATTGTTGGGACTGCGTGCCGCAATCAGAACCGACACGGATGTAAGCGCAGCAGAGTTAACTTACGGTCAAAATCTACGCCTACCAGGTGATTTCTTCGTGACGTCACAATCAGAGATAATGGACAGTAACTACGTCGAGAAACTGCGATCATCAATCAGCAACATACGCCCGGTACATGCACAGTCGCATAACACTAATCGCCCTGTGTTTGTACACCGTGACCTATTAACATGTAAACAAGTGTTCGTGCGAGTCGACGCCGTGAAGAAACCACTACAGCCACCTTACGACGGTCCATACGCAGTATTACGCAGAGATAGCAAAACATTCACACTACAACTTCCTGGAAGAGTGGCAGTAATCTCCATCGACCGTCTGAAGCCTGCTTTTACCGTGTGTGACGCCGAAGCAAACCCCGCCGCCGCTGCCACCATCGCCGCAGCGAAAAAACCTACAACAAATGTAAACAAAACATCGCGTTTCGGCCGAGTCATTAAACCACCGGTACGCTTCGCTTGAGGGGGAGCACTGTGGCAGCGCGCACGACCTGCGCGCTCGCCGCACAACATCACACTGGAGGTACCACTGCGCGCCACCCATATTTATAGCCTGGGCGCTAAATGTAAAAAACGTAACGTCTTCAATGTCCGCGCGCCCCTTGAACTTCACCACTATTGGTGGATTAATTCTATTGGTATTGTAGACCTGACGCTAATTCCACCATGTTAAATAGTATGTAAGTAGGGATAATATTCAATAAATTATGATCATTATATCGTACAATTCCTGTGTTTCACTTGTCGCAAACCCAATCTCCAAACAGCCATAGTATAATTTTGGGAGATAGACCCCACCTCTTACCTATCATTTTCCTACATTGCCAAAAGGTGATGCAGGCCCTGCTTAGTTTAGTGTCTAGATGAGCACTCCAGTTTAACTTACTGTTTAGTGTGACCCCTAGGTATTTGACCTCGTTAGATAACTAGAGTTCTATAATGAATAGCTCGGGCAGGTTGAACCGGCCCAGTGCTCGTTTTTGGGTGAACATGACTAACTCAGTTTTGGTGGGGTTCACTGATAAATCAGACTCCCTGCACCATCGTTCCACGATGCGTAGCGCTTGCTGAGCGAGGTTGTAGATCGTTCCAGTCACCTTCCCACAACCTAACCTATTTTATAATAACAATTCGCGTTGAGTTTGGTAATCAGGTCATTAATCACCAGATTCCCTAGGAGGGGTGAGATAACTCCACCCTGGCCAGCATCATGGCCAGCTGTTGTTCTTCCTCAAGGCCAATAACTCGTTTGCTTAACATGTTAATAATCCAGTCAATTAATACCTGTTCCACACCCGCGTGGCTGGCGGGGGCAGCACCAATGCTGGAGAAGTTTGTCTTGTCAAAGGCTCCTTCGATGTTTATGAACGTGTCCAGGCAGGTACCTTTCTGGTGAACGTTTCTTCAATCTGGCGTACCAACATGTGAAAGCAGACTCTGTCGACTTACCTGAGCTGTATGCATGCTGGTTACCGTGTAGTGGTACTGCTTTTAGGGCGCCATCTCGCAACTCCCTTTCATACAGTCTTTCCATCGTCTTCAACAAGAAGGAGGTTAGACTTATGGGCAGGTAGAATTTGGCGTTTGTATAATCACTCTTACCTGGTTTAGGAATGAATATTACTTTCACTTCCCTCCAACCTTTTGGAACGTATTTACAGGCCAGGCACGCTCTCATTATAGGCACCAGTCTCTTCGCCACCGGGACTCCACCCCACTGCAGTAGGGCAGGAAACATTCCATCGGGCCCAGGTGCCTTAAAAGGTTGGAAGATTTTCTCCAGTGTAATCATCCTGTGTGCATAGAGCCAATCATCATCTGATGGTGTTTGTGTAATGTCTTGCCAGTCCGTTACCTGTGCGAAGACGCTCCCTGGGAAGTGAGTTTCAACTAGGAGGCGTCTCGTTTCTTCAGGTGACGTGATGAGCGTGTTGTCAGGTTTACGGAGTGTGGTGGGCCCAGGGGTACCCTGTTACGCCAGTATTTTCCTTACCCTGTGTGCTTGTTGACAGGACTCAATACTTCCACAGAATTGCCGCCATCCCGCAGTACACCTGTTCCTGATGCATTTTTTGTAGCTGGATTTGGCTGCATAATACGCATCCCAGTTCTCATCCGCACATGTGTTCATGGCCCTGTTAAGAGCCTTTCTTACCTTAACGCGTTTGCGTTTCAAATTCGCGCCCCACCAGGGTTGTTTACCCGGTGTAACGCGCGGAGTTGTTTCTGGGCAGGCAGTATGTTAGCTGCTTAACAGTGACTCGGTGAGCTTGCTTACGTGTGCGTCAATTCGCGTCGTATCCTCAAGGCTCATCGTATCGCATTGTGGTTCCAGCTTAGAACTTAGGCTGCGTTTGCATACAGCTCTGTCCGTGTTGCACGGATCACGCCACGGAAGTTTAGGTGGTACACAGACCTGAAAGTCAAAGCGGATCCTGTGATCTGAGCAGGAGGCCTCCATGGATACCTGCCACCCAATTGTGAGTCCCGCTGCGCCTTCTGTTGCCAGAGTAAGGTCTATGATTGTGCGGCTGCGTCTGGTTACGAATGTTGGTTCGGAAACTGTGTATAGTAGGGATAGGTTAGTTGTGAACAAGTAGTCCACTAGCGCCTTACCTCTTGCGTCGTGCGAATCCATACCCCACGAGGGGTGATGAGCGTTTAACGAGGCGGTTCAGGTCGTGAGGGGGTGGTTCCTCCGCCTCAGGCATGTACACTGAGGCAAAATCAACCACCGTCGCCGCATCGCCGCGCTGTATCGTCAGCGTTGCTGCAGAGACATCTCTGCAACACAAGTAATTTAAGAGCTGTGCTTTAAGGTTACCTGTGACATAGATACACGATCTAGGATAATCGTGGTCCATAGTAACAAAGAGCTTACCACCAAGATACGAGGACTCTCCAGTCCTCGTATCTGACCACCTCTAATCCACAGCTCCTGGATCAATCCAAACCAAGATCAATGGCCGTGTGTTGCACCTCCAACCACATGCGCATCTGAGCCGTCGTGGTCTGACTGTGGTGGAGGTTTGCCTGCATGACTTTACAGGCCAACGAAAGGGACGCCATCGCAGGCGGGACCCTCCTCGTCACCCTCCAGTCGCAGCCCGGCAAACAAGTCGCCTCCGTCTAAACCGTCCCCACCCAGGCTGGAAACCGGGGACAACACAAAGTCGTCGAGCTCCCCACCCAACAGAGGGACGGCACCCACAGCGGCGTCAGGGCAGCCGACTCCGCCACTACAGCCGGGTCTGCCACCATTGCTTCCGGGTTGCTTGTTGGGGGAGTAGTCTCCCCTGCTTCCACTACTCGGTTTGTGGCCCGATCCCAATTCCGGGGGACATAAATGAACCTCCCCTGGTTCTCAGACCCTGGAGCAAGTTCCAGGGTCTCAGACCCTGGAACTTGACGTATACAGACCCCAGACCGATAGATAGCCGGCGCTCGGCATCCATAAGGGTCGGGATCTGGACCTCTGCGACACCCAGCACCACGAACCAGCATGCATCTTGTTTGTCGGCGTATATGAGTACCCACCTCCTTACGTCGCGTCGACCCAGGGGTTCTGGTAGCAGAGGGCTCGGCCGATGTTCCTCGAGTCCTCGTACACTCCCTGGTCGTCTAGTATGGCGATGCCACAACGCACCCGCTTCAGAATCTCCGGCTGACTCTTGACGACTAGCGAGGTGCTAGCCTAAAGAGCTAAACCAGAGACCGTCTTCTTGAGCCAGGCTAAAGTGTGGTCGTTAAAGCACCACAGCTTGAGGACTCCTCCGGCGTACCGCGGCTTGGCGTTTGACGTCGATCCGGGTGTGTCCGGCATGGCGACACAGGCCTCGCTAATGATCTGGTTCTGGATAGCAGCGAGGACCTGGTCCGCTCCCTGACTGATGGCCCCTGTGCGGTCGCAGGTTATCGCGATGCTCAGGTGGGCGTTGGCAGCTCGGTGTAGCTTAAATTGGCATCCCACTTGGATCGATCAAGTCGCGGCCGCTTGTGCTCCCCACGAGGTGTAAAGGGCTCGTCCGCGGCTTGGGAGTTGGCTTGAGGAGCCACGGAAAGGGAAGGAGAGTGCGTAGGAAGGGGAGCACCAGCAGTGGTATTAGTCATCGCCGTTGCTGACGCCTTTGCGTGTGAGGAAGGTCCAGTACTGGTCCCATGCAGCGCCGGGGTCCTCCGTTTAGACTGGGCCTAGCTTTGGTCTTAGCTGCGGTTTTCACCACAGCCGTACCGGCACCCGCGATGGAGCCTGCAGCATTAGTCGCAGGGCTTCCAGTGGCGGACGAAATGCAAGCACCTCGCCTAGGAGCTCCGTCAGTTTTCGCCGACTCCACTCCTGTGGTTTGTTCTATAGGCCTTTTAGTGTCCATAGTTTCGTTTATTTGACTTCATCTCTGTGGCTCCCACCCTCCATGGAGCCCGCACCTGGGAACGTCGCACTTTTCAAAAGAGCTTGACGTTAGGACTACCAGAGAGATACAGGTGTGCAAGGCTGGTTTACAGTGCGACATCGGGTGCTCGATCGGGTTGGCTTCGGAGGTCAAAAGGCCTACCCCCAACGAACTGATCAACCCTCACTTACACCGTCAGCATGACCTTTACCCACCGCTTCAGCCGTCCGAGGACGACCTCAGCGGACCCCACACACCTCGCTTGTGGCCCTCTGACGGGACACGTGGCCATTTTCCTGCCATTTGCTAATTGGCAGAGCCACCGTTTTGCCTGAAATCCAGACCAAAGAGGGCGTGTTGCCTCACAGACACATAACCACCAGTGCCAATCGGCTCAACCCCCAGGACTCCTTCATCCCTGCTCACGGCGCTCAACTGCGCAGGTCCTAGCGCAGGCACTAACTTCTCCTACTCACCGTCAGCTGGTTTTAGTGACGGCCGAGCCCGCAACCACCCAGTCACGGGACTTGCCTTGAGAATCTACACGACTGTAGCGCTCTCCCTCAAAACCACGCCATCCTACCCTCTCTGAGGAGGTAAGATAGGTCTGTATCTACACTACCAAGCAAGCGAAGCAAGCGTGTCGTTGTGCAACCGCAAAAGCATACATACAAACCCCCCCCCCCGCTCCACCCTCTTACCTATGAATCCCCAACCCTAATTTAATTTACATTATTTTCTTTCATTGTCTTCTAGATTTCTAAGTCGGGATAAGAAATATATCAATATCTACTTCATGGGAATTCATCACAATCGGTGGGGCCGCAGCTAGTCAGTCAGGACGAGTGAGCGGCACAGCGTCACATAGAAGACGGAGCGTGTCCTTTTCTATCTTTTAACTGACCTAAACTCAAAATATAGGATAATTTTGGGAAACGAAAATTATCAACAGTCACAAAAGGTTAGTAAGATGTGTGAGCAGTGTGGCAGATTCTAATTAATGCTTCGGTTGTAACGTCATCTTTGCCAGGACTCTTAACGAAGGTAGTGCATTGCCTTTAGCACTCTGTGTGCTTTGTATTTAGTTATGGGCAGCTATATCTAATTTTTGTTTCTTATTTGAAATAGAAGTACATTTCTGTGCAAATTTCTATTATTTTATATCTATTGTAAAGTTTATTTCCACGAGATTCCAGTTATATATTAATTCACGGTTTGGTTCGGTAGATTTTGTGTTTTGCAAATCTTAAAGAGCGGTGTTTTACAAGCCCTGCTTAAATGCTTTTTTTTGTATTCTCTTTAATTTTTTTTTTTTGGTCCGACTCACCGGTGAGTTTCGGGGCTTCACCGGTTAAACGGTTATTTACGTTCCATAAATCTGTTCTCTTAAACTGTTTATATATTGTTTTATGCTGTTCTGATCCTATTCCATGTAAGTTTTTCTGTTCAAACAAGTGACGTTTACTCGCATTGTTTTCGTTTTTTTTGTTTGTATGTAAGTGTAATTTTTAATTATTAGCTGTTTACACATAAACTAAACTTTTATTTATTTATTTAACAATTTATGTACACACAAGATAAGCTATAAATAAAGAACATAATAAAAATTAGCACAAAGGTGCTGCTTATTTCTAAAGAAATTTCTGCCAGCAGACCCGCGAAAAGAGAAGTGAAAAAGAAATGTAGACAATAGTGTGTAATAAACAGAAAAAAGAGTACGAGAAGTCTTAAACTAAGGAATTAAATAAACCTGCACATATAATGTTAATATTAATATATATTCACTTAAATATATACCTAATAATATATATGTATATATATATATACACAACAAGACTTTAATTCACTTTCCGAGACTTCTCCGTGCCTCGGAAAGCACGTTAAGCCGTTGGTCCCGGCTGTCAATCGTGGATCTTTGACAGTCGTTACGGGTCGTCAGAAGCCCGAAAGTCTGACATCCAGTCTTACCAAGGGGTATCGTATTACCCAGTAACTGGGTTGTGGAGGTCAGATAGGCAGTCGCTCCATGTAAAATACTGGTATTCAGCTGCATCCGGTTAGACTGGAAGCCGACCCCAAGACAGTTGGGAAAAGGCTAGGCAGATGATGATGATATATATACACAACATACACATACATATATGTATAAATATTTACTACAGTAGACAGGAATGGTAGTGCTCTTTTAGACGCTTTTTAAAGACAGAAATAGATTTTAAATCACGGATGCTAGGCGGAAGTCAGTTCCACAACCTTACCGCATGGACAGAGAAAGAGTAGGAATAGTAGCTGGATTTATGAGGATGGGTTTTAAGGAGGGATTTAAGGGGCGGTAGTACCCCAATAGTCAAAAAAATGGTTTTTTGGATAGTCGAGTATGACGTAATGCAATGAAAATATCCTTTGCAAAAAATACGGTGGACAGAGAATGGTTTAAAGAAAAATTTTAACCGAATAGAATAGTAAAAAATAGTTTGATATTCTCAATAAAAAATTTGGAAATTGCTCCACAAAAATTAACTTTGGCGTCGAACATCTCTGTATTTTCAGCGATAACAGCATTATTTTTTTTAAGAATTGAATAGAATTGGCATTTTAGTAAAACTTTGACCGGACAATTATTTAATTTATTGTGTATATTCTGGATAATCTAAAGAAAACCTGTAAAATAAATGCCTATTCGCATCGTCAACATAATTATTACGTTCAATTCTCAACCTTATTTGAAGGTATTTCAAATCGTAGTCAGTCCGCGCCTTAAGGTGAGATCTGCACGGCGCGTCACTTGGGCGATCGTAAGTGAATCGCTCACGCAGGTAGGAGGGATAAGACGGATTGTGTAGAATGTTAAATAATAATAATAATAATAATGACAACGTGAAAATGCTAACTAGGAACCGGGCCAAATTGCTGACCACACACCCAACATCTTCGGGTTCGACGCTCAGCTCCGCCTCGCAGCCGCCGGGACCTGCACTAGCCGTGAGTCGAGTGATTCCGGCCGCTGCAGTTGCGTCGAGCTCGAGCGACGAATACACCACTCCGCCGACGACACCACCACCTGCGCGTCGACGGGGAAGAGGCCGACCACCAGCCAGTTTGGAACCTCGAGGCCCACCGGCCTCTGATAGGGTTCCCGCTGCCGGTGGAAGTGTGCAGCGCATGCGATGGACACAATCCATTAACGAAAACGTCATGCGCTCATACTATGGGGCTACAGAGGGGGGAATTAACCTGACTGCGTACCGTGGTCGGATGCTCTCTCTGTTTCAGGTGCTTGAGCCAGCTGTCAACGTATCGGCCCAACGACTGTCGGATCAGGTGCGGGTCATCCAGCGTAACCGTATGCTGGATGATGCCACACTTGATAGACTACGCCTCGAATCACGGAGTAGCCGTGTCTCACCTGCTTCGCCACCGGCCGCGGTGCAACTGCAACCTAATGCACCACCGCGACCTGACCACGTTGGTGAAGATGATGATGACGTGGCTATATCCGTGAGTACCCAGTGTAACGAACGATTGAGGAGCGCTTTGGAGGATGCATTCCGAGAGCACCGCTCCACACCGCCTGGGCTTAGACCTCGTCTACCTCGTTTGCCCATGCATAAGAAAAATAAGGCGCTGGTGTGTGCTCTAGATTCGCAGCTATCAAATTTTTTTGATAGCAGCAAAGACCTTGCTGATACCCACTCAATCTTGTACTGCGCGGCTGCAGCGGCATGTCGTGTAGCTCACGTCAAGTTCCCCAACAGCGACAGAGCTGCACGACCAGCTGTACCAGCTTGGCAGTGCAGGATCGAGCGTCGTATCGGTGAGGCTAGAGCACTCATTGGCAAGCTTATCTGCTTCAGGGAGGGCAACACTCGCCCTAGGGTGATACGCTTTGTGAGGCGGGCATTCTCGGGGACTGATATAAGTTCCCGAGATTATCTGACCCGCGTCACAGAGCGTGTCGACTTCCTGAAGCAGAAGATCTATGCATGGGCAAACCGTATTCGTCGGTACAAGCGGCGAGTGGAGCGATACACTCAGAATCGCACATTCGAATGCAACGAAAGGTGGGTTTATAGGGCTTGGGAGCGACCGGACCAAGGTGTGTCCGATACGCACCTACCTGATGACGACGCCATGAGCTCATTCTGGCGCGGCATCTGGTCGGTGCCGGTCAGGCACACCGAGGGTGATTGGACTCGAGAGGTCGAGCGCGCGTGCGATCTTATACCAGAAATGGGGGCTATTACCATCAGCCCCCAAGATGTAGCTCGTGCAGTCCGTCCGTTGCCTAACTGGAAATCTCCAGGGCCGGACGGTCTGCACAATTTTTGGATAAAATGGTTTCAAAGATCGCACGCTCGCTTGGCAGCTCAGTTCCAGTCTGCCCTAGAGTCAGGGTCACTGCCACAGTTCCTTACGACAGGAGTAACCCACCTGCTCCATAAATCAGGTGCGCGGAACCCAAAAATTATAGGCCGATCACGTGTTTACCGACGGTCTATAAAGTTTTTACATCCATCCTGAGAGCCAAAATTAACAATCATATTGACACAAATTTTATCATGTCTGCCTCTCAGAATGGATGTAGGAACGGGTCCCGTGGTACTAAGGAGCTGCTCTTCATTGATGTTGCCATTAGCCAACAGGTTCGTCGTTCTCGAAAAGATCTGTCGACATGTTGGATAGATTATAAGAAGGCCTATGACTCGGTGCCACATACATGGCTCATGAGGGTGCTGGAGCTGTACAAAGTGGATGCAACTTTGCGCACCTTCCTGATGTCGTGTATGGGGCAGTGGAGGATGGTTCTTCACTATCCAGGATGTCGACAAATCCGGGAGAACAGCGAACCGATAAGGATCGAGCGTGGCATATTTCAGGGCGACAGTCTGAGTCCACTGTGGGTTTGTCTGGCCCTAAACCCTCTCAGTACTCTACTGGAAGGTTCGGGCCAAGGCTACCGGTTGAGAAGAGGTGGTCAGGTCATATCACACCTCCTTTACATGGATGATCTGAAACTCTTTGCCCCCAACAACTTGCAACTGATGAAGCTACTGAAGGTAACAGAAACCTTCAGTAGCGCCATCAGGATGGAATTTGGTGTGGACAAATGTGCAGTCATGCATGTAAAGCGAGGGGAGATTATGGAATCCGTGGGAACTCGACTCTCGGATTCCGTACACCTTAGATCCCTCTGCTCAACCGAAACCTACAAGTATTTGGGTATGTCGGAAGCGTTAGGCATCAGTACTGCTGAAGTGAAACAGTCGTTGAGGGAGCGCTTCTTTGGCCGCCTGAATAAAGTAATGAATAGTCTTTTATCAGGCGGGAACAAGGTGCGCGCCTTCAACGGCTGGGTCATGCCGGTATTGATGTACTCTTTCGGCATACTCAAATGGACTCAGACGGAACTTGACGCCCTGGATAGGAGGGTCCGCACACTGCTGACCGCAAATCGGATGCATCACCCACGATCATCGGTGATGAGGCTGTATATCCCGCGGAAGTGTGGGGGTCGTGGGTTCTTAAATGCTAAGACCCTACACAACCGCGAGGTATGCAGCCTTAGGGAGTACTTCCTCAAAGCTGACGTGGGTATGCATCGAGATGTGGTCGCTGTGGACAAGGGCCTCACCCCGCTCTCCTTGGCAAAAGAGAACTGGCGCAAACCTACAGTACTGGATACTAATGACCGCAGGGAAGTATGGCAGAGCAAGGAGCTTCACGGGCGCTTTTACCGGGTTCTACATGGGCCCGATGTAGATCTCTTAGCGTCCGTATCCTGGCTGCGCTTTGGTGACCTCTTCGGGGAAACCGAAGGTTTTGTCTGTGCGATTATGGACGAAGTTATTATGACGAATAACTACCGGAAATATATTGTGAAGGACGGTACGGTTGACATCTGTCGGGCATGCCACCGGCCCGGAGAATCAATACGACACATTATTTCTGGTTGTTCTCGTCTAGCTAACGGAGACTATTTGCATAGACACAACCTTGTAGCCAGGATTATCCACCAGCAACTTGCTCTTAAATACAATCTTGTGGAATCTGAAGTACCGTATTATAGGTATGAGCCCGACCCAGTTCTCGAAAATGGCAATATCACGTTATATTGGGATCGATCTATCATCACTGACAGAACTATTGTTGCCAATAAGCCTGACATAGTGGTGATAGATCGACAAGAGCGTCGCACAATGATTGTTGATATAGCTGTCCCTCATGACGAGAACCTCGTGAAGGCTGAGAGAGATAAAAAAACAAAGTATCTTGATCTGGCTCGCGAGGTTGTCGACATGTGGGAGGTGGATATAGCAGTCTGTTGAAGCGTTGCTCCACTTTATAACATTATAAATTTAAGTTAGCCAATAATTGTTAGATAATAAGTTTTAGCTATATGAATTTCATCAGGCGTTGATGTACTGTTACGTACCGACCTCCGTTTTTTGTGAAGGTGATGACTGGCAAATTAAAACTGTTACACTGCAAGCTACGATCCTGATTTTTTAATTTCTAAAATTCCTGCAAAGTCCCTACAATTTTATTCATGGTCCATACGAATCGGATATTATATTATCTACAACTAGCAAAGTGGAAAAAGCTTAATATTGGATATTTTGGAAAATACCAGAGTGAAGAGGTGACGAACACGTTTTGGAGAAAAAGTGAAGTGAACATCGAGTGAAATAAAACTATAAGTGTTTAAGCCAAAACATTATAATATTAATTAAGTTCACCCAACACTCATTAATATTTAATCAGGTAATATAAAAAATATAGGTATTAAGTAGCGATTATAAGAACATAAATAAGGTTAGTAACACATTTTATACATTAATTACAAATTATTTACATGTTTATATACAATTATATTTACAAGGAATTATTTACAGAGTATTAGGTTTAATTATATTGGTAAAATATAGTTAACAGGTGCTTAAAATACAGTACAGTAGTGTTAGTGTTAACCTACATTAGTTAGCTATTTATTTTTTTATTTACAAATATTATTAGTTTAGCCTTTATAATCATTGATTGCTGCTTTGTAAACCTTTTAAAACATAGATAAATAATTATTTTGTTGTTACATTATTCTAACAGAATAGTAAACCTTACCTACCTACATACTTAACTACGGTAGTTCATTATAATTTGCAGTGGTCAAAGGTCAAAATTGTAAAATAAATCAATAACGTAGGCCAATTGTTGCTTAGTCTAATTTAACGTAGTCTATTCATTGCGATAGGTATTTTTGTTATACATAGTTTCTTAATTTAATATTTTTATTGTATAATTTCAGGTCTACGACACCCTCCTTTCAAAATGACTGATATTAAAGATCTTAAAAGGAAGCGAAGCAGTTATAAGGGAAGATTGACTGTCTTTGAGACCTATTTAAATAAATTTCAAGAATCTACGGTAAACCCGTCTCAGGTAATGGAGTTGCAGTTGCGAGTCAACAAACTGGATAATCTGTATGACGAATTTAACGAAGTTCAATCAAAGTTAGAATGCATGTGTGACACCGACTCTGAGGTTCTCGAACGAACTGTAATAGAATCTCAATATTATAGTTTGATGGCTCAAGCAAAGGTTTTATTAAATAAACTCTCAAAATCTGAGCAAGACGAAATAAAGTCCACCACTAGCAGTAAGCGTCAGTTTGTCAAGTTGCCCACCATACAGTTACCTAAATTTACAGGCTCATATGATAACTGGCTCGAATTTAGAGATACATTTACTAGTCTCATCCACGGCAATGACCACATAGACGAGGTGAACAAATTCCATTATTTGAGGTCATCATTAACAGAATCTGCTGCTATTGTAATTCAGTCAATCGAGTTTTCGGCTCAAAACTACAACATGGCATGGGAACTTCTTTGTGAGCGATTCGATAACGAGCGAATATTGATTGACAATCATGTTACAGCGTTATTCAATATCGAATCAATCACCAAGGAGTCCTCATCTGCATTAAAAGGCATCGTAGACAATATTAGCAAAAATATCAGAGCTTTGAAAACATTAGGTGAACCTGTGAATAATTGGGACACACTACTCATTTACATTATCAGACAAAAACTAGACACCAAAACATTTCGAGAATGGGAAGAACATAAAGGGCGTATTGATAAATCGAGACGAATCACTTTTGATCAATTTATGGAGTTTATACGTAATCGCGCTGAATTAATAGAAACACTGGAAAAGTCACGTCATTCCACAAGTAACGTAAAACAGAACACCAAAATAAAATCCTTTGTTACGACCGAAAACACCAGTAGTTCCTCATCACAAAATTGTCCAAAGTGTAAAGGCGATCATAACCTCAATTCATGCCCACAGTTTCTATCACTAAACGTCAGCGATAGAATGTCATTACTACCTAGTTATAAAGTATGTTATAATTGTTTGCGTCACGGTCACTATCCCAATAATTGTAAGAAATCAGGGTGCAAAATATGTAAGCGCAAACACCACACGCTTATTCATAACGCAGATTTCAAACAAAAACCCGTTTCAAGCAAATCATCTGTTACGACCGATAAGACTAACAGTGAGTCATCCTCCACTATCGACACAAACAATCACGTTGCGCTCTCAGCTAATATCTCCGCACATTCGCATACGACTAGCGCAAGTTTTGGAGTCGGAACGCACCACCGGCCCGTCAAGACGAGCTCTTAGTCTTTTGTAATCCAATTAATTAATAATCAGTTGTCAATTCGTTTATTTTTACGCAAAACAAAAGTTTAGTGTAGTGTTAACCCCTAATAATTATTTTCGATTCTCCTAATAGTGCAAATAAACCAATTTAAAAACAACGAAAAACATTTTAAAAGTGCCAAATCATAGTGACTAACCCGCGAGTGCACGGGATCCTCACGGTTGTGTGAACTGTCTAACGGCAAAAGTGCTGTGAGTTTGTCGCTGTTCCGTTACTACTACCCACTACTTGCTGCAACGAAGTAGCGTTCCAGTAACGTATACAGTGCGACCAAGATTTAGAGAAGCTTTGAAACTGGTGGCGCCACCCCTAACATACTTTATTTTGTTTGATGTTCCTGTACTGTGCTGCGTGTGCCGATATAATAATCCAATAGTAAGTAAGTACTACTATGCCTAGAGTCCAGCGCTCACCCCCTGCTACTCCTGCCTGTGAGACGGATAATCCACCTATTTTCTCAACTCCAGACAATTTTAAAAAATCAAATGAGCCCGAAATCTCAAATATTACCTCGCGATCCAAGCGCCTTAGACCAGATTACTCTCCAGAATGTGAATGGAAGAATCTCGAGGATAAAATAACGAAGTTATTTACCTCTTGGAAAACTGAGCAAGAGGTTCTGCTTGGCAAACTAACGTCGGAGTTGAGGGAAATTAAACAACAAAATGTGGAGATTCAAAAAACGAATGCTGAAACCCTAAAAACTGTGGAATTTCTAAGTCAAGATTACGATTCTATCAAGAAATCAATGCAGAAATTAGAAAGAGAAAACAGTGAACAGCGCAACTATATACTAAATCTGGAAAAAAAAGTAGAAGACATACAGCTGAGCTCGCGATCATCATGTCTCGAAATTAGAAATGTACCAGCAATTGAGAAGGAAACAACTAGTGACTTAACCTCGATCGTTTTAAAAACCTGTGAGACCCTTAAACCGGCGGCAAACCCTCCTCAACTACGTGACGTATATCGTATGCCCGGAAAAAAGGGCTCAAACAGACCGATAGTAGTGGAGTTTCTGACTGTCCCTTTGAAGAATCAAGTACTGGACGCCTGCCGTATTTTCAATAAGGGTCTACCATCAACTGAGAAACTAAACACGGGACACATTGGTGTTCCCGGTGAAGTCAAACCAGTCTATGTCGCCGATCACCTGTCTCGCACACAGCGACAACTTTTCTTCGAGGCTCGTTCTTTTGCTAAAACAAACAAATATAAATTTTGTTGGTCGCAAAATGGAAAAATTTTTCTTCGCGAACGTGAAGGAATGGACTCCGTTGTTATCAACTCAGCCTCTTGTCTTAAAAAACTGCTCACCCCTGCGTGAAGAACGCAAGACATCCTTTTTTTATTATTATTGCATGCTTTTAAAATTTTTTGGTGCCTTACAGTTTTATTTACAAGCACTACTAGCCTCTCACAAACCTGTTTTTTATTACTTTTTAAAATGTACAACTTGTTACCTTTTTATGAAAATAGTATTAATGTTATCAACTTTATTTAATGTATACTGTTTAAATCAGACTTTGTATTACACATCGTACCTTTTTAGACCTTGTAAAAATTATAATAATCTGAAAATGTATTATCACAAACACACAACTCTTAACACGCCTCCAACTTACAAAACAGAATTATTAAATCTTGAAAAAACTAAATCACACATAATCCACCTCATATTTACGGGTGCAATCAATATACACATAACATCAAACATCAATATTCGATTCTGACACTTTAAAAGATATTGACTCTTTGGGTCTAGGTGATTCACATATCTGTGTACCGGAGTCATGCAGTCGTTTCATTAATAACAATAGTAAGTCACTTAATATAATGCACCTTAACATACGCAGTGTAAATTGTAACTTTGATAGTTTGCTTGTGCTCTTGGCAAGGATAAAAATCTCATGTGATGTTTTGATTTTATCGGAGTGCTGGTTGATGGTGTCAACAGTTCCACCACTGGAAGGGTATGTCTCATATCACACGACTAAACTTATCAACCAGAACGACGGTGTAATAATATATGTAAAATCAGAATTTCCCCATATCGTTACCGAACCTTCTATATCTGGTGCCAGCTGTTTAACCTGTAATTTGCAATCTCATAATATCTTACTCTTAGCGCTATATCGCTCTCCGTCCACACGAAATCTTGATAATTTTATTGATAATTTAGACACTGTACTTACTCAATCGCTAGTCCAAAAAAATTTAGTGATAATGGGTGACATCAACATTGACATCACTCCAAATGCTATTTCCCAACAAGCAAATCAGTACCTTAACCTTATTGCTTCTCATGGCCTCCTCCCTACACATCTATTCCCAACCCGTGTTAACTCTTGCATTGATCACGTAATGTTAAGATCTGATCTTAAAAATACTACTCTAGTTTTTGATACTTACGTTACTGATCATAGGCCTACCTTTATAAACATTCAACATGTAAAGCCACACCCTAACTCTGAAGTTAATCGCACAGTTGTTAATTATACAGCTGTAATTAGCGACATTTTATCAATGGACTTTAGTGGAATATTGACTATTGAAGATGCAAATAATGCCGCTGAGTCTCTGGTTTCCATAATTAGCTCTGTGATTGCTAATCACTCCAAATCGGTGCACATGTCTTCGAAACGCAGAATCCTAAAACCTTGGATTACCAATGGTCTGCTACGTTGTATCCGAAATAGAGATAGCATGGCTCAAACCTTAAAGGCAGATCCTGAAAATTACATTCTCATGGTCACTTATAAACGATACCGTAATTTCTGTAACAAGCTTCTCAAAAATTTAAAACGTGCCTATGAAAGGCAGGAGTTTCAAATGGCGAAGAACAACCCTAAAGCCACTTGGAAGGTCATTAAAAAAATCACTGGAACTAGCCTTAGCGCGAAATCCCCTAACGAGCTACTAAGGATGTGTTCGGATGAAAGTCTTCGGTAAACAAGGTTAACGAGTTTTTTGCCAATGTTGGCAAGAACTTGGCTGACAAATTCTCATCCACTTCGTATACCTCAGAGTATACTCTCGATGCGCCGCCTTCCAACTCGCTGGTACTTCTACCCACAGATGAAGTAGAGATCACAAATCTCATTATTGGGTTACGAACAGACGCTGCGGTGGGTTGGGATGGCATTTCATCGAGACTGTTAAAATCCTGTCTCCCCGCGATTGTCCCAGCCATCACTCACATCTGCAATCGCTCTATTTCCACCGGCTGTTTTCCCAGGGTTTTTAAAAGGGCTGTCGTTCATCCAATCTTCAAAAATGGGGACAGACACGGTGTAGATAATTATAGACCGATCTCAGTCTTGCCTGCCATCTCTAAAATATTAGAAAAGATACTCAATAACCGATTGGTAGACTATATTGAGTCACACAAATTATTGAGTAACAACCAGTATGGATTTAGAGGAGGTAGGTCAACTGAAAATGCTGTTGCTGCCTTGGTAGATCATGTAGTATCTAAACTAGATAGTAAAATGAAATGCTTGGCTATTTTCCTCGATCTTTCCAAGGCATTCGACACTGTGTCTGTTCCCCACCTCTTATCTAAGCTGGAAGCTGCAGGGATACGCGGTCATACCTTGAAAATTTTCCAGGATTACCTGTGTGATAGAAGTCAATGCGTCAAAATAAACGACGTTATTAGTGATACTAAATCATTGAGTTTCGGCGTTCCTCAGGGCTCAATATTGGGTCCTACCCTGTTTCTTGTTTATATTAATAACTTATGCAAAATGACTCTAACTAACTGTTCAATTTACACTTACGCAGATGATACGGCCTTGCTTCTTCACGGTAGTGACTGGCCTGAAACAGTAAAATACGCGGAACTCGCTCTAAACTCAGTGATGAAATGGCTATCAAATAATATTCTAACCTTAAATCTTAAGAAAACAATATACTTACCCTTCTCCTTACTATCCACCAACCTCCCTCCACTAGATTCAATGGCGCTTAGAGCTCATACTTGCTCACTTGGTCTATCCTCTTCACAATGCGGCTGTCCACAACTCACAAGGTGTGAGTCTGTCAAGTATCTCGGAGTCTATGTGGATAGTTCTTTGAGCTGGAAACCTCACCTTAGCAATCTCATATCGCGAGTCCGCAAGTGTATATTTATTTTTAAAAAACTAAGGCACTCCGCGGACTACCGCACCATTAAAACTGTTTATTATGCCCTGTGTCAAAGCATAATCAACTACTGCATCACGGTATGGGGTGGGACTCACAAGACAACCCTACTGCCTCTCGAACGAGCACAGAGAGCTGTCCTCAAGGTTATGACATCGAAGCCTTTTAGATATCCCACCTCGGCTCTCTACACCGAATGTCAGGTCCTCACTGTGAGGCAGCTCTTTGTTCTTAGCATTATTCTGCGCAAACATCCCTCTGTGGTATACAAGCCGAATGCTGCTAAAAAGCGTAGATACTTCGAAGTATGCTCAACTCGCGGATGTAGAACGGCTCATGCTCAGCGTCATTATGATGTCCTGTCTAGCCATATATATAATAAAATAAATAAAATATGCACCATTGCTCCCATGTGCCTGAATGAATGTAAGACCAAGGTCACAAAGTGGCTATTGCCACTGAGTTACGATAAGACTGAAGATTTACTACGTGTATCGATCGCTTAACCTAATGTAGCTAATAAATTCATATATTTATAATTATATTTAAACAGACATACATGTTTTCATACAAGTTTATTAATATTATTATTGTTATTTATCTCTCACCCAACACACACACATACCCTCACATAGGTACTTTAATAGGTCACATCATATTTGCGTTTACTATTACTTAATAATTTGTCATAATAGTAGTATACTGTGCTCGTCTTGCAACTATTGACATATTTTGTTCAAATTATAGGCGAGGACGCTGGCGCCCTAAACACAAGTTAAATCTTACATGGGGTGCCAGAGTTCATCGAAAACACTGTTTCTTTTATTAGTTGTAACGCTGCATAGTGTTTAGATAAGTGTTTATTGTTTAGATAAGTGTTTTTGTACAACTGAAGGTAATAAAATTTTTTTTATTTTATTATTTTAATTAGGTGCTACGATGTAAATAATAAAGAACACATCGCTAGAGTGTTGCTTGATTCGGGAAGTTCCGCTTGTTTAATGACGGAGAATTTATACAATAAGTTACAGTTGCCTTACTTAAACACAGATAAATCTATACAAGGTATAAACAACTCTCTGTCTCATGTGAATAAAATGTGTCGTGTGCACATTCAGTCGTTATCTGAATCGTACTCAAGTGATATTATATGTTTTGTCTTACCCACAATTACTGATAATGTTCCCGCTAGACAGGTACATGTAAATATACCCACAAATATTCACTTAGCTGATCCATATTTTCACACGCCGGCTTCTATAGATATCATTATAGGGGCTGACGTATTCTGGAGTTTATTAGGATCTGATAAGATTTTATTAGGTGATGGGAAACCAACACTTCATCAAACTAGATTAGGTTGGCTAGTTTGTGGCCCAATTAACGGCGGCTATAATTATAATTCTTCTCAACTTTCTTCTATTAAATGTAATTTTGTAAACAATTATTACGAAAGTTCTTCCAGTCCTAATGATGTAGATGACATCCGAAACCAATTGACGCGTTTCTGGCAGCTCGAGGAAGTAAGCCATGATGCATCGACATATTCAGCTGAAGAGAACATGTGTGAAGAACACTTTATAAAAAACACGATGCGTTTATCCGATGGCCGTTTTAGCGTTAAGATTCCGTTGAAGGAAACTTTGGACAGTTTAGGCGATTCATACCATCGTGCACAACGATGTTTTCTGTCAATAGAGCGCAGAAACCTTAGCCAACCTCCACTTGACAAAATGTACAAAGACTTCATGACTGAGTACATTTATTTAGGCCATATGTCGGAGTGTCATCTTAATGAAGATCTGCGGTCATATTTTATTCCACATCACGGAATCCTGCGCGAAAGTAGTAGCACACAAAATTACGCGTTGTATTTAATGCTAGTGCACCCACTACCTCTGGACTTTCTTTAAATTCAATACAGATGGTGGGGCCTACCGTTCAGGACGATTTGACTGCAATCCTTCTTAGATTTAGGACTCATAAGTACGTCCTCTCTGCTGACGTAGAGAAAATGTACAGGCAGGTGTCTGTACATCCTTCAGATAGGCACCTGCAGCAAATCATATGGCGTGATGATGTTACTAGTACTCTCAAAACATACCAATTAAACACGGTCACATACGGTACGGCTAGTGCACCATTTCTCGCGACCAGGTGCATAAAACAGATAGGTCTGGAATGCCAGGATCAAAGGGTCGCTCAAGTCATTCTTCATGACTTTTACGTCGACGATTTGTTGACCGGCGAAGACGTGTATGAGGAAGCTCTCATGTTGCGTCATAAGGTGACTGATGCTCTTGCTTCTGCTTGCATGCCGTTAAGGAAGTGGAAATCGAACGAGCCCACTTTAATCTCAGAACCATCTGACGAGTCTTGTTTCGAGTTCCACAAGGAAGGTGATGTCTGTAGCAAAACACTGGGTCTTAGTTGGCGAACTGATACAGATAATCTCCTTTTCCCTATAAAAATTCCCGACTGCATAGAAAATACTAAGCGTGGTATGTTAGCAGTAATTGCGCGAATCTACGATCCTTTAGGGTTGTTAGCACCGTGTGTTGTGAGCATGAAGATGTTGCTTCAAAAACTTTGGCTAGATAATTTAAAATGGGATGATCAGTTATTACCTGACGTTGCAACAAAATGGGCGAACATAATTAAAACATTACCTTGCATTCACAATTTACGGGTACCACGTCGCGTGCTCTGTGACGTATACAAACAGTTCGAATATCACATTTTTACCGACGCTTCGGAGCAAGCATATGGCGCTTGTTTGTATGTTCGTAGCACCAATGAGCAGGGTGACGTCGACGTGCGATTATTTACAGCCAGAAGTCGCGTTAACTATACCGCGACTGGAGCTCTGTGCTGCTGTGCTTGGCGTACGCCTATATCAAAAGGTTGCTAGTTCCCTTCGTATTAAACCGTCTAGTATTGTTTTGGACTGACTCCATGATAGTGTTGGGTTGGCTAAAAATGTTGCCAATAAAATTAAACACTTTCGTACGTAATCGTGTTGCCGAAGTGTTAGAAAACTCCGGTAATTACACCTGGAGACATGTGTCGACCCACGACAATCCAGCTGATTTAATAACGCGCGGAGTAGAACCCACCGCTATCCAATCACTGGACTTGTGGTGGTTTGGTCCATGTTTCTTAAAACACAACAGTACTACATGGCCACCCACAACTATAAATACAGAAACCTTACCAGACATAAAATCTAATATTTTAGTTAATTTAGCCCAAGATCATCATGCCCCTGAAGATTTATTAAAAGGAATAATCGAGTTTAATCGATTTTCCAATTTTATTCGATTACAGCGCTGCATTTGTTATGTTTTTCGTTTCATTAACACTTGCAAAAAACGTTCAACAAAAAACACGTCATATTTTAGTACTCAAGAATTACAAGATGCGCTAAACTTCATTATTATTCAGTCGCAAAAGGAATCCTTTCATGAATATAATTTATTATTAAGTAACAAAAAATTACCACACAAAAACAGGTTGTTAAATTTAAATGTGTTTCTCGATAACAACAAATTATTCGTATAGGGGGTAGGTTGCACAACTCTGAATATTCATACACAAAGAAACACCCCATATTATTACAGTCCACTAATCATTTGTTAAACTTTTATTTAAATTTGAGCATATTAGGTTGATGCATGCAGGTCCTCAATTATTATTAAGTACACTTAGAGAGACCTACTGGCCGCTCGGCGGTCGTAATTTGGCCAGAGCCTGTTATCGTCAGTGCGTACGCTGTCGGCGACTTAAACCACAGACTGTCACTCCTCAAATGGGTAACCTCCCACTGAACAGACTCTCGCCAGCTGACTTTCCCTTTCAAAACGTAGGGGTTGACTACGCAGGGCCTATAACCGCGGCTAGTCGTCAGGGTCGTGGATTGGTGAAGGATACATAGTTATTTTCGTGTGCTTCACCACCAAGGCCATTCATTTAGAGTTGGTTGGCGACTTGACAAGCAATAATTATTTACAGGCTTTACGTAGATTTATGTTTCGGAGAGGAAAGCCTCTCAACATTTATTCCGACAACGGAACTTCATTTGTAGGAGCCTACAATGAGATATCTGAGTTTTGAAACGCAACTGTGACTCCTTATCTGATAGTGTAGCTCAAGATGGTATAAACTTCCACTTCATACCTGCTTACGCTCCACACTTTGGTGGTCTTTGGGAGGCGGGTGTCAAATCGACCAAATTTCATTTATTGAGAGTGTTGGGAAATTGTAGTTTAACCTACGAGGAGCTTAACTCCGTCTTAGTACAAATTGAAGGTGTATTAAATTCTCGACCGCTCACACCGCTATCGTCGAACCCAGAAGACCTGTTGCCTCTCACTCCTGGTCATTTCCTAATCGGACGACCTCTCACATCTCTGCCTGTTAAGGATATCCGGGACCACTCCACTCCTCACTTGACGCGCCATCAACGCATTGAGCAGCTGCGGCAGCATTTTTGGGCAAGATGGAGCAAGGAGTATGTTTCGGAGCTTCAGCAACGTGTGAAATGGCGGACTGGCAACGACAGTCTGAACCTGGAGTCCCTCGTTGTCATCAAGGAGGACAACCAGCCACCCATGAAGTGGAAGTTGGGCCGCGTTGTTGCTCTTCATCCTGGCACAGACGGCATAAGCCGAGTCGCCGATATCAGGACTTCAACCGGAACTGTCAGAAGAGCATTCTCCAAGATCTGTCCGTTGTTGGAAAACAGCTGTTGAAAGGCAAGCTTTCAACGGCCGGCGGCATGTTGAAGCGTTGCTCCACTTTATAACATTATAAATTTAAGTTAGCCAATAATTGTTAGATAATAAGTTTTAGCTATATGAATTTCATCAGGCGTTGATGTACTGTTACGTACCGACCTCCGTTTTTTGTGAAGGTGATGACTGGCAAATTAAAACTGTTACACTGCAAGCTACGATCCTGATTTTTTAATTTCTAAAATTCCTGCAAAGTCCCTACAATTCACAGTCATTGTGCCGATAGTCGTGACGGCCAATGGCTTAATTGCCAAGAGCCTCGACCAACATCTCAGGAGGCTCTCGTTAGGCAGTTGGATCAAGGGCTTGATCCAGAAAGCAGTACTCCTGGACACGGCTCGTATTGTTAGGAGATTCCTTTCTCAGGAGCCCTGACCACCGGTAGCTTGGACCCTATTCCCGATACCGGTGGGCTACTACTTTTTATATTTTTAAATGTTTTTGTATTTATTTATGTTTTTATATGTAAGTACCTAAATATTTGAAAATGTAAAGTGTATGTATATAAGATTAAATAAATGGAATAATAATAATAATAACTCACTACTGATGACCGCAAGGAGATATGGAAAAGCAAGGAGCTTCACGGGCGCTTTTATCGGGCTCTTCATGGGCCTGATGTAGATTTCTTGGCGTCCGTGGCCTGGCTACGTTTCAGCGACTTCTTCGGGGAAACTGAAGGTTTTGTCTGTGCGATTATGGACGAAGTTATTTTGACGAATAACTACCGGAGACATATTATGAAGGATGGGACGGTTGACGTGTGTCGGGCATGCCATCGTCCGGGTGAGTCCATCAGACATATTATCTCTGGTTGTTCTCGTCTTGCTAACAGCGAGTATTTGCACAGGCATAACCAAGTGGCCAGGATTTATTCACCAGCAACTTGCTTTGAAATACAAACTTGTGGATTCTGAGGTGCCGTATTACAAATATGTGCCCGACCCAGTTCTCGAAAATGACCATGTCACGTTGTACTGGGATCGGTCTATCATCACTGACAGGACTATTGTTGCAAATAAGCCTGATATAGTGGTGATAGACCGATTAGCGCGCCGCACAATGATAATCGATGTCACCATCCCACATGACGAGAACCTCGTGAAAGCTGAGAAAGAGAAACAAATGAAATATCTTGATTTAGCACACGAGGTTGTCGATATGTGGAATGTGGACTCGGCTGTCATTGTGCCGATAGTCGTTACCGCCAACGGCCTGATAGCCAAAAGCCTCGACGACCACCTGTCGAAGCTGTCGTTGTACGGTTGGATCAAGGGCCTGATACAGAAGGCAGTACTCCTCGATACGGCTCGCATTGTGAGGAGGTTCCTGTCTCTGGAGCCCTAACCACCGGTAGCTTGGACCCTGCTCCCGACACCGGCGGACTACTATTTTTTATAATTTTAAATGTTTTTTTTTTTATATGATTTGTAAGAAATATTTAAAATTATAATTTATATATGTATAGAAAATTAATAAACGACATAATAATATTCTTTATTGACATAACTGAACAATTACAGTATAGGGTTCTCTAACATCTGCACTAGTAAAAACTGTGTTGCAGATGTTAGTGTCATCCCCTTATTAGTGTGACAATTATCTTATGCCCGTACAGAATAAATTATAAAATAAAATTGAAAGAGTTTAAATTAAATAGGAGACATAAAATCCTAGTGTTGCTGCGAAGACGGATAGGGAGCCACTTGAGTTCCTTGCGAAGGTGAGAGACATGGTCATACTTTCGCAGACCAAAAATAAACCGGATACATAAGTTTTGCAAGCGCTCAAGCTTGTTTAGTAGGTCCTCAGTAGCATCCAGGTAGCAGGCGTCGGCATAATCAATGATCGACTGAATAAGAGTTTGGGCCAGGGAGATTTTTGTTTTTAAGGGCAAGATACTCTGGAGGCATTTAAGCGAATGATAAGAGTAATTAACCTTTCGACTGACCTCGTTCACCTGCGCACGCCACGAAAGATTGGAGTCAATAATAACACCCAGATCTTTGGCAGTTTCGGTCTATTCAATAAGAACACCGTCAAGATATAGAGAACTTTGTACTAAATAAAAACAAAAAGTTTGAATAAATAATAATGTTATATTAAGTAAAGTGTTGTTAGATGATGGAAACGTTATGTTATTTGAGCATGATGACTTATGGTAATAGAGCAAATATTCAGATATTAAATAAGCAGCATCCGGCATCTAACCTTGTCACTCCCTTAGAGGTAAAATTTAAAAATATTGATATATTCTGAGTTTTAAGGGTAAATGTAAATGATTTACAGAATATTCAAACGCGATGAGTGTTTTTCAGGGTTAATTCTGGGTTCTTCTTTGTTTCTCATTAACATCAATGATTTCTCTTATAATGTGAGGAATAATCACAAGAACGTATTGTTTGCAGATGATACTTCCTGCGTCACTCGAGGAGTTGGAGGTTGTGTAGGGCTCCAGGGGCGCTCCAGTAGCTACACGGGAATTGTCTCCCTCGCTGGCTACGCGAGAGTGTGGTGTTAAAGTGTGACTGGCTTATATGTGGAGTGTAAGGAAGGAAAAAGGGATAGGCTGAGGATGTTTATATTGACAGAAATGGATACATGTGCCCTCTTCCAACGGGTGAACTCAAGTCTTGTCATCAAACCTATGCTTTTTCTATATTCGAACGACTCCTCAATATTCTCAACTGCCAGCTAAAGGCCGGTGCAGACAAGCTGAGTTTGGGCTGTGTCTACAATCGCCACAGTAGCTACCCTGAAAAGTCTGGATTCATGTTCTGTTGATGTCAATATATATGTTATGATGAAGTCCGATGTTCTAGAAGACTGGGCAGTCTTCTAGAACATCGGACTTTATCATAACAAGATTTCTGCCGATCCCCACTCGGAGCAAAGGCGATTTTTGAAGAAAATAAATAAAACGATCTTTTGAAATACCTCTTTATTTGAATCTAGCACTTCGCCAGCGACTGCGTCCGTGTAGATTTCAAAAATTTCGCCTATGACACTCACAAATAACGTGGCTTTCTATTGGTAATAGAATTTTCAAAATCGGTTCAGTAGATCCACAGATTACCCTCTGCAACCTCACAAACTTACAAACTTTACCTTTTTATAATATTAGTATATAAGTATAGATATAGTATGAGAGTATAATTATATGTATAGTATAGACTATGATTTAAGCGATGTACACTCAGAACTCTTTGGTAGCTCTATTTTGAAGAATAACTCTGGCGGTTTGGTTTGGATTTTTTATATAAAAACCGTTGAACGATCATGTTTATTCCTCTCATTAAAAATAATTTTTGGATGAAGAATAATGGGGTATTTTACTAAAAAACCTAATTATCCCTAAAGTTAAATAACAAAAAAATTTTGGACGTGATTTTTTTTCTTTTGTCACGTAAACAAAAAAAGAGGGCGATACAGTGCGTAGAAATGTCACGTGACGTCACGCGGCGCGACACTTTTTACCGCCAAAGTGACATTTTGTATTTTTTTTTTTTTTTTTAAAAAAACGTTGCCCCTCACTAGGAATTACTCCTGTATCGTGAGTGCATTCGCAAACATTTAAACTCACATACACAAGACACCCAGACCCCGAACAACTAGCTGTAGGCCATACAAATATTTGTTTCGTGCGGGGATCGAACCCGCGACACGCAGCGCAGCAGCCGAACGCTCAACCACTACGCCAATCGTGCCGGATTAGTTTGGTTTAAGCAAAAAAACGTGTGCAATATTTTTTGATACTATTACTTACGGACTACAAAGAACTATTATTTTAGAAACCGCGTCGAAACGAATAGAGTTTCTCGACCAGAGAGAATGTTATCTGTAACAAGAGCAACATGTATTTGGGAGTAATTGATTTTATTTGGAAACCATTTTAACTGTAGCTACTAACGATATCTGATGCGGCTCAAAAATCTGTAATAACTAAAGTAGAACTAGGCTGGCCACGTCAGTAGCATGCCCAATGAGATGTAGGCCAAAATAAAATAACCACTGACATAGCCAGAAGGCCTCCCCTGCGGCGGACCCTGTAATAATGGTGGGACGGCTGGACAAAAAATGACTTTGCCCAGCAAGTAAAGATGTAACGGCTTACTTGTTTGACTAAATGCTAACGTTCCCTACATGGAGCAGACCCCTCCATTCAAACGGTCTTGGACTTCATTGATTCATGAACGCTACTCGAAATCAGCTAATAATGAGTGTAGAGCGCTTTCCTCAGAGCGGCAGCTAGCAGCCAGCCCCCCATCACCGCTACCCCCGGCGTCCCCTTGCCGTGCGCTGCACTCTGCGTCTCGTGCACCTCCTCCACGTGGGCTACTACACTCGCCTCGCCCTCTCTTAACGTATTATCCGCCCTGTTGACCTTTCCCCGGTGAGATTTCGGTTTTTTCTGTTCCTTAATTTCTGCCCTTCTATCCCAACCATCATTCTGCCGTTTCTTAAGTTTTTTTGATGTCGTTGTTGTTGTTGTTGTTTTTATCGTCGCTGGCGGCGATTCCGTCGTCGTGGTTGTGGTCCATTTTGGCTTTTCCGCCAACATTTCAAACTTCAATTTAACCCGCTCAGTGAATTCGAATTTAATATACAAATCATAGTTCAACACTCTTTCAGACAAGATATCGTCGTCATTGATGAAACCGGGACTGAGTAACTCTGTTTTGACTTCCCTTGTCAGGACCGGAAAATGTATCAATATTTCATCGGGCGTTCTATCCTGATGTCCTGTGTCTTCTGTGAAGTTAATCTCTTCTTTGAACGACAGAATAGCATCTGAACGATTGTCACAGTCCACCTACAAAGAAAGTAAACAAAATCTACAACTATGTTTTTATAATGGATACGCTTTAATAGTCTTGAACTAAGATGTAAAAAGAGGAAAGTAGTGTCATTAATAGCTATATATTATCAACCTCTATCTGAAAAAATGAGATTTTTTTTTCTATAAGAAGTGTTACAAATCTTTTTATTTATTTTTACTATATTATCAAAAGTATTTCCTAGTAAACAGACAATTGAAAAAATAAATGTCGTCGACAAAAGTGACTCCAGATTCCATTCATTCATTCTGAAATGATTTCTCTACTTAGAATAAATGTCTAATAAGTAAATGGACAAGGTAGGTCCTTGTAATACTCACCGTAAGACGAACACAAATACACTCTGTATTGATCGTGTCGTACAGTGATAACTGAAACAAAACCATTATTTATTGCAATCGATAACTAATAGGCCTTAAAAGAAGACTCAAAGATAAATATTTGGAAACTAATAACTAAACTAATATTATTTATATATAAATATTTAAGTGTGTTGAGTTTGGTATCAAATTCAAAGTTTGCCAAAAATATAAACAGAAAAATATAAATTTGTAAAAAAAAACCGGAAATAAACAAAATAACGATGCGCGACGGGTCACCTAAAGAGGAGAATTCGCATGCGGGTGGGCTATGTTGGCCAGACTTCGTTACTGTTAGACTATAGAGGTGTACAGAACTGGGTGGAAAGTCCGGTAAGCTTCTTTGAAAAGGGAAGATCCTCCGATCAGGAAGTTTTGTGTCTGGTGGGCAAGTAAACGACGGTTCTTGTTCTTGTACTCGTATATGCTCAAGTCGTACTGAGAACTAAGCTTGCGTGGTGCTGGAGATTTCCGACGTCAGGTCTTTTTTAAAGAACGTATGTGGGTTTGTAGATACCGCCATAGGTATTTCCTTAGTCCTATAGTAATGAGGTCCGGACAGTGTCCACTGGCATACCTGGAGGTGACTCCGTCTAGTGAATTTCCTGCTTTAAGTTTAGTGGCCATCTGCTATCCCAGATGGAATGGATAACGACACAACACAACAACACCAGGTAACGTGTCGACGCCAGGGAGAACCATGTCCTGCAGTCAACGTTTTTATCTGAACGATGATGATAAGTTCTCATCTTAATTTGTCCGTTCAGTCTAAGGGAGACCATAAAAATGGTTGTAGTCTAAGCGTTCACCTCACTCTTTTTTCGTATTTTCACATTTTTTTATTGGATCAGTGGTTACATCGGGTATATTGATAGATAGATATAAGTAGTAGATTGTTAATAATATCAAAGTTAAGAAAGCCATCAGTCCAACCTTATAAGTTGCAGACCCCTTAATATGGTCTGGTGCTGTGACCATGAAAACCTCGTTATATATTACGACAGTGGGCAAGGAGCAGGAGCTCTCGTTTTTTTCCCATTGCTCTTTGACTGAAACAAAACATCACGCTTGTACTCCTCAAAAGATTAAAGGATGTGTGCCTATTGGTATAACTACATTTTCTTTATTACTTAACCATTAGAACATCCTATATTCTTGGAGATTAATTTATTACTAAGGAAGCAAGCCTTATGCTATTAACAGAGCAAAATGAAAACTAGGCTGCTACTAAGAAATGCCATGTGATAAGGAAAAACCCAACTTTGTTCGACGTAGTAATAATACTTACAAGGAAAGATAAGATAAGCGTTACCATCCTCGGTAGGCTCAATGAGGTGGAACTTCATGGCATCGACGTCGAACGGATACGCTTCGAAAAGAGCTAACAAGCCCTGGCGACGAGACCCGCCCATACTGAAGCAACAAACAAGGTCTGTGTAGGTACTGATCTACCTCCTGAAGATCTAGGTGATGTTAGCAAAGTTCTTTTGCTGTGTGGTTTCGCCGTAGACAGAATATCGATTGGACACCAAAATTGTAACACAGCTTTCGACCGATCGGTTTGATATTTCTGAGAGCGAAATAATTCATTTAGACGGTTAAAAAAGCAACAAGAAACTTTGAAGCAAGTTGTGCATAGAAATTTCAGCTATAGATTGTTTTCTTAATAATTTTCTCCACGAAATGTCTCAGAGCAGAGAGTCCCTAGTCCACACTAGGGACTCTCTGCCACATTCTATAAAGAGCTATTGTAGCTGACGTAGAAAACTTACGTGTACAGTTCATGTATAGGAATATTTGGAACAACTTTCTTGCGTTTGCTTTTTGGGATGAACTCGTTGTGTCTATTGTTAGGACTGGCTCCCTTGCGCCTGTAGTCACCTTCGTCGGTGATGGAGTTGATCCAGTGGAAGTAGGGGAACAAGTCGATGAAGCGAGCGGGGGCCGTGCAGCCAGGACCGTGAACGCTGAAGCCAATCTGATAATGACATGTAGTCGAATAAACATACCAAGCGACACCTGTATTCCTTAACGGGAAGAAACATTTATAATACTTATATACCTACCCATATTTGCAATTAAATTATTTGAATTTGAAATGCAAAGTACATAAATATGCCAACCAAGTCCCTTGATTGTTACAAAGGAGGCGTGCTTGTTGATAGTTTATTGTTCATAAAATATTGCATCACGCCAGCATTCTCTGAATAGATTGACTAATCAAAGACGTGCCTGCCCCATATTTTCGAAAACAATATTTTGGGCACTTATGCATACGTTAAAAAAATTCGTGATGGTAACATCCAATAACACTTTAAGATCAAACGCAAGACCTCATGTCATAAATATTAACTGTCGGATACATTATACAGACCAGATTGAGATATCCAAAAACGTTGGACACGAGCGTCATCCCGTTGTCCCAGACACACTGAGTCGCACTGTTTGGCGCGTATCCGCACAGGTAGGGGAAGGGTATGAGCTCTTGTGATGACATCTAGAATCAGAAGCATTTTAACATTGCATCGTCATGTTTATTAGAAAATTAACAATTTGAACTATTGATCATTATGAGAAGAAGACGTGCAACACTGAGCTCAAATGAATTGGGAAAAGAATGATATTGGTGATAAAGTAAAATGATCACTTATTTATTTATTTTTTTTGGAAGTTTAAAGTAACTTTAGAAACGGGTTTTGTCGACGGAAGAATAAGCAAAATGACAGATTGTAGAAAGATTTCTACCGTCCTAAGCATGGCGATGTTAAACCTGAAGAGTAGAAATGTTTCTATTCTTCAGTCGACAAAAGTCTACAATGTAAAGCATGACGACCAATTCTTCTCTAATTTTGACACTTGGGAGTAGAAACTTTTCTTCTCAACAATTAGTGTCAAATAGTCTACATTACATTGGACCTAGACAACATCTTTATTGATTTTAAAAACTCAATTCTGTGACTCATTCAATATTTCGAAATTGTGGTGAATCTTCCACAAAAGCCATTACACAATGCGAAAATTAACAAAACAAACTACATTTTTCCAAGGTTTCATTATAATTTGTTTGCTGTTAATTCAATTCAGTCGATCCGACAGCTACAGATAGAGTACAACAAACAAACAGCCGACACAGTCCGAAAGGATGGTAGCGAGAGGTTTGTTCAAAACATTTTAGAACTTGCCGTTTGACACATTTTTTTCGATAACGAAACGTAATATTATCGTAGAATTATTAGCTTACAGGTAGTTACTACATCAGTAACTACCTCCCCGTTGCTATGGAAAGAATGAATAATTATGTCTTTGTCTTCATAGAAACCCGAGTCTACGGGTCGCGCCGTGCTCGCGCAGAATAGATGTCGAGTTGTATAGCAAAAACCTTGTCTATTCTTAGTAGAGTAGAGAAAGAATTGGTCATGCTACGCCTGCTGGTCACATGAAGAGGCGACTAGCTGTTTGCTGATATCACAAAATTAACTAGATAATAATAAAATAATAATAAGTATTTATTTTCTCACCACAATAAACATTGCAGACATCGTTATACATATTATAATAACGTTTACTGTGGGAGATTGGTGCCTAGGCTAGCCTTTTTTTAGAGCCTGTGTTTCAGGTCACCAGGTCTGCACCCTCTAGCAGTTAACATTTCATAGAATTAATTAAAGGTTAAATAATATTTAAAAAACATGTTTTTATGTGGGTCTTTGAACTAAAAAGTTAAAAATATATTCTAGTAAATATTTGGCGTATAGGCTACCTATATTACCTATTAAATGCTTGAGGCACTACCCGTTACAGGTTACAGGTTAGGTACTTACCTACTATACTTCTGCGGCTCAAGCTTTTAAGAATATAGGTAAGTACCTACACGCCAAATTCTTACTAGATTAAAGATTTAAAAGTAATTTGACGAGGTCTCTAATTGAAAAATGTTTTTATAGTGTACATGAGTTTCTAGATTATAAATTGTAAGTTTTGTAAATTGCACGGTCATTTTTAAATATTATTATTATTATTGTGTATAGGTCGAATCTCTATTGACATTTATGATTATTATTTTTCATTATTATATTGACATTAATTTAATTCAATACTACATTTTCCATTTTAATGGAACTATCTGTGTAATGACTGTATGATTATGATCAGTAAATAGTTTTAATAAAATATGTTAGTAGTAGGTTTAATATAATATATTAAGTACTTTATTTTACTTGTATTTTTTCTTTTATTTTTAACTTTTTAGTTGGATAGTATTTAGAGTAGGCGTGATGTTTTAAAATATTCTACGGATATTATGATGTGATGTAAAGCCACCTTCCAGCTTCGTCATCAGACCCTGGATATCGTGATGGCGTAAAATGCTCCTCAAGACGAATCAATCGAGTTCAGACTAGATGCGTTTATCTTATTTAGTTCAGAAGTTCCTATGGCCATCTTCCGTCTCCATCATCAGACCAGCTTCATGGTACCATATCATTCTATTGACCGAAGATACATAAGTACACCAAATTTGTGTCCAATCGGACATCGGAAAGTGGGTCTAATTTGAGTTGCAAGATTCCACCCGAACAAACATAGTTACATACATACATATATACATACTCGTACATACGAGTACATTAAAGTTAAATAAAAGCTTGTAAAAATGACAAATTAATAAAAAAAATGCTTTAACATTTGCATTCTGTCTGTAGCTCAGTGTAGTGTTAGTAAATACTTGTAGTGAGAGCATGAGTAAGTAGATGTGTTTCGTGTGTGTATGTCTGAGAGTGCATATGTGGAGATGCGTGTGTTCCCACACACGCATCTCAGGGTGTGGATGAGTGGATAACTTCTGAAAATGAGTTACTGCACCTCTGGCACTTAGGCAGGGAAGGAACAGGGGTGGGTTTTAGTCAGTAAGAGTCTGACACGCCCTGAGCTCCATCCAAAGCGGGAGAAGTCATTGGATGATTTCCCACCCCCAAAAAAAAAAAAATGGTGTGGATGAGGATTTGGTGTATATTAAGTCACGGTGGTGGTTTCGGTGTCGTCATAGTTGAGTCCCAAGAGCCACGTGGTAAGCTTCTTTTTGCCCTAGCCCTTATTGAGGTTAAATATGTGTTTAATTTTATTGATTGAAATAAAATATTATTTCCACAAAAAACAGTATAAAGGGACATATAGACAAAGAGGGAAAGAAAAGCACAGAGAACGCAGTAAATAGATCAGCAGAAAAAAATGGCGACATACAATGTGACCGTTAGTATGATTCAAATGGTTTACCTCTGTTCTGTTGTAAGATTCTTTGCATTCTTTTTCATCCAGATATTGTATTTTATAAAAAACTTTCTCCAAAATTTTACTTTCTGCAAAAAATATGATTGAGTGGTTGGGTTTACATATCATCGATAAAATTATTGGGATATAGTCACGCACATTATTTTACTGATAAATGAATAAATTTCTTACCGTGCGTAAAACCAGTGAGATAGAGATACCTAGAAGCACTGAATATTCTCACGGTGGCGAGGCAGATAGGCGTCAACGGAACTAAAATCAACATAAAGCTAGATTAACACGTTTTTAGGGTTCCGTAGTCCTAACAGGAGAGACTATTTTTCGGTTTAGTGATTCGTTTGCGAAATATTAAACATTAAAGTTATATTTTTTGTTCGAGTCGAGCGTGTCCATAAGCTAAATTGTTGGCTTGAAAACTCTGAAAAAAAAATCGTGATGGTCGTATAAACAGGGTGTGAAAAGACACATCACAAAGACGTCAACTATACATACTGTACATCTAACAAAGTAGCTTTGTAAAAAGACACATCACAAAGACGTTAACTACACATACTGTACATCTAACAAAGTAGCTTTGTAAAAAGACACATCACAAAGACGTCAACTACACATACTGTACATCTAACAAAGTAGCTTTGTAAAAGACACATCACAAAGACGTCAACTACACATACTGTACATCTAACAAAGTAGCTTTGTAAAAGACACATCACAAAGACGTCAACTACACATACTGTACATCTAACAAAGTAGCTTTGTAAAAAGACACATCACAAAGACGTCAACTACACATACTGTACATCTAACAAAGTAGCTTTGTAAAAGACACATCACAAAGACGTCAACTACACATACTGTACATCTAACAAAGTAGCTTTGTAAAAGACACATCACAAAGACGTCAACTACACATACTGTACATCTAACAAAGTAGCTTTGTAAAAGACACATCACAAAGACGTCAACTACACATACTGTACATCTAACAAAGTAGCTTTGTAAAAAAATATTGCTGGGCAACGACTTTTATTTTTAGCTGTGAAAAAGAAAGCTATTTTTTATTGCGCGCAATGTAACGCGAACCCAGGCAAGCGGAGTTAAGCCTTACTCCTTCACTCTAAGCCGCTAGGTACTTGACAGATACGTTTGATATTCATTGCGTTTTCGTAATTTCAAATGCTTAATTTTTAAAACTCGAAAAGACATCGAGTATTTAGTAATAAAACTTGGAAGTCATTTTAGTAAAAAAGTGAAAAAAAAATTACGACTTTGTCCTTCAATATCTCCAGAATCTCCACTGGTTCTGGAGATATTGAACGTATGGTCTAGTGGAAAAAAATGTTCCAAATAATGGGTAGAATATGTAGCTTTCAGCTTGGGAAACTGTATTTTTAAACCCGATAATATAACAAAATCACGGCTAAGTTAGCTTGTTTAAGAGTAATAGTTTACCAACTTATAAAATGCACCTACCTACTTGGAGAGTTTCGTATAAAACACAAAGAAAGAAAAGAAAAGAAAAAATGAAAAATTTTTAATTGGCTACACACAAAATCCTAAGAACAATTTCTACTTTGGTAACTTATTTTATATTTAAAACGGATCCTGTGTACTACTCCAGACTGTAATCTATATTTGTGCCAAATTTCATCCAGATCCGTTCAGCCGTTCTGGCATGATTGAGTAACAATCATTCAGCCAGCCATCTCTCCATCCATCCATCCATCCATTTATACTTTTGCACTTATCTGTAGGATACATAAAATTAAAAGTCATTACTTTGACTGGCCTGTTGGTCTAGTGGTTAGTGACCCTTACTGCTATGCCGGAGGTCGTGGGTTCGATTCCCACCCAGGACAAATGTTTGTGTGATGAGCACGATCATTTGTTCTGTGTCTGGGTGTAATTTATCTATAATATGTATGTATTTAGAAATATATAAGTATGTTTATCAGTTGTCTAGTACCCATAACACAAGCTCTGCTTAGCTTGGGACTAGATGGCGTTGTGTGATAGTTGTGGAATATTTATTTATTTATTTATTACTGGCTGACTGACTGATATATCAACGTACAGCCTAAACTGCTGGTCCTAGAGACATGAAATTCGGAGGGTGTATTCTTTGTGAAGAGTAAATATCCACTAAGAAATAGTTTTTTGAAATTCAACACTTAAGGTTGCTAAAGTCGATATTTTGACCATACAAATTTCGGGACGGTATTACTCCACTGTGTGACATTGTACATCCAAAGTTAAAGATGATATCGTTTTGTCTCATTATTTATTTTGTACGTGTGGAAACAGAAATGTAAAATAAAAAACCATTAAAAAGTTATAAGCCCATAAAGATTCGTTTTTCTTGCTAATTTTAACGCAATTTAGGGCGTAAATAAGTAATAAAAAAAGTGCAAAATCTCTCCGAAACAAAATCGGCACCGACAAACCAACCAACCATGCCCGGGGGTTGAGGATAAATTCGAAACAGAGTTACCTCGCCCCTGGGCACTCAAAGGCAGGAAGGAACAGGGGTGGGTTTTAGTCAGTAAGAGTCTGACACGCCCTCCAACCCAGAGCGGGAGAAGTCATAGGATGATTTCCCACCCCACAAAAAAAAAAAAAAAAAAATGAAAAAAAAAAGAAAAAAAAAAGAAAAAAAAAAACAACCAATAACAGAAGAGCCACTGCATAAGAGCGGTTGCGCACTACGTCCGATACTTATCCGTGGAAAAGTCGGTCCGGCGTGGCCGTAGAACAATTTGTATGGTAGGTTACGCACTACCGATTCGAGTTCGGTCCGACTTTTCCATACATCTGTATTTTAACGTATAAGGTATCGGATAAGTATCGGACGTAGTGCGCAACCGCTCTTAGGCAGTGGTTTTTTCATAAAACTCAATTTTCCAAAGGACTTACCGTAATTGTTTGCGCGGTCGTTTTGGTTCGGAACGCTGCAGAGGTGTTTGTGTTCGTGCAAACTAGATATTGTACATGTAGACTAGCGTCTAACTCATCACTGATATTTTCTCTGTCGGACATGATGCCAGGTGAGACAGCGTCTTTTTGGCCAAGCCCACCAGTGAGTTCGAGCTCGCGACTAATTCAACCTTAAGGGGGTAAAAAAGGGGTTGAAAAGTTAAGTACTAATTCCACGCGGGTGTAGCCGCTGGTAGAAGCTAGAATAGAATAGAATAGAATAGAACAGAATAGAAAATAATAGAATAGAATACTTTTTATTATGTATTACAGACTTCACATCCAGGTTCCATCTTCATGCCCCTCGTTGGTCCCGGCTGTCATTTGTAGATCTTTGACAGTCGCACAGGTAGTCTAAACTTCGATAATCAGAGAAGCAGTCTTACCAAGTGACGTCGTACCAGCCAACCAGTTAGTCAGTTGTGGATGTCAAAAGGCAGTCGCTGATACAAAATACTACTAAATTTATTTCATTTAGATTTCAGCGATTCTTTGTATCTCATTGTGAGTGAACCTATATATTGTTCTTATGAGAAGAAATTCTTTAAACCTTAATATTGGCATTCAGCTGCATGTGACATCCACCAATCCGCGTTGGACCTGCGTGGTGGATTACGGCCTACACCCTCTCACAGGGAGTGTGCCCCAGCAGTCCCGGGACATTAAAAATGCTGATTATGATGATTCAGCTGCATCCGACTACACTAGAAGCCGACTCCAATATAAATGTAGTTGGGACAAGATTAGACACATGACTAATTATTTATTATTATAGCTAACCCGTCTCGCGGCTGGACAAAGACCTCCATTCTTTCCACTGTTCCCGGTTCTGTGTCACCTCTGTCATGTATATGATATCTAATGTTAAAAAAGTCAGCCTAGTGCGAGTCGGACTTACATAATCAGGGTTCTGTACTATCGTAATTTTTTTTTGTTTTTGTATAGCTGCAATAGAATTCCACACTCTATGAAAATTTCAACTGTCTACCCATTACGGTTCGTGAGATGCAGCTTGTTGTCACACAGATGGACGGACGGACTGACGGACAGTGGAAGCTTAGCAATAAGAATTCGTCGGTTGCCCTCGGGTATGGTACCCCAAAAAAAGGCTTACAGTCCTCAACGTCTTCAAGGTCTAGCTTGATGATGGCGATGCTATTGAGCGTGGAGTGCTCGTACTCCGGGTGCGTCACGTAGGATGCCGGCTTCACGGACCAGGGCGTGTCGCGAGCCGCCATGAACATGGCGCGGCTCTCCAATCTACAGAAACAATAGAACAAACACAAAACTTAGCAGACGAATCACGGTAAATAATTTTTGCAGTCTTTAGACAATCTTAAGGTTTTCTATTTTTTTTTTTTTATGTTTGATAGGCTCGCGTTTGACCACTATCTCACCTGATGGTAAGCGATGATGGGTCGAAGATGGAGCACGCTTGCCTTTTGGGGGCCGAGTCACCCGCGTCCGTAGGAGTATACCCATTGAGTCCATACACGTGGTCCCCGGGTGGTGCTAATCAGGTGACACAAACTGGTGGTAGGTTTCGACCGATGGCTTGCGACCACCCACTGGGCAAAGACGTACCGCCAAGCGGCCTGGCCGTGTTCCGGTACGATGCTCAGTGTAGCCAATCCAGAGGAGTTGGGTCGAAATAGTTGTTCCATTGCAGGCAGACCAACCGGGCTCGCGCTGATATGGATGTATCGGGAGACTAGTCGCGGAGGGTAGCGGGATCCGAGGCACGGTGCGCCGCTGGCCGACCGCAGTTAGTAGGGGGCCCTAGTAGTGTACTAGCCACACACGAAAGGCTGCCCCGCCAACTGACGAAAAATCCCGGAATGCACCATCGTGCTGGTTGGTGACCAGACGAGAGGGCCCGATGGACATTCCCAGGGGGGCTCGGGCGTCCCCGCAGTCTCTAGACTAGTCCCCCAATGATACCGTCCTGTCAGTGCGTACCTGGAGGTAGCCAGCATGGAACCTCATTTCACTTCCTTCTCCTCTCCTTCCTTCACTCTTCTATATCGGAAAAAGAGTTAAACTCAAATAGAGTTGGGCAGAACAAGCAGGCAGTGACCGAGAAGCGTCAAAAGACTAGTAGGAGGAATATTGGTCGTCCGGCAGCGAGATAGGCAGCCGACATTGTTTCCATCGCAGGTAGAACCTGGATGTGGTTGGCAACAGAAACGATAGGATTCGCACAAGAAAAGAGCGGCCTATGTCCAGCAGTGAACGAAATCGGGCTGTGGATGATAAATATGATGATGAAGTCGTTGATAATCATAACAGTCTGTAATAAGCCTTTAATATTACTTCTGGTGGGATTGAGACATCCTCTCTGGGAGAGTGACTGGGCCGTAATGTATCACACGGGCCCTGTGCGGATTCATGTACATCACGTTTTTTTTTAAATGTTGGATTCTAGGACATCGTTTTCTCACCATGTTTTGCCTTCACTTTTTTAAGAGCAGTGGTGATGAAAAAAAAACCAAAGATAAGCACATGGGTTTGAACCCACGACTACAACTCGTAAATCAGGTAAATAACAACAGCCCACTGGGTGACCACTGCTCTATAATAACATTTATCAAAGTTTCATAATATTGTTTTATGATTTCACACTCACTGGAAGATATGTTGTGGTATCCTGTCCACGTCGTTTGCGTTAGCGAGCGCGTATTGGATTTTTATTAGAACTATCCCAGTCGTCGCTTCCCAATCAGGATCTGTGATAGAATTGAACGTTTAGTTATAAGAAATAGCTTTCCTTAACAAATTGGACCATATCTATGCGATTATGTATGAAAACTACAAAATAAACTACGGAACGCCATCTGCTACGATCCTTACATACTCCTTTTGCTTCGTTTAGGTTCATACATATTCTCATACATGCACTTCGGTTCTGAAAACTACCACCTGGCCTTTCTGAAGAACTTCTTCTTCTTCCTCACTCATTCGCACTTTATGTGGGGTCGGCTCTCCTAATTTTGTGGCGCCAGGACAATCTGTTTTGGGTTATCAGGTCAGGCAATTATTCTTCCTCTGATTGGAGTTTCACTGTCCACCACGTAGCAGGAGGTCGTCCTCTACGTCTCTTCTGTTCTGGAAGTTGCAATGCTTTTTTCACCACACGATCCTCGTCTTTTGTATCATGTGACCGTACCATCTGAGCCCCCGTCTCGGTTAGCTTTTCTGAAGAACGTCACCAATAAAATCTGCGTACTATGTCCATCTAGGGCGTCCATTCCTGGCGTCCCAACTCACGTCTGCCACCTTTTGTTAATTGCCTTTTTTAGGGTTCTGCACCCGAAGAGTAACCAACGGGACCCTATTACTATGCCTCCGCTATCCGTCCATCTGTCAGCGGGCTGTATCTCATGATCCGTAATAGCTATACAGTTGAAATTTTCACAGAATGTGTATTACTGTTGCCGCTATATCAACAAACAATAAAAATAAATTAAAAATTAAGGGGGGGTCCCTAGGGCCCTAGCCCCCCTTAATTTATCAACACTAGATAGATCAAAACTGCCTCGTTGGTATCGCAGTCGTAATTGCGACTGTCGAGCATATGGACCCGAGTTCGTTTCCCGGGTTAAGCAAAGTATTATTGACTTTTTCTATTAGAAATTTCTCAGTGACAGCCCGGTGTTCAAAAGTTGGCGGTGTGTCACCCCTGTGCCTCGGCAAATACGTAAAGCCGTTGATGCTGTGCCTTATCTCTCACCGGGCTTGCCAAATTGTATCTCCGACTAGGCCTAGCAGGACTATTATTAGAATTATTATTAATCAACAATGCATGAACTGACCTAAACGCACGAGGAGTACTCCGAGCCAGCTGAAGTTTCCGCTCTGTCCGAGGTTCCCCTCCAGCTCCAGCGCCGTGCTCACCCGATCGCAGGGCTCCGTTGACGAATGACCTGAAAAGAAAGTTAAGAGGTTAAAGTAACATCAATCTGCCAGGCCTTTTCCCAATTATATTAGGGTCGACTTCCAGTTTAGCCGGATGCTGGTGAAGACCATTATTTTACGTGGAAAGACTACTTATTCAACCTCCACAACCCAACCACTGGGTAACACGATACCCTTTGGCAAGACTGCTGTCAGATTTTCTGGTTTCTGACTATAACGACTGTCAGAGATCAACAAATGACAGTCAGGACCAACAGTTTCACGTGTTTTCCAGGGCATGGAAGAGTTTCGGTATGTTGTAGGAACATTAATTTATTAAAACGGAATAAACACCAATGATATTCAGAACTGACGATAGATAGCGCTAGTAGTATTCGTAAACGCTGAAATAAATGTGTTCCTGCTAATTATTCTCTATAGCAAACTACACCACTTAGATTGAATCGAGCAACTAGGTTGAACCACTTTTTAACCGACTTCCAAAAGGAGGAGGTTATTAACCGACGTAAAAAAGGAGGAGGTTCTTAATTCAACTGTATTTTTTTTATGTGTTACCTCAGAACTTTTTTCTAGGTGCACCGAGTTTGATGATTCGTTGATTCTTTTTGTTTGAAAGCTAGTGCTTCTCATGTGGTCTCATTTAAATTTGGTGAAGATCTGATGAATAACTTCGTAGGTACACAATGGAACTCTTCAATAAATGATAGCAAACGTTCAGGATTTGGTGCAATCGCATGTCTGTTTATTGTTAACACCACTTCATAACATCACGCTGATACATTCTGAAGGGGGGGGGGGGATACAGATTTGTACAGCTCACCCTGATACACCCTAATTTCAACAATTATGTTAAAATTCCATATTTTTGGGGTATCCATTTGGGCAAAACTTTACTATTTAGTTTAAGTTATGGTGTACACCAACTAAAAAGTAAAAATAAAAAATAAATTACAAAAAAATACAACCGACTTCCATAAAAAACATGTATATTAACTTAAATTTCGTAAGTTGGTGTCAAAAACCGAAGAAACAAAAATAGAAACACGACTCTGACAATTCAAAAGTTTGTCTTTAACTTCTAATATTAAATTTAAAATGGACGAAATATATGAACATACCTACATCCCATTCGGGTAGCAACAGTAGGCCACACACTTAATGAATTTTGTAAAACAATCAACTCACCAACACATAGAAGAATCATCAATTTGATAAAAGGCCAATGTTCCGTCATTGAGTCAGGAATAATCCTAAATTCAGACACAGTTTTAACCACCCGATGACTACTAGTCACACTTTTCAATGACCAACGACAAAGATATTCACTCTAGACCTGTATTTATTCTGTCTAACAACTTAAATTGCACACTGACACGGAGTGGTTGACAAATGGAGGATTCATTCCTGAAGCGACAGACATCTAAAAGCACGGAACACTTGAAGATTTTATACCAAAGCTGATTTTAAAAATAATCCACTACCTATTCTACCTCAAAGGAATAAACGAAGCCCTTATAAAATCACTTTGCCGTCCGTAAGTAAGTCAAGTCACTTTTCAAAAATTAAGGTAGTACAAAATAGGTGATAGAAAATTTTGTCACCTGATAATTATTTTTAAACTTGAATGTATAATCTATCGATTATTCTAAGTTTCCAACCTCGCCTCGAATATTTCCAGCTTACAAGTACAAGCCCTGCTGTACCTGCACTTGCTCAAGCTCTACCACCGTGAGGTGAAGAAGTACAACAAGATTATGAACGAGTGCCAACAGAAGGTACATTCTATTATTTTATCTTAGAGTGTGTTGTTTCTGTTTACATGCCACTTTGGTAAACAAGCACGAGATGTCAAACTTCAAATAATTTATTTGCAGAAATGGACCCATCGCTGATATAAATATAATATACTGGGGTATAAAATTTAGTATCACCATAATTTAGACTTGCGAATTACAGGTTTTATAGACAAAAAAAACAATTAAATTTTTATCAAAGATATTGAATGATTCAAATAAACACTCCATGTGCAATCTAGTCTGTATAAATCAACATAAACTCACATTTCAGTTTCCATTAGCTAGTAGTAAACATCCAGCGGTAACTACGTGCAGACTTTCCTGCGCAAAACAAAAATATTCAAAACAATGGGTTTGATTTTAACTGTCATTTATCTAGTGCGACAGTTCCTAGTAGCAGCACAGAGGGTGGACTTGTGCCGAGTGGTTGGTAATATTAGGCTGCACCCTGTTACATGGGACAAAAACACAACCGGCGAAAAGTTTGTGAAAAATCGACTGTGCATCATTTTGGTTAGAACTCGTAATGATAATGATACAAAGACCACGGCATGATAATTTAGCTCTGTTGGGTCATTAGCGGAGTGTATCGGCACTCGGGTGGTCTGCCTGTGGCTGAGTTCATCCAAATCCTTCATGGCCTAGATTAGGACTTTGCACATTTATCCTAGTAGACGTCAGACGTTTGTTACACGTTCCACGCACGCAAAGCTGCTGGCTTCAGCCAGTTTTTGTATAATTAGATAAGCAACATTAACAGCCTTGTCGACACGGCACCACGGGATGCGAGAGAGATGTACTCGTAACGAGAAATACGCGCCCCGGGCGACTGATGCGGCCGACGGAAACCGCTACTTACGTTGATGTTAGAGCATTCGATACCGACAGGATTTTGGTGACAAAGATAGATGATAGAGAAGTTCCTGCAGGAGTCTGTATTTGTTAATAGCTTTAACCTCTTTCAGTAAAGAGTGAATAGGGTACTTTTTTATCAATGTTATGCTCGCGTTTGACCACCATCTCACCTGATGGTAAGCAATGATGTGGTCGTAGATGGAGCACGCTTGCCTGGAAGTAACCTATTCACTCTCGACTTAAATACTCCCAGGTTGTAGCAGCTATCAGGAAACACAGACTCCGGCAGGGAATTCCACTCTTTAGCTGTACGCAAAATGAATGTGTTCCCGAAACATTTCGTGCATGTGGGTTACTTCGTGAATCATATCATAGCCTATCATCAGGTAAGTCATAGTAGTCAAAAGCAAAACCCATCAATGGTAGGAAAAAAATATATACTCGTACAGTAGCTTTTATCCATGTTAAAAGCTACTCCACCAGTATCTATTTATTTTACCCGACTGCTCAACGCTAGGGAGGGTAATGTGTTTATCAGCCTATATTTACCCAACTGCGCATCGCTAGTGAGGGTAATATGTTTATCAGCCTATATATGTGTGTATATATGTATGTATGTTTGCTCCTTTGTGGCACTATAGAGACCAAACGCGTGGGCCGATTTTGATAATTCTTACGTCAATTGATTTGTTTTAATCTTGCAAGTTCTACTAAAGACAGTAATGAAAATACAATATGGCGACAACCAGACGCCATATTGTGAAAAAGAAAAAAGTGAAAGTCGACGGACTATATTAAGTGGGTTATCAAAATAAAGGGTTCGAGGAGGCGATGCCAAAAATATAACTCACTAAAACGTAGAAAATAAAAAAATAAAAATATTTTCAAAAAACCCGACTATAGAAAATAACTTAAAAGTTCCAAACAAGTCACTTTTCAACTTGTCTGATGCAGTTGATGGCATGAAATCAATAATTGAACTAAAATAACAGCCACCAACTGGATCAAACTGCTTGAAAAGTGACTTGTTTGGAACTTTTTAGTTATTTTCTACAGTCGGGTTTTTTTAAACATTTTTTTTTACTTGTTCAGTTTTGTTTGTTCCAGTTTTGTCCAGTTGTGAAATACATGGTAATTTGGTGTATTAAATGTTGTAATGTTATCACGTTAGAGGGCGCAGAATCCAAGAGTTTTGGCGATAGTGAATGAGGGGTTCGATTTCCCACCAAATTTATACTCACAACTAGGACTGGCGGTCAAAAAGAGTTCTCAGACGGTGAGCAATGGGTAGCTCGCCATCTGTCGACAGCGCGTAGTGTGCCACGCGCGCCTTAAGACACAGATATTGAACATAACGTCTAAACAGCTAGTCTATGAAAAAAAAAGAAAAAAAAAGGATTCTTTGAAAAAAATACAATAGAATAGAATAGAATTGAACACTCTTTATTATGTACACCATATAAATTACAATAAAAATATAAATATATTTGTTAGTACTAGTCAATTTCCGTCGTAATTTAATTCGAGAATTTTTGATATTATATTTTTATAACATAGTGTTATTATTTTGTAAAGTTATGTCTAACGCGGATAAAAAAATGAGAATCACGCAAAAACTATAAAGCGTATTATTATGAAACCTCTGTTTTTTTTTTTCCTTTGTTTTTTTTTTTTTTTTCTTTGGCTTTCTGGTGACTATGATTTCCTTTTCTATTTGCTTTTATTAGCTGTAAGTCTTCCATGTACTAAATAAATGAATAAATAAATAATAATTCTCCTTCATAATTTTAATTATTTATAATTTAGTCTGTGTTTCAGTTTAATACCTATTGTTTTATGTATAATAAATTAAAATGCGTCTACTTTCGGACGGCGCTCTTTGATGGGCGAGTCCTATTACTGGGTGGACGTACGACGCGTTACGTGAGCTCAGCACAGAACACGCAAGCTAACCACTCAAGGTCATTGGCAGTGACTAGCGCCTTAAAGAATTGTCAGGGCCTACTAGGTCCGATGCCTGGCAGGGTCGCGGAATAATCAAAAGAGTCACTGCGGCCTGGCACAGGCAACTGAAGGAACACGAGTGGTTTTAGTCAGTAAGAGTCTGATACACCCTCGTTCATGTTTCGGGTCGAGCGGGACAAGTTATTTGATGATACCCCACCCTGTAACAAAGGCAAACACTTCTAGATATTTACAAAAGTCCCAACCAAAACTATATCAAACGCAGAGTCGTCAACCAGACTACACCATTTAATATGCAAACCGCTATCGACATACATCGCTGGTGTTTTTTTTGTTTGTTTCACATTCATCGCAGGTGTTAATTATATTAAAGACTTCGGCAGGTGCGGGGCAGCAATGTACAGCGATGTGAGGTGATGCCTCGGGGGCTGTCGTCATGTTATGTTGATCATTCAATAACTGCAGATTGGATGGGAGATGAGACTATAAGAAATGCATGAATTGTTAGTTTTATGGCGCTTTATAAGGGAATGTTGTGCCTTGGAGACATTATATTTATTTGTCTGTAATATATGCTTTTTTATAGTTTTTTTTTGCTGATATCTTCTCATTTCTAAGGGCTATTAACTTTATTACTACAATTATTAATATACGATTAAATAGATTTTCTTTTGATCAAATACCTTTATTAATTTGAGCGGTAGGAATTACTGCATTTTTATTATTACTATCTTTACCTGTGTTAGCTGGAGCTATTACAATACTTTTAACATATCGAAATTTAAATACTTACATCTTTTTTGATCCTGCTGGAGGGGCAGATCCAATTTTATATCAACATTTATGATGATTTTTTGGTCACTCAGAAGTTTATATTTTAATTTTACCAGGATTTGGAATAATTTCTCGTATAATTTCCCAAGAAAGAGGTAAATAGGAAACATTTGGATTTTAAGGTATAATTTATGCAATATTAGCTATTGGATTATTAGGATTTATTGTATGGATTGTGTGAGGAGTGATATGAAAGAAAAGGGAGTTAGTGATAGCGTGACGGCTGACAGGACAGAATGGAAGAAAAAAACGTGTTGGGCCGACCTCAAGTAGCATGGGATAAGGGCAGGAAGATGATGAATGTATGCTTTTTTATAAACTGCGATGAGAAAACTATAATCATTTTACTCATCATGCATTACATCATCAAGATTGTTGTTGTATTTAAAAAAAACTTTTTTACAAAAAAATAGAACCGACTTCCAAAAAAAGTGCAAAATAACTTTAATTTCGGAAGTCGGTGTTCTTGTTTTGTGTCTTCGTTTTTTGACACCGACTTCCGAAATTAAAGTTATTTTGCACTTTTTTGGTTCCCCATTAAACTGTGTTAACAATTCATAAAAAAAAAAAAAAACACTGCAAAACAAAAACAAAAAAAAAAAAAAAAAAACAAAAACAAAAAAACAAACACAAAAAACTACAAAAAAAAACAAAAACAAACAAAACACACACACACACACAAACACACACATACTTTTTCTTTCTTTCTTTCTTTCTTTCTATAACAGCAATCGCGGTTGATTTGCTGTCAATTTTAGAAGAGTTCCGTTGTCTGTCTCCGAAACCCATCATCAGATCTTTTTGAAATTTAAATGGGACCATTTCGGAATAAACCCCTCTTGAAAAAAAAAGAATTTTGCAAATCCGTCAATATATGACGGAGTTATGCCCGAACATACATAAAAAAAAAAAAAAAAAATACAAATATCCGAATTGATAACTTTCTCCTTTTTCGAAGTCGGTTAAAAATGATAAAACTTCTTTCATCTTTTAATTTCTTGATTTTCTTTTGTTTTGATCCTAGTCTAACTCGTGCTTTTATGTTCAAAGCCATTTCCTTCTAATTGTCAGTTACTTATTTATTGATATTAGCCGAGGAATTTTATTCTGTTGTCACGGCGGTTAAGTCGTTTGGAGTGGAGGCAGTACCCCTCAAAATGACTTAGAGTTAGGTGATAGTCTAGCAGTGGACTTCATCGTGTTGACTTTGTAATGACGACGATTACACGATTATCTGTGAATTATATATGTAAGCCAAAGGAGAATGCTGTCCAATGAGACTAGTTCCCGTAGACCCGTGCGGATTTTATTACTTTAGCCACGAGCTCCTTCAAGGAAAATATTGCATCACACATAAATCTCGCAGACACCAAAATACACGTTTTACACACAAAAACTGAGTGAAAAATTTCACACGCTCCAGCAATCCAGCGTGTCAGGACTCGGTGATTATCACAAAAACTTCCCGAAACATAATTAGTTTGTTGGAATTGAGTTGGCGTGTGAAGCATAAACTTTGGAACACGGAGTAATAAATAAGTGAATGATAGTATGGAGGTGTAAAACACATTATAATGTAGTTGTTGGTCAACAACAACACACAAACAAAACGACAACACACAACAACAACAATAAACACTTTAATCGGAAAAAAAGCACTAAAAATCATTAATTTTCAGAGGTCATTATTATTTTTTAATTAATTTTTCAATAAATTTTCAACAATACCGGGCCAATCCCATCATGAGTTCGCTGTGAGAGAGAGATGGAACTATACAGGACAAATATAATTATCACTCTTTCACAGCGGATTCATTAGGGCCACGATAAAGTAGGGACAGGAATTTTGAAAACGTTCAATGTCAAAGAAACGCTAAATCGTAGATTGAACTTGAAAATGATACATTAACAGAATCTAGAAAAGATTTGTGGACCTTTTATTCCGTACTTACGTATAGATTATTACGTTTGTCCGTGTGTTTTATCTCACCTGGCTATTAGGTCAGTTAAAGACGTGTTGTAACTGATGACTATTCTTAGAATGGACATCAGTAAAACTTAGGTTTTGTTTTAAGTTGACACTCCATTTTTATCATACTCTGTTGGGAATCAAAGCATCCATTCTTTGTATTCCAAGACAGGAACCAGTTTCCAGAAGTTTTTGTAGAACAAAATGACGGGTAAGTAGCATTTTTGGTGATGGCAACACAATAATCTGACACATAATTTCTTACTAACTTCTGCCAGCGGCTTCGCCCGCATGTTAAAATGTATCCTATGTTTTAATACAGGTTATAATCTATCTATGTGCAAACTTTCATTCAAATTCCTTCACCCGTTTTTTCGTGATTGAAACACAAACATACAAACTTTCACATTTATAATATTAGCAGGATATCTTACCCGGGCCTGCGGACGGCGAGTGATGGGTAGCTCGCCGTCCGATCAGCACCACGCCCGAGAGTCGACGGCGCGTAGTGTTCCACGCGCGCCTCAATGAGTTGTCAGCAATCATGACGGGGCCCGTCATGGCCGATGCCTGCCCAGGGGTTGTGGATAAATTCGAAATAGAGTTACCGCGCCCCTGGGCACTCAGGTCAGGGAAGGAACAGAGGTGAGTTTTAGTCAGTAAGAGTCTGACACGCCCTCCCGCTCCACCCTAGAGCAGAAGAAGTCATAGGATGATTTCCCACCCCCCAAAAAAAAAAAAAAAAAAAGGGTTATCGTATTACCAAGTACATAACTGGGTTGTGAAGGACAGATAGGCAGTCACTCCATGTAAAATACTGGTATTCAGCTGCATCAGGTTAGACTGGAAACCGACCCCAGGCAGGCAGGGATAGATAGTTGGGAGAAGGCTAGGCAGATTGATCATTGTTTCAACAATGCCGGGTGTCTAAACTAACTTTTGTAGATGCAATAAATTAACAAATATATTTAGTTATCATAATGTAAATTATGAACAGAACTCTGGGCTGCTTATATAAAAAAAAAATCTACAACACAGTTAAAATAGTTTCATGTAGGTGTAGGACAACATTACCTTGAAAAAAAAAAAAAATAAGATAAACATGGTCAATTTAAAATTCTAATATAATCGGAGCAATTTTAGGGTATTTTTAATACTACGAGTATTTACCGAGAAACTTTAACTTGATGCAGTTTTCTTCTATCAAAATTGAACTAAGGAGCCAGCTGTTATGGTGATTACTGGGGCATCTCAATTAAACTTTTGAGTGATATAATAGGCATCGTAGCGCCTTATCTTGCTGTAACTTTTAATAAATGCGTGGACTCAGGAACTTTTCCTGATCTCATGAAGTGTAGTAAAGTCATACCTCTATTTAAATCAGGCAATAAAAATGATATAGGCAACTTCAGGCCTATTTCCATCCTGCCTGCATTTAGCAAAATTTTTGAAAAGTTAATACTGAAGCAGTTGCTAACATATTTTAATGTAAATAGCCTCCTTCATAATGATCAATATGGCTTTACAAAAGGTCGATCGACTACAGATGCGGGTGTTGCTCTCCTAAAACACATATTCAACGCATGGGAGAACTCTCCAAAGCTTTTGATTGCGTACACCATGACACGCTTTTGCGTAAGCTGCGTCATTATGGTCTCCAAAACGAAGCTCTAAATGTAATTGATTCATATTTATGTAATAGGTTCCAATGTGTAGATATCAATGGTGTTAAGTCTTCCGGGCTACCAGTTCATTTAGGTGTGCCTCAAGGCTCGATATTGAGACCATTCTTGTTTTTGGTGTATATTAATGATTTACCATATTTTTTAAAGGGTATCTGTGACGTAGTACTGTTTGCAGATGATACCTCTCTTATCTTTAAAGTAGATAGGAATAGAAATGATTTTGATAACGTAGATAGCGCTCTCTCAATGGTTACGGATTGGTTTACGACAAATAACTTGGTTCTTAATGCTAAGAAAACTAAATGTATAAAGTTCGCCTTACCTAATGTTATAAATCTAGGACCTAATGTCATCTTAAATAAAGAAGTGCTTGAAACTGTGGACTCGGCAGTTTTTTTGGGTATAACTGTTGATTCCAAACTTCAATGGGGCGCACATATATCAGGCCTATCAGGAAGGCTCAGTTCTGCCGCCTACGCCGTCAGAAAAGTTAGACAATATACTGACGTTGACACAGCACGGTTAGTCTATTTTAGTTATTTCCATAGTGTTATGTCTTATGGTATTCTTTTGTGGGGTAAAGCTGCGGACATACAAAATATATTTGTTTTACAAAAACGTGCTGTACGAGCAATCTATAGGTTAAGGTCAAGAGTTTCTTTACGAGAAATTTTCAAAGAGATTGGAATTCTCACGGTGGCATCTCAATTCATTTTTGCAAACATATTATACATTAGACAAAATATACATTTGTACAAAAAGACCAGTGATATCCACAATTTTAACACCAGAAATAAGTATAAACTTCATGTTCCTTCCCACCGTGTTCGTAGGGTTCATGGTTCGTTTGAGGGTCTCGGTATCGAATTTTACAATAAGCTACCCCGTTCTTTTCTTGACTTGCCTTTTAATGCATTTAAAACTAAAATTAAATCTAGTCTCTGTTCGAAAGCATACTATTCCATCAACGACTACTTAGAAGATAATAATAGTTGGTCGCTGTGTTGAACGCAAGACAATGTTACACTTGATGTTCTTTCTCCATATTTAGCTTATGGTTATAACAGATTATATGAGTTCATATAATAATTGTCTACCAAATTTAGTGTGATGGCCCTAGTTCATCACTTGTGGCTTCGAATCACAGCCCTTTGATAGTTTCAATCTTTGTTCTTGTAAGCAGGCACACCAGTTATGTATGGAGGCTTCTTTAATTTGGTTTAGTGTTTATGCTTGAGTTGGTTTTTAATGGCATGATTGAGTGTGCTAGCTGGCAAGTGGCGGATTATTTTATTTAATTTTATGATTATATTTTAGACGGCATATATTTATTTTTCTGTTTTACATAATGTTAAGATTGTTGCTTAGAATTATATAGATTCAAGTTCTTAAAACTTAACAGACAGATGTGTTGCTGGGGAGTTTGTTGGCCACTTCTTCTTCACAGCTAAAACACTAGGAAGTGGTGACGGGCGGGCGTTTTTTGGGGGACTGTCTTTATGTAGAACTTTGACGTTCAAAAAGTGCTGGTTCTCAGCCTAGTTTGAATAAATGACTTTTGATTTTGATTTTGATTTGATATCAGTTGCATTTTTTTTTGTAGACTATACTTTTGAGGGTTCCGTACCTGAAAGGTAACCAACAGGACCCTATTACTAAGCATCGGCTGTCCGTCTGTCTGTCTGTTAGTGGGCTGTATATCATGATCCGTAATAGGTAGATAGTAGAAATTTTTACAGTACGTGTATTTCTGTTGCTACAAGTAATATAAAGAAACCTAAGAAACGTGTTTTTTTTTTTAGCTCGATCTTAATAATGCAACAACTACACGCATATAATCTTGTAAGATAGTACGGAACCCTTATTAGTTCAATAATCTAGATTTGTCCGTCCGTGCCTCGAAAAGAACTAAGCTGTATTAGATTATTATGTAGGTACTCTTAGATTTCTCTGAACCCTGAGGTCCCAGACCTTTGGACGAGGGGCCGAAGCCAACTCGCAGAGGCCCCTTTAGACGCTTTTTGTGAAATGAGGCACCAACCGACGATTATCCCTGCATGCGCTGTACAAGTGCACCCAAGGACAACCCCCGGTTGGTGTGAAACTATTGCAAGAGAAGGCTATGAAAACCCATAGGTTTGGGAGGCATAGGTGGACTGGTTATCAATAAATATGTAAAGACGACAGGCTTTGCCTGAGCAATGTTATTTAAACAAATAAAGAAGGAAAGGGCTTGAACACTCAATAAGTGGGCCTCCAAAAACGGTCGTGAGCACATAGCAACAAGGAGGCAACAATATAATTATTATTGTGTTTTCAAAATTTATTTTTCTCAGGGTAACCTGGAATATTTGCTAGAATCTTATAGTTGTGAACCAATGTGAGATCCTAGTTATTTCTTTCAGATGGTAAATTGGTTTGTACTGCAGTGACATGGGTAAAAAGGGGGTGCTTACGAGTTGACGACTAATAGAGGAGTATGGAAGAAAAAGGCATGTTGCGCCGACTCCAAATAAATTGGGATAAGGGCAGGAGAATAATGACTGCAGTGACATTGTTATCTAAATCTAATTGTAAAAAAAGTCGAACTCCATCGAGTTCGACTTTTTTTACAATATGTCTAGTTGGATAAATTGAGTGTTATATTTGTTTCAGAATAACACTTGTTGTTGGTACGACTATTGGGGCTATCTCTACTCATTTTTCAAACTCTAGTGATTTCCTCTTTTAGTTCTGTGTACTTCCTAATTTTTTTCTGTGATAGTTTTCTGTATGTTATTATATTAGTGTTTGGCACTGCTATATCTATTATGTATGTGTGTTTGTTTTTTTTACTAACAAGTAATAAGTCGGGTCTGTTATTATCTAGAGTGTGATCTGTAATTATATGTTATTATTTTCTATTTTTTTTTCTAAAACCGTTCTTGGTGTATTTTTCGTAATATGGTATATAAGGATCCTGCATGAGTTTAAGTTTAGTTGCGAGTGTATATATTTTCTACAATTTTTGGTATTAAAAACTATAATAATAAAAAACATTTATTGTTCTCTCTACACAAAGGTTTGCTTACAATTTAACATCTTAACTAAGCATCTTAAGAAATAAGTAGGAAGCTCCTGTATTAAAAACTATGACTTGGTCTTGTATGGCCAACATAATTATTATTTTTTAGATCTTTAACGGTCATTACGGGTAGTGAAAAGTCAGAAAATCCGACACCAGTCTTGCCAAGAGAGGAGTTATAGGTAGTCGCTTCATATAAAATACTTTTAGCTGTACAAGTTGAGACTGGACGCCCACCCCAACATAGTTGGGAAAAGGGTAGGCGGACAATATGATAGGCCATACGAGCAAAGCAAGTGATAGATCACTATGACTCATGCAATGCACAAACAATCCAAAAATAAACCTAACTGCAGTCTAACAACAAATAAACGAAATGACCTTGCTACCCATTCAATGACCCCACCGAGTGTTTCCACGTTGCCGTCGTGGTGGGGCTTATGGGTCTCCATGATCCTGGGGACTTCCGGCATGAGTGACTAACTTGTGCCGGAAGGCTCCAGGGGAGAGGCCCGACTAAGAGGAACACACCGGGGGTCGCGTCCATTGTCAGTCGATCATCGTCGACTGCCAGTGGATGCGACCTCCACCCAATCCTAAGCTTGGAGGCGTGGCTATGGGATGCGTACCGGAGGGATGTCCGGATGCTAGCGCCTCACAAGAGGGCCGCGCCGTTGGGAGGCTTGAGCAAGCTGTTCGAGCCTCCTAACGGCGTGGAACCTGGGGGAATCTTCGTCGCTGCTCTCTGGTACGCATCTGTTCATCAGATGCGACCTTGAGAGTGGCGCCGAAACTAGGGAGGGCCCAAAAGGGCAGAGTGTGTGAGTGAGTGAGTGAATGAGAGAGAGTGAATGTGTCAGATGCGATATGTTAGAGGAAGATAGGGAGGTAGAGTTAGGGGAGATAGGGACCTCACCCTTAAAAGGAAAACCAAAAATGAACAAAAAGATTAAAGCGAATTTAAATACCCAGGGCGGCAACCACCTTCAAGAAGGTGGGGGAACCGCTGCGCTCCACGGAGCGTCTCGCCCCCATTCGTATACTGGGGGGGGCGACTTTGGTCTTCCGCATGCCGGCGACGGCATCAAGAGCCGAGGAGGCTCCACAAACGACGACCTGTATCCGCTTGTCGGGGACAATCCCGACAACACGAGCCGAGGAGGCTCCAGATCATCTCCTACATTCCAGGAGATGATCAACTTTAGCTATAGGACGCCCGACAAGCCGCGGTCGGGCGATGATAGCCACATGGAAGTCGGCAAGGAGGTGGAGCGTGGTGCTGCGTCGGAGTCCGGCGCAGCACTGGCAGCAGCTCCGGGCTCTGGGAGTCCGGAGAATGAGGGGGAAGTGGGTGCTTCCGGGGGAGTCGTGGGTGAATGCTCGCGGTTCTTCCGGAACCAAAAGCGCTCCAAGTCGGGGGATGGCGGGGAGTCGTCCTCTGATGTAGAGGTGATGGCCCCGCCTCCCAAGATCCCCACCGGTCGGAGGGGATGAGGAGCGATCCGGAGGCCCAGCAAGGCCACCAAGGCGGGCAGGAGAGCCGCAAGGCTCGCCAAGGAGGCGCGCCACCCCGCTGCGTTGGGGTCTTGTGCCTCGGCCTCTGGGTCCTCGGGTGGAGAGCCGGACGCCGCTAGCTCCAACTCGGAGCGAGCGGCCAGGCTTGCGGAGGTCGTGGAGGCCGCCATCAAGGGTGTGGTGCAGAAGAGGCTGCCCACATCCAGAAACAGGGCCACCTCCGAAGCCACGGCCTCCATAGTGGCGGCGGCAGAGGCGAGTTTCGGCGGGCCTCCGTCTGCATTGGACGAGACGTCCAAACTGCGGGCGGAGGTCGCCCGCCTGACCGCCACTACGGAGCTTCTGGTTAAGGAGAACCAGAAGCTCCGGGCAGACCTGGCCGAACTCCGAGGAGGTCACCGGAGGGACGCGCAGGAGGAGCTCCAGCACGGGCCGAGTCAGCCCCTGCCCGCCGCGGAGAACCAAGTTCTCGACCTGGTGCGGCAGGAGCTGGCTGCCTTCAACAGGCGGTTCTCCGTGCTGGAGGGCATTGTGTTGCGCCCTCCGCTAGCGGCGAGCCAGCCGGCCTCGGGCCAGCGGCAGACGCGCTCGTTTGCCGCCGCCGCGGCTGCTGCGCCCAAGGGTGCGGCGGGACGGGCCGACCGCGGGGCAGTGCTGAAGCCCGCGGGGCCGGCCCCGTCTAAGGCGACGAAGGCGCCAAAGGCGCCGCCAAAGCCACCTGGGAGGGTCCCAGCAAAGGCGACAAGGCGGCCGCCCCAGACTGCCCCGCCTTCTGAACCTCCTGCGACCGGGGCTGCCGAATGGCAAGTGGTCGGGGAGAAGAAGAAGGCGGGCAAGGCGGCAAGGGCGGCCAAGCGAAGGGAGAGGCGCAAGCGGCAGAAGGAGCGAGCCGCCGCGGCTAGGCTCCGCGCCCCGAAGTCCGCAGCTGTAGTGATCACACTACAGCCGGAGGCGGTTAAGAGGGGCGTGACCTACCGCAGCGTGCTCGCAAAGACGAAGGCGGCGGTGAGCCTCGAAGAGGTGGGGTGCGCCGACGGCGTCCGGGTGAAGGTCACCAAGACCGGAGCCCGGATGCTGGAGGTCCCCGGTGCCTCCAGCGGCCCAGCCGCTGACGCCCTGGCCGAAAGGATCAGGGCGTTGCTGGTGGACGAGGCCCGGGTGTCCAGGCCCACGAAATGCGCTGACATCCGCATTATGGGCCTGGATGACTCCGTGACGGAGGGTGAGGTGGTGGCCGCTGTTGCCAGGACTGGAGGGTGCCCTGCTGAGCAGGTGAGGGCGGGCACCATCCATCCTGACACTGCGGGGTTGCAAACCATTACGGTGAGCTGCCCCGTGTCAGCGGCCCGAGCCATCACCGCGGGGGGCCGGAGACTTTTGGTGGGCTGGGTTTCAGCGCAGGTCAAGCTGCTGCAGCCCAGGCCTCTGAGGTGTTTCCGCTGCCATGTGGGCGACCATGTGGCGGCTAAGTGCACCTCGGAGGTGGACCGCAGTGACCACTGCTTCCGATGTGGTCAGCCCGGTCACAAGGCCGGCTCGTGCAACGCCGCGCCGCACTGCATTGTATGTGCGGCAGCAGGCAAGCCGGCCGATCACCGGGCTGGGAGCAACCACTGCGCTCCACCCGCCAAGGCCAAGGCCAAGCCCAGAGGCAGGGCCACGCCCTCCGCCACCGCCGTCACCGTCACCGCCGCAGCAGCCGTCACCACCGCTTCCGCCGCTGCCGCCCCCATAGCCGTCGTCGTCGCCGCCGCAACCGCCGCGGCGGCGGGACCCTCACAGGGGGCTCAGGAGGAGGCTGTAATGGAATGCCAATAACGGCCCCATTACGCCTCCTCCAGACGAATCTCAACCACTGTGCCACTGCTCAGGACCTGTTGTTCCAGAGCATGGCGCAGTGGTCGATTAACGTCGCTGTGGTCGCCGAGCCGTACTATGTCCCGCCCAGGGATGACTGGGTGGAGGACCTGGACGGCTCGGTGGCCATCATTTCGTCGGCCGCCGCCGGTACCCCGACCCTTGAGGATGTCAAGAGAGGTCGGGGTTGCGTAGCAGCACGGTTCGGGGATATAGTAGTGGTAGGGGTGTACTTCTCCCCGAACCGATCTCTCGCCGAGTTCCAAATCTCTCTCGCGGAGTTGAGAGACGTCGTTGTCGTCGGGTACCGTTCCCTCCCTGTGCTCGTCCTCGGGGACTTCAATGCCAAGAACTTGGCTTGGGGTTCCCGGTACACGGACACACGGGGGAGGATGGCGGAGGACTGGGCCCTAGAGACGGGCCTGGTCAACCTGAACCGGGGTTCTGTCCCCACGTGCGTGCGGTGGCAGGGCGAATCGGTGGTGGATATCTCATTCGCCAGCCCCGCCCTGTCACCGTGCGTAGTTGACTGGCACGTCATGGAGGAGGTGGAGACGTATTCCGATCATCGGTATATCCGGTTTGACGTCTCCGCCCAGACCTCCAGCGCGCCGGTCCGACAGACCCCGAGTGGTCCGCGTTGGTCGCTGAAGCAGCTGGACCGGGAGCTACTCCTGGAAGCCTCGATCGTGCAGGCCTGGGTGACATCACCGGACAGGCCTGCCGACATAAACGACGAGGCAGAGTGGTTCCAGGAGGCCATGTCCGAGATCTGTGACGTGGCAATGCCCCGGGTCCGGCCTTGTGCTCGGCGCCAAGTGTACTGGTGGTCGCCGGCGCTTACGGCTTTACGCCAAGCGTGTATTGCCGCGCGACGCCGGTACACCAGGTATCGCAGGCGGCTCCGTAACCGCACGCCGGCAACGGAAGCCGTCGAGGCGGAGCTATACGAGGGGTACAGAGCGGCGAGGACCGCCCTCCGAGCGGAGATCTTGCGGGCCAAGAAATCGGCCCGCGAGGAGTCGCTGGAGGCTCTCAACAGAGACCCGTGGGGGCGCCCGTACAAAGCGGTGCGGCAGAAACTCCGCCCATGGGCCCCCCCGCTGACGCAGAGTCTCCGGCCGCAGCTCGTGGAGGGCGTGGTGAGCGCTCTGTTCCCCTCGCGAGGGGAACATACCCCTCCGCCTATGGCTCCGCCTCCTGCGGTACCTGACGCGGACCAACCCGACGACGACGACGTTCCCGAAGTGACCGAGGTAGAGCTGAGAGCGGCGGTGCGTAGGCTGAACGCCAAAAGCACCGCCCCAGGACCCGACGGCTTTCATGGGAAAGCTTGGGTCCTGGCCTTGCAAGAGGCTCTCGGGCCTCGACTCAGAGGGCTTTTAAGCGCATGCTTGGAGAGGGGCCAGTTTCCACGTCGGTGGAAGACGGGGAAGCTGGTCCTGATCAAGAAGGTGGGGCGCCCTGCGGACTCTCCGTCCGCTTACCGGCCCATTGTGCTGCTCGACGAGGTGGGCAAGCTCTTTGAAAGAGTAATTGCAGACCGCCTCGTCGGGCAGATGGTGCGGGTGGGGCCGGATCTGGCGGAGAGCCAGTACGGCTTCCGCAGGGGGCGCTCCACGGTGGACGCCATCATGCGCGTACGAGCCCTCACGACGGGGGAGGCAGTTGCCCGGGGCAGGGTCGTCTTGGCGGTGTCTTTGGACATCTCCAATGCCTTCAACACCCTGCCCTGGAGTTGCATAGTGGAGGCACTCCGGTATCACCGGGTGCCGCCCTACCTCCGTCACGTAGTCGAGGCGTATTTGACGGACAGAGCCGTCATCTACCCCGGTCATCAGGGAGAATGGAACCGGCGAGAGATGTCGTGCGGTGTTCCACAGGGATCGGTCCTGGGGCCGCCTTTGTGGAACATCGGATACGACTGGGTGCTGCGCTGCGACCTCCCCATTGGCGTCAGCGTAGTGTGCTACGCTGACGACACGCTAGTCTTAGCGCAGGGGTGGTCGCACGAGGCGGCGGCCGACCGTATGACACGCGGGGTTGCGACAGTCATAGGGAGGATCCGGCAACTGGGACTCGAGGTGGCATTGCACAAGTCCGAGGCCATGTGCTTTCATGGCTATCGGAACGAGCCACCGGCGGGTTCCCAGATCACGGTAGGAGGGGTTCGCATCGGCGTCGAGGGTACGATGAAGTACCTGGGACTCGTCCTCGACAGCCGGTGGAACTTCGTCGAGCATTTTCGACGTTTGGCTCCCAGATTGGAAAGGGCCGGGGCCGCCTTGAAGCGGCTCCTACCCAATCTGAAGGGGCCAAACGCCTCCTGCCGGAGGCTCTACGCGGGGATCGTGCGGTCCATGGCCCTCTACGGGGCACCGGTGTGGGCGCGTTCGTTGACGCAGCGGTCAACGCGCCAGATGAACGCGGCCCAGAGGGTCATGGCCATCCGCATCATCCGCGGATACTGCACGATCTCCCGTGAGGCGGCGAGCCTCCTTGCCGGACTGTCACCGTGGGATCTGGAGGCAAAAATCCTCGCGCACCTGTACGAGTGGCGCGAGGAGGCTAAACGCCGGGGCGAAACTCCGCTGCCGCGACAACTCGCGGCTCGGCGGACAGAGCTCCGGCAGGATCTCATGGTGACATGGAGAGAGCGACTGTCGCAACCCAGCGCTGGGCACGCCACCATCGAGGCGGTAGTGCCCCTCTTTGAGGAGTGGCTGGAGAGGCGCCATGGCGCCCTCACCTTCCGCCTGACGCAGGTGCTCACCGGACATGGCTGTTTCGGGAAGTACCTGTGTCGTATCAAGGCGGAGGTGACCCCTGCGTGTTTCCACTGCGAGGATCGCCCCGTGGACACGGTGGAGCATACGGTGGAGGTTTGCCCCGCCTGGGCAGAACACCGCCGTGTCCTCGTGGATGCGATAGGCGGCAGCGACCTCTCGCGCCGTGCCCTGGTTCAGGCCATGGTACGGAGTGAGAGGGAATGGGGGGCCGTCTCCAACTTCTGCGAAGCAGTAATGCTCGCGAAGAGGGAGGCGGCACACGTTAGGGAGATTCAACAGAGACCGAGTCGCCCTAGCGCCCCCAGCAGCAGCCGTCGCAGGAGACGCCGGGGGCTGCGAGACGATCTCCGGCCACCGTAGACCCGGGCCTGCGGACGGCGAGTAGCGGGTAACTCGCCGTCCGATCAGCACCAGGCCCGAGAGTCGACGGCGCGTAGTGTTCCACGCGCGCCTCAAAGAGTTGTCAGCAAAGGACGGGGCCTGCCACGGCCAGTGCCTGCCCGGGGGTGGAGGATAAATTCGAAAGAGTTACCTCGCCCCCGGGCGCGTAGGGCAGGGAGGAACAGGGGTGGGTTTTAGTCAGTAAGAGTCTGACACGCCCTTCCGCTCCACCCCAGAGCGGAAAGAGTCATTGGATGATTTCCCACCCCCAAAAAAAAAAAAAAAAAAAAAACCCATTCAATGAACCAATAATCTTCTGACCATTAATACTTGGCCCGTCCCATCCTATCGCACCCCGTACATTTTGTTCTAAACTTTTAGGTCATACTGGTAATCAGTGTTGGGAAAACAAGATAGGCTTATCAGATTATCTCTACCACATTGTAAAAATATGAGGAAGGGAAATGTATTTAATATTGTAGAATGCAAGGTTCAGTATCAAGTGAAGTTGTAAGAGGAAAATTACGGATAGGCAGTCAGCAGCGTAAATTGTTTTTCAACAGTATTATGTTGACACAGAAGAATTCGTTGAAATCCTCTTTGTGTTTCTATTTTTCTTTATTTCTTTGCAATGCATCCTCCTCCTCTTCGCGTCGTATTCCTCATTACTGATGTTTCGACCGACATGAAGTCATTTTTTTTTTACGATGCTCCGCTATGTGTGCCTATCCTTGGCATTGTCAAGTGATTCGTGGAATTTTGTGTCCAGGGATGAGCAAATTCGGTCCGACCATCTATGTGGACTGCGAACCCTCGGACGCTTGCCATCAACCTTGTCAGTAGCCATTAGATATTCTAGGTTATGAAATAATAAATGATGCATAATTTCAGACGAACGAGCCCATAGATCTTCATGTCATATCTACGGAATATTTTGTAAGCCTGGTTGAAAAAGAGATCAATTAATCTAGCATTTACACAGTAATAATAAAAGTAACTGCACTTTCATAAGAAAAATATTCTTTAAATCCGTCAGACTCCTCAATAGGTTTTTAATTGTGTCTGCTAATGAGGAGCTTGACGGGTTGAGATACAAACATTTTTTAATTACTATATTTTTAATTAATAACTAGATGAGTTCCCAAATCAAATGAGGAAACAATACAGTTTTCCACCAAATTTACACCTACCGAGCTTAACCCACAAACACAAAAGACGACTAACACAGTGTCATTGATCGATCACAATGTGTCGCAATTACAATCTCTTGGAGAAGATACAAGATCAGCGTCAGTTGACAACGAACAAACGAGTAACAAGACACGATCGAATTTGATTCGAAAATTAAAATCGTTTGTGACACACAGTGTTTTTCGATCTAAACATTTATGACAAAAGTGTTTTTCGATCTAAATATTTGTGACAGCGAGTTTTTTTTCAACCTAAAATGTTTCTAACAGGAAAAGAGTTAGTGTTTGTGTGTTTCTTAGTGGTTGTTTTCTTTTTGGTGTTCTTATATCTTCAGATCTGTGATGCCATGATTGGGCGATACGTCTTCAGAGTGTTTAGTAAGTACTTTCGTATTTTTTCTTAGCTTGAATGAAGGTTTCAAATTAACGATTGAATTAATAGGTTAAGTATGTCTCAATCAGCTGTGTTACTACTATCTTTTTATATCCACACTAGCACTTCACCCGCGACTTCGTCCGCGTGGATTTCGAAAATATTTATAGCTTTTATCACTCAGGAATAATGTAGTTTTCTACTATTGAAAGAATTTTCAAAATCAGTTCAGTAGTTCCAGAGATTACTACAAAGAAACTCACAAACTTTACCATTTTATAATATTAGTATAGATAATAATAAATACTAAACAAAAACTTCTCTGAAAGAAAACTATACTATTGCTGAATGTCGTAGGTAATTTTCTATGTCGTTTAGATCACCGGAGAGAAGCCATCGGAAAAAGCTAGTTCTAGATAAAAAATAATATTAAGATGGTTCGGAAAAAATACATCTATTGCTAGAAATAGACCTGGGTCTGCTGCAGTCTCGACATAGATAGCAAAACTGAGTTTACCTACCGATCAGTAAATTACTAGCCGTGACAAAATAGTTGTGTTGCCTGATAGCTGTAACCTGGGGGTCTATACGTCAGGAGTGGATAGGTTACTTCTAGGCAAGCGTGCTCCATCGTCGAATACATCATCGCTTACAGGTGAGATAGTGGTCAAGTACGAGCGACAAAAAATCCTTGAATACCTAAAAGGAAAAAATTGAGAACGTAATGGAATAAATAATCAATTTTCTTGAAACATGTAAAGAGACGGCGTACATTTTATATTGAAAACACTATTTTTTATGGAAACTTCATTGTTATTTAAGTTTTAATGAATATAACTTTTACCATTTGTAAGAATAAAATTAAAATAAAACATTTACCGTTTGTAAGAATTAAGTTTGACTGAGTTTGACGATTCAAAAGTGCCTGTAAATGTTTTAATTGAAACAGATGCTTTGAGTTTGAGTGAACATGTCAAAATTAAAAGTTTATTAGCAACATGAATATCAGCTCAGCAACCGATTTCAGTCGTTACGCGATCGTTAACTATGATGTGACTGGTCTTATGTCACCTCTCTACCACGCTAGGAATTACACTTGTATCGTGAGTGCGTTAACAAATACTCACATACACAAGTCACCCAAACCCGGAACAACTATCTGTAGTCCATACAAATATTTGTTCCGTGCGGGAATCAAGCCCGCGACCCATAGCGCAGCAGCCGATCGCTCAACCACTGCGCCAACCGTGCCGTTGAATTGAGCCGTTGACTGCTTCATTATTGTATTGATTACAACGTAATACAGTATTTAATATAGGTAATCTTTATAATCTCGATGACGTTGATGAAAACGAGTGTCTAGACTAAACTGAGTCAAAATATAATAAAAGAGCCTTCTATAGTTTCATACCTTATTGTGACATTTCATTTGTTGTTAGTGGTATTAGTAGGTTCACTTACACTAGTTGTTGTTAGTATATACTGTTAGTTATATATTTTCATTGGTATAAATCTCGCTTCGAGTAGAGCAGCTTCCATAATTCCTTAGAATTCAGGAAAATACTAAATGAGCGAAGGCAAACTTCGCTCATTTAGTATTTTCCTGAATTCTTTGCAATATCATCAGTGCACCGTTTATTTGGTCATCCAACTTTTCTCTCTCCAGATAATAGTCCACTCCACAGATTACTCCGCTCACAAGTGTCTTGCCTATGTCCACTTCAACCTTAGAGCTTAGGCTTAGCTTTTATGGCATTACTGATATTGCATATATGGTTTAGGACATATCAACTAGCTGACAAGTTATTCTCGTATTAAGCCAGTCATCCGGGTTTAAACCCGATTACTGGATATGAACATGGGTTCATTTCATACCAAGCAATCGGGTACGAATATGTAATCAGGATATACCCCAACCTTATCTTTAGTCCTTCTACTCTCGCATCTCATTCTAGCAAACCATTAGTACTTATACTTAAGCAAAATCGTAACTACAATGCGAATGTGAACGTCCTTAAAAATTGTGGGAATTGGCTCCAGGGCATAACTCTACCCTTGTGTCTGAGTAAAAAGTTTTCGAAATTCGCTTTGCTTAACGTGATAAACAAGAATGAAAACACGCTGATCGGACGGCGAGTAATGGGTAGCTCGCCGTCCGATCAGCACCAAGCCCGACAGTCGACGGCGCGTAGTGTTCCACGCGCGCCTCAAAGAGTTGTCAGCAATCAGGACGGGGCCCGTCATGGCCGATGCATGCATGCCAAGGGGTCGCGGATAAATTCGAAACAGAGTTACCGCGCCTCTGGGCACTCATGCAAGGAAGGACAGGACAGGGGTGGGTTTTAGTCAGTAAAAATCTGACACGCCGCACACTGGCCTAGCTCCACCCAGAGCGGAAGAAGTCAAAGGATGATTTCGCAAACCCAACAAAAAAAAAGAATAGGTACCTACTAGAATTTTATCAAATTACGGAAGGCAAGTAGAAGCCTAATATATCAATGAGAATATCATGACACCATGAGTAGGAGTTTCCTAAATCCGATATCTGACTAATTACATTTGGGTATCAATAAAATTGGAACTGATACCTACATTATCTACCCTTGATAATATTCCAAAACTTTCAGTTGACGACGCGACCTGTTACTATAAACATGGATTATTCTGTTCTTTTCCTTCCTTTCATAGTGCTTATCGTATTCTACTCTGTGACTTGTGTGTGTCTACATTGCTACAGGATATGCGGTGAGTGTTTTCGTGTGTTATACGGAGCGAGCAATGTATTGTGTGTCATGATTTTCGGTCATTTGTTTTGTTTTGGTGCGTCCACACCGAAGTTAATTTTGTGAAGCAATATTTTGTACCACAAAACTATGACAAAAGGATTTTTATGTTGAAAAATGATGCTCCACATAAAAATCCTTTGTCATAGTAATTCCCACGAAAATATAAAAAGGTGCTTCCACAGCGAAGATACTTTTATCTTCGCTGTGGAAGCACCTTTTTATATTTTCGTGGGAATTACTCCCGTATACATACACAAGATGCCCGGACCCAGAACTGCTGCTGTCTGTAGACCTTGCAAATATTTTTTCCATGCGTGAATCGAACCCGCGGCACGCAACACAGCATTCAATCACTTAAGGGCCTACCTCCCCATAAGTGGCTGCCTCATTGAATAAAAATTCGTATCTTAGCCTAGAAAATAAAGATTAAAGAATCCTATGTTGCGTTTGTTACAAATAGGATAAGGTATTTTTACGTTGTTAAAACAGGACTTAAAGTGTTTTGTATCCAAAGTAGTAGGCAAAAGTGTCAAAAACGGCCGTTTTTGGTACTTTTGCTTACTACTTTGGATACGAAACACTTTGAGTCCTGTTTAAACAACGTAAAAATACCTTAAGTTCTTTGTAACAAACGCAACATAGGATTTTTTAATCTTAGCTTCTACGCTTTGCTACGATTATTTATTCAGTAAGGGCGCCAGTTGGCGGCTATATACGCCTTAACCAATGCAACAACCGTGCCGTTATTTTGTTGTTGTGTGAGTTAATGGAGTGAAGAATAAACACATTGTTTTGTTAGTTAGTTACATCTAATATACGAATTTAATTGACGATGTGTATAAGTCATTTTGTTCTTTATGAATAAATGTATTATTTAAGAATGAAGCAACCACTAATACAATTTAGGACGCAAAAGCAAGCGAACCCACCTTGACTCTGAAAGGTTATAATAGATTAGAAGAGGATGACGGGCTAGTAAGTAAGCCAATCGGGTAAAAAAACCCGTCATCCCTTTTAACTCATTTGGTAAATAGACATGATTTTATTATGAAAAGACGAAGGACTGCTATGACCGTGAAAATGATGAGTTACAACATTTTAGTATTTATAAAGAATAATATTGATTATTTATTTAAATGAAGGTTAATAAAAGGAACTTTTGAATATTATTTCTGAAAATAAATAATTCAATTTAGGTCCCACTTCCTGAAAAAAGAATAGACACGAAACTACAAACAACTAAGTTCTTCTGTCATTTAAAATAAACATTTAATCACACATGAATTTATAATAACAAATATAACATCATTTTCGTAGAGTTCATCAGTGGTGTATAGTTCGATCCAAAGTTGTGAAGTTTGCATTTCTCAACCCCGCTGTCACATGAATTTATTACTGCGCAGCGACCCGCGGAGTGTTCCGATCCGCCATAAGCTTTAACTACTTTTCTTCCTGTTCTAAACTTATCGTAAAGCTCCAAGTGCCATATTACCGACAGTGTTTGTAAAAAGGGTTTTTAATAAATAAATAATCTCAGTCGGTCATCATATTGTGGTTTAGCTACATGATAGTAGCGATAAGATTGTCCGATTCATACTGTTTATGTAAAATATCGTCATCTAACGCGTGTACTTACGTCACAGTGCCCCACCCTTCATTCATTGCAGACCATACTCTGACAACAAACATTTACAGTAGACTAGCGACCCCCCGGCTTTGCACGGGCAAAATTATACACCTAAAGGCCCTTTATGCGTATTTTCACCCGCGCGCGGATCTGGTCCGCGTGCGGGTGATCACGGTCCTGCCCCCTTAGCCAAAATACATTTCTGTAAACGTTAACGCTAACGCTTCGTGCAAAATGTATGGCAACGACGTTTTGCACGAAGCGTTAGACAGAGAACTGTCACGTGACTCACGCCCAGTAATGTCTTTGACATACATTTTGCACGAAGCGTTAGCGTTAATGTTTACAGAAAAGTATTTTGCCTAAATGCTCTGGGGGGTTAGACGAAATACTTTTCTGTTAAAGTTAACGCTAACGCTTCGTGCAAAATATATGGCAAAGACATTACTGGGCGTGAGTCAAGTGACAGTTCTCTGTCTAACGCTTCGTGCAAAACGTCGTTGCCATACATTTTGCACAAAGCGTTAGCGTTAACGTTTACAGAAATGTATTTTGGCTAAGGGGGCTGGTCACACGCAGGACCAAAATTTCGTTCGCCGCTGCAGTGTCGTGCGTGTTACACTATGCGTAGTGTACTGTGACCATGCGTGGGACTCGCACGACAGTAAAAACTACACTGGTGGAAGAAGAACGCCCGCATGCGGGTGGTACGGGTGCGGATGCGCGCTCGCAGCCAACCCGCGTTCCGCGCGTGTGCTCCCTGTGTGATAGGAAAAACATATAATATGAAATGATAGGGTACCGGCAACCCGCACGCGGACCAGAGCCTTTAGACAAAATACATTTCTGTTAACGTTAAAGCTAACGCTTCGTGCAAAATGTATGGCAATGACGTCTTGCACGAAGCGTTAGACAGAGAACTGTCACGTGACTCACGCCCAGTGAGGTCTTTGCCATACATTTTGCACGAAGCGTTAGCGTTAACGCTTACAGAAATGTATTTTGGCTAAGGGGGCAGATCCGCACGCGGGCGGCTACCAGCATAAAAGGAAAAGGACCCTAAACCTTCCTCATAAATAACTCCGTCAGTAAAAATCCGTTCAGTAGTTTTGAGTTTTTCGCGGACAGACAGTCGCGGTGGGGAATTTGTTTTATAATATTTAGTGATAATTCAAGCATCTCGCATTTGTTTCTCTTATCAGCTCGATCTCTATCTGCTTCAAGCTTCATCCATATCCATCCTATTCTGAAGCTGTTTATAAGTGTAAGTGTTCTCCATTGCCAATCCATTCCCATTCTTGGCATCAAACTCTTTTCTACTACTTGACTAAACAGGGCCCCTACTATGACGTCCACTATTTAAAATGAAAGAGAGACAGAGTTATACAGGCTTTATAGCACTATCCCGTGAGTCTGCAATATTTAACTGATGTGTGTGAAAATTTAAATCATTTGTGGTACTCGTATCTGTTTGGTGGAAAACAAGGCGGCGGTACACCTGATGTAAAGTCCTCGTTACTGAAGTATAAGTACTTAGGTACATCTGCAATATCATAAGTGCGTTGTGGTCATGCGCTGTTATTAGCAAAGCGATCCATATGCGTTGAAAGTGTTTTAAGAGACCCCAAAACCTTTTTCTTCAACCTAGCCTTTGTACTTCAATGTACCTCTTCGTATTACGGCATTTTTGTCAAAACTTCAGTTTTAGCAGCTGATCAATTTTATATTACCTACTCATTCCGTCAGTCACGACGTGGGTGAAAATACATTAAATTTGTTTTCTGAGAATTGCTCGTATTAGGAACATAATTATTTATGTTTACAGCTTGACCTACTCGAAGAGTGTATTAAAAACATGTCATTGTGCGATTATGAGGTTTTGATAACGAACCGGATCGATGATAGACGACTGTCATGCTACAATGACGATGAATAGTAATTATTTCACGTGGAATGACCACAGCTACGTCAAAATAATGATTTGCGACAAATTCAAGTAGATGCCACTATTTAACAAGTCATGATATGAATTGTCATTCATACGGTGTGATGACCATTCTATGGCTCAATGATATGACAAGCTGGGAATCGATACGATTGCTGTTAATCGTTACTAATCCTATAATTGATTAAATGGCTATATGGATAAACATGTAGATATAGGTATCTACTGCATCAATACTATCAATCTCCTTATCATTAATATATAATAAATAATTACCTACGACATTGATATGCATAAGTTGCATGCATAAGTAAACAGCACAGTTTTATTGGGGTAGATAGGTGGGTGCATACAATCTTCAGAGATGTGAGTAAAATTGAGAACGTGAGTTAAAATAGTTTTCCGTAGTTTTCAAAGAACTAAAAACCACACTTTATTTTTATTTTTCGTGTTTTTCTCAGCAAGACCTTTCATTTGATACTCATAACATGGGAATTAGGATGCATAAATATTACTACACTCGCGAACAATAAACTGAAATCACTTTATCGCGCGTTGCTCTAAACAATTTTTATGCAATGAACTATGGATTGTGATATATCATTTGAAAGGTAGTTTTGATAGATTGCAAATGATATCATAAATTTATAAATAATTTAATTTTCCACCTAAATTTAGGGAATTATTGCAATATGTCGAAGTTGTGGACGTCTAGAGGTCTAGGAAATAATAAAAAACAATATCACTCAATATCTTGTATAACCCTGGCCCTAATGACTGCCTGTAAACGGTTTTTCATTGACCGAATGAGTTTCCTGATGGAAGCCTGTGGGATTTCCTGCCACTCTTCGACTAAAGCAGTTTTCAGGTCTGCTATCGACGCCGGAGTTGGACTTCTTCCTCGTTCGCAAGGCGGGAACGAGGAAGAAGTCCAGCTGTTCTGCACATATTTTAAATCGAATTCAAGTCAGGACTGAGGGCTGACCAGTCTGACTATGCGGTTAGCCCCCCTCCTCGACCTCCACCAGGTATGAATATCAGCTCCGTTTTTGCTCAAATAGAAATCTCCGCCCACATCATACAGGACCCACCCCTGTATGCCACTGTTTTCGCAAAACAGCATCGTGCGAGTCGCTCCCCCAGTCTCCTATAAACTCTCCGTCGATGGTTGCTACCATGCAGGCACATCCTCGTTTCCTCCGAGAACAAGACTCGGTTCCATTGTTCCATTTCCCAATCTCAGTGATCGCGAGTAAACTGAACTGAAGCTAGAGACAATTTGGGTCCCGTGGCTGGCCTTTCTGGGGTTAAAATTAACTTTCAATGATATACCACAATTCATAGTTCATTGCATTCAAATTGTAAAAAATTGTTTTGAGTAACACGTGATGAAGTAATTCTAGTTTATAGCTCGCGAGTCTAGTCCGCCATCTTTGGGAATCCGCCATATTGAATTTAGAATGACGTCACTTAGCAAACCATGCATTGTCGTCTATACTAATATTATAAAGAGGCAAAGTTTGTGAGGTTGTAGGGGGTAATCTCTGGGTCTACTGAACCGATTTTGAAAATTCTTTTACCAATAGAAAGCCACGTTATTTGTGAGTGTCGCAGACTAAAATAAACATGTACGCGAAGTTTCGGCTTAATCGAAAACCGGGCAATGGGTCAAATTTAATTTCTAATTTGTTTAAATAGTTACGGTGAAGCTAGATTAAGTGTGTTAATATATTATAGAAACATAATTACAATAAAAAGACGACGAGTCATAAGCGCGATATAGACAGGTTAACAAACTGAAGGGGCCTCTACACTTTCGACCATCAGTTGAAGGAATGATGGCCATCAGAGCAAACAAATCCTTTATAGAAGTCGTCTAACAGCACAGGCCTGCGACGTTCCCAGTTAGATGGACTGACGTCCTTAAAAAGGTAACTGGCACTGACTGGATGTTGAAGGCGGAACTAAGTAGAGGCCTTTTTCCAGTAGAACACTGCGATAGACTGACTTAATAATTTAATTAATAGTGCTCATGTCTGAATTTCTAACTAAGGTTTTTAACCAGTAGGTACGTCCTGCCCGTTATGACATAACGTATCGAAACGTGGAAACTGACAGTCGGGCTGGTCAAAAATCCAAGGTCGCTCAGCGCGCTATGGAGCGGGCTGTGTAAGGAATTTCTTTGAGGGATAAAATCAGGAATGAAGTTGTCCGAAAAAGAACCGGAGTAACCGACATAGCTTGCAGAATAAGCAAACTGAAGTGGCAGTGGGCTGGTCATGTTTGTCGAAGGACCGATGGCCGGTGTAGCAGACGAGTCCTGGAGTGGAGACCGCGTATCGGCAAACATAGTGTGGGACGGCTCCCACCTAGATGTAGCGACGACCTTAAGAAGGTGGCTGGGATAGACTGGATACGGAAGGCGGAGGACAGGGTGTTGTGGCGCAGCCTGGGAGAGGCCTATGTCCAGCAGTGGACCGCGATAGGCTGAGTTGATTGATTGATTATCATGATATCTGAATTTCGGTCATAGCAACCAATCTAAACGGAGAATAATGCACAAGGCTGTGCGCCAGCACAGGTGTACTCAGCGTGTAAAGGAACTGCATGGTCATATTTTTCATTACTGCTACTGCCTATAGCAATGCTCAAGTTTCTTTAGGAAAGTAATAGTCAATTCCAATATCCAGTATATTGTAACCCTCAGTGTAACAGTTCGATGGAATAGCTGATAGACTGATTTATGACATGATTGTGTTTCTAAACTAGGTATTATAATTTTTATTTTTTTATTGTGTTTATTAAAAGCGAATCGAAAAGCAAGTGCGCCGTATTCTGAATGGAAGGGCATTTGAAGAACCTACGTGAAGCAAGTCTTGTGCAAAACCACTGACATCTATCGTGTTTCTGTTTTCTTTATCTTTATATTGTTTACTTGAAAACAAAGGATTCACATTAATATACCGATTACCGATCGATAGGAACTGTTAATAACATTGTAAAAGTTTACGAAATTATAAGAAGAGAATGAAAACATTATTTTGCGACAGTCACTAGAAAAAAAAAAACTTAAGTAGTAGTGTTGCCCAAATGCAAGACCAAGACGAGACTTAGGCCAGTCTTGGTCTTGGTCTTGCGTCAATACACCTGGTCTTGGTCTTGGTCTTGGTATTGCGCTCTCAGTCTTGGTCTTGGTCTTGGTCTTGCAGCAAGAGTCTCGCAAGTCTTGCAAGTCTTGCAAAAAATACCTATTAGCCTATTGCTATTTATTGAACACGTTAGTTTAGATTTTAGATTATGATTCGCGCTGTAAGACGTATGTAGTTACAGAATTATAATCATCAAAATCATCAATACAACCCTCCAAGTTCATAAAGGTCGAGGAATTATTTAAAAAAAAAATTACTTTTTCAAGGTCAAACTCATTCCTCGACCTTTGAATATCAATTTTCAATCTTGCTGCTCACATTTTAGTACCTAGGTATATCACTCACTATCTATCATTTACCGATATTAACAATGATTATTTCGAAATCAAAATATTCGCAATTCAATAGATGCAATACCTACTTAGTTATTAATTATCATCTCGCCCGACAGCTTTAAACGCTGTAGTGTTCGAATTCGAGCCAGTGTGTGAATGTCTTTATACAAGAAACTCAGAGCATTCAATTTATACCTACTTACTGCTGAGACATCTTCAAGGTCATTTAATTTTATCCTCCTGTACCAACCCTACCAAAATAGGTAAAAATTTTGTGTGCCTCTGTCTGTACTCTTTGTCGGCGAATGCGGCGCTCAAACAGTGTCAAATGCTGTGATACACTTGTTGCAAACCGCGGCGTCTTTGTGGGTAAATTATCAAATAAGTAGGTATATAATACACCGACCGACCAACAGTTTATTCGCAGAACGTCACATTTTCCCAATCAACCTTGAACCTTAATTCTTTAGAGATAACGTTGAAAATCTGTTAAAGAAATCTGGCAGATTGTAGTAGCTTGATGTGCTGGCGTCTGTACCATAACATTGGCTGCCGTAGAAACTGTTACTAGACCTACTCGACTCGCTGTTAGTTTTAAATTTTGCTTAATAGAAGAATAATATAAACTTTGAAACATAAGTAGGTACCTACATAATGTTTATATAATTTTGTTGGCTATAATTTTAAGCACATACCAACCTACGAGTACTAACGTTAAATCTGCACATTAGACATAAACAAGCATAATATATTATTATAGGTAGATACCTACAAGGTATGAACTTTGCTAGAAAGTTATTCTAGGTACATTTTATCACATGGGATGATGGGAACAGATTTGTGAGTATTAACACGCTACCTACTTAATAAATAGTTGAAACATAATAAGTACTTACCTACCTAATCAATACAACCTTTTAGGGTTCTTTCAGACGACCGGCACGTTGCCAACTGCAGATACAACTGCAGCCCTTAGTTTAGTGTTATGACGATACCTTCGGTTTTGATACTGGGGAACGTCTCTCAAAATCGGGATTGAAACCAAATACCTACTTAATAACGCCCAAATCTCAGTTTGTCTTAACTGCAAGACGCAAGAGTCTTGCAGGCTTAAGTCTTGTCTTGCTCAAGTCTTGCAGGGTTCAGTCTTGGTCTTGGTCTTGCTACAATAAGGCGGTCTTGGTCTTGGTCTTGGTCTTGCGAAAATGCAAGAACAAGACCAAGACTGCAAGACCAAGACCGATTTTGGGCAACACTATTAAGTAGGTACTATCATTAAAAATAAAACCGGCCAAGTACGAGTCGGACTCGCACACGAAGGGTTCAGTACCATAAATAGAAAAAAATACGTTTCTAGAAACGTATTTTTTAACCGACTTCAAAAGGGAGGAGGTTATCAATTCGGAAGTTTGTATTTTTTTTTTTATGTATGTTCGGGCATAACTTCGTCATTTATAAGCGGATTTCCAAAATTCTTTTCTTGTTCGAAAGGGGTTTATTCCAAAATGGTCCCATTTAAATTTCATGTAGATCTGAAGATGATTTTCGCAGACAGACAACGGAACTCTTCAAAAAATTACAGCAAATCAACCGCGATTGCTACTATAGCATAAATATGCATTGTTAACAAAATTTAATGAGGAAACGCCACTAAAAAGTGAAAAATAAAAACTTTTTTCCAAAAAAATACAACCGACTTCCAAAAAAAACAAAAAGTACAAAATAACTTTAATTTCGGAAGTCGGTGTCAAAAAACGAAGAAACAAAACCAGAAACACTGACTTCCGAAATTAGAACTATTTTGCACTTTTTGTTTTTTTTTGGAAGTCAGTTCTATTTTTTTGTAAAAAAGTTTTTCTTATTTTTTTTAGGCTTCTTCTTCTTCTTCCTCATGATCCGTAATAGGTAGAAAAATATTTATTTTTATTTTTAATCGACGAAAAAAAAGGAGGAGGTTGTCAAGTCGACCGTATGTATATATATATATATTTTTTTTGTGTATGTTCAGCCCTCACTCCGACATTTATGAACCGATCTTGATGATTATTTATTATTTTTTTGCTAGATAGGGTATAGCCTCAAGGATGGTCCAATGTCAAGGAAATCAGGATCTAATAATGGAATCCTGATAAAATTGAGAGAAAACCTCGAAAATTGTGGGCATGTTTAGCGTTTCTGTACGTATGTTCGGCCCTCATTTCGTTGATTAGGAACTGATTTTGATGATTCTTTTTTTCTTAGATATAGTATACCTCAAGGCTAGTCCCATATCAAGGACATCAGGATCTTATCATGGAATCCTGATAAAATTGAGAGAAAACCTCGAAAATTGGGCACAAATATTGTTTCTGTTTACTTTTCATAGCTTAATCAGGTATTTGCGTTTAGGACTCATCACATCATGAAACTGAGCTGATGATGGAAACCATACCTTTCCTAAACAATAGGAGTTAGATATAAAAAACTGGTTTTAGTGACAGATACCACTTAATATGCTTTGAAGAAAAGACGTCTTTAGAATATTGAAGGTAACCTCAACTGGTCAATATCCTGGGAACCTCATGGAAGGATGGTTACATTATCAGCTCAGTGCCAAGAGGAATGACGAAGGATTAGAAATTAGCCTAAGAGTATTAAAAGAGGATGCGAGTCACAAAAAATCATAAAATAAAAAACTTTTTAACAAAAAATTCAACCGACGAAAAAGAACTACAAAGCAAAAAATAAATAAACCTTTTAAGTCTTGAGTATTGAGCTTATTTACCTACATAAAACATCAAATTTTATATACACTAATTTAGAGTCGGCACCAAATAATAAAATGATCAATTACCTACACATCTAACCTTCTTTATTTCTACGTACTTAAAAAAAATAGATATTTAATAATCAGATTCGTCCCGCTGAACCGCGAAACCCTAAAAAAGAAACTAACATAGCGCGTGCCTCACGGCTGCGCCAATAAGGTTCATTTCAGCTATGTTCATAGGATAATAATTATCTAATGGAAAACCAACGAAACGATGAATGGATTGTCGAAGAAATGTTATGGCTAAAATACTTTTTAGCCATTTTCATTTCGAGGCTGTGAGGTTTTATGATGATTATTGAGATAACGCTGAATAGAAATGTATGGAAGAAGAAGATATGCTGCGTCGATAACTAATAAATTGGGAGAATTATGATGTGTACGTATACGACACTGTTGGCGCAGTGGTTAGGCGATTGGCTGCTACGCTGCGTGTCGCGGGTCCAATTCCCGCACAGAACAAAATATTTGTATGGCCTACAGATGGTTGTTCCGGGTCTGGGTGTCTTGTGTATGTGAGTTTACATGTTTGTGAACGCAACCACGACACAAGAGTAATTCCTAAAGCCGGGCAAGGGATAAAAAAATAGGCAATAAATAGTAAATAACCGGCCAAATGCGTGTTGGACTTCTCACATTTAGGGTTCTGTAGCAAATGTATTTTTGACTGTTTGTATGGATTCGGGTCTACTGTGAAAATTTGAAGACTGCAGCTCCAACCGTTTAGCTGTAAAAACCTGTGTGACAGACAACGGACAGACAGACGGACACATTAGTAACAGCAATTGGGCTTCGTTTGGACCCTTCGGTTACGGTAACCGAAGAATACCATAATTATTGTGGAGACAGATTGTCACGGCTGTTCTGATAATTTTACTTAATTGCCTAACTATCGCAAATTACTTAAACTGAAAGTCACTGTATTTTTTATGTGGCAGATTTTGAAAATAATTTACTAAGTACATTATTATCAGAGGAGTATTATAATAATATTCGTCGTTATCAAAATTTACGACAGCGCCATCTAGTAGTGAGTAGCTATACTTTTAACAGTCTGCTATTATCACCATTATCTAGCGTCGAAAAGCTTAATCTAAATATTGTTAACTAGCTGTACTAGATGGCGCTGCCAGTCTTGTTTATGTCATATTCAACAAGTTTTGTTTACAAAACAATAACAAGATAAGAAAAAAATTGAATAGTAAAGTAAGTAGTATTTTTCGATGGAACCGAAAGGTTCTAAAGTGGTGACTGCGTATACCGTTAATACCCTTATAAGGCCTCCCACAAGGTAAACCTATGACCAGGAGTCAGGAAGGTCACGGGATTCGGATGGATGTAAAGACTCACAGGACCGGTCGTGATGGCGACACTTGGTGGAGGCTTATGTCCAGTAGTGGACGACTTTTGGCTGGAATGATGATGAAAAATTGATTAAAAGAATTGGCATTGAAGTTCGTGATACCATAAAAAAGGGCGCTACTACCTGTTTAAAATTTTTCATCTTATAAAACACCTAAAATACAGTTTCTACGTGGTGGGGACTAGGAAGATCAAAGCTGCGGCCATCTGGATCAGGAGATAACATGAGTTTCTCTCGTTGTTCAGTATACTTAAGAAAAGACGAAAAACCCAATGCAGGATGCAAGTTATGTCTAAAAATGATATTCCATGAGCTGCCCAATTTGTAACGTGCCTATGTTTTGAATATAATAACCAGTGAGATGCGATAATTCATGTATTAATACAAAATTCTTTTTTTATCTGAAAGAATATAGTCCCGAGGTGGTCCCTTATAAATTTTATCGAAATTGCTTCAGCGCTTTTTGCGAAACTGAACCAAAACGGAAAATACGTGTACCTCGATGACGTTTTGTCGGTGTCAAATAACGAAGAAGTAAAATACAAACGCCGACTTCCGAGTTATTTATTAATTTTTAGTGTATTTTTTTTTGGAAGTCGGTTGTTTTTTTTGTTGAAAAAGTTTTTTTACATTTCAACTCACTACAGAAATAGATAGATATAGAATCTTAACATACTTTACTATACACCGAAATCTTAACACAACTCTTTCGAGTAATTCCGGTCATTTGCAACAAAAGCGCCGACCGTAATGATGTTGATGACCACAATGGGCTCAATCTCGCTCACTTGAACGTCACGCGATCAGTCACAAGTGCCGGTCACATTACCCACCGGTGTGATACACTGCTCATTATTGTCGCGTTACTGATCATCACGTGATCCTCGTGGCTTCTTCAATTTATTTGGTATCAACACTTGCACCCAGAAGGAGTGACAACCTATTAGCAGTCAGTCAATTAACCAATGAGCATTTTACCCTGAACTTAGATTTTTTTCTAAAATACATAATTATATTATGGCATGTTTTACAGAATGTCTCTCAGTAATGTGTGCCTCTTGGCATAAGCCTCCTCTAAAATCTTCCATTTTTTTCAATGTCTATCAGTAACGATTGTCAAAAAGTTTCAAATGCATGCGCTATCGAAATTTCACGTTAATCTACATATTTCTTACATTTGGCATTTTGACAATCACTGTCGCTTATAGAATTTCCATTTTTCTCTTTGTCTAGCCTGGCTAGTCTAGGAACATGACCACTAAGATAGTTGGGTGATGTTTTTTTTTTATTGTGTGGGAAGTCATCGAAACACTTCTCCCGGTCTGGGTGGAGTGGGATGTGTGTCAGAACAGTAACTCCTTCGACCACTCCCGCGGCCCTTGCGGGCCTCTTCACTGCTTGCTGACATCTCTTTAAGGCGCGCGTGGAACACTACGCGCCGTCGACTCGGGCCTGGTCCTTATCGGACGGTGAGCTACCCATTACTCGCCGTCCTCAAGGCCGCGTCTACGGTGGCCAGGAATCGGCTTGTGAATCGCCTCCACGAGGACACAGCAGTGATCCGCCCAAGCGGGGCAGACCTTCACTGTGTGCTCCACCGTGCCCTCAGGGCGATCCACACAATGTGTCACCATTGTGTAGCTTTCCGGGCGTTTCCGCGATTGCCGGATAAGGTGGAAACCTTATCCGGCACAGGAACCTCCCGAAGCAACCGTGACCGGTGAGGACCTGTGTCAGGCGAAAGGAGACACCGTGACGCCTCTCCAGCCACTCCTGAAAGAGGTAACTTGTCGCCGTAATTGTGGCGTGCCCAGCGCTGTATTGCGACAGTTGCACTCTCCATGTCGCCATGAGATCCCGCCGGAGCTCTATCCGCTGTGCCGTGATTCTCGAGCTCACGCCGCTCCCATATGTGAAATATATTTGATTGCTTTCGCCGTACATAACGGCTTAAAATCCCCTGCCAAAATATTTGCAGTTTGTGGTAAATCGCCGGATTCTTGTCAACAATAGTCTGATATAGCCCGCGTTTTGAGCAAGTTTAGTGTTTTAAGCTACAAATAGCAAACAAGACATTTTTACCGAAACGGACTGTCGCCAAATCGCCGTGCCGGTCGCTATGCTAAAAATATTACGTCTGCTATATAGTGCTAACAAAGTTTGTTCAATAGGAAACCAACCAACGCAACGCAACTTACCTGATGCAATAAGATGTCGAAGTATAAGTACATGGGTGTAACCACAAACATCGCATTCTCTTAGTATCAGGGTAAAATGTGGCAAGAATTATTAATCAAAACTGAAAAAAAAACTTATCTTTATTCAGAACGCAATAGAAACAATATTTTCATCAAAAGATAAACAGAACATAAAAAGCATAAAAAAGATAAATAGTATTTTAATTTGGCTATAGAATTACATAATGTTGCATGACATACATTAGGTGTTTATCTAGATTCGGTCAGGAAACGGAAACTGAGTATTTCGCCACAACTAAACCTGCAACATTTATAGATCTTGTCAAATACTCGATTGACATGTTCACCCAGTTAGTTATGCAACTTGAAAACACACTAACTTGCGAGCTGTGACATGTGGACACACCATTTCTTCTCTCCTCACAAGTCATCTCGGCAAGGACTGTTTTAGAATGACTAATTAACGCCAGTCACAGGTGGTGGCCCAGTGGTAACGGCCGCGACTTACAAGTTGTAGGTCGTGAGTTCAAACCCAGGCAGGCGCTTTACTTTGTGTAAATTATTTTCATCACCAATACTCTCAAAACGGTGAAGGAAAACATCGTGAGGAAACTGGCATGTCCAAGAACCATAAATTTGAAGACATGCGACATCCACCAACCCGCATTGGCCCCGCGTGGTCGGTTACGGCCCACACGCTCTCACAGAGAGAAGGCCTGAGTCCCAGCAGTGGGTTTATCAAAAGGCTGATGACGATGACAATGACAGCTGGAGGCAGAGTGGAGCTTGTGGCTAAACAACAACAGCCGCACAGGTCGAGCTCGAAGGTTAAGCAACGCTTGCCGAGGTTGGTGAGTGGATGGGTGCATCAGCTGTTGGTCTCGACTGTCATTTGTAGATCTTTGACAGTCGCCACGGAGAGTCAGAAACCAGGAAATCTGACACCAGTCTTGCCAGGAGGTATCGTGTTACTCAATTACTGGGAGGTCAGACAGGCAGGCGTTTTATGTAAAATACTGGTACCTACTTAGCTGCACCTGGTTACATTGCAAGCCCACCCCAAATATACATAGTTGGGAAAAAGCTAGGCCGATTGAATTAATGCTAGTCACATTAGTGCAAAAATAGAGTACCTAGTTATTTTAAGAAAGAAAGGGATATTTATGTCGTGGGACAAAACAGGCTAAAATTAAAAACAACAAAATGCCAGTCAGCACGGAGGAACCGGGGCTGACTAACAATGGACAATGCACTGTAGCGTGTCGATGACATCAGAATCAAGTTATGTCAGCTCAATCTATGTACGTATTTTGCATTATCTGTGTAGCGGCCATTAGTTCCGGTTGGTTCTCAAACACATCGGCATGCGGCCTATCACAGTACGATTAAAAAGTAAGAAACTAGGTCTCTAACTTGTCAACAATTTACTATGTCTCTAAGTCATGTCAAACACAGTATGCACATCACACAAATATTATATTTGTAAATGTCTGTATATTTAGATGTTTGTTTATTCATCAAGACGCAACGATTGAATGGTTTTCGATGATACTTGGCACACAGGTAAACCACAGACAAAGTGGGATTCTATCAGTGATACCTAGCGGTTGGCTTGACATGCGGAATTGGAATGTGGCGGTCAATCTCAAGTATTTTAGTATTCTACAGCGTGTCCCTGGATAAAGTGCATAAACGAAAATGGGTGAAGCGAGAGCACAATATATCGGTAAAAAATTATAAAAAAACTTATAAAAGAAACGCAGTATTTTTTTTTAATTTTTCTCTACGCCATTTCTACGTCAAGGGTAAACATATTATCATATTTTGAACGCATCTAAACTACACTTTTTACGACGTTTCATTTTACACACTGTTACTTGACTTTATTCAACTCTGTTTTTAAGTTTTATACATTATTTTACGTTTTATTTAATCAGTAAGTCTTTCTTTATTAGTCTTTGTATAGTACAGAGGAATTAAAATAACATAATAATTAAATTAATTAATCATGCAGCAAATTGAGTTCACACGACTGAAACGGATTTTTTTGACATTTGACAGTTTTTCTTCCAATCATCGAGTCTAAGTAGTGACGTAAAGTTGATTTCAAATAATTCACAAAGTAAAAAAGACGTTTTAGACCATGGCTAGGTAAGTATTCCTATTTTAGACTAAACTTCGAGCGTTAATAATTAGTAGCACATTTATTTCTATATTACCTATTTGATATCGGCAAATCCTAACCTAAAAGGTAACAAATATTTTTTGGTCTTCGGAGCGTATTTGACATTATTTTCTAAACTTACAGGTAGTCTTTGTACTATACCTCATAACTATACATAAACTTTCATTTTCAGGTTTTTAAATGTATGGGCAGTGAATTTTTTTTTGAGGTTTTCTGTAAGAAAACCCAAATGCTGGGTTAAGCTCGCCTTTGTAACTAACTGTTAATTTATGTTTTTTTACGAGTTATATGTGTACATTAAAGAATGATAATAATAATAAAGGCCTCGAGGCCCACCGGCCTCTGATGGGGTCCCCGCTGCCGGTGTAAGTGTGCAGCGCATGCGATGAACACCATCCATAAACGAAAATGTCATGCGTTCATGATTTGGGGCTACAGAGGCGCGAATTAACCTGACTGCGTACCGTGGTCAGACGCTCTCTCTGTTTCAGGTGCTTGAGCCAACTGTCAACGTTCCGGCCCAGCGACTATCGGAGCAAGTGCGGGTTATCCAGTGAAACCGTTTCTGGATGACGCCGTACTTGATAGACTATGACTCGAATCACGGAGTAGCCGTATCTCACCTGCTTCACCACCGGCTGCGGTGCAACTGCAACCCAATGCCCCAACGCGATCCGACCACGTTGGTGAAGATGATGATGACGTGGCTATATCCGTGAGTACTCAGTGTAACGAACGATTGAGGAGCGCTTTGGAGGATGTGTTCCGGGAGCACCGCTCCACATCGCCTGGGCTTAGACCTTGTCTACCCCGTTTGCACATGCATAAGAAAAATAGGGCACTGGTGTGTGCTCCAGATTTGCAGCTGTCAAATTGTTATGATAGCAGCAAAGACCTAGCCGAAACCCACTTAATCGTGTACTGCGCAGCTGCAGTGGCATGTTGTGTAGCTCATGTCAAGTTTCCTAACAGTGTCAGAGCTACACGACCAGCTGTACCAGCTTGGCAGTGCAGGATTGAGCGCGTATGGGTGAGGCTAAAGTACTCATCGGGAAGCTCATCTGTTTCAGGGAGGGCAACACTCGCCCTAGGGTGATGCGCTTTGTGAGGCGGGCGTTCGCGGGGACTGCTATTAGTTCCCCATATTAGCTGACCCGCGTCACAGAGCGTATCGAATTCCTGAAGCAGAACATCTATGAATGGGCAAATCGTATTCGTCGCTGCAAGCGACGAGTGAAGCGGTACACTCAGAATCGCACATTGCAAAGCAATGAAAGGTGGGTTTATAGGGCTTGAGAGCGACCGGATCAAGGTGTGTCTGATACGCGCCTACCCGATGATGACGCCATGAGTTCATTTTGGCGCAACATCTGGTCGGTGCCTGTCAGGCACACCGAGGGTGATTGGACTCAAGAGGTCGAGCGCGCGTGCGATCTTATACCAAAAATGGGGGCAATAACCATCAGCCCCCAGGATGTAGCTCGTGCAGTCCGTCCGTTGCCTAATTGGAAATCGCCCGGGCCAGACGGGCTGCACAATTTCTGGATAAAATGGTTTCAAAGATCGCACGCTCGCTTGGCAACTCTGTTCTAGTCTGCCCTAGAGTCAGGGTCGCTGCCCCAGTTCCTTACGACAGGAATAACCCACCTGCTTCATAAATCAGGTAGTACCACGGAACCTAAAAATTATAGATCGATCACGTGTTTATCGACGGTCTATAAAGTTCTTACATGCATCCTGAGAGCTAAAATTAACAATCATATTGACACGAATTGTATCATGTCTGCCTCTCAGAATCAAATGTAGGATCGGGTCCCACGGTACTAAGGAGCTGCTCCTCATTGATGTTGCCATTAGCCAACAGGTTCGTCGTTCTCGAAGATATCTGTTGACATGTTGGATAGATTACAAGAAGGCCTATCACTCAGTGCCACATACATGGCTTATGAGGGCGCTGGAGTGGTATATTGTAGACGCAACTCTGCGCACCTTCCTGATGTCGTGTATGGGCCAGTGGAGTGTATGGGGCAGTGGAGTATATAGGGCGGTCTTTTACTATCTAGCATGTCGACTGATCCAGGAGAACCGTGAGCTGATAAGAATAGAGCGTGACATATTCCAGGGCAACAGTCTGAGTCCACTGTGGTTTTATCTGGCCCTCAACCCTCTCAGTACTCTACTGGAGGGTTCGGGTCAAGGCTACCGGTTGAGAAGAGATGGTCAAATCATATCACACCTGCTTTACATGGATGATCTGAAACTCTTTGCCCGCAAACAACTTGCTACTGATGAAGCTACTGAAGGTAACAGAAACCTTCAGTAGCGCCATCAGGATGGAAATTGGTGTAGACAAATGTGCAGTCATGCATGTAAAGCGAGGGCAGATTATGGAATCCGTGGGAACTCAACTCTCGGATTCCATACACCTTAGATCCCTCTGCTCAACCGAAACCTACAAGTATTTGAGTATGTCGGAAGTGTTAGGCATCAATACTGCTGACGTGAAACAGTCGCTGAAGAAGCGCTTCTTTGGCCACCCGAATAAAGTACTGAATAGTCTTTTATCAGGCGGGAACAAGGTACGTGCCTTCAACGGTTGGGTCATGCCAGTATTGATGTACTCTTTTGGCGTACTCAAATGGACTCAAACAGAACTTAACAACCTGGAAGGGCGGGTCCGTACACTACTAACTGCATACCGAATGCATCACCCACGTTCGTCAGTGATGAGACTGTATATCCCGCGGAAGTGTGGAGGCTGAGGCTTTTTAAATGCTAAGACCCTCCACAACCGCGAGGTATGCAGTCTGAGGGAATATTTCCTAGCTGCTGACGTGGGTATGCATCGAGATGTAGTGGCGGTGGACAAGGGCCTTACCCCACTCTCAACAAGGTGCGCGCTTTCAACGGTTGGGTCATGCCGATATTGATGTACTCTTTTGGCATACTTAAATGGACTCAGAAGGAACTTGACGCCCTGGATAGGAGGGTCCGCACACTGTTGACCGCAAATCGGATGCATCACCCACTATCATCGGTGATGAGGCTGTATATATTGCGTATGTGTGGTGGTCGTGGCTTCCTAAATGCTAGGACCCAACACAACCTCGAGGTATGCAGCCTTAGGGAATATTTCCTAGAAACCGACGTGGGTATGCATCGAGATATGGTCACTGTGGACAAGGGCTTCACCCCGCTCTCCTTGGCAAACGAGAATTGGCGCAAACCTATAGTACTGGATATTTATGACCGCAGGGAAGTATGACAGAGCAAGGAGCTTCACGGACGCTTTTACCGGGTCTTTAATAGACCCGATGTAGAAATCTTAGCGTCCGTATCCTGGCTGCGCTTTGGTGACCTCTTCGGGGAAGCGGAAGGTTTTGTCTGTGCGATTATGGACGAAGTTATAATGACGAATAACTACCGGAAATATATTGTGAAGGACAGTACGGTTGACATCTGTCGAGCATGCCACCGGCCCGGGGAATCAATCCGACACATTATTTCTGGTTGTTCTCGTCTAGCTAACGGAGAATATTTGCATAGACAGAACCTTGTTACCAGGATCATCCACCAGCAACTTACTCTTATATAAAATCTTGTGGAATCGGAAGTACCGTACTATAGGTATGTGCCCGACCCAGTTCTCGAAAATGGCAATATCACTTTATATTGAAATCGATCTATCATCACTGACAGGACTATTGTTGCCAATAAGCCTGACATAGTGGTGATACATCGATTAGTGCGTCGCACAATGATTGTTGACATAGCTGTCCCTCATGACGAGGACCTCGTGAAAACTGAAAAAGATAAACAAACAAAGTATCTTGATTTGGCTCGCGAGGTTGTCGACATGTGGGAGATAGATAGAGCAGTCATTGTGCCGATAGTCGTGACGGCCAATGGTTTAATAGCCAAGAGTCTCGACGAACACCTCCTCCCCCTTTCCTCCTCCTTTCCTTCGTGAGGAAAGTCTTGTGTATGAATGTGGATGGCTATAAGAGTAGGGGAAGGCCAAAGAAACGATGGTTGGACTGTGTGAAAGAGGATATGGGTAAAAAAGGGGTGACTACAGAGATGACGACTAATAGAGGAGTATGGAAGAAAAAGACATGTTGCGCCGACCCCAAATAAATTGGGATAAGGGCAGGAGAATGATGAGTCTCGACGAACACCTAAGGGCTCTCGTTGGGCAGCTGGATCAAGGGCTTGATCCAGAAGGCAGTACTCCTGGACACGGCGCGCATTGTTAGGAGGTTCCTCTCTCTGGAGCCCTGACCACCGGTAGCTTGGACCCTATCCCAATACTGGTGGGCTACTATTTTTTATGTTTTTATATTTTTATATGTTAATATTTTCGAGTTATCTACAATTTTGTTTGTTTATGAAAAAAAAACTCAACATATTTTTATTTAAATTAATGGTTGCAATTCCTCATCTCATGTTTTTCATTAAAAAAAAAGAAACAATGGTGCGAATTCTGTTTTTACGATCTAAACTTAATCTAAGCTATTCCTATCTTTTTCTCTCTAATAAAACAAGAAAGAGACGGACGTAAATTAGAGCTGTCAAATTTAGTTGAACTAATATTTCCATACAAATTAAGTGTACACGTAAAAACATGTCGATTAAAAACACGGTGATGCGCAAGGCGTATACTAGTTTGACATCTCTAACTTAGTTCATAGCTATAGCCGTCCTTTTCTCGCACTGCCTTTCAGTAAAAGACAGCGATTCTCTAATTTTAGTTTAGTTATTATTAAGAGAATCGGCACCAATGTTTTATCTTTAATACAACATTTTCTAAGAAATGTTAATTGAAGGACTGCCCAAACCCCATTATCTCATTGTTTGTGTACTTTTTCTAAACACACACTGTATAGTCGATAGAATTTTACTTTGTCTAAAGTCGCGATAGTAAATAGGCATGTTCTCTTAGCGTAAAACACTTTTGAAGCTGTTGGAGTTGCGGGCAGAAACTATATCTTTATATAGTAGAAGAACATCGAACAAATCAAACAGGTCGTCCCACCTCAAACACGACGCTACTAACATTACTCAACCGGTACGCACTTTAGACGTGTTTCGTAACAGCCATTCGTTTTTACCTCTAGGTCGTGGCAGACGTGAGCTAATGCACGCTGGATTTTAATGATCTTTGATGATTCATCGGCCTTTATCTAGTAGGTAAAACTACTCGTATTTGAACTTTGGAATAAGACCCATCAGCATTCAAAGCAAGAGTGAACAGGTATCTTCTTGGCTCGCCCGCTCCACAGTCAATCCCATCCGTGGCTTCTCATCCGACGAGACCTTCAGACAATAATTTCAGTGGCGTAGTAGCGTTGACCTAAATGACTATAGTCCTTTTATTTAAGTAGATCTTGATGATACAGAAGCCATGTAAGTTTTGGGATTTCCCATCGACAATGACGAAATTTCATTCAAGCTTCAATATCCCCTTGTACCCTTCGATTATGATAAACGCCTAGCTACCACTACGCGTTTTGAAAAACGTTGTGCTAAAAATGTGGCACCGCAGAGTGTCACAGGAACTGAGGGCCAAGTGTGAGTTTAGTAAAACAGAAAAAAAGAGGTTACCCGTTATGGTCACCAGGCTGCACTTATACAGTCTTAGTACAAATTGACGCTTACTTTAACGCGATTGAGTACGTAACAAAACTCACACTCTGTGTACTGAATGAAAGTCATGTGTAGTTTTACTGCATTTAAAATGGTGCCAATTTTAAAGGTGACACACTATCCGTCTGGCCATTTATCATAATCTAAGCTAACACCCATGAATTCAGAAAAAAACAAGACAATTATCTAATAGAGTTGCTTATGTAACCAAGTCACCTTCGATGTGCCCTGCACACTGCCACTTCAGTTTGGCGATTCTTCGGGCTATGTCGGTAACCTTGGTTTTTCTTCGGATATCATCATTCCTGATTCTTTCATTATCTATCTGTAAGATTTTGTTGTGCCGTCATTATCATCTTACTTTTTCTTAATAAGTAGGGATTGGCTTCCGGAGAAGACTATTGCCTGGTTATGCGATATCACTACATAGCGGGTGAAGCTAGGTTGGCTATATTAGTTATTATGACCCTCACACAAAACAAACCGAATGGGACTCTAAGTGCAGAAAATGAAGTCCATATCTATCTGTGTACTTCTCAACCTCTCCATACCGACAGTGATGACAAACATTGTTATTTTTGTAGTAGATGCTAACTTTATTAATAGATTTATCATAGTACGTGTCTCAGATATAACCGCCATCACTTGTTATCTTAAATCACAGATTCATGATGACTGTACTTTAGAATCTCACAATCGCTAACTTTCCAATCTCGCTAGAATTTCTAGAAATCCGTGCGACTATCGGTGTAATCAAATGACAGATTTGTTTTCAATGATCATCGAGATTGGTTTGGCAATCACTTGTTTAGGTACCTAGTGTATATTTTTCATAATGTTTCATCACATCATGACTGCATTCATAAGAATAGAATAGAACAGAATAAACTTTATTGTACACCATAAAAGTTACACAACTTTATACACGAACTCCTGCTCTTCGAAGCCATCATCATCAATCATGTATCAATGTGAAATCTGGATTGCGAATTATACACCGATTGTGCTAAGTTCGCAATCCAGATTTCTGGCTGTATGATTAAGATAGCTAATCCCGACAGACAAAGATAGACAAAGAAGAAGAAGTGAGAATGGAGTAGCAAGTTCCCTAATTAAATTTTATTTGACTCGGGAAACCAACCAGGGATTTCAAACTCGACGGACGCACTTGTATTAGGATTAAGTTTCTCGAACTAAAAGCCTCCTATGATGCTCCTCCCCTTATGATGATCATACATCGGTCAAAACCCATTTTTCGTGTGAAAATCCTCATGTAAGGATTCATGTGAGTGAATGAGGTGTCTGTCAGATTCTTGTTGACTAAAACAATATTGGGGTTCTTCTCCCACCTCCAACTACCAGCTACTACCCAGTCTACCTCTTGCTTTTAACCTCAGCAGTTAACTCCTCCAGATAAAGAATACGATGACCTCCTCAGGTAGGTCATCGTATTCTTTATCAACAGAGACATTATCTTAAAGATGACTAGTTTATCTTAATTTATCGAACACGGGACTAATTTCATCATGTACAGATTATAGACGGAATACGGTCAATAAGAATCGAATCCAAGAACTCACGCCATGCCACTGGACCCAGACTGTAGATACATAAATAATTCGAAATAATAATAATATTAATTTAAACTGCTTGTATAAATTAAACTTAGTAAGTATAATAGATTAGCAAATTATCATATTCTATTCTGTTCTATATTAACAAATCAGTAGTTGATATTTTCCTCAAGACAAAGTGACATCGAACAAAAAGTCAAAACTATATCAGATTGACATACTCTGAGAAACGTCGCGTGAGCTATATCAAAAATGTTATCATTTTGACTATTGTTATAGCTGAAAGAATGCCATTTGGTCTAGATGGATGTCACTTTGTGTAATGGACAAACAAGACGGTTAAAACACAAAATTAAACAAACATTTCTTGGCACTGGAACGCCGCTGCTAAGTAGCACTAAGAGATTTGATTTGATTTCGATTTTGTGATTCGATTAAAAGGGTGCCGTGACACACGTCAGCTCTACCTGCGCCCACAACAAGTTCGCCCACTTCTGGCCACAGAATACTCTTATCTTGTACCAACCCCCAGGCTCCAGTGCCAGCCTCATCAGTTCTACTCGCGATGGCGACAATGTCGACTGCCAATCTCGCCCCCTACCGACAAACTTACACTTCTTCTTCCAGTACTTGAAATCTACTCGGTCACTGCTTTAATCCACTTGTCGACCTTGCCGTTCGGAGATGGTCACTGCTTACCACCAAACAGCTAGATGGCCAGACTTTTTGTAGTGTTACTGGATAGTAACGACCTCAGACTCGACCGCAGTACCGAACCGCAAACCTTGCACGAATGACTTAATAATCACCGATTCTGCTATCATTATCCACTATGACGTCGCGTCACTAGCTAACCTCCTTGCCTCGTTACGTCGAAGTGACAGTCCGATATAAATGATATCGCCTTTGTTGTGTCCAAGAGTTTTTGTTTCGATAACGCCATTGTTTATGTTGATAGCTTAATTTTTTTCGCATGATTAATTGCTGCTTCCGGAAAGACCTTCTGATTCTACATGTAATGGCAGAGAACGGACTATGCGTAGTCGAGAGGAGAAAAAAAAAATAAAATTTGACCCCACCATGTAGCAATAAACTAGGATAGAGCGACAGAGGTTTGAAGAAAGTTGCCTTTATTGGAACAGAAATCGGTTTACCCATAACTGGTCTAGAGGAGAAAACACTGACACTCTTGATCTTATTAAATATTAAGTTACAACAAAGCAACTCGATTGCTCTGGTCAGGGCCTCATTGCAGTTTATTGAATATTGGGACTAAGACACTGAGGATTGCGGATTTAAATTCATCAATCCCGGGGAGTATTTTGTTTTATACGGTCTTTACCTATGAAGTTGCCAATATATAAACCAGTCACTTTGAGCTGTAATAACTGCGGACGTGATAAGTTTGCTGTTTGTAGTTACAGTCCAGCAGCAGAAAATGCGTTCCAAAAAATAATTAAAAATTATAGAATTAAAAAAACTAGCTAAAATTAACTCATCCGGATAAAAAGACCAAACTGACGTAGAGACAACCGGTTTATTTTCTCACCATTCTTGTACCGTTTTGTACTAAGTGCAATCAATTGCAATTATCCTCATATACTCGTATTATACACGGAACTCCTTAATATAGACATTGTTCAGTAGTTTTGAACGAAGGTCGATTAACGACGAGATTGTCGAAATACATAGGGAAATATAATATAGACAAGAGTACAGCTACCTTAAAGGCGGGTTTACATCTGCTTAATAAAACATGCATTGAATGTGTGAATTAGAAGATGAATTTGTGCTTGTACTGGTCTGTTCCGGAATAAAACCCTACGTCAATACAAATATTACAAATGTGAAAGTGTGTCTGCCTGTCGTTCACGTTGAAACCGATGAACAGATTCTGTTAAAACTTGGCACACAGACGACGTAGAATAATAAATTCGATAGGTCTATTTATTTCATCCCGGTATTAAGTTTCTGTGGGATCCTAAAACAATTTTCACGCGGGCGAGGCTAGTTGATAATTAAAAGGGAACGACTATCTTGAAACCTAGTTTTGGTATCAGCATGTGACTAGGTTTCATGGTCTCAAAGTCTACGTGCGTCTACAAGGTGCCAACCGATGCCTCTGGGCAGTAAGTCCTTCCCAAGTTTTCTTTACTGATTCAAAGAAACCACTTACCGGAAGGCACAGAGAGGACAGACCTCGCACAAGGTACATACATCGACGATTTTGAAAATTACAGGAAACCGCTGGATTTGGACTGGCACAGGAACGATCGCTGTGATGATGCTTATTGCTTGGATGAGGCCTATATCCGAAGATATGTGACTTGTGACGTCTACCAACCCACACTGGGCCCGCATGGTGGATTATAGCCCACTCCATCTCACAGAGAGGAGGTCTGTGTCCCAGCAGAGGCACGTTATAAGTTGAATGTTAATGCTTATGCTATGATATGTCCAGCAGTGGATGTCTTCCGCCAATATTGACGGTGATGAAATGATTCTCTCTTTTATCTCTCTTTCTCTCTCTCTATTTTAAGGAGAGCTCTGTTTTTGCAAAACACAATAACTAAAGTCACTCATGGATGCTGATCGTTATGCGTTTCCACACTCAATCAAAATACCATTTTACGTTTCTTATCTTATCTCTGCGGCGATTGTATTGTGTAGAAGAAAGTAACTGGAACCGTTCAAGATTTTGATAGCATCTTAATGGAATGGACATTTTAATTTCGTAGTTTAATTTTATTGCTCAGCATTCTTTTTGAGTGTCTATTTTATTTGTGCAGTATTTTTTCAGTACTCTCAGCAGTATTTAATGTAGCAGTTTTATGTAGTCTATAATTTGGGTATACTTAATTTATTTCCGCAATGAGCAAACATGGGGATGAAATGCTCGTGCTTTCTCTGTATGAGAATATGATTTTTTCCAGCAGCTGTATTATGTTCCTATAATATTTAAAAAAAAATTAAATCGACTTAAGAACATAGATATTATATGGCCTTGACCTATAGACGTAAACTTTAATGTATCCAACCATACCATAATAGGTAGACATACCGGCTTATAGATCATTCAGTTATTAATAACACAAGATAACACTAATAACATTTAATAACACAGCGTTAGACGCTATTATCTTTCTCCTTGCACCAATCGATAATGATGGACAATTACTAGATCTTAGAGATAATAATAATTGCAAAAGATACAAAAATAATCTGTTATTAAATAAACTAGTCGGTTTCTTACAGCAAAGTCACGGCTGTTTTATCAATGAACTAGAGATAATGTGTGTAGTAAAACGGCCCGAGCTCGGTGGCCTTTCTGTTACTATATACTTCAGAACCGACGCGAAGCTAACGTGCGCGCCTACATAAAACAATCATCCAACAATACGCTTTTAAAAATAACTAACAAAACAATACAAACACTTTTTGGAAATAGTCTAAGAATTAAAAGTTTTAATTTTTTAGAATAGTGAATTCATAGAGCGGAATTTAAATAATAAATTGAAGAATTTACGAGGAAAATGTGTTCGATTTTTAAATTGAATGGTGAATTGAATAAACAAAATTGACAGAAGAGAGCGCTAAACTTTTTTTGAAAAATAAGTGTTATTTTTAACAAACTTTTTGTATTTTTTTTTGTGAAATAAGTGAAGAAAACTTTTTATTTTAAAATGGAAGTTCAGCATGCGGAAACTAAGGGGGAGGAGTTCCCATCGTACGTGGCTGACAAGAGACTGATAGGCCTACTGCCTATGTTCATATTAGTTCTAATTATTGTCTTAAGGATATCTTGGACCCTGTACAAAAGTTTCGGTGAGTTTAAAACATTAATTAGTTTTTCTTCTACTATAGTTCTACTGGTTGAATTATAAGTTTAAAGTGCTCCCAGCCTACTAACGAGTTACGGTAAAAAAATGTTTGAATAATTTATTAGCGTTCATTTTGAGTCTTAACTTTTATTTGAAAACAAGACTAAAGTTTTAAATTGCGCACCTGAATCTTAAATATTTCATAGTTTATTATAAATTTTATTGATCTGTGATTATAATAAGGTGAATTTCGCATCACCTTATTATAATCACAGATTAATAAAATTTAAATTATTACTTCATATCTCAGATATAATCTGAAGATAATCATTATGTTTTTTTTTTTTAGTTCATGTTCCGGTTAACTAACCTCAATAATAAATCTATGTTATCTGCGGATTATGGATTTTTAAAGTAAACAATTATAAGCAAAACCATCCAAAGTGTAGTAAAACGTACCTACAATGTTTTATTTAACTGTCACAAATATCCGATTTCTGAATTTTGACAATTGAAGTTGGGTATTTCTCCAACTCTACTTTAACATAAAAACCTGTCAAAGTTTATCACTCAAGAAGGGTTTGACACATTCGACACTCAAAATACTCAATTCAAAGGCATACCTTAAGTCGGTTTGAATTTAATAAAACCCACCCTAAATGCTGATACATAAAAACAGCTGTCAAATTTGTCACTATGAACTTGTAGGCGTTTGAACCAAAGGACCAAAATGAGTTATGGTAAAATATTATTTCCATCTTATGCGTAAATATAGCAGTTTGCGCAAAATTACAAGCAATTGAAGACTGTTGTTGATATTTCCAATATTTATATAGACTCTGGTGAACCTGAAGGTGAACGGACCCGGTTATTAAACACTAGGTTCCGGGTTCATTACTTTTTTGACACTTATGGTAAACATGAACAAACCTTAATTTATGGTACAATATTGCCCTGCCAGAAACGCAGTGAACTGTAATGATAAATTGTTAAATCTTCTCTGACTCTTAAAAGTTCTTAGTTGTACATTATGGTCTGGTGTATTATACAATGAAGAGTTATCTATGAATTAAAATAGAACCAGTTCAGTCTATGTTATCGGTGGCTACATATAATATAGGAGTATTTAAGTCAAGGGTGAAAAGGTTACCTACTCCTAGGCAAGTGTTCTCCATCGTTGACCACACCAGTGCTTGCCATTAGGTGAAATAGTGGTCAAACGAGAGCCTTTAATAGGCTCGTGTTTGATGGTATTACAAATAATCAGTTCTGCAATGCAATATTAACTGGCTGACATTTCAGACAGCAATGTTATTAACGTTGTGTTTTGGTACTCAATAACATTGTACTTATAGCTGTATCTACCCACGACCAGCCTCTCTCTCTTTTTACTCTATCCACATTCCTGAGCACTATTATACAGTACGTATCGACTGCATTCGATACGAGCCGCTCTTTCGAACAAACCCGTTTATAGTCTATAAAGACACTGCTTGTACACACAATTGTTATAATTATATTGAGCGACCTCTTGACCTGACGTTAACCAGTCTATGCTTTAGTGGGTAATTGTTTGATTAAAATATTATTACATATACTTATGGCCTTCTTTTTTAACCGACTTTCGAAAAAGGAGGAGGTTCTATGTTCGACTGTATGTATGTTTGTTTTTTATTATTTTTTATGTATCTCCGCCAACTTCTCCGTCAGTTGTGGACCGATTTTCAAAATTCTTTTTTTATCCGTAAGAATATACTTCTGCAGTTATCCTATATAAATTTTATCGAAATTGCTTCAGCGCTTTTTGAGAAACTGAACAAAAATGAAAAATACGTATACCTAGATGACGTTGTTTTCTCCAATTACGAGTATGTTTAAATTCCACGTTCCATGTTATTTGGGTTTTTAGTTCTGGGGTATACCAATTAAAAAGTAAAAAAAAAAAAAAAAAATCCAAATAAGAAAATACACTAAAAGTTAAAAAATTACTTTAATTTCGAAAGTCGGTGTCGAATAGAATACAAACACCGATTTCCGATTTTTTTATTTTTTTGTGTAGATTCTTATTTGGAAGTCGGTTGTTTTTTTTGTAAAAAAGTTTTTAAAGAGTGATCAGAAACAATAGAACGCTGTATGCTCCAATTGTATCAAACTCTTTGTTCATTAATCCCTGTTGTTTATCTCTGTGTTTGTATTTCATGGTTTGCGCTGAGGCTGTATGGATGTGTATTACCACTGGTGAGTGGTAACAAACATCCGTACAGTCTCCTGAACTTTTCCATTTATAATATTATTATAATAGGATTCGTTTAATATACTCATGATCTTTTGACGAAGTCCACGATAAAGACTCCGCCCTATAAAGCTTTTTATTAATTTTTGGCCAAGCCCTCAAATCGCATAAATTATCACTATAACTTGATGGTATAACTACCGTCCTTGATACTAACGGAATAGAGCCTCCAATCATAAGTTCAGTGGCTCGTGGCTCGTGGCTCGGTGAGGTTTCGATTTTTATTGCGTAACGCTAAATATCTCTCGCGTCCGACATAGCTGATTGATTTGCAGAAATATGTTGTAAAATAAGGCATAAAAATGCTGCTATGCTGTTCCGTTGCTAAATTTAAAATATATGCTGTGCAAAAGTCTGGTGTTCTGTGTAATTTACAAGCAATTAAATGGGGAATTATAGGGGTTTTTGAATATTATATAACTGGGCATAGTTTGTAAAGTACAACTTATTTTCTTATTGTCTTTCGGCAATCATCGCATTTCCATTCACAAACACATGCTAAGTGCCATGACCATCAATTATTAGATTTATCGTGGAAAATAATTTAAATTCAGAACTAAGTACTTTACTGCCGTTTTTTTTTGGTTTCCGTGTGAACAAAATACTACTTACTACATAATTACATAATACTTACTTAGTTCTGAATTCAAATTATTAGACACGATAAATGTAATAATTGATGGACATAGAAATGAGCATTCGTTTGTATTCGGAAATGCGATGATTGCCGAGGGACATTAAGAAAATAGTTGTACTACAGATTATTTAAATCATTTCAAGAATAAGTTTTCAACCTCATATTTGGATAAGTGATAATGAGGTTCAAGTTGCAACACTGCAAAATACATACGTAGTTCAAAATCATGGTCTCTTTTATATCATTCCCAAAGTATATCTAATTCATCATCATCATCATCATCTCTGCCAAAACACTTCCATTTTTGGACATCTAGGCCTCCCCAACGACGACCGGTTCTGCGCGTCTCACATCCGTCGATAAAAATTAAAAGCATTTGTTATAAATGGCTACTTTATTATATTTGGTAGCAAAACAAGTGGGTGAATACCTACTGTTAATTTAAAGACATTTCCTTTAGGGCATCTCCGAGAACTGTTAAGGCGATCTATTCATAGACTAATTTTATATATGCCTTTAGGCATACCAGCTTATAAATAGAAATCTATTTCGTTGGGAAGTACATAGACAGGTTTATTTGAAACCTGTTTCACATGTTTCTTAAGATGGACCAGTTTTGAACTACTCTGTAATCGTATAAAACATTTTCTTTATTATAAATAACAATTAACTACCTACTGGACATTATATAAACCGTATTTGCAAAAATGTTAAAATTGTTTGTTAGTTTGTAGGATAATCTCTGGAAGTTCTGATGTGATAAAAGTGAAATTTTCACTCATAGCAAGCTACACTGTCGCTAAGTGTAGGCTTTTTAAATCCTAGAAAATGCTTGATGCCTATGTACTAGGCCAGGGTAACGAAGCCCAGAGGACACGGTGGAGGAATGCCCCGCTTGGGCGGAGCACCGCCGTGTCTTCGTGGATGCGATAGGTGGCGGCGACCTCTCGCGCCGGGCTCTGGTTCAGGCCATGGTACGGAGCGAGAGGGAATGGGAAGCAGTCTCCGCCTTCTGTGAAGCAGTAATGCTCGTGAAGGCGGAGGCGGAACGCGTGAGGGAAGCTCAACGGAGTGGCCCTCACGGCCCCGGCCACTACCACCGCAGCAAGAGCACTGGGCGTAGGACGTCGCGAGACGATCTCCGGCCACCGTAGACCCAGGCCTGCGAACGGCGGGTAATAGGTAGCTCGCCGTCCGATCAGCACCAGGCCCCAGAGTCGACGGCGCATAGTGTACCACGCGTGCCTCAAAGAGTTGTCAGCAAACAGGACGGGGCCCGTCATGGCCGATGCCTGTCCGGGGTTTGAGGATTAATTCGAAAGAGTTACCTCGCCCCTGGGCATTCAGGGCAGGGAGGAACAGGGGTGGGTTTTAGTCAGTAAGAGTCTGACACGCCCTCCCGCTCCACCCAGAGCGGGAGAAGTCATTGGATGATTTCCCACCCTACAAAAAAAAAAGGTTAACGAAGCTGCAGAAAAAAACCAGTAATACCTACATATGAGTAGCAAAACCAATAAGTTATTTATGATTGTATACTAAACCTGATAACATTTATAACAGTGAAGTAGTACTAAGGACTAGTAGGTTATTGTCAGATAATGCTACTGCGCTAGATACATAGTAGAACAGGATTATAACAATAGTTGTTTTATTACGCAGACAATGCACCATTTTATGTAGACAATATTTATGAGGTGGGCTGATATCAAGCATCATTGATTACTCTCTAAAATAATCCTCATCTTTCTGCCCGATTTTAACACAAATTTTGTGCGACCAGTATGTAGCCACCTGGATAACTTGCTCATTGGCTTTGTTTAAATCATTAGAGGTGCAGGTTTGTGTATGCTAGGCAAGCATGTAGGCCAATATGTCCTGTGAAGTCCACACGGGCACTGCGTCTTGGATGGCAAAACATTTTTCTTCTTCTATTCTCACTTTTCCATCGTCACGCTGTCATTTACTCTCTTTTTAGTAATGTTATTCCTCACACAATCCATATATCTTTTCTTTGGTTCTCCTCTCCCTCTTGATTCATAATGATATTCATCTTCTTATTACATGCTCTATTGAGCATCTTGGCATATTTGCCAAGACATTCGATTCTCTGAAATATAATTATCTATCTTTTTATACGTCCATGATCTGTATCTGTAGAAATAAAAAGTTGGTCCTTTTATCCATCCTTAGTCATTTATTATTTTTAGTCTGTCTGGTCAATATTTACCTAGAAATTTTCCTGCAAGATTGAAAAATAGGTGTCAACTTGTCAAACTATATCTTAAAACACAGGACAAAAACAAATTTTCACATGATTCACTTCATTGTCATGTTCGGGCTGTCAGTCAGTACGTTCATCTGTGCCGATGACCGCCTGAACAACAACTTGTATTTTGGGGTTATTAAACAGTTCATGATTTATGATTATGTCGTTTATTCATCAATCTTACTTATTCACGATGTTTTGAAATATTTATTATTTTACATTTAAAATGTTAAAAAAATAGTACCTCACCGGTATCAGGAAACAGGGCCCAAGCTACCGGTGGTCTGGGCTCCAGACAGAGGAACCTCCTAACAATCCGAACCGTGTCTAGAAGTCCCGATGTCTAGACCTCTCTGAATCAAGACGCTAAACGAGCGATAATAACGCTGATTATTATAATAATTTCTATTATTGAAAAGCTAGCGTTTGACCACTATCTCATCTGATGGTGCCCTCACGACGGGGGATGCAGTGGCCCGGGGTAGGGTCGTCTTGGCGGTGTCTCTGGACATCGCCAATGCCTTCAACACCCTGCCCTGGAGTTGTATAGTGGAGGCACTCCGGTATCACCGGGTGCCGCCCTACCTCCGTCGCGTAGTCGAGGCGTATCTGACGGACAGAGCCGTCATCTACCCCGGTCATCAGGGAGTATGGAACCGGCGAGAGATGTCGTGCGGTGTTCCACAGGGATCGGTCCTGGGGCCGCCCTTGTGGAACATCGGATACGACTGGGTGCTGCGCGCCGACCTCCCCGCTGGCGTCAGCGTAGTGTGCTACGCTGACGACACGCTGGTCTTAGCGCAGGGGAGGTCGCACGAGGCGGCGGCCGAACTTATGACACGCGGGGTTGCGACAGTCATAGAGAGGATCCGGCAACTGGGACTCGAGGTGGCATTGCACAAGTCCGAGGCCATGTGTTTTCATGGTCGTCGGAACGCGCCACCTGCGGGTTCCCAGATCACGGTAGGAGGGGTTCGCATCGGCGTCGAGGGTACGATGAAGTACCTGGGACTCGTCCTCGACAGCCGGTGGAACTTTGTCGAACATTTTCGACGTTTGGCTCCCAGATTGGACAGGGCCGGGGCCGCCTTGAAGCCGGAGGCTCTACGCGGGGATCGTGCGGTCCATGGCCCTCTACGGGGCACCGGTGTGGGCGCGTTCGTTGAGGCAGCGATCAGCTCGCCTGATGAACGCGTCCCAGAGGGTCATGGCGATCCGTATCATCCGCGGATACCGCACGATCTCCCGTGAGGCGGCGAGCCTCCTTGCCGGACTGTCACCGTGGGATCTGGAGGCAAAAATCCTCGCGCACCTGTACGAGTGGCGCGAGGAGGCCAAACGCCGGGGCGAAACTCCGCTGCCGCGACAACTCGCGGCTCGGCGGACCGAGCTCCGGCAGGATCTCATGGTGACATGGAGAGAGCGACTGTCGCAACCCAGCGCTGGGCACGCCACCATCGAGGCGGTAGTGCCCCTCTTTGAGGAGTGGCTGGAGAGGCGTCACGGCGCCCTCACCTTCCGCCTGACGCAGGTGCTCACCGGACACGGCTGTTTCGGGAGGTACCTGTGTCGGATCAGGGCGGAGGTGACCCCTGAGTGTTTCCACTGCGAGGATCGCCCAGAGGACACGGTGGAGCATACGGTGGAGGTTTGCCCCGCTTGGGCAGAGCACCGTCGTGTCCTCGTGGATGCGATAGGCGACAGCGACCTCTCGCGCCGTGCCCTGGTTCAGGCCATGGTACGGAGCGAGAGGGAATGGGAGGCCGTCTCCTCCTTCTGCGAAGCAGTAATGCTCGCGAAGAGGGAGGCGGCACACGTTAGGGAGGCTCAGCAACGGCCGAGTCGCCCTAGCGCCCCCAGCCGCGATCGCCGCAGGAGACGCCAGGGGCCGCGAGACGATCTCCGGCCACCGTAGACCCGGGCCTGCGGACGGCGAGTAGTGGGTAACTCGCCGTCCGATCAGCACCAGGCCCGAGAGTCGACGGCGCGTAGTGTTCCACGCGCGCCTCAAAGAGTTGTCAGCCATTGGAAGGGGCCTGCCACGGCCGGTGCCTGCCCGGGGGTGGAGGATAAATTCGAAAGAGTTACCTCGCCCCCGGGCACTCGAGGCAGGGAGGAACAGGGGTGGGTTTTAGTCAGTAAGAGTCTGACACACCCTTCCGCTCCACCCTAGAGCGGAAGAAGTCATTGGATGATTTCCCACCCCCCAAAAAAAAAAAAAAAAATCTCATCTGATGGTAAGCGATGATCTGGTCAACGATGGAGCACACTTGCCTAGAAGTAACCTTTACCTCCTGACTTAAACACTCCCAGGTTGTCGCTATAACTTTAGTTTCACTTCGAGCAATAATTTTGATCTTATATTTGTTCGTAGGTTCTTTGATATTATTATTCACCTGTAGATTAGTAATATGTTTATTTTTTTTAAATAATTACGTAGGTAATGAGCATAATCGTGATGATGTTATGACAAGGATGATTGCGTATTAAATCGTGCTAATTTATGTCTTTTAAAAGTCGCTTTCCAATACTGAGTACTCTAGTGCCGGACTCCAGCACCTGAATCGCGTAACACACTTGTAATCTCAACGCGAAACCCAGAACACATTGTATATTTGAAAAATTCGATGGATCTACAACGTAAATAAAGCAAATCTCGTAATTGTAGGCATTGCAATTGACTCTCTGATACGTAATTAGGCTACACGTCTTCTCATGATCATTTCCCACAGTAAGACACTTGTTTTGTACTTGAAATATTGCTTGTGAAAATTCCTCCGTTCGTTTCTAGGTAGCCAATCTCTTCAGGGCTTATTGTCAGCACCAATTTCTTAAAACTAGGTTGGTTCTCTCCTCTTCTTCCTCCCAGCCAGTGTTTTCTAGGGTCGGCCTTCCTTGTCCTTCTTTTCTGCTGTATTTTGAGCATTATCATCGTCAGGTTAGGTCCTTTCAAAACAAACGCAATGGTTATTTCACAAATATTTTCTAGTAAATTTTTAGACACGTTTAAAAGACAGGCCAAGTTCTGTAGAAGACGAATATGACAATACACAGTTAAATCCATATTCATACCTACATTATTATTTTTAAACACATTAAGTTTCAAGTAACCTTCAACAAAATTCTTTACAGTTTGAAATACAAATAATATGTTACATTAATATTCTGAGGTTCAGGCCCTGACCCCATTGCCACGTCTATTGGAGATCATCACAAATGACAAGACCAACTAATATTTATGTTTTTAATAAGGCAAACTTGCATAACTAAATAATAATAAAATAGTAGCTGTGCTGTGTCCAGTGCCGGATTAGCCACGTAGCACATGCTACGGGCCCCACGCATTGGGGGGCCCACTTGAACGTCAAGATATCAATACCATATGAAATCTAATTGATTCTGCAAATATCGCAACTGCCTATAGGCCTACTTAAGGACTCCGCGGCCTGTGAGAAAAATTTGCCGAATAAATTTTAATCGTTATGACTTTACGTAAACCTAACGGGCCCCTTGGTAGAATTTTCTACAGGGCCTACGCTGGTTTATTCCGAATGGCTGTGACTGAAGGTTTTCCCGTGAAAAACATACAACTACAACACACAACATATATTTTTCTTTAATAAAATTGAGATACCTGTCATTATTTTCTTCCAGAATTGGTTTGAGTTTTTTACCTTAAACATGAAGGTTAAATTTAGACAGAATCAGGCTTAAAACCGTATACTTGTATTTCCTGAAAGCTTAAGCAGAGATGTACTTATACATCATCCACATTTTACCTGTTATTTTTAGGTTCTGTTACGGGGCGAGCCTAGTGCCGCCAACGGGGCACAACTCCAGACTTACTCCAGACAGCTACTGATAAACTACAGATAAAAAAATAAAACAAATAACATTGTCCGACCCGGGAATCAACCTCTTAACCTCATGTGCAACTGTAATACTTGTGACCACTAGACCGAGGCAGGCAGTACAATAATATAGCCTAACCTTTTCCCAACTATGTTATGAGTCAGCTTGTCTAACCTGATGCAGTCGAGTACCAGTATTTTACATGGAGCGACTACTTATCTGATATCCACAACCCAGTAACTAGAAAACTGGGTAACCCCTGGTAAGACTGTCATCATCATCATCAGCCTTTTAATGTCCCCACTGCGGGGCACAGGTCCCTGTGAGAGAGTGTAGGCCCTAATCCAACACACGTGCCCAATGCGGCTTGGTGGATGTCACATCTCTTCGAATTTTTGGTTCCAGGATATGCCGGTTTCCTCACGATGTTTTCTTTCACCGATTTTAGTGCAGTGGTGATGAAAGCACCTGCTTGGGTTTGCACTCACGACCTACAACTTGTAAGTCGTGGCCGTTACCACTGGGCCACTCCCTTCACTGAGCACTGCCAAGACTGTAAAACAATATTTTAAAACAGAATAAAATTCTCTTTGCAAGAATAATACAAGGGTGTTGTTCTACGTACTTATGTGTAAATATTCAACAAACATTGTGAACTGGTAGGACCTGTTCCGATGGCGCTGGAAATATAAAAAAAAAAGAAAAGAAAAAGAACTCTCTTAGATAATAGTTCGGGTTTTGGTGTTTCTTTGTAGAGTGAATTTTTTCGAAATATCAGCCATCACGTGCTTAGCTAAAGGTTAATTAGATAGATTTTTGTTTATACCCGGTAAAATAAAATATGATAAAAAATTTGAAAACATTGTTATTTTGAACTTGATTTTTAGGGTTCAGTACCCAAAGGGTAAAACGGGACCCTATTACTAATATAATAATATAATAATAATAAGTCTTTATTTTTCAGATAACTAAGATCCAATGTGTTAGTAATTACAATAATGACTTACAGCTATTGTTAGTAAAGTGCCACGATATTCACCAATATAATTTAATAGTCACCATTTATTAGACACCACCATTTATTGTGACTATTAAATTATCACCTTCCTCACCATCTTTTTTAAAATTGGAGATGTAACATCCTCCCCTATTACTTTGAGGATGCTGTTGCTACTTTCTCGTACTCTGCTTAGTAGAGAAGCAGTTTTTTTGCGAATCACCTCATTAAAGCCATTACTAAGACTCCGCTGTCTGTCCGTCTGACACCAGGCTGTATCTCATGAACCGTGATAGTTAGACAGTTGAAATTTTCCACAAATGATGTATTTCTGTTTCTGCTAGAACAAAAAAAAATATTAAAAGCAGAATAAAATAAATATTTACGGGGTTCCCATACAACAAACGTGATTTTTTTGCCGTTTTTATAGATAATGGCACTTCTTCTAAATGTGTAAATCTTATCATAACTAATATTAGTAAGAGGTAAAATTGTTTGTAAATTGTTTTTAGAGGGTAATCTTTGAAAATTTTGATGCAGTTCTGAAAGTCTTTCACAGATAAGAAGCTATACTCTATCGTTTAGTCCCATAAAAATGGGCGGTTCCTGAGGTACAGGTCCCGGCCACAATACCGCAGGAAAAGCATACACCAAACCCTCAAATGAAAGTGTTGTTACTAAGGATTAGTTACCAACAAATTGGTTTTCACGCTGAAGCCCTAAAACTGTAAGCCAGATAGACATATTAATGAGTTTAGTAGGTAACTAATAATGATGTCTGTCCACCTGGTACAATTAGGTTAATACACTTGGCTGGGAGTGGCGCTAGTGTCGGACGTCCACAGAGTATAATTCATTGCCGTAAGTCTCTTGTGTGCCGAGCATCGAACCTTAGGTGTAGCCAAGGATGACGACATTCACATTTTCATTGGTTGCTAGTTTCTGCGAGTGGCTTCGCCCGTGTGAAAGTTGGAAATTCTCCCAAAGAAAATATCCAATAATTCTCAGTCTAGAAAGTACTATATCTTTTTCAAAGGTTCAATATACAGTATGTAAAAAGAGACATCACATAGCCGTCAACTACGCATACTGTACATCTAACAAAGTAGCTTTATTTTTAGGTATGAAAAAAAAAAACTGTTTTTTATTGCGCGCAATGTAACGCGAACCCAGCTAAGTGGAGTTAAGTCCCGCCCCTTCACTCTAAGCCGCGTAGGTACTTGTCGGATACGTTTGATATTCATTGCGTTTTTGTTACTGCAAATGCGTAATTTCAAAAATTCGAAAAAAAATGGAAAATTCAGGTAATGTTAGTTTGGAAAAAAGTTTAGTAATAACACTTGGAATTCATTTTCATAAAAAAGTTAAAAAAAATCATTGCGAATCAACAATGCGAAAGAATATCTCCAGAACCAGTGGATTCCCAGGTATGGTCTAATGGAAAAAAATGATCCAAATAATGGGTAGAATATGTGGCTTTTGGCTTCGGAAACTGTATTTTTACATCCGATATTATCTCTACAGCCAAATTCATTATAATTTGTTCAGCGGTTTAGGTGTGAAAACGTAAAAAAATAGATAGAGAGACAGAGTTATGTACTATTGAATTTATTAAGGACTAGCGACCCGCCCCAGCTTTGCACGGGTACAAATTATATCTACACCAAAACCTTCCTCATTAATAAATCTGTCTATTGGTGAAAACCATGAAAATACGTTCAGTAGTTTTTGAGTTAGGTAATTGTGAACAGACAGACCGGCAGAAATTGTGTTATATAATAATATGTAGTGATAGGATGGATGATAATGGAAGCTCAATGTTAAATTTTTAAGAATATTGTGGGAATGTTATATACAATAATGAAAATGAAAATGTGAGAATGAAATGTACATACGCATTACAATAAAGTGCTCGTGAAATGTTAACATATTAACAAAAGGCCTTATGAAAACATACCTTTATAAACACGTTTATATTGGTTGACTGGTAGAGAAAGCCATATGATATTCAGTCCGGCTATGACCCACTATGTACCTACGTGAACCTGAAATAATCCTACAAATATTATAATTATAAATGCTAAAGTTTGGATGGATGAATAGAATAGAATAGAATAGAATAGAAATCATTTAGAATAGATGGATGGTTGAAGGATGTCTGTAACTCAATCACGACTGAATGAATCCGGATGAAATTTTGCGCGGATATAGATTATAGTCTGGAATAGCACATAGGCTATAATTTATAGTGGGGGAAGTACTAAGTAATTCCATGCGGTTAAAGCCGCTGGCAGAATCTAGTAATTATTAATAAAGGTAGACAGTTTTTAGGAAGAACCAGTGACACAGCTTCTAAGTAAAAGTAAAAATAAAAATAAAATTTTGTAGTCAAATCCAAAATGGAATGAAACATTTGACTTTGCGTTTTAGCATTGGATTTCTTTATGAAACTTGTGGCTCATGACATTTAAAACTTATATTTTTTGCTCGTATTCGGGTATTCCTCCCATTATACCAGTCAATGTTTGATGAGTACCTACAGACGCACAAAAAAACTCTATTCAAAATAGTCACTGATGGTCATTGAAAAATAGGTAGGTAGGTACATACGTAGCTAGGTAACTTGCATTGTACAATGTTTGTTATATCACGATTCAAATGTGATTGTACTTCTTATGATGATGATTTCATCTACAAATAAGCAAAAACTACACGTTTACTTATCTAATAATTCATGTGCACATATATAATAAACAGACAAGGAGAAGGAAACTGAAAAAAAACCGACCAAGTACGTGCCCGATGTCGCACATTTATGGTTTCGTACCAAATGAGGGAATTATCAAAGAAAAAATCTTATTTGTCAATATATTGGTATTTTTTAGGAAAATATGCATAATAACAGACGTTATCACCAAACAAGTTCATAGGTCAAAAGTTAAGAAATTCTTCAGACCAAAATTTTGTGACATACGACTGACAGACAGACGGAGAGACGAACAGGCAGACAGACGCACTGACGGACACGTATAGGGCTCCGTGTGGACCCTTTGGCTAAGGAAACCTAAAAAGGTACAAAGGTGATGCTTACTTCTAAAGAAATCTCTTCCAGCATACCTGCGAATGGATAGTTGAACTAAAAGAAGAAAATTAAAGCTTCTACAGAAAATCACCAAAATATTTACAGAAATGTTTAAAATAACAAAAGCAAGGTCATTTAAAATTTTTTTATAAAATCATAATTTTTCTGTCTTCATTCCAATTTAGTTGAGGTTGACGGCGAACTTCTTTTTTCCAATTCCTTTTTCTTCCCGTCAAGAAAATTAATAATGAATTATAGAAAAATAATAATAATTTACAAAACACAAAAATATTTGATACAAAATAAGTGTTACCCTGGCTCTTGGACTAGAGATCCTGTATCACAAGAGCCGGCTACTAATACAACTACCAATAAGCCAAAAGAAAATAACTTCAGAAAGTAATACTTACAAATGCTACTGACGATTCTCTTAAGCAGAAGCCTTACAGAAATCGAGAGTTTGTCACTTGATATGCCAACCTCATTCGTATTGTCATGGCACCCGCGTGAGTTGGCAGTTGATACCTTCACACTAAGTACCACATTTGTATGGCTACCAGCTTGCATTAGTTTTAGAGAGGTCACTGCTCTCAATTTTAACTTAAAATATATTATTTTCGTTGTGTGGAAATTCTGAAGATGCATGCAACGGAAATTATTGGCGAAACGAAGTGCATTTTCATGGATAATTTTTGAACAAAGGACCAATTTTTTTTGGTCTTTTTTATTGGAAAACAGTTTTAACTGTAAATTTTTGTACAGCATAATGATGTTTTTAAAATTTTAACCTTTTAGTTTTTGCTCTCGTGAATATCCGTATCCAATTCAAAAAATAATGATGTCATGCTTGTTTTGATATTTTTATTAGAAGAAGTCTTATCATCTTTGAGTTCATAATTTAAATCTAAATTTTTAAAATAAATACATCCTGTCCCGACTAGACCTGATCATGTGACTATTTATGTAGATTTTATTACAATCGCATTAATAGCTCGTTTAATTTTTTTTGTTTAAACTTGTTCATGCATCACGTGAAATAGCCTTTGATACTATATAAAATTTTAATCAATAACGTTTAATAATAAAGGCTATATGTACGTGATGCCCTTATTTTTGGACGAAAGCCAAGTGGTGTGAAGGTATCAAGCATAAGGAAATCAAGCACCCTAGGTATTCTGATACCGGGCCTGCGGACGGCGAGTAGTGGGTAACTCGCTGTCCGATTAGCACCAGGCCCGTGAGTCGACGGCGCGTAGTGCTCCACGCGCGCGTCGAAGAGAATTTGTCAGCCAGCACTGACGGGGCCCATCATGGCCGGTGCCTGTATGCCTAGGGGTAGCGGATAAAGCTCCCGTAGGCACTCAGGCAGGGAAGGAAAAGGGGTGGGTTTTAGTCAGTATGAGTCTGATACGCCCCCCGCTTCACCTAGAGCGGGAGATGTCATTGGTTGATTTCCCACCCAAAAAAAAAAGGTTATTGCGATACCAAACTTATATTTATTATTCGCGTGAAGCTCACAAGTAAGTAAATATAACAACACTTTATTTTCAGAGAAAGAGTCAGTTTTTACCTTCTTGTTATTTTAATGTGAGAGCAGTGGTGGCTCGGTGGTAACAGCCGCAACTTAGGTATTCTAGGTCGTGGGTTCGTTCCCAGGCATGCGCATTACTTTGTGTAAATTATTTCATCACCACTGCTCTCAAAACGGTAAAGTAAAATCATCGTGACGAAACCGGTGTGTCCTAGAATCAAAAATTCGAAGACATGTGACATCTACCAATCCGTACTGGGCCCGCGTGGTGTATTACAGCCCAGTCCCTCTCATAGAGAGGAGGCCTGTGTCCCAAAAGTGGTAACATTAATTCGCTGATTTTGCTATGTACATTTTGCTCCATACAAAATTTCATTTTGAAATTTTGACTAAGAACACGCGCTATATTCTCGATCTTTCTCCAAAATGGCTAAGCTATGTTTAGCAAGCCTAATTCGTTCTAAAGTTGTATCTGACAAGCGAGTCAGTTGGTCTCTCAGCGGTTACAGGGCGAGCAGCCATCACCTAGATATTGTGTTACCTTACAATTACTCGCGATCGTGACATAATGTAGCTTGAAATAGTACCAAGAAGTACCTACTACGCACAGTTCGTCGAAGGCAACATGAAATTCCATTTAATGGATCTAGTAAGTATGAATAAAGTAATGGTAAATAAGCGGAACCACTAATTGTATTTAGCGCTGTTTGAGTTCGACCCAAAGTAGTCTTAAAAGGCAAAATATTTTCCACCTATTTGCTGTAGTTGAAAATGATCTTTTCCTGAAAAAGAAGTTGCCCAAAAGACGGCACTCAGCAAATTATTGTTAAAAGCAATTATAATATGGAATAATTATCTGCAGACTTTTGTTTGACAATACCTTGTTACATAAAAAAGATGAGAAAAATACTGACATAATATAAACAAACGTGTACATATTTTTAACTAACTGATTTAATTACTCACATTATTTACTAGATGTGCTCCCATTTAAAACATTCTAGGAGTTCCACAGAGCTGTTTATAATATTTGCATAATTCTAACTAAATTCCATTCCGATTTGGACAAGAATAACAGAAATTAGCATTTTTTACCCACGTAAGCTTTGCTTTGGTCAACTCGTTTATAGATGGAACGCTACTGTATTAAAGTTTTTTTAAGGACATCGTAAGTAGGTTTTCTATAGGATATTGAACGCAAAGAGCAACTGAAGGAATACGGGTGGGTTTTAGTCAGTAAGAGTCTGACAGGCCTCCCGCTCCGCCCAGAGCGGGAGAAGTCAACTGTTAATATTACCCACCCTCAAAAAAAAGTAGGTTTCTATGATAGTTAAACAAGTTGTTTCAGGAAATAATGATGTTCGACTTATTATACAACGTTGATGTGACAGAGGGGCATTAAATTAAACTACGTATACTATACGTGTTTAGTATTAATTCGATACGGTATAAAAAGAAAAATAATAATAAATGAGGTTTTTTTTTTCAAACAAACTAAATAGCTTACAATTCAGAGTAAAACGCAAGCACCCTTTATACCATACTTTATACCCATTATCCTTGTTTGCATTGCCATCTTATAGCGAAAATGTACTTGTGACTTGCGTGAGAACGGCAACAACGCGTCGTATCGTAGGTTATACTCAGATTTATCGTTTTAAGGTGCATGACCTGTGCGTATAGACATAATCAGCTGTTAGGAAAGATACATCGTGTTCAAACGAGGCCAAAACTTAAAAAATCGTTTGTGACTAAACTACTGCTCCGATTTAATTGATTTTTGGTACAGAGCTTGAAAATAGTACCTAGTATAGGCAGTTTAAAGGAAAGCCCCTCTGTCGTATCAACTTTGTATATATAATATATATATACGTACGTACCTACATATTTCATTCAAGGTAATAGGTACTTACAGAATGAATAATTGCGAATAATTGAATAATTCATCACTGTCCTCCGAACATTTATTCAGAACGCTATTTATTGTTGACGTGGTCATCATCATTCATCAGTTCGTGGCTAAATATTAACAGCCACACGGGTCCATCTCCAAGGTTTTTTTTTGTTTTTTTTTTTTTTTGGTGGGGATGGAAAATCATCCGATGACTTCTCCCGCTCTGGGTGGAGCGGGAGGGCATGTCAGACTTTTACTGACTAAAACCCACCCCTGTTCCTTCCCTACCTGAGTGCCGAGGGGTGCGGTAACTCATTTTCAGAATTTATCCGCTACCCTAGGCATATCTCCAAGGTTAAGCAACACTTACTTAGTTTATGAATGGGAGACTGTCCTAATGGTTATTTGTAAACATTTGACAGTCGTTAGGGGTATTTAGAGGCCTGACAGTCTTGTCAAGTGGTATCGAGTTGCCTAGTTACTGGGTTCATCATCATCGTTTCAGCCGAAAAACGGCCCCTGCTGGACATAAACTGCTTGACTGGTCTGTTGGTCTAGTGGTTAGTGACCCTGACTGCTATGCCGGAGGTCGTGGGTTCGATTCCCATCACCCAGGACAAATGTTTGTGTAATGAGCACGATCATTTGTTCTGTGTCTGGGTGTAATTTATCTATAATATGTATGTATTTAGAAATATATAAGTATGTTTATCAGTTGTCTAGTACCCATAACACAAGCTCTGCTTAGCTTGGGACTAGATGGCGTTGTGTGATAGTTGTGGAATATTATTATTATTATTCCATTTATTTTATAGTTTAAACATACAATTTACATTTTTAAATATTAAAATATCAAAATATAAAATATTTAAAAATATAAAAAATAGTATCCCACCGGTATCGGGATAGGGTCCAAGCTACCGGTGGTCAGGGTTCCTGAGAGAGGAACCTCCTAACTATGCGCGCCGTGTCCAGGAGTACTGCCTTCTGGATCAAGCCCTTGATCCAGCTGCCCAACGAGAGCCTCCTTAGGTGTTCGTCGAGGCTCTTGGCTATTAAGCCATTGGCCGTCACGACTATCGGCACAATGACTGCTGTATCCACCTCCCACATGTCGACAACCTCGCGAGCCAGATCAAGATACTTTGTTTTTTTATCTTTCTCAGCCTTCACGAGGTTCTCGTCATGAGGGACAGCTATATCAACAATCATTGTGCGACGCTCTTGTCGATCTATCACCACTATGTCAGGCTTATTGGCAACAATAGTCCTATCAGTGATGATAGATCGATCCCAATACAACGTGATATTGCCATTTTCGAGAACTGGGTCGGGCTCATACCTATAGTACGGTACTTCAGATTCCACAAGATTGTATTTAAGAGCAAGTTGCTGATGGATAATCCTGGCTACAAGGTTGTGTCTATGCAAATAGTCTCCGTTAGCTAGACGAGAACAACCAGAAATAATGTGTCGGATTGATTCCCCGGGTCGGTGGCATGCCCGACAGATGTCAACCGTACCGTCCTTCACAATATATTTCCGGTAGTTATTCGTCATCATAACTTCGTCCATAATCGCACAGACAAAACCTTCGGTTTCCCCGAATAGGTCACCAAAGCGCAGCCAGGATACGGACGCTAAGAGATCTACATCGGGTCCATGTAGGACCCGGTAAAAGCGTCCGTGAAGCTCCTTGCTCTGCCATACTTCCCTGCGGTCATTAGTATCCAGTACTTTAAGTTTGCGCCAGTTCTCGTTTGCCAAGGAAAGCGGGGTGAGGCCCTTGTCCACAGCGACCACATCTCGATGCATACCCACGTCGGTTTCTAGGAAATATTCCCTAAGGCTGCATACCTCGCGGTTGTGTAGGGTCTTAGCATTTAAGAAGCCACGACCCCCACATTTCCGCGGGATATACAGCCTCATCACCGATGATCGTGGGTGATGCATCCGATTTGCGGTCAGCAGTGTGCGGACCCTCCTATCCAGGGCGTCAAGTTCCGTCTGAGTCCATTTGAGTATGCCGAAAGAGTACATCAATACCGACATGACCCAACCGTTGAAGGCGCGCACCTTGTTCCCGCCTGATAGAAGACTATTTAGTACTTTATTCAGGCGGCCAAAGAAGCGCTCCCCCAACGACTGTTTCACGTCAGCAGCATTGATGCCTAACGCTTCCGACATACCCAAATACTTGTAGGTTTCAGTTGAGCAGAGGGATCTAAGGTGTATGGAATCCGAGAGTTGAGTTCCCACGGATTCCATAATCTCCCCTCGCTTTACATGCATGACTGCACATTTGTCCACACCAAATTCCATCCTGATGGCGCTACTGAAGGTTTCTGTTACCTTCAGTAGCTTCATCAGTTGCAAGTTGTTGGGGGCAAAGAGTTTCAGATCATCCATGTAAAGGAGGTGTGATATGACCTGACCACCTCTTCTCAACCGATAGCCTTGTCTCGAAACCTCCAGTAGTGTACTGAGAGGGTTGAGGGCTAGACAAAACCACAGTGGACTCAGACTGTCGCCCTGGAATATGCCACGCTCGATCCTTATAGGTTCGCTGTTCTCCTGTATCTGCCGACATCCTGGATAGTGAAGGACTGTACTCCACTGCCCCATACACGACATCAGGAAGGTGCGCAGAGTTGCATCAACTTTGTACAACTCCAGCACCCTCATGAGCCATGTATGTGGCACTGAGTCATAGGCCTTCTTGTAATCTATCCAACATGTCGACAGATCTCTTCGAGAACGACGAACCTGTTGGCTAATGGCAATATCGATGAGGAGCAGCTCCTTAGTACCGCGGGACCCATTCCTACATCCATTCTGGGAAGCTGACATGATACGATTTTTATCAATATGGATGTTAATTTTAGCTCTCAGAATGGATGTAAGAACTTTATAGACCGTCGGTAAACACGTGATCGGTCTATAATTCTTAGGTTCCGCAGTACTACCTGATTTATGGAGCAGGTGGGTTATTCCTGTCGTAAGAAACTGGGGCAGCGACCCTGACTCTAAGGCAGACTGGAACTGAGCTGCCAAGCGAGCGTGCGACCTTTGGAACCATTTAATCCAGAAATTGTGCAGCCCGTCCGGCCCTGGAGATTTCCAGTTAGGCAACGGACGGACTGCACGAGCTACATCTTGGGGGCTGATGGTAATTGCCCCCATTTCTGGTATAAGGTCGCACACACGCTCGACCTCTCGAGTCCAATCACCCTTGGTGTGCCTGACAGGCACCGACCAGATGCTGCGCCAGAATGAACTCATAGCGTCATCATCCGGTAAATGCTTATCAGACACACCTTGGTCCGGTCGCTCCCAAGCCCTATAAACCCACCTTTCGTTGCTTTGGAAAGTGCGATTCTGAGTGTACCGCTCCACTCGCCGCTTGTACCGACGAATACGATTTGCCCATGCATAGACCTTCTGCTTCAGGAAGTCAATACGCTCTGTGACGCGGGTCAGATAATCTCGGGAACTAATATCAGTCCCCGAGAACGCCCGCCTCACGAAACGCATCACCTATTATTATTATTATTATTATTAAACCTTCCCCAAGTGTCACTACAACGGTTCATCGCATCCATCGGCTACCCGCGACCTTCACCAGGTCATCGGTCCACCTTATGGGAGGCCTTCCAACGCTGCGTCTTCCGTTACGCGGTCGCCACTCCAGAACTTTTCGGCCCCATCGACCGTCCGTTCTACGAGTTACTGGATTGTGGAGGCCAAATAGACAGCTCCATTTAAAGTACTGGTACCGGTCAGCTGCATCTAGTTTGAAAAATAGTGATGTACTACACAATCACATGAATAGAAGATAGTTAGTATTTCATTTATACGTAGTTCTTGTAGAATATTTGAATTATTCATCTCTGTTCTCCGAACATCTATTTAGTACGTAATTTACTGTTGACGTTGTCAACCAAAAGACTATAAAAAGACAAATATCAGTCCCCGAGAACGCCCGCCTCACGAAACGCATCACCTATTATTATTATTATTAAACCTTCCCCAAGTGTCACTACAACGGCCGGTTCATCGCATCCATCGGCTACCCGCGACCTTCACCAGGTCATCGGTCCACCTTATGGGAGGCCTTCCAACGCTGCGTCTTCCGTTACGCGGTCGCCACTCCAGAACTTTTCGGCCCCATCGACCGTCCGTTCTACGAGTTACTGGATTGTGGAGGCCAAATAGACAGCTCCATTTAAAGTACTGGTACCGGTCAGCTGCATCTAGTTTGAAAAATAGTGATGTACTACACAATCACATGAATAGAAGATAGTATTTCATTTATACGTAGTTCTTGTAGAATATTTGAATTATTCATCTCTGTTCTCCGAACATCTATTTAGTACGTAATTTACTGTTGACGTTGTCAACCAAAAGACTATAAAAAGACAAATGTACGACATTATACTCTGCGTAATTGGTGTAGTCTTCCATTGTGCTTAGTTTTTGGTCCTGATTCACTCAACCAACACTGTTACACTGTCTCTTAGTTGTTGTAGCACGTAAATAAAACTAAATGGTAAAGTTATGCCCGAATTGAGAAAATGAAATTTGAACACCATCGCAGAAAACCAAAACATCATCTGTATATTTTTTGTTTTGTTGATTTTTTTCAAAAAGCACTGAATCAATTTTGATAATATTTATGTGGGACCACCTGTAAAGTATGACCCACCAAAAAAAATTGAATCATCAAAATCAAATCATAATTGGCGGAATAATCGCGTAATAAAAAAAACATAGAGTCGATTTGAGAACCTCCTCTTTTTTGAAGTCGTATAAGTATTGGTCCTTCGATCCGGATACTTCATCAACATCCTGACTTATTCAAGCTTAGAGTCGTGTCGTAACGACTATTTCTCGTCCTATCATACAGAATAGGTGCCTATGTATTTCATATTCTAGCTAAACATACTTGACGTGCGCTCGAACAATATTTGCCGCGGCTCGTGCAACGTTTACGCAAATTGTAAGATAAGTGAGCTCGGGGTGAGGCAAGGCTGTGTAACCGTGCATTTTGTTGAAATTAAGAGAGATCTGTGGTAGGTTGTGAGTTGTGGCGTGGAAATAATGTCTAAGATGGTTGGTTTCTGAACAGGGATATACGAGAAAGAAGACGTAGGTAAAATACCTTTATCATGTAGAACCTTATGGTGAATCGAAGTCAAATTCAAATATTTATTTGAATGTGATGACGGCACGGTTGGCGCAGTGGTTGAGCGTTCGGCTGCTGCGCTGCGTGTCGCGGGTTTGATCCCCGCACGGAACAAATATTTGTATGGCCTACAGATAGTTGTTCCGGGTCTGGGTGTCTTGTGTATGTGAGTTTACATGTTTGTAACGCACCCACGATACAGGAATAATTCCTAGTGTGGGGAAACGTTTCAAAAAAAAATGTATCTACAAGGCAAAATTATTGATTGTTGTTATCCATCCAAAATACTTTGTATAAAATGGAACGGACAAGAATCTCTACTTTTACTTCGTTTGTAAGGTAAGTTAAAAGTCGAAAAAGTAGGTATCTGTTACAAAAGCCCAAGAGCTCAAGCTACGTATGTAGTCAAATCAATCAATCTTGACTGTAAAGCAAACACAGGAAGAGAAGACAGTAACGATGACGTCTAAAGTGGACTTTAGCGTCAAACAGACTAGGTACTTTACCACTGAGGATAAAACACCAAAAAACGAATTAAAATAAATCTCTTTACATAACAGTAACAACACATCATAAAATATGATGTCAAAACCACGAAGATTAGCATTAAGAGAACGTTAATATTGACTCTTGACTCGACTAATTACACATTAAATTCGGAAAGACCCGAAAACATTCGACATTGAGGGTACAGGAAGATTTTAATACTAATCTTTTATTTACTATTCTATCTGTGTCTAACTTAGCATTGACTCCACTCTACTCGTGCCCATAGCGTTTCCTATATGTATTTTTATTATGGCGATTAAATTATTCGTTTTTTTATTGGTATTTGCTATCGCTTAAAAACTTATGCCATGATTGATATACCGACTTGTAGTACTAAGTGCATCTCCGCCACCATTTATTATACGTAAATCCAATGTTTGTTATTTTCTGCAAGCGTCTGTGTTCTCTATTTCCAAAAACGTCACCTTCAGCATCTTCTACATCTCATCTATTGCATTCCATCAGGTGAGATCGAGGTCAAGAATTGGTTCATATTACTATTTAGGATGATTAATAGAGAGGCCTATCATCTCAGATTCTGCTCCATATTCTTAAGTATCTAACGTGAAGATGAGGTAGGTACCTATAAACAAATAAAAATAATACAGCGGTCCCCATCATATTATTATTCTTATCATAATCTGATCTGTAGATCTCATCTGTTCAAACGTTTTCCGTTGCAAACATTTTAAGAGATAACTCTGCGTTTTTTATTTTCCCACCTTAATGTTATAATTATCTTCACTGTATTTTTAGTAGGAAAGGTTTCAAAAGTGATCCACGGAAATACAAATAGTATTATGGCCATTGGGTATTATGTTACTTCTTCTTCTTTTCGTGTTGCGTTTGACTCAAATTTTGTCCGAACAGTATGTAGCCACCTGGATGGCTTTGTCATTGGCTTAGTTTAAATCATCCAAGGTGCAGGTGGCTGTGCATGCTAGGCAGACAAGGAGGTGATGTATGTCCTGTAAAGAGGCTTCTCGCTGGCACTGAGTTTGAGATGGGTCAAGGATACCCCATTTGGCTGGAATGTTACTGAGTAGCTTTTTAGGGTTCCGTACAACACCACCACCATTCACGTGTCCATCTGTCTTTACGTCCGTCATCTGTCACAAAAAATTTTTACGGAGAATTTTTTAACTCCCTATTGACATACTCGTATGAACTTAAAATTTGGTGATAATGTTTATTATTACGTATACTTTACTAACACATACTAATATTTGGTACGGAACCCATAATGTGCGAATTCCGACACGCACTTGGGCAGTTTTTTTTTGGGGGTGTTAGATCATCAAATGACTTCTCCCGCTCTGAGTGGAGGGCGTGTCCAACTTTTACTGACTAAAACCCACCCGTATTCCTTTAGATGCCTGTGCCAAAGGGCGTGGTGTCTCTCTTTCGAATTTATCCACGACCCGTTACTGAGCAGCTGGGTTGTGAAGGTAAGATAGGCTATCGTTCTCAGCAGAAATACTGGTACTCAGCTTCATTCAGTTAGACTGGAAGCCAACAACAACGTAGTTGGAAGCCCGCTATGGCCTATGCCTGCCAGGTTCATGGGAGTGCTCGGAAGAGTTACCGCGGCCCTGCAGGTGTATTCGCTAACTCAGTTGACATCAATTTGATAGGCACTTTCCCGTACATTGCTGCTTTGACGTATAGGAAAACCGTAGCGCCTATTATAATCGATGTCCACCAAGCAATGTACTGCATAATGCCTATCGAATTGATGTCAACTGAGTAAGCGAATACACCTGCTGGAACGGAAAGGGCAATTGAAGGAAAACCGGTAAGTTTTAGTCAATAGACAAGAACAGGAGAAGTTATCTGATGATTTCCAACACTCAAAAAAACTAGATTTTTTAAAATATCACTCACGACCTTGAATGGATTTCACAAAGTCAAATCTTATGAACAATTTCAAGCCTTGTCTCTTGGCCAGCTCTTGAGAAAGTCCTGCGTCTGACAGCTGTCAGATCATTTAATTTATGCATTGCAGTATTATAATCATAACATTTATCTTGGCCTTTCTCTTTTCAATCGGTGCCTGTACTGTCATCCTTGCCATCAGTTCGATCGTCTGACTAACTTGTTTAGAATAAGAGCCTTTGCCTTTGCTTTAATATTATACTTTATTGTACACATATATTATACAAATACAAAGGGACAGTTAGTGACAGAGGCGAGCTTAACCTAGCATCTGGGTTTTCCTATAGCAAACCAAACAAACAGGTGATAAATAGATTAATATGAGACAGTATACATAAGTCCACAGCAAAAACTTAAAATTAATTAATATCATATTCTTATACTATGTTTCAGATAAATTTGCAATAAAGTACATTGACCTTTCCCTAATAACTCTTCGTAGGTACCTGAACAATTAAATATAAATCGTTTTTGTTGATTCGGGACAGCTTTGAGTCATTAATTCCGTTTTTCAAATTAAAAATGTCAATAAATGTAGGTGGGTCAATGACCGTTATTGCACGTTTATTTGGAACAACCTTTAGTGAACTAAACAAAAATGTGTGCAGCATGTTACACGCAGCTGCATAAGGGGAATCGACAATTCAGCACCCAATACTTTTATTATAGAAACATACGCTGCAATTAATCGAACGACGTCAAACGGCGAGCTGAGATACCACTTTGTGACGCACGGACCTAGATTTGCCAATTATTGTAACTCCGTAAATTTTGGATTCCATATTCATACTTCGAATAGGCACCTAGGCTAATTTAAGATATAATTAATGTAATTCTTTTATTTTAAAATAAATTAAGTAAAATCATTTTTGGTTTTTTTAAATCCTCCGCTTGCAGCTAACGTAATTAGCACTTAATACATATACAAACATGACATTAAAGTTATCGCATTTTTGTTAAACTCGCTCGTTCCTTTTATTAACCGACTTCGAAAAAGGAGGAGGTTCTATGTTCGACTGTAGGTATGTTTTTTTTTTGTATGTCCACCGATTTCTCTGTCATTTGTGGACCGATTTTCTAAATTCTTTTTTTATCCTAAAGGAATACTCCTGAGGTGCTTCCATATAAATTTTATATAAATTGCTTCAGCGGTTTCTGCAAAACTGAACAAAAACGAAAAATATGTATGTATACCTAGATGACGTTTTGGTTTTCTCCATTTACGAGTATGTTTAAATTCCACGTTCCATGTTATTGGGGTTTTGAGATCTGGGGTATAACAACTAAAAAGTGAAAAATAAAAAACATTATTACAAAAAAAAAACAACCGACTTCCAAAAAAGAAAATACAGTAAAAATTTAAAAATAACTTTAAGTTCGGAAGTCGGTGTCAAATAACGAAGAAATAAAATACAAACACCGACTGCCGAAATTAAAGTTATTTTTAAACAGTGTATTTTCTTTTTTGGAAGTCGATTGTTTTTTTTTTGTAAAAATGTTTTTATTTATCGTGTACAAATATAATTTGAGCAGCTTTTCATTTGATTACAGTTTCTGCGTTAAGTGTTTTGTTAAAAATGTGGGATACGACAATGGAACAAAGTGTTTTTAATAGAATTTGTTACGTCATGTGAACAGTTTCTATCAAAACATTTTTACAAAAAAAAAAATAGAACCGACTTCCAAAAAAGTGTAAAATAAATTTAATTTCGGAAGTCGGTGTCAAAAAACGAAGACAAAAAACCAGAAACACCAACTGCCGAAATTAAAGTTATTTTACACTTTTTGGAAGTCGGCTCTATTTTATTTTTCACTGTTTAGTTGTGGTTCCCCATTAAATTGTGTTAACACTACATAGACATACGATTGCAGCAACCGCAGTTGATTTGCTGTCATTTTTTGAAGAGTTCCGTTATCTGTCTCCGAAACTTATCATCAGATCCATATGAAATTTAAATGGGACCATTTCGAAATAAAGCCCTTTCGAACAAAAAAAGAATATCCAAACATCTGAATTGATAACCTCCTCCTTTATGAAGTCGGTTAAAAACGGGTTGTCGCTCTGTCGCGTCACGTTGCAAGCAGAGGAGGCCTTAAGGGTCTCCTACCGGCCAAGTAGCGCCCTCATTGAATAAAAAATCGTAGCCTAACATAGAAAATAGATATTAAGGAATCCAACGGCCGTTTCTGACACATTTGCCTACTTTGGATACCAAACATTCTGAGACCTGTAATAGCAACGTAAAAATACTTTATCCTCTTTGTGACAAACGTGGCGTTGGATTCTTTAATATTTATTTTCTATGCTATGCTACGATTTTTTATTAAATGAGGGCGCCACTTGGACGGTAGTAGATCCTTAAATCATTTATTCATCAGTCATTAATTGTGGTGACTTGTTCACTAATTGCTATAGCGAGCGAGCGCAATTAGGGTATTTCTTTAGTTTCTTGACTTCATATTGCTTTGACAAGCGTATCTACCTATACAAATTCTCTTAATCTTGTACGTCATACTTCGGCAAAATATTTAACTTTGAAGACACCGGAACGAAGAACATGGCTGCATTGTATCGTTGTCTCAAGCTTGTCAAGTTGGTTGGATACAGGGTCAGTTGTGTTATCTACAAGAGATAGTAGTTTAGGAGTGAAATGTAGATATAAGATAAAATATGATCCTCAGTTTATGTTGTTTCTTTTAATTAAAAATTAGTTAACAATGAATGAATTTAAATTGTAGTTATAATTTTCATATTTATTTGAATTATTATTGATTATTTGTTTGTTTAACCGACTTCAAAAAGAAGGAGGTTATCAATTCGGATGTTTATATATTTTTTTGTTTTTACGTATGTTTCGGGTATAACTCTGTCATATATTGACGGATTTGCAAAATATTTTTTTAATTTAAAAGAAGTTTGTATCATTTAAATTTCATTTAGATCTGATGATTGGTTTCGGAGACAGACAACGTAACTCTTCAAAAATTGACAAATCAACCGCGATTGCTGCTATCGCATAAATATGCATTGTTAACACAATGTAAGAAGGAGAATGACAACTAAAAAGTGAAACATAAAAACTTTTTTACAAAAAAATAGCATCGCTTCCAAAAAAGTGGAAAATAACTTTATTTCGGAAGTCGGTGTCAAAAAACGAAGAAACAAAACCAGAAACACCGACATACGAAATTAAAGTTATTTTACACTTTTTTTGGAAGTCTGTTCTATTTTTTAGTAAAAGTTTTTATTTATTATTTTATGAAAATTATTCGTGACAACAGATGAATTTTACGATTTTTGATTTTTCTGAATTATTATTGGACATTGTTTATTAGTTATTATTTTATGTGACATGTTTTTTAATGGATATTGTGTGTTAATGTTTTAATTTTTGACGTTTTGATGAATATTTGGTATGACATGAATAAATATTTCAATGAATTTTATGTAAGCGATTTTTGAGAAGAGATGAATTTAAAATTAAGATAGGATTTTCTTTTTTAAAATAATTATTATTGAACATCATTGATTCTAGATTATTTAAATTTTTGACGCTTGAAGAAATTTTGTAAAGCCATTTTTAAATATTTTAATGAGTTTAAGTTAAAATATTTTAATCTTTGACAACGGATGAATTGAAATTGTAGAAATGATGTTATTTTTCAAATGAATTATCATTGAACATTGCTTTATGTTATTGTTGGTCTATATAATTAGTTAACATTAGTATATTAGTTAATGCTTTTATTTGTTATTATGTTGGCATTGTTTTATTAATTTAATTTGAGATAGTGATGGTATTTTTTTTTCTATTTTTTATTAGAGTTGTTCTTTTTTTAATGTAATGCATTCAGACACAATGTAAATTATTGAATGACCAGATTCTTCCTTTCTTGTTTATAAATGACCATCTAGAAACCGATAGTAGGTACCAATTCTCCAAAGATCTTTTCATAATTGGTCTCGTACTTCAGATAGAACCTTTGAAACATAAAATAAACAAATTAAAACAATACTTATAGGTTATTACCATGTAAATAATAAATATCATGCAGGTGACTTTGGCTTTAAAACAAACCACGTTATTCATAATGATCATCTGTACACGTACAATACCATTACTTATTATGAAAAAAATAAAGTACTGTGAAGGTTGCATGCTGGAAGCAACCCAACAGAATGCAGGCTGGCAGAAAAATATTTCTGGTTGGATTGGAACACTCATTCTAATTTAAAATAAAAAAGAATGGTTATTAGGCAGCAGCCATTAGCTGACAGACATTTTAAAAATATAAACCTTAAGAGGAATAAATTGCTAATGCATATCTATGATCGAACTAAATAACAAGTAGATACCTTGTATTGTTTTGGAAACTTTTAAAAGGAGCCTGGACTTTTGGGAAATGAACAGAGAGAGTTGGATCCTTGCCTCACTAAAACCTCCCCGGTGATCACCACGCACGTGGAAGGGGATTCGTGACCTCTTAAAAACCCCCTCTGTGCAACGCCTATTCGGACATATCCCTGGGGAGACAGTAAAATGAGAAAAGTACCTATTTCAAGAGTTCAATAACATTAAGGCACAGGTGCCTCACAGCATATGTAAATACAAATAATTTATTTGAAGTATTGTAAAGTATGCATTCTAATGTCTACAAGGCTACAATGTCAACCACCTCACTTTATCGTTGAGTTAGCTAAGAAAGGTAATAATTAATGTATATTATCACCCAGTTCCGTTGGCCCAGGTGAAACTTAGTCATGTATTTCTTTATTCACTCGAGTGGATTAGTATCTATGCCATATTAGGAATTTGTAGGCGATTCAAAGAAGCAATTTATGGTATTGTTAGAGTCCCGTAACTCCGAATGCAAAAAAGCTTATAGGTCCACTCGTATGTCTGTATAAATGTCTGTCCGTAGTCACAGTCAATTTGCCACGAATCTGCTGGACCGGTGACCCAAATACGGACGTGTAAATAAATTAATTTCGACTATGTTGGTCACTTTTGGGATGCAAATCGGAAAATAACAAGTTTTTGAACCGTACTGTTCAAAATATCAAATGAAACGGCACATTGTAAGGGTCTCAAATGAATTTTCCTCATAATTTTAAAATAAATAGTTTTAACGTCATTTAAGAAAATGGCTGTAGGTAATATCAGTAGGTACACCTCTGATGTATCCTTCAGTAAAAAATAGGCGTAATATTGGGAACCCACCTATGAAATTGGTGTTTTTTTCTCACAAATAGAGAACCTCGTCACTTCTGTGTATTAAAATATTCATCAATTGCTTGATATTTTATCGAATATTGACCGTCATAGATAACTGGCAATAGTAAAACAACCTTATTGCTTATAGTTTTATACAATAAAAAATACCTACCTGTGAAGCCCCGCGACTCACTGGTGAGTCGGACAAAAAAAAAAAATTAAAGAGAAAAAAAAAAAAAAATCGGCTGTCAACCCGGGTTGTCGTCGGGGTTCAATTTGACAACCCGGATTTGGCCGCGGGGGTTGAGGGGTTAAAAATGACTCCTTTTTTTGCTAGCAGAAATGAAACCACTATTTGTTTTAACTTAGCCAAAACTTACGAGTATGTTGCTTAATCTAAGTGGCATACGTTATCTTAGCTTTTAAACATTATTGCATAAAAGTTTTAAAACATTATTGTTCATAGTTGTTAAATAAATTAAGAAAATGTAAGTATGAAAAATTCTCCATATAAAACGCTGATTTCATAGGTGGGGACCTAATATTAAGATATTAGCTATGCTTTCTTATTATATTGCAAAACAAACTGCAAATATTTCACAGTCAACGACCATAACCTTTCAGCACTATGGTTTCCAAACAACATTATCATACTCCCGATAACTTACACTTGAACTAATTATTTCTTCCCTAGTTACAACTCGTATCTAATACGGTTAGTTAAAATATTTATGTATATTTATTGAGTTATATGAAACTAGCCTCGCCCGCATGATAATCGGAAATTATCCCAAGAAAACGACACTTCTTTTTTAACGTGACAATCTTGTGAGAGTGGTCGTGATTCCCTTGGACAGTCAACTTAAGGAACACGTGTGGGTTTTAGTCAGTAAGAGAGTGGTCGTGGTCACGATGGAGTCACCTTCCCCTGGTACAGGCAACTTAAGGAACACGGGTGTCAGTAAGAGAGTGGTCGTGGTCACGAAGGAGTCACCTTGGTGCACTCGTACAAGGGATCACCTACAGCAGACCTTCCTCGCCTTCCTCGCCTTCTGGTGACCACCACCTTTCCTTATACGACAAGGTGGACGATGAGCAGCTCTCGCGCCTGGAGATGAACTTTACTAGAACGATACTGCCGGCATAAAAACCGGCTTATTCGTACAGGAAAATTACACGCCACTGGTGGCGAATGGAAAAAAATTTAATGGCGTGTGTTACTGGCCACCAGTAACAGTGGTGGCCAATGGGAATAATTGATAAAAAAATAGCAGCAGAAATTTAATATCTACCAAAAAAATAGATAGACAGACCGCATCACACACACACACACCATTACACAGATTCGCAATTATAATATTGGTATAAAATAATTATAAAATCGCAGATTGTTATCTGAACATGAGGTAATGTTACTTTTAAAAATAATTATCAATTAAATAACATGATCATTCAATAACTCTAAAGTTTTGCTACGTGTTTTTCTTAGGTTTCAATCATACTCACAAGTATTTTAGTCGCTCAGTCTTTATTTAGAAATAAGTCTAAATATAAATGTCGTCTACAACTGGTTACGCTTGTTATTCGAAATTCTTCTATTTCATCCCGACCCAACTTAGATATTACTTAAACCTGTTTGCCTAGGTTTGTACTAAGGACTAACGACAAGATCTGCTACTTCAGTAGAATTCTTAGTAAATAAATAATAACAAAATAGTAGAAGAAAGTTCATCATCATCATTTCAGCCGAAATACGTTCTGCTGGACTTAAACTTCCCCCAAGTGTCAATGCAAAGACCGGTCTTGTGGGTCTCGCGTATATCGGATTCGCGCGACCCTCACCAGGTTCATCGGTCCTTAAACCTCCCCCTAGTGTCGATGCAACGACCGGTCCTGTGGGTCTCGCGTCTATCGAATTCCCGCGACCCTCACCAGGTTCATCGGTCCTTAAACCTCCCCCTAGTGTCGATGCAACGACCGGTCCTGTGGGTCTCGCGTCTATCGAATTCCCGCGATCCTGACCAGGTTCATCGGTCCTTAAACCTCCCCCTAGTGTCGATGCAACGACCGGTCCTGTGGGTCTCGCGTCTATCAAATTCCCGCAACCCTCACCAGGTTCATCGGTCCACCTTGTAGGAGACCTTCCAACGCTTTTGGAGTGGCGTCTTCCGGTACACCACTCCAAAAACCTACAGCCCCATTCGACCATTTGATGTTAGATTATAAGGTCCATAACTTAAATAAAATCTTAAGCGCAGTCAAAGAAAACAAGCGCATGAATTATGGGAATATCCTACCACAAGTAGGTCAACGTCTGATAACACGATAAAAGTAGGAGATTAACAAGTCTAGAACATATTCAATAATAATAATCTACCTAAGCACGAGAATGTGAAGCATTTGTACTTATCTTAATATATTCGATGTCCATCATCGGTCCATTTGACCGATATGGGGATAACAGTAGATGACGAGATTTGACAATTTTGGGTTCATGGGCCTTGAAATAGGCTTGTCTATAAGATGTCTGTGACTTTGGAATTTTTGTTTTAAAATCATATTTTTGCGAATAATCGCTTAGGTCGTGGAGCTCAGTAGGGTATGCTGGTGTGTGGTCTTAGGGCACACTGGGTAGGGTAAGAAAGGACACACTGATCCGCAGTAATTGATACGTTATTATTATAACGTAAATACTTTTTCATTGACAGCACACAATCGACAATACTACCTATTCTTAATTTACATCACCCTTAAAAAGTATATTTGATCGACCAGCCTGTCTGCTGACAAGGTCCATATCTCACGTGACCTCCTTAAAGGTCACAGTACCTATGCCATCTATTCTACATTGACTTTGCAGTTGCATGTCTAGGTGGTAGCACCTATACAGCTCACGAGTTAACACCGACCAATCAGGGGCATGCTCACCATTTTATTTAACGAGTCACAGAGCATACGATTTATTATAGAACTGTACAGTGATTGGTCTCTAGTTCAAGCCTGTTCACGATTTCTTGGCACGACACGGCAAGATTATAAAGTATCAAATGTCGATACGTATTATTGTAGAAGAAATGTTTTCACAATTTACCAAGAGTTTATAATAATTACAATCTCTCGTGATGTTTTGTGTTTTCAATAATTTGGTGAAATTTACGTGGAATATATAAAGATTTTCTAGCCAAAAACATTAATCAGATTTCAGCTAGATTTGTTTTATACAAGCATTTATAAATATAACTTGCAATGTTTGTTCGGGTTAAATCTTGCAAGCTGTTTATTAGAACCACTTTCTCTTATCCTACGGATTTGATTTTTTTCATGCTGGTTCAGTTTCGTTAAAAATTAAGATTGAGGATTAGATCGAGACAGAGGAACTCTTCAACGTTTTTAAAAGCTTGTTTTTTTTTTTACTGTAATTATTTTTTTCTATAACTACTCAAAATAGTTCCTCATTTATTAAGGTCGCATCAGTCTGCCTGAAAACATAATCATCTGCTTGTTTTATATTATTATGTATTGAGGATATCGGCAATTTACAGTTTCCTTAATATCATCATCATTCTCCTGCCCTTTTCCCAATTTATTTGGGGTCGGCGCAACATGTCTTTTTCTTCCATACTCCTCTATTAGTCGTCATCTCTGTAGTCACCCCTTTTTTACCCATATCCTCTTTCACACAGTCCAACCATCGTTTCTTTGGCCTTCCCCTACTCTTATAGCCAGTTAGCCAATTTACAGTTTCCTTAATAATAAGTAATATTTATATAAAACTTCACATAAACATTACCTAGCGCTTGGGTTAAGCATTAAATAATAATCCTATAAAAAACTATAGCAATAGCTCGTGGCTTAGCAATAACATCCGCACGAGTTGTTGTCCAAGGTTGAAAAAAAGCCAAGAGGGTCACCGGCAATGACAAAATTTTGGGTCGTGTGTGTCTTAATTGCATTGTTCAATTCCGCCAAGCCCGTTCCATCCTCGAACCACTCGAATTACGGTGATGCGTCAACGGTACATAGTGGAGATCCCACCCACATGCGAAAAACGTTTTGGGAACACATTCATTGTGCGTACAGCTAGCTACAACCTGTGGGTCTTTAAGACATGAATAAATAGGTTACTTCTAGGCAAGTATGCTCCTTCATCGACAACATCATCGCTTACCATCAGGTGAGATACTTGTAGTGGTCAAAAAATACAAACACACAAAGGCGGATCTATTTAAAAAAAAGAACAGTAGTGATATTTTTAGTAAACGCAAATAGAGGCAAGCCTCTTCAAGTTATTATAATACAGGTGACAGATTTCAGATGATTTACGCACATACGATAAATGGATAAATACATGATAACTATTAGTCATGTGTCCCGTGACTTTTTAGCATGCAGTTGTGAAATGATATGGACTATTTTGGTATCTAAGAGATCAATGAAGATAAAATGTTCGATTTTTTATCAAAGTGTTTTTCTGGTCCTTATTGAATGATCTCGTCGAGTGGATGTAGTGATAGATGATGAGAATGTATATTTTGTTTGTTTAAAAAGTTTTCCTACTTCCTACTATACAGAGTGTAACGGAAAGGTGTGGTCATATTTTAAGAACTGCATCTGCCCATCTATGTGAACAACTTTCTTCAAGAAAACCTGAGGAAATTCTCAAAAAAATTTTACTTCCCATGCAAATATTGGTCAGCTGATGATAACTTTGTATGGAAAGTCCTACTTTTTTTTGGGAATTTTTGTATATTTTCTAAGAGAAAGTTGTTCATTTCCATGGGCAGAACCGGTTCTTAAAATATGACCACACCTTTCCGTTATACCCTGTATATATAGTAGGAAGTAGGATAACTCCAAACATCCATCCAAACTTTCGCAATTAGTAGGATATATGTGTAAGTTTGGATGGATGGAAGTTTGTTATTCAATCACGCCAGAACTACTGAAAGGATCTAGATGAAATTTGGCACAGAGATAGATTATAGTCTGGAAAAGCACTTAGGTGTAGAGGTGAAGTACTATTTCCACACGGATGAAAAAACTGGCAGAATCTTTTTCAGAGGTAATAACAAATTCAGATAGAAGAGACCACAAAGGTCCTGCTCATTTGAAAAGAAATTTCTTCCAGCAGAACTGCGAATAATATTTTTTCCATGATGTAATGCTACAATTAATCGATTCTTCGGAGTTCGACACTAATATTATAAAGGGATTATTGCACTGAAAAAAATAAGTAGTAAAGCATAATGAAAAAGCATTAATGTGAACTGCTTGAACAGTTCAGATTAATGCTTTAACAGTTCAGATTAGTGCTTTAACAGTTCAGATTAATGCTTTTTCATTATGCTTTACTACTTATTTTTTTCAGTGTGTTTGTAGAAGTTAATCCAATTACTGTGGGAACTGATCCAATTACTGGGAGAACTGATACAATTACTGGGAGAATGGGTCCAATTAGTGGGAGTACTGATCCTTCTATCCAATGATTACGATAACGCTTCTTTCACTGATAGACAGCTATACAGTCATTGAGTATCATAGGTTACTTCGGTCACGGTGCCTGTGAGATAGATCATGGGTACGAAGACACGGGAACAAGCTAGTTTATTACAACCCATTCAAAAGAGAAATGCATTACACTCCATGCATAATCTGAGCTGAAACACAAATGTCAAAGGAGGATTAGCCTCAAAGATGGATGAGGAATTACATGCAGGAGGGAATTATTTAGGCCAAAGCTTAAATCTGACAGGTGCAGTAGATGTCAAAATCTCTGAGATAGTAATCTGATGGGCTGGTCCTTTGATCCCTGGTAATACCTTTTACCTTGACGAATGAAAAACAAGATTTAAGCCGGACACCTTATTGTAAAGTTGCACTTTGCTTTTGGAGTAATAATAATAAAATAAAATAATAATAAAAAAAATAATTTCAGACTAAGTCCATAGGGTTAGTAACAAATTACTTAAAAAACTAGTGTTAGTAGGTACAGACATTATAGCTAAAACATACAGCTACACATCAGCGTGGAGCTGCATCCACCTCTGCATCAACGGAGAATCCCACCGATCTGCGAACACACTGACAATGGTGTTGGTACTGCCGCGAACACGCGTCATCACAGAGGCACATCTTTTCCTAATAATGGCGGCGAAACCATCAATGTTTGTGTCCGCAAACATCCCTGATGCACTGCAACGCCACGGTAGCCCCAACAGTACTCTCAGTAATACGAGTATTATCGCAGCGTTGCCTAATCTCGTGATACCTAGTAACTGGGTTATGGAGGTAGTCGCTCTATGTAAAATACTAGTATTCAGCTGCATCCAATTAGACTGCACTAGCGATCTACCCCGGCTTTGCACAGGTACAAATTATATACGAAAACCTTTCTCGCTTATCGGTTTTTTTATTAGCGAAAACCGCATTAAAACCCGTTGCGTGATTTAGGAGGAGTTAGCGGATAAATAAACAGACGCGGAAAGCGACTTTGATTTATAATATGTAGAAATTAAAAGACTGAAGGATGGATGTTGTTGGGAAAAGGTTAGGCAGATAGATTGAACCGATCATAGCATTTTTCGAGAGCTTGAAATTTTTTTTTTTAAGTTCCGACTAATTTTCGTTGACTAGGCCTTAATATAAGAATAGAATTCTAATAGACCCTACGTTCACTTTTGTCCTTGTCCATACAATACCTCACCAAACAAACAGGTCTTACTACAAAATATACCAGTGGCTCCTAACCTTTAATAGACCGCGGACAACTTTGCTATCTTTGTTGTTACCAAGGGACCAGAATTCTAGAAGAAAACTTTACAGTTTTAATCTTAAAAAAATATGTCATAAATTCAAAACTTGCAGCACACCTATTATTTAAAATCAAAATTAAAGAGCATTGTCTGATCAACATTATAATCAGCCATTTTAATGTCCCCACTACTGAGGCACGGGCCTGTTCTCTCTGTGTAGGTCGTAATCAACCACGCGGGCCCTATGCGGATTGGTGGACGTCTGATAGAAACTTTAAATTAGTTCGTATCAATGTTAATTTTCAAGTGGATAGATTGTTTGTAGACTTTATGCGGACCATTTTTAGCTCTTGCGGACCGCTAGTGGTCCGCGGACTACAGTTTGGGAACCACTGCTATATACTATCATACAATACCTGACCTCAATAGACCATAGATCTCTATCGGAACCCCATTTGTCTATCCAATATGTAGTTATATCATTATCAAGGTACTTAACATATCATTGTCTAGAGATATATATACATAGAATATATCTAAAGGTCGTTAGCGAGTTCCGCGCTTCGAGACATGAATTTCAAAAGATACCGCTGGCATAACATACTAGCTTTAAACGTGGGTTTTGGGTGTGTGCTCACGTTTGTTCTCTATAGTGCCACAAAGGAACAAACATACATACATAGGCTGATGAACTCATTACCCTCCCTTGTGTCGCGCAGTCGTGTAAAAATTGTATGGGAGGGTGAATTTATTTTTGAATTTATTATTACTTTCTTGAATAAAGTAGTGCATTTCTATGCGCAGAACAGAATTTTAAAAAAAATATGACTATGCATTTCCGTTTGACCCTGTGTAATGGATGATCTACGACAACTCTCTATTTTTCACAATTACGGTTAAAATTGGTGCCAGATTCAGTTCAGAGTTGCTAGCAACAAACAAAAAGATTTTTCAGCATAATTGTACATGCAATCCTTCAATATAATTCTCCAATTATGTAGGGATCTGACGTTCAATTCATGAAGCATTTCATTGATAAACCAGCGGCCTTCCACTTTTCCGTCAGAAAACCGATCGGCAGATCGAAAGTCAAGATTAAAGAAAATTGACGAGTACAAACACTAGTTGCGTCGTGTTATTCAGAAAGACCTCACGAGATCTGAAGATTATAAGATAACGGTGACATTAGTGAGGAAGGAGAACAGCATGACTGTATTGCAAGTTATATTTCCTTGGATTTGCTTAGAGTTTTTTACCGACTTGAAAAAAGGAGGAAAATATAAACTAAAAAGAGAATGATAAAAACGTTTCACAAAAAATAGAACCGAGCTCCAAAAAAAAAACTAAATATTACAATTAACTTTAATTTCGGAAGTCGATTTCAAAAAACGAAGAAACAAAACCAGAAACACCGACTTTTTTTTATAAAAAGCTATTTTTCGTATGTTTTACGTCCTTATAGTTCATTTCCCTGGCTAAGGTCACGCTAGACCAGACATAAATACATTCGTCTAGAAATGGATATAATTGCTCTACTGGCTTTTAAATATTTCTAAATAAAAAAACAAAAAATATAGCCATTATTTTGTTTGCTTGAAACGTATGCCCCCTGTAGACAGGCGCGACAATGCGACAACGATGTGGTAAGCATTTTTATGGAAATCGTTGTTATTCCCGTTATTTATTTGAAAACGCGTGGTTGCACCACATTCACGCTTGTCTGCAATGGCCTCGAAGATGACATGAATTTTGACAAAGTAACAAAAATAAAGTGTACTCAAGGACCAACAGACTCCTTTCACTATATATAGAAGAAGATATGATCTCTAAGATAAAACTGAAGTAGAATCATGTGATGGAGTCACGCTGGGCAGTTATCAGTAATTTCGCTAAGCCGCACTTCAGACCGGCACTTTTGATACGAGAGGCTCTGAGCGTAATGTTCTCCAAGTGGATTTATATTTAAATCTATACCGTGTTTTTGTTTTTCTTAAATAACTGGGTTTATTTTTATCCGAGATAATATGAAATGAAGATGTTCCTTTCGGTTTTTATTATTTGTGTGGTTTTTTTTATAATCACAGTTTACAACTGCCATATAACAATGCTGTCATTTTTATTAGGCTTTCAAATATTAAACATTCATGAGCTTAGTAACACAATAATTTATAACGATAAAATAATTTGCATCTAAATAGCATATTGGGTCATATTGCGATAGAGTGAAATGTATCTCTTAAAGGATCCAACAGACAGAGGCAACGCGACAATGTGACAACTTTTTATAGAAATAGTTTTACAAAAAAAAAGATATATCTGAACTAGATCGACACGATAGGCCTCGATGGCTCAGCCGGCCAGACACGGGAGGGGTTAACACAATTGAACGGGCTGGTTTAAAAGAGGGAAAAATCTGGAAAGACATAAAAGAAGACGAAAAAGATTAGTAGGTATGTTTAATCAAAAAGGCAAACCACCTAATTACTTAACAAAAACCCACATACAGAGATAACTACTATTTGCCCACATTATCGCACAGATTAGCACTCAACACGGTTTTCACGTTAGCTTATACCTCATATACATATTTAATACTGAATTGTTTGTATTTCCTTAACTTAATTTATTTCTTCATAGGATTTACCAGAGAAACTCCTCTGCGCCTACAGTCCGTGGATTAATTAAGATTAAGATTAAAAATAAGCAACTCTCATGTTATTTTACCTGTATTATAAAAATTATAAGTTACGCTTTTATTTTTAATTTCTTGCTGTTTAACATGACTCGTGGATGGATATGTGAGTGAAAGGGGAGTTAAAGATAGCAATATGGTTGTCAGAGGAGAGTGGAAGAAGACAACGTGAAGCGCTAACCCAAGTCACATGTGACAAAGTCAGGAAAATGATGAACAGTAGGTACACAAACGACATCAATAGAATCAACGACAAAATTAGTACATCACTAGCCAAGGAGGATGCTTTGATGGGAATTCATTGAAATTTGGTATACGCTAATTACTTTTGACGAAATAAAATTAGTCACCGTACTTTCTGATCAGTGGTGTAAATGTTAGAAAGTAAACAATTATCGAACTATTTGAATTACTAACATGACAGATACTTACTAATCATACAAGAAATTCAGTGACAAATGTCAATTTTGCCACTGAATGGCAAAATTGACATTAATTGAAACAGAATGTTGTCATAATATACGAGTCTCATACTTAGTCATTCCTAATATTTACTTTAGGCATGAATGCAGTAAGTAGGTAATAAAAATTGTGTTGTTACGAGAAAGCAAGAGAACCCGTTAACTATTGTTAGTTCAAATCAAACCCCCGCTGATAATAGCCGATAATGAGCAGATAAGAGACATTTGTTAGGCTAACTAATGGCAACCGTAATAACCTTACCTGTTTCGTTAAACACAAACGTAACCTCAAATATTGCAAAATAAAAATAGCTTGAAAACAGAGATTTTTTTTGGAAAACTAAATTTAAAATACAGCAAAATTTATTCTAAAAACAGCAAGGACATTACATTTACAGGTTTTAGAAATTGCGAAATAATTGTGTTTTCATAATTAAAAAAGTGGTTTTGAAATTTAAAAAATGGATGCAAATTCAACAGAAATCGACACGTTAGCTCAATCGAACGTGGTCAGGAGTATTTGGTTTAAACTCGTCGCGTTACCGCTGTGCATATCATTTATACTTCTGGTTTGTTTAGTATATACCTGCTACAAAAACAACCTAGAAATGTGAGTAATATTTTAATATGTTTTTATGTTCATTCTACTTTTAATATGCTCGTGGAAAAATTCTTTTAATAAATGTTCCTTGCATCGTGTTCGCATCGTGCCTCTCCGCGGGGCCTTTATGAATTTACTTTCAAATGTGTATATTAATATTATACGATATTACTCTACAAAATTTGGCGCTTGGAGCGATTGTCAATGTACTTAAGTACGAAAGGATGGCCCACGTAAAGTAATTTATTATTGCATCATAAGTTTCGAATGCATACAAATATAATCATGATCAATGGATTAATACGAATTTTTTGGTTCGATGCAAAGATAATTTAGCCGGATTTTTATTATTAACTGATATTTGGTTGCTAAATATTTTTTTGCGTCTCCACACAATATCGTTTGCTTGTGTGGAATTCTGATGCACTGGATTGATACGGGATATCTTATCGTCACCATAAATCGTCATTTGCAATTTGCTAATGGCATGACAACAAGTAAGAGTTGAGAAAATAAGGCTCTTGTAAAACAATTTTTATGAAAATACGTTGGTCGCAATGTCATGTCCGCATATTTGCAATAAACTTTATATTCTGGCTTGTTCGAATTGTATTGATATTGTCAGAAATAAATGGGAGCCATTTTTGGTTCAAAAGCGATTCATACTACTACTAAACACTGATTTGGCAATATTACCGTTTTCATTCCTACATAAGATTTAGGACCTGAAACCACAAATTATACTTTCTGAAAGCAAAGTTCAAAATATAATATTTGAGCTATTAGTACCTATCTATATTGAGATGATGAAATGCTTTCATTGCTGTTCATATATTACTATCTCTATGGGAAAGTGAACTTTGTTAGTATTGCTTATCTACAGTATCTATATGCTCACCATTCGTCCGAGCAATACCAGTGCTTATATCATCAATTTTAGTTTTAACATCAGAATTTAACTCACTAGCTTATAGAAACTTTCCTATACAGATCTTTGACACGTGCTCATCCGATTTCTAATCCCAATAATATTCCTCCTTTTTTCATTTTAACCGACCACAAGTTAGACGCACAACGTTTTCTTTTTCCATTATCTCCTATATCCGGATTTGTGTGTATGTGTGCTTGCCAAAATGACATGTATTTTTATTTCTTTCTGCAAACCGTCACGTGGTCTTTCGTTTTCCTTTCTTTCATTTAATTTTTCAGACCATCCATCTTTTTAGTACTCCTCTCCCTCTCTATCCATCACTAATTTAACCACATGCCTTTAGCCTTAGTCAAAAATCTAAAAATAGTTTCATAATATGGCCTGTGGCTTGGACCTTGCAATTACAACAAGGTCTAAAGACCAATAAAACAATTACAGTTGACAGCCTAGTAACTCAATCCATTAGTTGTGTAGATTAGTGAACAAACGCACCAATCAGACGAATCATTAAGTTTTTACGAGCTCCGGAGTAGCATTCATAGGTTTTTATGGTCCAATGATTAGCATTTTTTTCATACTCATACATTTTTCTATAAAACATGGGCATGGCAACTTGTTCTGAGTCGTTAAGGTGAATCAAAATAAGTGGGAGGAACAAAGTCCGTGCGGTTGATTGTGGACCATATATTTTTGAACTTTAAAAAAAATGTTATGGCAAGTTTTGAAAGGTTAAGATCCAAAATAAAAACACTATAAATGAGATTGACACAAAACATTGTGATATGTTGTTGTTAACCTGAAACTTTGTGTAAACTTTAATTTAATATTTTATTTTATTGTCATTGCTGCTACCACATAATACTGGACTAATCAATGATTAATATATACGTACTAGCGACTCGCCCTGGCTTCTTACGCGTGCAGTAGTTTTATTTTTCGATATCCAAAAAAAAATCCTTCATAGATAACATAAATATATTATAATCATAAATATATTACGAACACAACAATAAAAGAATTAGCCAAATAGGTACAGCAGCTTGGAAATGATGCGCATACATTCGGCAATTGATTTTTATTTATATAGATAAAAGTTAATGATTTTGCATTTGGTTTCATTATTTATATCCGGTAATAGCCAAATAAAATTTGATTCACTTTAGAAATCTGCTGGACTTCCTACAAGACATCACTAAGGAAGATACTTGAAATCATAATTTTACATCCTACATAGATGTAAAACTCATTTTTCTACACAGCGTCCACATCTATTAAGATAACAGACTATTATGTACTATTTATAGTTGCATAGTTTTATATAACTTCCTTTAAAGTGTCGTCAGAGTTTTGATAATATTCAGAGGTGAAAGGAAAATTTTTGGTTTTTATGATGTAAAGTATTTTTGTCTTGAAGGGCCGAAGTACCTATTCTTCCGGAGGCTTCATATAATAGTTGTAGTACCTATTCCTAAAACGATGGAAGAAGTCATCATGAGGAAAACGGCATGTTCTAAAACTAATAAATTCGAAGATAGGTATATGCACTAGGCCCGTCTGGTAGATATCACATAGAGGAGGGCGCTCTTCATGTCAAACTCTTACTGACTAATACTTACCCTTGTTCCTTCAGTTGCCTGTGCCAGGGCCGTGGTGACTCTTTTAAATACTCCCGCGACCCTTTTGTTACTTTTTTTTTGGGGTGGGTAATCATCCTATGACTTCTTCCAGTCTGGGTGGAGCGGGAGGGCATGTCAGACTCTTACTGACTAAGGAACAGGGGTGCCTGTTCCTTCAGTTTCCTGAGTGCTCAGGGGTGCCGTAACTCTGTTTCGAATTTATCCGCGACCCCTGGGCAGGCATCAGCCATGACGGGCCCGTCTGACATCTCTTTGAGACGCGCGTGAAACACTATGCGCCGTCGACTCTCGGGCCTGGTCCTGACCGGAGGGCGAGCTACCCACTACTCGCCGTCCGCAGGCCCGTGCCTACGGTGGCCGGAGACCCGCGACGCCCAGGGCGTCTCCTGCCGCGGCTGCTGCTGTTGAGTCTCCATCACCCGTTCCGCCTCCTCATTCGCAAGCATTACTGCTTTGCAGAAGGAAGAGATTGTTTCCCATTTCCTCTCGCTCCGTACCATGGCCTGGACTAGGGCCGGGCGCGAGAGGTCGCTGCCGCCGATCACCTCCACGAGGACACGGCCGTGCTCCGCCCAAGCGGGGCACATCTCCACCGTATGCTCCACTGTGTCCTCCGGGCGATCCGCACTGTGGTGACACCCGGGCGTTTCCTCCCGCCTTATCCGACACAGGAAGCTCCTGAAACATCCACCAGGAAGGTGAGGACGCGCGATCCTGACAGGACAAAGCGAAAGTCTGCGTTCAATCAGTGGTAAGTGGCAACATTCCAGACTACCTTGAGTCACTAGCAATTTCAGTGACACAAGGTAGTCTGATAGTATGTCAGATGCTTTTTTCAAGATTTCCGTTATGAAAACTGTAAAAAGATTATTTAAGAAAAATAACCTTAAACTTGAGAAACACAAGACATTACCTAACCTTCAAGCGTTATCTTGTGTATTTATTAACATTTTAATATTTTGTGTACTTTCGCTAAAGCACACAAAGATACGCATATCTTCAGTGTATCAGCTATTCGCGTATACCGAGGTCGCTAAAGAAGTTTCATATTGTGAAAACTCTCAGAAAAATCACAGTTGCAAATTAGTCTAAAATTCTTTTGAAACGGACTTTCTAAACATAGCAAATCTTAGCAACGCTTTTATAAGTACTGTTTTTCATTGCGAACGCGATTCCGCCATTTTTAATGTTAATGAAAAGTACGTCGGTGTTTTAACGATCAGTAATTATTTTTTTGTCATAATGTTAACCGATGTGGCAGGACTGATTTGTGTGGTGTTGGCGCCTATTTTCTGTTACTTAGCATACTTGTTGACTCTGATGCTATTATACTTTCTGACGAAATACCGAGACGGTGAGTTTTTTTTTTGTTATATTTAATTTACATTTCAATGTGGACCTGTATCGCTGTAAGCGCGTATGGCTTTGCTCAAGGTCATTTTAGTAACATCTGTGTAGCTTTAAATATAATATTATACCACACTACGCTACTACTACTATATCCAAAGTCATTGCCTCCACTCGACTCAATCAGATTGACAGTATTAACTGACGTCAATCACGTAGAAAACAGTTATTTATTGTTTCAATCCAACAAACAAACATCAAAATAAAGCCACCATATTGAGTACTTGGAAAAAAAGAAATCTGTTGAAAAAAAATATGACGTGATAGAATATTTTTCTGCAAACATTTTACGGTGCAGGGAAGGTAGTATAGTTTAAATACTACTTTCAATGAAAATAAAAATAAAAGTAAAGTTTATCTCTTCAATTTGCTTCCTAATCTTTTGAACTCGCGTTTCTATTTGTAGAATATCAAGGGCAACGCTTCTTAGAAGTGGATACTATTTTTGACTGGTTCCGCATTTTAGAATTTTCTTTGCAGCAAATTTCCTGGCTGTGATCGGTTACTAAAACATTATCGTTTTTCGTTTCTAATTTCTAAGTTAAAATGTTGAAGGACATAGTAGAATTGATGTGGACAGTGTTTGTGTTGGTTCCTATTATCTGTTACCTAGTGTACTTATTAGTTCTATTTTACCGGTTGATGTACCGAAACAGTGAGTTTTTTATTTTATTTTTATACCTGGTTAAACTATACGTGAATATGAACACGTAGGGCGAGAGAGGAGATCGTGACAAAAAAATAACAGTCGCAAATTTTGAACTTCGAAGTTAAGCTACACTTGCCGTGGTCAGTCCATGGATTTGTGACCTTTCATTTCATACTGTTCCATACAGAGCTGCCTCCGTATCTTCGTCTCTTGGAAAGCACGTTAAGCCGTTAGTCCCGGCTGTCATTTGAACATCTTTGACAGTTACGGGTAGTTACAAGACAGGAAATCTGACTCCAGTCTTGCCAAGGGGCATCATATTCCCCAGATACTGGGTTGTGAAGGTAAGATAGGCAGTCGCTCCATGTAAAATACCCAGCTGCAAACAGTAAGGCTGGAAGTCGATACCAACATAGTTACTTTGGGGAAAAACAGGCAGACTGGTTGAGAAACGTGTAGGACTGTCAGTGTACCTGTTGTATATACACATGCCGCCAGAACTACCATGTAATAGAGAGTGAGTCTGTTGCCATCAACAAACCGCACAAACCGGATTTTAAGACTGAAACACTGAATAATCCTTTGCGAAACCCGGAAATCAAAAATATAAATTTAAAAAATCAATATTCAAACTATGCTGAGAGCCAATTTTTGAACGTCAAAGTTCTACATAATGACGGATCTACCTAAAACGCCCGCCTATCACCACTTCCTAGAAATGGCGCAACAAGCTCCCCAGCAACACATGTGTCTGTTAAGATTGAAGATCTTGAATTTATACAATAGTATGCAAAAGTAATTAACATTTAAGTGAAAAATAATATATCTTTCAAAATTTAATCGATCCCATGACCTCATGCTAAGTTGTAGCGCTTGTGACCACCAGACTATCGAGGTAGTTCTACCAGTCCAGGGAAAACCATAGGCTTTATTTGCTTAGCAATTGAAATACGCAGCAAAATGGTAATCCTAGAGTAAATAATGTGTTGTTATAATAACGTACTTTAATGTTTACCAGTACTTAATAAATATCTTGACTATCTTTTCTGAATAAATAAAGATGAATTAAGTTGGTGCTCTAATATTGTACGTAATACTAATATCTGATTGTTGTGTCGCACTGCAGGGGCAAAGGTCTCTATAAATATGGACATAAACCAAAAATTGATCCATCATCATCAGCTTTTTAATGTCCCCACTCCTGGAGCAGTCTTTCTTTCTGTTAGAGGGTGTGGGTCGTAATCCACCACACGGGTCCAATGTAGGTTGGTGGATGTCACATGTCTTCGAATTTTTGGTTCTAGCCACCTTTCGTAACGAAACCGGCATGTCCACGCCAGTTTCCTTCATATCGTCACATCTATAATAATATTATATAAAGGTAAAGTTAGTGAGGTTGTAGGGGGTAATCTCTGGATCTACTGATCCAATTTAAAAAATTCTTTTACCATTAAAAAGTCACGTTGTTTGTGACTGTCCTAAGCTATAAATTTTTGAAATCCACGCGGGCGAAGTCGCGCGCGAAGTGCTAGTTATAAATATATTTCTTACGACTAGCCAGCACGCACGAATGGCAGCAGCAGAATGCTTAGTGAACACTTTCCATCCATATTAACTGTCGGTCCATTGTGTTACAAATATGTCCACAACATTACCATGTGTTGTCCATTACAAACAAACACGACGCTCACGACTTTTGTGACGACGTTCTATAAAGACAAATGCTACATTCTTACTATGATACAGGTTGTAACTGAGTCTTGGGACGCGGATAAATTCGAAATAGAGTTACCGCCTTGGCACTCAGGCAACTGAAGGAACGGGGAACAGGTAAAAGTCACGCTCTCCCGCTTGTAAATACCCCCTTTGTGCCTAATAGAATAGAATAGAATATTTATTGAATTAAAGGTTTACAAAAAGAGTACATTTAGTACACTATGGCGTAGCCTAGCTTTGTTCTGTCTCCCGCTTGATTAGGAGGGAAGTGGAAATTTTGTTTTTCTTACTCCTCCGCTGTCTTTATTGATTAATTTCGTTGCTGGACCCAAGACAGTTTAATCGTTTCTCTGGGACTCGTCGAGCTTCATTGCCTCGGCATTTTTTCTGGTGGTCGCCACTGTTGATTCTGGCTTACAGAAGTAACAGTGGTTTGGGAATAGTGTGGCGGGTTTGTATCAAAACAAAAAAAAAAAAAACGCCCTCCTGCTCTACCCAGAGCGGGAGAAGTCATTGGATTATTTCCCACATAACAAAAAAATAAGGTTGGACTTAGTCAATGCCTTAAAAAAAAGTGCGAGTTGGACTTCGCCTTCATTTCTTAGGGTTCCGTATTAATTTTTAATACTTTTTATGGCTTTGGGTTAAACAAGATGTTTATACTGTGATAATTTGAAGACTGTAGCTCCAACCATTTGGCTGTAAAACCTGTGTGACAGACGACAGACAGACGGACTGATGGAAACCTGAGCGACAACAATAGGGTTCCGTTTGGATCATTCGGCTAAAATAGTTATTTTTCGTCTCATTACTTAATCCAAAACTTCTTTCTATATATTAAAATTTACTAGCATTTTCCTGTGGTTTCACCCCCATGGTCTATCATTGCATGTAGCATTGTGTGTACGAGTGTTTTAGCGATAGTATATCTCTCTATCAGTGAAACAGTCCCTTCTTACTATTATCTCGAAAAAAATGCAAGGTTTTTGTGGGATATGATACAGAACCTGGGGGAAAAAGCTAGTTAATGTTTTGAAGGCAGACTTAGAGTAATAATATTATAAAGAGGAAAGATTGTTTTGTTTGTTTGTACCGAATAAGCTCCGAAACTACTGGTCCGATTTTAACCATATCTTCACCAATATAAAGGTAAATTATCAGCGAGTAACATAGACTCCTTTTTATCTTGAAAAAAAAAACAGTTCCCGTGGGATAGGTCACGGGAGCGAAGACGCGGGCAAAGTGCTAGTACTCAATATTTATAACATTATGTATGCAGCAGTGGTTGCGAGTTCAAACCCAGGTAGGTGCTTTACTTTGTGTAAATTATTTTATCACCACTGCTCTCATAACGGTAAAGGAAAATATCGTGAGGAAATCGACATGTCTTAGAACCAAAAATTCGAAGACATGTGACATCCACCAACCCGCATTGGGCCCGCGTGGTGGATTACGGCCCACACCCTCTCACAGAGAGGAGGCCTGTGCCCCAGCAGTGGGGACATTAAAAGGCTGAGAATAATTATGATGAATGATGTATGCAGCCTGTCAAAGCACACGTAAGCAGAGTCACCTTGCTGTACCAAATGCCAGCAATCAAATGAAACCATTAGCTTTTAACTGCCGATTGCAACACGACGGAAACAAAGTAATTAAGTTTCGTAATATTCATTCATCATTATCTTGATTCAGTGTTGTTTTTCAAGGTTTTCTGTCCTCGCTAATTTGATTTTGTGAATGTGTGATAGTGTGTTTGGCACGGTTTGTGGTTAAATTTTATTAAACGTTTGTTAGAATTTGGACAAAACATGTCATCATGTCCTAACACCGTCTTATTATTTTTTATTAAGAATGATGTTTAGTCACAAATTCTTAAATGAACGTTTTCTTCAGGTGCCTATTTGTTGAAAATTAGGTCATCATAGGGAATACGTCAGGTTATCAACCCTGTATAGTCCATTCATCGTTTTTACGGTCATATAACTATCCATATTCAGACACAAAGTTTTTCTCACATGTTTATTAAATAGTTTAAGTCTAGAACAGTCATTGTTAACCGACTTCGAAAAAGGAGGAAGTTCTATGTTCGAATGTTTTTTTTTTTGGACCGATTTTCAAAATTCATTTATCATCCGAAAGAATATACTTCCGACATGGTCCCATATAAATTATATCGAAATTGCTTCAGAGCTTTTTGGAAAACTGAACAAAAACTAAAAATATGTATACATAGATGACGTTTTGGTTTCCTCCAATTACGAGTATGTTTAAATTCCACGTTCCATGTTATTGGGGGTTTAGTTCTGGGGCTTTGCAACTGAAAAGCGAAAAATAAAAAAACTTAAAAAAAAACAACCAACTTCCAAAAAATAAAATACACTAAAAATTTAAACATAACTTTAATTTCAAGAAATGAAATACAAATACCGACTTCCGAAATTAAAGATATGTTTAAATTTTTATTGTATTTTTTTTGGAAGTCGGTTGTTCTTTTTTTTGTAAAAAGTTTAATTTTTCAGTTTTTAATTGTTATACCCTTTTGTTGGCCTTTGGTTGTTAAACTTTTTACTTTTAATTTTAACTTTACTTTATTAGTTATTTAAATAAATAAGTAAACAATTCCTTCGCTTCCGACAGTCGGGAAAAGTGATAGCTTGATTTCTTATTTCAGATAAATATGAAGTATAGTTATGGTCATAATCTGTCACGTATGTAGATGCTAGGACCGATACAAACCGGATAGTAAAATTTATAATCTCATTAGATTATTAATAAATGTATGATGTAAAATCTGTTTATGTAGAATAATATTAATGATTCAAAGTTTAAGTACTTTTTATCTGTTAACGTCTACAGTGCATCGTGCCACGTCAAGATTATTAACAAAACATTAAATGATTGTAGATTGTGAAAACTAGGTCTCAGATGTAATCTTATCGATCGATGGTTTATAAAAAATGTCTAATTATTATATTAACGAGAACACTCGGTTGTGACAGTATTGTAAAAAACAGTGTCGTCTCATTTACTATTATTTTAAATTAATAATTTATTTTTTACTTGAATTTTAAAACAATAATTTATTCTTACTATTATTTTAAATTAACAATTTTATAAAAAAAATGGAGAATGTTCTTTTAATCGTTTTCTGTGTGTTATTGCTTGGTGTTGTTGCCGTTATGACTGAATGTTATTTACGTGAGTAACAATTGAATTATGAATTATATATTTACCATGTTAGGGTCTAGTTTCTTGTGTGTTTGTAAATTAATATTTGCATTGATCTAATGGCTTTCAATAATTATATTTGTTTGGAGTAATGAAGCTCTTTGTGGAGGAGCTTTTTCGGGGAAATACCTCAGTAGGTATGAGGATATACGGTTGCAAGGCCGTGTCGGTTTATTGAATTTGTCGTTCCCTGATCAAATTATTGTTGTGTTCATCAATGAAATATGCAAGGACTGAAATGTTATACGGGCATTTTCTTAAAAAATTACATCCATAATAAGAAAAACCGGTCAAGTGCGAGTCGGACTCGCGCACGAAGGGAAGATTACCCTCTAAAAACTAAGACAAACAATTTTACCTCTTACTAATATTAGTTATGATAAGATTTACACATTTAGAACAAGTGCCATTATCTATAAAAACGGCAAAAAAAATCACGTTTGTTGTATGGGAGCCCCCTTAAATATTTATTTTATTCTGTTTTCTAGTATTTGTTGTTATAGCGGCAACAGAAATAAATCATCTGTGAAAATTTCAACTGTCTGACTATCACGGTTCATGAGATACAGCCTGGTGATAGACGGACAGACAGACAGACAGACAGACGGACGGACAGCGGCTTCTTAGTAAAAGGGTTCCGTTTTATCCTTTGGGTACGTAACCCTAAACATTAGTAAGATATATAAGATAAATAGATTCTTATGTAAATAACAAAAACAATTCTGGAGACTTCATTTCGGGGGATTTAATTTTCAATCGGAAGTTTAATCCATAAGATACTACTATACATCTCTCTGTGAAAAATGTAAAGGAACAAGGAAAATCTTAAAACGGAAATGCAATAGTATTTAAAATTATTATTGTTTGTATCGAATACACGGTCTTTTGGAAAAACCCTACCTAGTTGCAGTAAATAGCAAATCTTCAATCTTCTAACTACTTGTACATTAAACTAACATTCAGTGGAGTCCAAATCTTACTAGTTTTTATGAGGAATGATTTTTAGGGTTCCGTACTTCAAAAGAAAAAGAGAATCCATAAAGGATCACTTCGCTTTCCGTCTGTCTACCAAAACCTTTTAAATCAAGACTGCGTAAAGGTACCTATTAACTTGAAAACAATATTAAATATTCCGGTTTGCACAGAGCTGCGAAATAATCAAACTTCTGAATCAAAGTAATCAAAAGATACGGCCGTTTAAATAACTTTGTCACTCGCAAGGGAATTAAATCCTATAGGGTACTAACTTCCCGTTGACCTAGACAGATGAAAACGATAAGTCTTACAGTACACGTAAAGGAAGAATTTCGAAAAATTAAATAATTTATTCAAATTTGTAGTTTTGTTACATGAAAAAGAGAAATGTTTTGCTATTAGATAAGATAAAGATGATTTATTTGTCAAAACATTGTGTTTACATACAATAGGCATGCAGGATGTTTACTCATCATTTAGTGGTCACAAACATGTTGTGCCTAACGAGGCGTACAAATAAAAATGGACTATTTAATTGTACTTAAAAAGAAAAAGAAATCTAACTAAATGAAACAATGTCAAAAAATTAAAATAAATAAAATCGGATACAATGTGTTCACAAAAATGTCATTAAATCGAAATTAGTAAAATAAAAATGTTTAAAAAAAAACAGGTTGTTTTTAGAACTCAGTCGTCTGAATTTGGAATTTTTAAGGGAACTTGTGTCAAGCGCCACCAAACAATTTTTTTTGCCGGAGCTGCGTTGAAATGTGTTTAATTTATTTAAAAATAAATGGTAAATCACTAACCAATACGTGAAACAGAAAGTAATTTTTAAGTTGTGTCGGTCTTAATTTGTAAAATGAAACGTCAGGCCGCCTAATTTTTTTAAATGGACAGTGACAGATAAATTCAACTCGCGTTTGCTTTGCATTACCGCGGCAGCGGCCGGCGAGCGAATCGACTAGATTTTTGTTTTTAAGGCGCTATTAGCTGCCAACGACCTTGAGTGGTTAGCTTGCGTGTTCTGCGCTGAGCTGAACGCGTCGTATGACCACCCAGTAATAGGACTCGCTCATCAAGGAGCGCTGTCCGAAATGAAACGCATTATTAATTTATTACACATAAAACAACAAGTATTAAACTAAAACACTGAGACTAAATTATGAATAATTAAATGATCTTTAAAATGGCGAAGGTTTCATGAAAATACGTTTTTGCGTGATTCTCAAATTTTTGTCCGCGTTAGACATAACTTTCCAAATTAATTACACTATGTTATAAAAATATTTTTCTAAATATTCTCAGATCAAATTACGACGGAAATAGTCAAGAGTAACATAATTTTTGTTTAAAGAAATAAGACTATTAGACGTGATGTTCAATTAAAAACCATTAAAAGTCGTATAACTGCGCCTTAAGGGCCTACCTCCCCGTAAGTGGCGCCCTCATTGAATAAAAACTCGTATCTTAGCATAGAAAATAAAGATTTAACAATTCTATGTTGTGTTTTTAGGTACCAGTGGTAAAAAGCGTCAAAAACGGCCATTTTTGGTACTTTTGCTTACTACTTTGGATACGAAACACTTTGAGTCCTGTTTCAACAACGTAAAAATACCTTAAGCTCTTTGTAACAAACGCAACATAGGATATTTTTATCTTTATTTTGTACGCTTTGCTACGATTTTTTATACAATGAGGGCGCCACTTGGCGGCTGTATACGCCTTAATATGCTACCCGGAACCGAACTAGTTATAAAATAAGGTCTGTCAAAACTGTGACCCCTACGTGCCGCAGCAGCGGCCGGCGAGTGCCAGAGACGATTAGATTATAGAGAAAAAAATTGTCTGGCGAAGCGGGGCTCCGTCGACCACTTCTGGCGGCCCAGGTTAGGGGTTACTCTACCCCTAAGGTATTCCCATTCGAGAATTTTAACAAAACTGGCGAAATGAGGATAGACCTATGCAGTTCAGACTAACCTAACCTAACCTAACCCTACTGGGAAATACAAACGTTATCTTAGGATTTTTTTCATGTACCTAACAATGTTGTGTTTCCAAACATGTTTTTTTTTCTTATTACTGAAATGGCCATGGTCCACTTAGGTGGGTGAAATCCCGAATCTAATCATTAGATAATGTTCATTCACAGTATTAGGAAACGTACGTGCTGCCATCTAGTACCGAGTAGCAGAACTTTGATTATTTCAGAGTGCTTTATCTGAGTACTTGACTGATAGTCACCTAACTAAATGATTCAGACTCTATTGCATAGATGGCGTTAAGTATCGTTTTTTTTTTTTTTTTGTGGGACTTCTCGCAGGTCAGCCTCTGAGGCTGTCGTCTGCTTAACCGGGCTTGCCTGTGTAGGCTTTAATATATTAAAGCCTCCAGCCAGGACTTATCAAAACTTACAAACTAAGTGACCACGCTAAGGGCACTCCCTGCGGAGTACGGGCCTCGGCTTAGGGCGTCACTGGGGGGCAGCAAGGGAAGGCTGAATCTGGTTTCCATTAATTGGGGAGTTTACTGGCTCAGCGGCACGTGCTGGCGAGAGACGGGGAGGGCAATGACTTAGATTTCGCGACGTGCCTCGCCGGCGAGGTCGGAAAATCGGCGGTCTGTAGTGTTTTCTAATAGTGCTGGTTTCCCTACGGCTCTCTTGGAGCAGGGTTGTGGCGTCATCAGGGACTAAGAGGGTATGCCGGGGGCGGCGAATCCTAGAAATTTGGGAGGGAACGTATCGAGTAGCCGATGCGATAAGGGGGTTACGATGCTTAGCAGCAGTTTCAAGGAAGCGCTTGGTGGAGCGTTTCATGAACTGCTGCAAGGTGGGGATTTTGAGGTCAACATGCAGCTCCTCGTTCCTCACAAAGTAGGGGGCATCCACCACCTTGCGGAGAAAGCGGTGCTGCAGTGTCGACATCTTGTGGAGGTGACGGGGCTTGGCATGTGCGAACACTGGGCAAGCATAGGTCATGATTGGTCGGATGACCGCGGTGTAGGTACGCAATTTGCACTTGAGTGACAATTTGCTTTTACCATTTAGGAGGAAGTGGAGTCTACCTTGAGCAAAGGCGGCCCGCGAGCGAGCTTGCTTTATGTGCTCGACGAAGGTGAGATGCTGGTCTAGGATTACGCCTAGGTACTTGGCCTGCTTCTCCCAAGGGATCGGCCTGCCGTACATGGTGATCGGACGAGGGGGTCTGACCGTATGTCGCGGTCTAGAGTAGAGGACTGCCTGACTTTTCTCAGGGTTGACCTCAATTCTCCATTTCCGGAACCACTGGCCCAGCTGGGTAGTGTAGGTTTGGAGATTGAGGCCTATCTGAGCGGGTGAACGACCCGAGTAGAAGATGGCCGTGTCGTCAGCGAATAATGCTAACTGGGCCTTTTTGGGTTTAGGGATATCGCTAGTGAACAGCGTGAAGGCTAGGGGGGATACCACAGAGCCCTGGGGGACACCAGACTTTATAGGATGGGGGGAGGATAGAGCGCCCTCTACGCGATAGCGAAAGGTGCGATCCGACAGGTAGTCTCGCAAGATGAGTACGAGACGATCTGGCACACCTAGTTGGTACAGCTTAGAAATTAAGCCATTGTGCCAGACTTTGTCGAACGCTTTCGCTATATCGAAGTACAAGACACCGGTCGAGAATTTACGCTGGAACCCAGCGCTCATATGCTCGACCATTCGGTATACTTGTTGGACGCACGAGTGTTCGGAGCGGAATCCGAATTGCTCGTTGGGAATGAGACTCTTAGCCTCAGCAAAATCTTTGAGTCGCTTATGAATAAGCTTCTCGTAAATCTTGCCGAGGACATTGAGTAAACTAATGGGGCGGTAGCTAGTGGGGTCGGATTTTAGCTTGCCTGGCTTTGGAATACCAATGACAGTGGCCTGTTTCCACGCTTGAGGGAACATATTATTACTTAAGGCGCCATTGAAGATGGCGGTCAAAAGCATAATAAGTTGGGCTGGGAATAGTTTTATAGCTCTGTTGGATATTCCATCAGAGCCTGGGGCTTTTCTGGGTTGAAGTTTCCTGATGACGTCTTCTACCTCTTCGGGAGTGACGGGGGGTAGCGGGTCATCAGGATCTTCGACCGGAGGGAGGGAAGCTCTCCTTTCGACCTCAGCATCTACCATGTCTAGGTCAGCCTGGTCTACTGGTTGAGAGCTGGGAGAGCATTGGGACTCTAGACTGTCGGCCAGGCATTCCGCCTTTTCGTCATTATCAAAAGCGACACTCTTGTCAGGACGAATGAGAGGAGGCATTGAAGCTTCAGACTTGGAACGTAGCTTTCTTTGGAGGTTCCAGAAAGCCAGGTGGTTGGGCTCGAGTTCACTCAGCGTCTTTTCCCAGTTCGCAGAACGATGCTCAGCAGTACGTCTCTTTACAGCACGCTGTAAGTGACGCATGTGAACCTTGTTTGCGTGACAGGGAAAATTGCTGTATGCACGAATGGCAGCGTTCTTCTCAGTTATCAGACTCCGTACATCCGCTGGGAGTTTCCAGCGACGGTCCTCCGTCACTGGCACCTCTCTTGAACAGTCGTTCAAGACGGTTCGCACGTGATCCGTAAGCGAGTCGATCGCCGCTGACGTGTCAGCGACTGAGCTTATGTGGTCTGGGATAGAGTCCAAGTGAACCGACGTGGTAGATTTCAGACTTTCGCTTACGTGATTACTTGGGTGGGGGGGGGGAGATTTGGGTCGGTCTCACCTGAGCGGGAGCCCAGGTGTAGGAACACCGGTCGGTGGTCAGAGTCCAGTTCATGCAACACCTCCACCGAATGCAAACGTAAGTTTACATTCTTTAGAAGTGCCGCATCTAGGTCACTGGGAGTATAACTTACGGTGTGGGGGTAGTAAGTGGGGCTCATCGGTACGATGACGTCGAAGTTGAGGGTAGAGCTCAGATTATGTATGAGCCTACCCTTGGAATTGGAGTAATTGTGGCCCCATATAGGGTGCTTGGCATTGAGATCACCTGCTAAGATGACGGAACTACTCATGCCGAAGAGTTTAGTGAGGTCGCTGGAGATGGCATCAATCTCATCAGGAGAGGATGCTGAGTCAGGTGGGATATAGGCGGAAATGACTGTCATTGGCTGATGGCCAGTCATGCCTAGCCGACAGGCAGAGTACTCAAGGAGAGATTGGGGGGCGGGAGGGGCGAGAGGGATACAGTGAAGTTCCTTCCTGTAGTAAATTAGTGATAAATGATAAATGATAAATGATAAATGATGTTTATTCAGTAAATAGGTTACAAGGAACACTTTTACACGTCAATGTTTTTTGTCAGTTTAAGCTAGATGAGGCCGGTGTTTCCTAGCTGACTACCCTGAGAAGAAACACCGAAACAAACTCAGAGGTCAAAGTCTCTTTTAGTGTTCAAATCCATACAATGTGGACTGGTTAGATCATATGAGAACCATGTACGTTTATGTCTGGGATGAGCTTTATGAAGAAAGCAACACACGAATTCGAGTGGACCTGTCCAGACAGTGCAAGCATTTGTCAGTCATCGCGAAGCTCAACTCAGAACTCTGAGGTGCTCAACGAACCGACGAACAATACCAAAGTAAGGACATTTGAGTAGGCCGCAAAAAATACTCAAACTGCCAGACAATCATAAAATCTACATGAATATAACGACATACATAGTTCTCGCATTCACATTATTCTATATGAGGACCATGCAGCTTAGTGTCTGTAGTGGTCTTTTGAAGAAAGAACCAAACATATTTGAGTGGACCTGTCCAGTCAGTGCAAGCATTTGTCAATAGTCGAATAGCTCAACTTAAAAACCACTAAGGAGCTCAATGACATGACGAACAATACCAAAGAAAAGACATTTGGGTAGGCCGCAAAAGTACTCAAACTGTCAGACAACGTTGAAAATTACTGTAAAATGGAGGAGAAAATAATAATAATAACCCACATAGTCCTCACATTTACAATAATTAAGTAATCAAAAAAAAAATAAAAATATAATACTTTACAAAGTAAATATTTGTGTCAAACAAAATAGTAATCATAATATGTCAATCAAAAAAATAAAAATAAATATAATACTTAACAAAGTATTCAAGTCAAAAAAAAAAAAAAAAAATAATAATAATAAAATGTCAATAAAAAAATAAAATATAATACAATACTATACAAGTATTCATGTCAAAACGAATATTAAAAAAAAAAAAAAAATAATAAAAAATAAATATATATATAAAAAATTTTTCATCAGTAAGTAGTACATATGAAAACAATGGCCCACGTACATCATTGAAGCAGCTCAATCCCACGCCTTTTTGTCCTCAAGAAAGTCATTAATTGTGTAAAAAGCTTTCTGGCATAGCTTACGTTTAATAAATGATTTAAATTTATTTATGCTTAGTTCTTGAATTTGGCTAGGAAGTTTATTATAGAAACGTATACATTGACATCTAAACGAACCACCTATTTTTTTCTTGAGCCTGGTTTTTGGTACAATAAATTTGTGTTTGTTCCTAGTGTGCCTCCCTTGTGTTTTTGCAGTCTATCATTGCGAACTAAGCGATAGTTGGCAATTCTAGGGTCACTGCGGTAGGGCTTCAGGAAGGTTTCCTGTATGAGAAAGATGTCTATTTGATGGTCGCGAAGAAATTTCGCGATCTCATCACGCTGGCTTTTGTAGCCGTTAGCGTTAAAAGTAGCTAACCTAAGGGATCGGGGTTTGAGGCAACATATTTTTGCGTGCTTATCCATTACGGTGCGCAATTCATGTTGTCTAGGGACTTGGCAATGCCAGCAAAGTCGGACCATATTTTATGGGCCGACATTAAGTTGTAATTGCCTGACGCGAAGGCTTGTTTAAGCACTGCGTCAAGTGCTTTCGCCTCGGGGGTGAGGAAGATAGAGTATGCCCTCAAGATGGTGCAGGCAACACTCTCTTCTGGGGAGTAAGTGAAGGGGGTGATGGGGGAAGCTGCACTGGCTGCGGCGGCCTTAGGCCTCTTTGCAGCAGCTGCTGAGGCAGCAGGTCTTGGTGATGCAGCTTGGGGGGCGACTGTAGCCGCCGGCGTGGGGGCTAGCGCTGCTGTGGGAGCGTCCATCAGCGCGGGGGTAGCGGCTTTCGTGGAGGGTGTTGAGGTGGAAGGGGCCGCTAAGGCTGGGAAGGCTTTGAGGTGAGTAAGCCTGTTCCACGGGGAAGGTCTCTGTGGCGCGAGACGGTTAGGGAGTTGGGAGGAGGGAGCTTTCCCAGATGGGCACTCCCTCTTTTGGCGGGTCTCTGCCCGCTTGGCCACTTTAGGGGCGATTTTGGGCGCTTTGGGGCAGCCCCGGTAGTTAGCCGGGTGCCCTGATTGGCCGCACAGTACACAGCTGGGGGGCTCTGTGCATTGCGCACGGTCTTTGGGACGGGGGCAATCCGCTGTGCCATGCTCGCCTAGACACTTGACGCATCTAGGCTTGGCGAAACAATTGGACTGGGAATGTCCATATAGTTGGCAGCGATGACACTGCCCAACTATGGTTTGCTTAAGCGGCTTCTCGATCGAGATGCCGGAAAGCGAACATATGGATTTTACCCCGAAGATGGGGTGATGGCCCTCCGTGGGTTCGCATACGACACTTACCATGTCGTATACTTCCCCGCCTCGGGCTCTGTGGAGGCGGTGGACAGAGATCACTGGGACCTTCTGAAGAAGGAGGTCCTCTTTGATCTCCTCGGGGGTGATTTCTTTGGGTACACGCCTGATCACCACTCTGGTGGGCGTGTCCTCGGGGAGGGTGTAAGTATGAAAACTTACATTGCGCTCTTTGAGTGAGCGGGTCAGGTTACGGTAATCGTCTGACGACTTTACCGTCACCCTAATGCCGTTTGCACAGGCAGTGGCTTTTGTGTATTGGATCTTACGATCCACACACATTTTGGACACTTCGGTCCATCGGGCTTTCTCCTGTATGTACAGGGGGGGAGGGACACGCTGCTTCCTCGAGGCAAGGAAAGCTGACTTAGGGGGAGGGGTGCTGCTGGTCTGTGAGACAGGGGCAGCTGTAGCGGGCTGTCTAGAAGACGAGGGGACTGGTGAGGGGGTGGGGGAGGGAGCAGCGGCCTTCTTGGCCTTGGTTGGTTTGGAGGGCCTGGAGGCCTTCCCTTTCTTTTTCCTCTTCCCTCCGGTGACTGGAATGTAGTCATCATCCTCTGAGGAGGAGGTGACTTGGGACGATTCCGAGTCGGAGGTAGAGAGGGAAGGGGCGGGGGCGGACGTATCCATCACTTCTTCCATTACTGGAGTGAGGACACAGTTTGACGCTAGGCTAACGCACGGTGAGTGCGTTACTCCAGCGTCGGACGAGCTGTTAGACGACTCGTCGGCATCTAGAGGGGAAGAGGGGCTGACTAGAGCGTCAGAAAACAACTCAGTTTGCAGAGCTGCAAACCGTTGGCCATATTTGGCCTGAAAATCGGGGTCCTTTAGGAGGACCTCCGTGAAGAACGCAATGATTGCGTCGGACATTCTAAGTTAGGGGGAATGGGACCTAACCTAGGATAAATTCGGCAATTCCTAAGACTCACCCTGAGAAGAATTTGCCGGAACAAACTCAGGGGTCACGGTCTTTAGAAAGATGGGAGTTAACTCCAATAAGATTTTAACAAAAAGAAATCAAAAATCTTGATTATGAAAATCAAAGATTTATTTATTAATTTATCTAAGTACGTGAGCGTACAAACTAGTGCTAAGTACCTAACTCCCCAGGTGGGCAAGCCTGGGGATGTGTAAACCCTCCCAGCCGGGATCAGCTGGGAGGTTGAGTGCCTACTGTGTGACCCTAAGCTTGGCTTTTGCCGGCTGCCAGTCTTAATGTGCAAGCCGGGTCCTACTGGGTCTGGTGCGAAGGGGTAGAAACACCCAACCAACACCAGGTGTGTGTGCTGTAATAAAGGTAGCGGCTGGCCGGTTGGCTAGGGGAGCCCCCAAGGCCAAGCCCCGGTGCCCGAATCCAAGTGACTGCCTTACCCTGAAGGGGCTCGGCGGGTGTCTTGGGTCAACACCCACTCGGCTTCGTTGGCACCGTGAGGTTTCCAGCCGAGTACCACGAAACTGTGGATTTTCCCTGAGGGGGAAAGGGTGTTTTGAACAAAAACTTGCAAAGAAATAGTATCGTCCGCTACCTTTAAAAAGGCCGCTTCGGATAATAAGTGGCGCAGCGGCCAAGAAATAAGATATACCTCCGCTACCTTGAAAAAGGCCGCTTCGGTTGTGACGTCACACGGCGGGCGACTCGGCGACACGAGCGACAATCCCTTCCGCTACCTTAAAACAGGCCGCTTTAGGAGATTGCTGGCGCGGCGACACGACGAAAACAATCGACGATGACTCCGTAGGTACGAAGACAATCGACGATTTCCACGCAGATGAAGCTCGGCGACTCGGCGGCTCGATAGACGTAACAAACCTTAGCTACCTTAATAAAGGCCGCTTCGGAAGTCGTAGGGCTGCGCAGGCAGGCAGGAACAATGTCAGCAGGGACAGGGCGGGCGAAGTTACGAAATTACGTAAGGCGTTCGGAGCGCGCACGAACGTGACCACTCCGTACCGAGCGCAATTTGTAACTATCATGATGTTAAGTATCGTAAAATTGTTCTCTTACTAATAACCAATAAAAAAACCAAATTTAATTCTAATGACCAAACTGGTAAAGCTATTGTGCCCGGGATAAACAAAAGCTAAAGACCAGGACTAGGTAAGAGTCTTATTAGACTTTAAGTTAGGACTTGAATTTTTATTTTATCCCTACATAGACAAGGCCGGACAATTGACTCTAATTTCCTTTCCCATTGAACTTATACATACAATTTAGTAATTTCAGGCCAATGCCATCCGAAACTCCTTCACTCACTCGTGGTTCGGACCGATCTCGTCCTTGTACCAGTCCTATCACCCGACTCACGTCACAAAACCACTTCACACCTCTCCCATTTCCCGATAGACAGTGATAAGATTATCGCTATCTCGTATACAAAGGTTTTAATATTTGCCCCCCTTTACCGATAAACTATAACAGTTGGCTAACCGTGATTGTTGCCACCTAAGTATTAACAATTAGCACTGAGATTAATTTGTTGTTAGGAAAGTTTTAAATTAATCGAGGAAATTGCTGGAAGTTTAAAAAAGTTTTTATTTTTTTAATAATTAAAAAAAATAAAACAGTTTTGTTAAAGAGTTTTAAAAACTTTTGTTAAAAAGTTTTAATTGTTGTGTCAAGTTTAAAAATCCTAAAAATATTTTTGAACCTTTCAAAAGACGTTGTAATGTACAGAAAAATCTCAAAGCAATGAATTCAACAATATTTGTGATAGCTTTTCCTAGTGTTTTCGCCATTCTCGTGCTCTCATTCGTGTGTCTAAGATATTGGATGATGTATTGCAGTAAGTTTATTACTTATATTATTATTATTAGACATGTCTAAGTGATCCTTCAGATTATAATTGACATGAAAATCCTCTTATAGTAATTATGTTAAGTGGCCTCTATTATAACTGGATCATTATCCACTTTTAAAACAAAAGCGATTCGATTTAAAGTAGGGGATTGGCTATTGTTATAAATTCCATCAGCCAATCACAGCAGTTTTAATATGAGACGGACAGTCTGTTAACTTATATTTTGTACTAGTTTCTGCCAGCGGCTTCGCCCGTGTGGAATGAGTATTTCTGCCAATGTAAATTATAGCCTATGTGCTAATCGAGACTATAATCTATCTCTGTGCCAAATTTCATCCAGATCCGTTCAGCCGTTCCGATTCAGTAACAAACATCTATCCTTACATCCAAACATCGCATTTATAATATTACTAGCTGCGCCTCGCGGTTTCATCCGCGTAGACCGGGATAAAAAAGTAGCCTATGTGTTTGCGTACGGAAAGGGTTCCGAACAAATCAGATTTTTTCAGATTTTTTTAAAACTATATACTTCAAGATTTACCTGTAATCTGTAAGTAAAGAACTACGAGTACATTCTGTATTTTTTTCTAAATTTTGGCCCCGGTGGTTTCGAAGATAGGGGGGGAGCGGGAGGGGGGGGGGAATGGTAATTTTTCATCTATTTTATTAAATAACATAAACAACTATATATTTTAGAAATATAAAAATGATTTTGTTTTAACTACTCAGAGAGAAGAAATCAGTCTGTCTGGGGACATCCCACACGTAACTCGACTCGTCATCCCACTCAAGCATGAGTCTTCTTCCTGTTCGGATGACGTCTATTTACTATCACAGTTATGTATGGTTACCCAGCTTATAAATATCTACGTCACTTCTGCATAGAACTTCTTGTGCATAATAGAAAACCCAAGTTTATATTTGCGCAGTAGGTATAGTATTCGTCAACCTTATTGGCGTGTGGGACTACCACCAACTTCTAAACTGACAACTAAGTATAAGGTACCATACACCCATAGAAAATATTCACTCAGCTTCCACACAGTTACAATAAAACTTTTTTACAAAAAAAACAACCGACTTCCAAAAAAGAAAATACACTAAAAATTTAAAAATAACTTTAATTTCGGAAATCGGTGTTTGTATTTTATTTCTTCGCTATTTGACACCGACTTCCGAAATTAAAGTTATTTTTAAATTTTTAGTGTATTTTTTTTTTAAAGTCGGTTGTTTTTTTTTTATAAAAAAACTTTTTTATTTTTCCCTTTTTAGTTGTATACCCTAGAAATAAAAACCCCAATAACATGGAACGTGGAATTTAAACATACTCGTAATTGGAGAAAACCAAAACGTCATCTAGGTATACATATTTTTCGTTTTTGTTCATTTTTTCAAAAACCGCTGAAACAATTTCGATAAAATTTATATATATTATGTCGGGAGTATTTTCTTTCGGATAAAAAAAGAATTTTGAAAATCGGTCCACAAATGACAGAGAAATCGGTGGACAAACGTAAAAAAAAAAATACAGTCGAACATAGAACCTCCTCCTTTTTTGAAGTCGGTTTAAAATCATAAAATGACCTAGATTATTGTTGAATTAACTGTACCTGCGTGCAGTTGCACTCGCAGCTAACTTCGCACACGCCTATAATTTTGACAAATTACGACACCCCGTGTTGACTTTTATAGAAGTTTCATTGTTAAGTTCTTAGTTGTTTCAATGTTTTACTGTCAAACTACGACACGCCCCGGCTGCGCACGAGTACAAAATTATACACATAAATCTGCCTCGTTTATCCTTATTGCTAATAGTGAAAACCACATTAAAACCCGTTCTGTGGTTTAGGAGGAGTTAACTGAGAAACACACAGACGCGGAAAGCGACTTTGATTTATACTATGTAGAGATATTGATAGTTTATTATTGCAGCAAATTTGGACTAACTCACTTACAAATAAGTGTAAGTGAGTTAGTCCTAGATTGGTATAATTATGATTTGGTTCAATAATAAAATTTTTACTCATCAAGCCCGAATTACCTGAAGGGTTAGGCAGAACTGTATCAACCTGTAGAAATACACCCAGATATTGCCAGCTGCGTTTGAATCCCATGAAAAGTAATAAAATTCTCGTTAATTAAAGGTCAGGAGGAGCACCCATTCAAATTCATATTGATCCCATAAAAGATCAGATCTTTAAAAACGGATAATAAGATACAATCAATTACATTTTCAACCAAGTCATTCATAGCTAGTGATAAAATAAATGTTTGAAGCCATACACAGGACACTAAACGTCCAGTATACCAAGCACTGTGGCGGAAAAAGGAACTAAATTTAATCGTACTGTTCTGACAGATTGTTGACAGTTAGTCCTGAGAACTGGCGCCGCTGTGATAGGTCTGGTTATGTTGGATGGTTGGTATAATGATAAATGGGTCGGCCTCTCAGTTGACATACGGGTCAATTGGATAATTTCTTTCCTGCCTTCTTTGTTGGTTCGGTACAATATAACGTTATTATAGTAGGTAGCTTCGTCTACATCCATATTAAATAAATACGACTAATCTTTAGGCCTGTCTGTGAGTTTGTCACATTCATTCATTTTAATGTCCCCACTACTGGGGCACAGGCCTCCTCTCTTTGAGAGAGCGTGGGCAGTAATCCACCACGCAAGCCCAATGCGGGATGTCACATGTCTACGACGAATTTTTTTCAATTCAAGGACATGCCAGTTTCCTCACGATGTTTTCCTTCACCGTTTTGAGAGCAGTGGTGATGAAATAATTTTCACAAAGCGTCTACCTGGGTTTGAACTCACGACCTACAACTTGTTTATCACTTCCGCTACCACTGTGCCACCAGTACTCTGCCACATTTCACATATCAACATTGTCACATTTGAATAGCCTAAAAATCTATTTCGAATGAAATTGGTAGAAATGTAACTTTGTGTCTGTCATCATCATCATAATTTCAGCCAAAAGAAGTCCACTGTTGGATCGTCTCGCGACCCCCGACGCCTAGGGCGTCTCCTGCGGCGGCTGCGGCTAGATGCTTGAGGCTCCATTGAGTCTCCGTCACCCATTCCACCTTATCTTTCGCGAGAATTACTGCTTCGCAGAAGCAGGAGACTGCTTCTCATTCCCTCTCGCTCCGTACCAAGGCCTGGACCAGCGAGAGGTCGCTTCCGCCGATCGCCTCCACGAGCCCACTACCACTTAAGTTAGGCTTTGTCGGCAACCTGGATGAACCTAAAGAAACCTGATATAATTAAACTCTTTGATCTGAGATATATTATTTAATATCAAGGAGACAAACGCATCTTTGACATCCAGCTCACCGAGCTTGAAATGACATAAAATCATGCCGGTATTTCCCGAAGCGTTAGGCAGAGTTTCACAAACCCCCATTTTACCAGTTATTTCTAAGTCTATGAAATAAATTTCGAGCCTGTTGCCACCAACCAGGTACAAATCAAAACTCCAGGCTGTTACTGAGAAATTCTAGATGGGAAATTTCAATAACTCCTTGCCTGACCTGAGACTTGAACTGAGAACCTCGTGCACAGCAGTAAATCTTGCCATTACTAAACGCGGTAGAGGAAATGAATTTTACGCTACGATTTTTCCTAACGGTTTTTGCATAGTTCAGTTATGCACCTTACCTGTCTTCATAACACTGATAGGTAATATAAAACTGATTGTATTAAACAAATAATTTTCCACAATGCAACTGCAAGTCGTGGTGTAGATAAGTTTTATATTTCTAACATGACAGTTAAGTTATATGCACCGTAGCTCCTTATCATAGGGAGTCCAATTCTAGGAGTGTTGTGTTCCAATGGATCCGACAATTGACATCCGATCAATTGTCGACACAAAATTATTAGTTTAAAAAATGCTGTTGGATGTAAATTAAGTATCTAGGTATCAATGATGGCCTATGATGTATCGGGATTTTCTCATTTCCGATTTCGTTAGAATATATTTATATCGAGGGACTTTGAAATTATTTACATTGGTTGTAATTTGAGGTTTTTTCAACAACTTCATTGATAACGTGGTGAGGTCACAAATCGACGGTATAATATTGCTTTTATATTGTATTTAAATTTGACATAGGTATTGTAAGTATTATAATTTTGATGTTTGATTAATATTTGACATTATTATTATTTTACTGTTGACATTTCAATTGTATTATTCTGTTCTAATTTCATTGTTGGTTTTATAAGTCATTCTTAATATTTGCACATCATAGTGTGTGGCAAACATGTCTGAACTTATTTTTTATATTATCTTGCAGGCACGATATATTCTTATATGTCAACACATGTTTTCGTAAAAAAATATTCTCATATAATTTAATTTATAACGAATCAAAACATAAAAATGTTTTAGGTATTTATTAGTTCTTTGTGACAGCCTTAACTATTCTTCTAGCCATTAAATAGATAAATAAATATTAGACACAAATGAAATTATAAAAAAAAAACCTGATTAAAAACAAGAACAAATAGACGTAAAGTATGTAGGACTGTAGGTACTAACTTACCTTTTGATATCGTAATTGCTGATAAGTATTTTAATACTACTCATTTATCATTACGAAACGCGAGTCCAATCGTTGATAGTGGTAGTTTTATGTATAAACAAAATCAGTTATAAAAAATTTTAGTCATGGAAGAAATGGCAATAATTATGATTCTGATGACATTACCTGCAGTAGCATTAATACTACTCTTTGTAATGTTTATGTATTGTGTAACTTTCATCGTTTGGCTTCGTGAGTACCTACTCATTAATATTGGTTGATCAGAAATTGTCGTTATTATTCGATGTCCATTGCTTGTTTTGTTTAAAAAAAAACCTGCTCACTGTCGGCTCTCAATGTAATACGTCTATTAATTTTATCTGTCACTGTCATTGCCATTTTTAGCTTTAGTATCTTTAAAAATCGTTATTTTACCTATAAGGTTTTCCTTAATTAAATACTTTTATAGATAATTATCATAATATACTGATAATGTTTTCAGTGATTGTTTTATCATTTGGAATCCATAGTGTAGTCGTGAATAGTGACTTTTATTGTGTTAACAAAATCCGTGTTTAGTTAATATTTTTTAACAATGTCCCTTGGGTATTTAACAATAGTGCTTTTGTGCTTAGTTCCTTTATTTGGATTGATATTTCTTATAATATTGATGTATATTGCAAATTTCTTCAAGTGGCTATGTGAGTATTTTGTTATTGAAACTATTTGCCGCAGTATATTGCTAGTTTTGTTTAAAACAATATTACTAAAGTCAAGTGTGAACTGTCATTGTATGTCATTAAAGTTTTATCTGTCATCGTCTTTGTTCTTTGTTAGATCTAGCAAAAATATAATTTTCAAAGAAATATAATGTAATGAATTTCTAGAAGAGAAACAGAAAAACATGGTTTACATGAACGTTTGAATTTCGTTATTCCACACATAATTTTTGTATTTTTAACGACACAGTCACAGTGGAAACCACATAGGTAGTCAGTCCTATCTACGACTTGGCAGTTTATTCCCGCCATCCGACCCGCGTGACCGCTCACACAAAAAACAATGAAAATACTAAGACATTACTTTATCAAGTACAATTTAGACTAGAACCTCTATGAAGTTGCTACTTTTGCGATGTAGATAAGATTAGGCTCGTTGTTTTTGAGCAGTGTTCATCGGTACACAGACTTGACACGATGGATTTATTAGGAACGATTTTCATTGGTATACTGATTGTTATGTTCATTTATTTGTTTTGGCTGTGGTTCTGTTTCGGGAATTGTGTGAAGAGACGTAAGTTGTTTTTTTTTAATATTTTAATTTGTTTTGTTACTAATATTTTTTGTGTGTGTGTGTGTAATTTACTATAGATAATAATATACTTAGATACTTTTTTTATATTTTAAGGCATTGATACCTATTTTTCGTTAGGTCCCTGTGTTTGTACTTTTAGGCTCATTTGCACCGCTAATCAAAAAAATCCATTTAACGATTTAAAATAATTTAAATCATCGTTCTATTTCGACCAATCGTTTGAAGATGAGAAAGACGGAACAACGTTTTTAAACCCTTTAAGTGTTTAAAGAATTTGCAGCCTTATTTACAAAGCTCGCTAACTATGTTTAGTTTATATGCCTGCTGATAAGCGGACTCAAAATTCAAGCTTCGCCCTCCCACTCCACCCAGAGCCGGAGATGTCATAGGATGATTTCCTAACCCACAAAAAAAGGGGTACCTACAGTAAGGTCGTGGATAAATTCGAAACAGAGTTACTGCGGACCTGGGTACTCAGGGCAGGGAAGGAACAAGGGTGGGTTTTAGTCAGTAAGAGTCTGACACGCTTTCCCAACCCCAAAAAAAAGGGGTACAGAAAAGGTCATAATATGGGTACCTTTCATATAGTAATAAATACAAAAGTACTTAGTTCCCGAGGGAAAGAACAATAACTTTCGACAATCACATTTGTTTCAGGACGATAGATGGCATGTTGTCTTTCGAATCATTTTGCTCTCATGCGAAGTCGGGGCGTGTCAAAAAACCCTTATTGTGTTGTGGTGCACGTTTGCCATATTCTGTAAATCCGTATTTCAAGTATACGGCTATTTGCTAACGCTTTTTCTTAGGATGAAAATAAAACTTATCGTCATTCCAAAATAGACCGACCGAGAGAATTTTTGTGAGAGATTGGTGTTTGAATTTACAATAAACATCATCGTTATGTGGCATGATTTTTGCGATCAAACATAGCTAAACGCTGGGTAATCTTTGGTCAGCATTAATAATATTATTTTTAAAAGTCATTGTGAATTTACCTGTAAAACAGGTCCTACCAAATAGTGTTTTAAACAGATGAATATTTTGAGGTGAAGCTAACCAATTTCAAATGTTTCAACAACAATGAGGGTTTACTGAAATTACGTACACGAGATGGCAGCACTGAGGCTTGCTTTGTCAGCTCCGACACCTGTCAAAACGCGTCAGATAAGCTTAAAAACTGACATTAGTTAAATTGACGTCAACGTCATGTTTACGTCAATTGTCATGGCGGCATTGTGACGTCAACTGGTGATGTAATTTGTAATTTTTCTGAAAATGCTCATTCGTAAGGAATTGAAACTTCATTGAAACTAAACAAATTAGATCTTGTCGTTTTTAGGGTTCCGAAAGAAAAAACCGAATCCTTATCACTCGTGTGTCTGTCTATCTGTCCGTCTGTCACAGCCAATTTACTTCGAATCTGCTGAAGTTTGCCTGAGTTTTTGGTACACATAATTTTGTATTTGTGAACCAAACACGAACGTGTACCCTAAATAAATTAATTCGGAATACGGGTATGTGGGGTGTTTTGGGGTAAAAATCGGTAAACTCGACTCGCTCTTGGCCGGTTGTTTGACTTTCAAGAGTGACCAGTGACATTCAATTTTAAGGCGCTAAACAATTATTTTGGCTGACTGTACATTTTCCAACGATGACACATCCAGTTTTAGGATAATACCTTCACACGTATAGGAGAGACAGAAATGACGATACAATGCCAAACTATTCCAAAACTCCATGCAATATCACTACATGTTATACATAAAAGAAATTCTCTCGCTGCGTCTGTCTGTCTGTTCGCAATAAACTCAAAAACTCCTGAACGGATTTTCATGCGGTTTTCACCAATAGACAGAGTGATTACTGAGGAGGGTTTATGTGCATAATTTGTACCCGTGCGAAGGTAGGGCAGGTCGCTAGTTTATAGATAAGATAAACATTAATGAAGGTTCTATCTACAGAATATACTTTTGCACTCCCACACAATTAGTTGTATATTCGACTTTGTAGCTTCATTACCTTAGGGTTGAATGTCAATTGCACGTCCAGACGACCTGGACTAAACAAAATAACATTCTTATCAGCGATAACGATTGCCAAGAAGTCCTAATTGTAATAGATTCGCAGGTGCTTCTGAAGCTCGTGGCTAAATAATAGGTGACAGCCGCACAGGTTGTACTTCGATGATAAGCCATATTTACCGAAGTCGATTCTAGAAACAAAACTTCGAAATACACGCTCTCAGAGAGAGGAGACCTGTGTCCCAGCAGTGGGAACATTATAGGCAGATTATATATCCCTTTCCCTCGGACCGTGATTGCGTGCAGACGTGCCTCCGTAATTTTTGTGTGCTCCATAAAATTAAAAAGTAATAATAATAATAATTGCGAAAAATAAAGTTTTAAATCGCGCGTAGTACCAGGCGCCCATACTTTACCAGTAGATAGGTGTGATAACTATACGCACGGTGTGTGCGCCATCGTCATCGGTGTGCGTGCGCAAGACAAGTTTGCTGCTCGGATACCAAAACATCGAATGTGTGAAGCTTATTTGAAGAGCGCGCTCCGCATGAATGAAGGTAACGCAAAACAACTAATGTGACATTGTAGACAGGATTGGTATTAATCTGTCTTGGATTTTTGTTTTATGAAGTACCCACTTATGCAGTAATATTGGTAGCTGAGATACTGCTTTGAGATATTATACGTCTTGTACCTACCTGCTATTGTTTACAATGTTTAAAACACCAGACAACAACTCGGTACCTAATTTATCTACAATTGGAATAACCGATACTCCTACTAATTATGTATCAAATAACAGGGCAATGAAGCGCTTTAGAAGTACGTCAGGAGATATCTCGTTCAGAGATGAGTTTTTGAGCTTTAAAGATGATATTAGGCAAATGTTTATTAAACTTCAAACTGACACGATGAACGAAATTAAAAATCAATTCTCGTCTTTTAAAATGGGTACTGATGCAAGACTCACAAAAATTGAGGATTCCCTTATGCTAATTGAAAAGTCTAACCAGGAAATAGATAAATCCATATCATTTACTACACAACAATATGATTTTATGAAGCTGAAAAGCGATCGTTTAGAAAGGGAGTGTAAGGAACAGCGGGCACTTCTTTTCTCATTAGATGAAAAAATTGAGGAAATGCAAAGGATCTCAAATATAAATTTTCTGGAACTAAGGAATTTACCGAGGATTCAAAGTGAATCAAAGAGTGACCTGGACAGATACATGGGTAACCTATTTAAAATGGTTAATGCCAATGTGTCTGTCTCAGGCATAAAAGATGCCTTTCGATTACCAAGTAAGAAGGACAACCACCCTTCTATACTAATTGAATTTGTCAATAACACTTCAAAAAATACCTTGCTGAAGGCGGTTAAAGTCTATAACCAGTCTAAGGGCCATGTACAGTTAAACAGTGCCGACCTGGGAGCTGGGGGTTCGTCCCCCGTGTATATCTCTGAACACCTTACTCCGAATGCAAGGAAACTACACTTTATCTCAAGGAAGCATATTAAAAACAATCAACTCAAATACTGTTGGACCTCAAATGGAAAGATTTTGGTTAAAAAAGGCGATTTGGAACCTACTATCCATATAAAAACCGAAGAACAGCTTACAAAACTAATTAATACGAAAATATGACTTAAAACGAGGTCATATTGTTGCCAAACGAACTTTTGCATTCTTGCTGAATTGTCAACTAATTTAATTGCATATTTTTTCTATTGCTATACGTTTTGGTTTTTAACGTTAAAAATACTGCTAGTTTTGTATCAAAATTTCTATATTGTTTATTTTGCATGTAAAACGGTAAACTTACACCAAATCATACACAAAATTACTTACAACTACACAACACAACAAACATACATACGTACCCACAGCACACTATTTATTTATACCACACACCTACTGAAAACTAAGGATTTAACTACCCCTCATATCACAATAACGCAAAAAAATCCCAATGTTAATAGACTTTACGAATTAATTCATGATTACTGTAATATGACTTTGCTAAAGACTTTACTAAAATGTATCATACAGCTAAGCTATTTGACAAGATTTACAAACAAACGTAACGTAATAATGTTGTACACCAGTGTGAAATTTAATCTTAAAATTCGATAAAGATTTATTGTATGATATTGATAACTATTCGATATCCGACACGATTAGCTGTGAACCTGAATGTTGCGCGTCTTTTCTAAAAAACCCAAACTGCTACTTAAAAATCTTGTCGCAAAATATTCGTAGCCTTAATGCTAACTTTGACGGTCTTAATATTCTTCTGCAAAGATTGCAATTTGATAGTGATATTATAGTTCTTTCTGAGTGCTGGATGTCATGCGTTCGTAGTCTTCCCGTATTGGATGGATTTTTGAGTATGTCTACATCTTCCCATTATAACCAGAATGATGGTGTGGTAGTATTTATAAAAAGTAGTATTAAAGCCTCTCTAGAAGAACCCGTTATACAGGAGGCGAACTGCTTACTTATTAAAATTAGTAATGAAGTGGCTATCTTAGCGATATACCGCCCTTTTTGCTTCAAAACCATAAATAACTTCTTAGTGTCGCTAAAAAAAATAATAGATAGTTTATCATCCTTCAGGAATATTATTATGGTGGGTGACATTAACATAAATATTGCTACCAATAGCTCGGATCGCTTCTTGTCGGATTATCTTGATTTTCTATCACTTAATGGACTTTTTCCAGCATTTAACACAGCAACTCGTGCAAATAGCTGTCTAGATCATGTAATCATGAAGACAAAAATACCAATAACTACATTTATAATTGAATCCCTTATTACTGACCATGCACCCATACTTTGCTGTGCGAAAATTAAAAACGTTAATAAAAATCTAAATAAACAAATAATTAAACTTGATTCTGAGGCACTTAAACTGGCATGTGGTCATCTTGATTTTACATCTATTTATAATGCGATTGACCCAAATTCTGCTATGGATATATTTATATCTAAAATAACTCATATCATGCAAATAAACACAAAAGTTTTAACTGTAACAAATAAGTTTAAAATACTTAAACCTTGGATGACACTTGGACTCGTTAGGTGTAGTCGTAACAAGGATCGGATGCACAAAAAACTTAAACAAAATCCAGATAACGTTGTCCTCGAAATCACATACAAACGTTACCGGAACTTCTATAACAGGATTATTAATAAATTGAAGCGAGAATACGAAAAAAGGTTACTGAGAGAGGCAGGTAATAATAATAAAAGCATATGGAAGGCTATAAATAGTATAACTAATAGAAACGTTAAAAAAGATAACTCGTTAGATCTTCTTTCAATAGAGTCAACACCTCACCTATCTGTCAATGCCACAAATGAGTTCTTTGCTACTATTGGTGAAAAGTTAGCTAGCAAGATCACCCTTCCAACAGGATTACATCACTTTTCAGAGGTGTCGCATAGACACACGTCCTTAACTGGAAATTCATTTGTTCTTCTTGACACTGATGAAGATGAAATTGAGAGATTAATCATTGGGCTGAAAAGTAACTGTGCTGCAGGTGATGATGGAATCTCATCTGATATACTGAAACTGTTAAAAAATAATATAATAGCTCCGCTCACCCATATCTTTAATATGTGTCTACAGATGGGTATTTTTCCTGAATCACTTAAGCCGGCTATAGTAAGACCCATTTATAAGGTTGGATGTAGAAGCCGTGTCACTAACTATCGACCTATTTCTATTCTGACATCACTATCAAAAATCTTTGAAAGGTTAATTAATAAAAGACTTACAAATTTTTTAGAAAAATATGACCTACTTTCGAAAAATCAATTTGGTTTCCGTACGGGCAAGTCAACCGAGGATGCATTAAATGACTTTACTGAACATATTGTAAAAACTATAGATAGCAAAAAGAAATGCCTTACTATATTTCTCGATATGGCGAAGGCTTTTGACACGGTTTCTATTCCTACCCTAATTAACAAGCTTTACCATCTCGGTATCCGTGGAAATCAACTTAAATTACTGTCTAATTATTTATCTGGAAGAACACAAAAGGTGAAAATTGGCAATTATACAAGTGATGGTTTACCTATTACCCATGGAGTGCCACAGGGTAGTATTCTAGGTCCAACGTTGTTCCTAGTTTATATTAATGATCTTACACTACTTAATATTAAAAACTGCAAAATAATTTCGTATGCAGATGATACTACCCTAACATTCCATGGTGATACTTGGAATGAAACATTCCAAAACGCACAACATGGTTATAACACGGTCACCAAATGGCTTGCTCAAAATTACCTCTCTCTTAATACCGAGAAAACCAAATATATCGCATTCTCTATTCGCAACCCCGGTGAAGCACTACAATCAACACATCGTATAATCTCCCACAACTGTCATGATGAATCTGTCGATTGTTCATGTCCGTCTCTCTCTTCTGTTGAACATATTAAATATTTAGGTATCATATTTGACAAAAATCTTAATTTTAAAAATCATTTAATTAACCTCTCAAACAGAATAAGAAAGCTCATATATGTTTTTAAACAAATAAGGCACTCAGCCAATGCTAAGATTATGAAAATGATTTATTACTCCTTGTGTCAACCGGTTATAACCTATTGTATTACTTGTTGGGGTGGTGCCGCTAAAACGCATAATTTAATTGCTGAAAGAGCTCAAAGAGCCTTATTAAAGGTAAGTTACTTTAAGCCCAGATATTTTGCTACTGCTGAGCTGTACATGGAATGTGAAGTGCTGACTGTACGTAAACTGTTTGTACTAGCCTTAATTATGAAACAGCATTCCTGTGTCCTGCTAAGTACCCTGACTGTAAAAGAAATGACAGGGAGAAGACGTTTCGATCTATTAAAGTCTGTTACCTGCAGAACATCTTTTGCACAAAAATTTAACATGTTCCTAGGCCCAAGACTATTCAACATTGCAAACAAACAGTTACAAATTTCCTCCATGACAAAAAGAGAGTGCAAACAGAAAGTGATCACTTGGCTTTTATCACTAACCTATGATGAAACGGAAAAGCTATTCAGCATACTTGCATAATTTCGTTATTGCCAAAATCAAATCATTAATCTGAGGCCCAATGACCCATACTTACCTACATAAAAAAAAAACATGTTTATTTGTTTTTGTCTCTAGTAAAATTCTATATCCTTAGTTTTTCCCTGGCACTCACAGACACAAATACATAAACAAGGCACCCACACTCAACACACACACCCTAATCACACACACTACACTCACACGCACCCTACACTCACCAGCAGACACCGTTTATGTTTTTATTTTATTTTCTTTGTTAATTTTAATTCTAGTTTTGCACCTAAATAGTCCATAATTCATTTGAGCTTTGTAAGTATATGACCATCTTATATTCAACTCATAGAACATGAACTAAATTTAGATTATGAAATTATTCTTGTCATTAAAAACTGATCATTGGATAAAATTGTTAACGAGGGGGGCGCTGATACCTATAATTACAAGATATTAAGTTATCTTAGCATAGGTATTGGCTTCTACTATAACATACAACCCTACTTACCTTGGCCTATTTTTATTGTAAACCACACCATTTTTTTGTTTACATGAAGGTGCAAATAAACTATTTTATTTTTTATTTTTATTATCTGTATATATACAATTCAAAGTCCTGACTGACTGACTGATATATCAACGTACAACCTAAACCGCTGGTCCTAGAGACATGAAATTTGGATGGTGTATTCTTTGTAAAGAGTAGGTATCTACTAAGAAAAGGTTTTTCGAAATTCCACCCTTAAGGGGGTCAAAAAGGGGTTGAAAGTTTATAACGGGGGAAGTACTAGTACCACCCGGGCGAAGCCACAGGCAGAAGCCAGTCCTAATGTAATTTGAATCGATACTTGTGTGAGAATAATGTTTAAGATCCGTAAATGGTGCCAGAGAACATACCACATTCGGTCATCTTATCAACAGTTAGGACTTTGCTCCCATCATTGGGTCATAATCCTTTTATCGGCGACGCAAAAAATATCGATTACACCAAAATTAGCAGGATGTTTCCGAGTGAAGCCCGAAAGTCTGACAACCAGTCTTACCAAGGGGTATCGTATTACCCAGTTACTGGGTTATGAAGGTCAGATAGGCAGTCGCTCCATGTAAAATACTGGTATTCAGCTGCATCCAGTTAGACTGGAAGCCGACCCCAAGATAGTTGGGAAAAGCCGCGGGCAGATTGATAGATTTACTTGAGTGAAAATTAAATGTAAGTAATTAATACATAATAAAATTGTCTCCTGATTGACTCCTCCGTTCGTTGGAAAGTGGTTGGAAATCACGTTAACCTGTTGATTCGGGCTGTCATCCTACGGATATTATAAATGTGAAAGTTTGGATAGATGCATGGATGTTTGTTACTCAATCACGGCAGAACGGCTGAACCAATCGGGTTGAAATTTGGCACAGAGATAGATTTAGTCTTGAATAGCACATAAGCTTTATTTTATAATGGGGAAAGTCTTAATTCTACGTGGGGGAAACCGCTGATAGAAGCTAGTTTGTAGATATTAGAAATACTTACACAAATTAAATATACTAAAAATAAACTACTACATATTGAATAACCATAACATTTGGGTCGGTGACATATTGCGCTGAGCGGTGGTGTCATGTAGCCTTCCGCGAAAACGCCGAAACACGACACCCGTCGGCCAAAATAGTTTATCTTGTGTTCGACTCCAGCATTTAGCCTCTCAGTGTGAACTTGGTCCTAATTTTTATGTACTCCACAACCTCTTCTTCCTTCGTGGAGTGATGCAGACGTGACACGTATAGCTACGTCCACGGACAAACAGCACGCAGTAAAAAGTTCGAACCTGTCAAACGGTACCGCACAGATTGCGCCAAGCAGTCTTCTTTTTCTTCACCACACGAATGCAGCCTTCTTCATTGGCCAGTCGTTGGCTTCTTACCGCAAATAGCTTCTAAAGTGATCGGAGGGCCCCTGAGCACCTCTTGTTTGCTTAGGTTACTTCTGTTTTTTTGCTAGTATAGCAATAACGGCACCCTGGTCAGCATATGCGTGCTAATACTCGTTGGCGACCCAATTATGGGAGACACGGGGAGGGCAGGGCGCGCTTGTGCACCGCTTGCAGTGACGGCACTGTCGGCGACGAGTCAAATTTTGCTGACTTGAAACTCAGCTGCAGTCCATTGAACGCGCTGTGATTTGTGTTGACGTTGGTAGTTAGCTCGTGTGACAGTGTGTCCTATATACCGTATTGCGTAAATCGACTACCTCGGTATGTAGATGGTGGATTGCGATGATTCCAACCTCAACTGCATTTCGGCCAGATTTGATCTGAGGGTTGTGATGTCCCACGGCAGCCTGGTGTCTTTGACGTGGTCGAATGTAACGGAGGGCAGCTTACGCAAATACTTCGCCACTACACGGTCTCCTTCAACACATTAATAATGTCCTGGAGACTCCTCTCTCCGTTTTCGTCTCTCCTACGGGACGGCATTCGCTTGGCTATGTGTTTTTTTTGCGTCCCGTACAACAGTGTTTTAGCCCTGCGTATTTCCTCTTCATTGTAGTTTGATATGCAGATATGGGTCACACTGACCTCCATCTAATTCTGCCAGAAGGCCAGGACATCGTTTGCCACAGCTCCGAACGCCACTTGCCACCACAGGTGGCAGTGGCACTTGCCGCGCTTGCCGCAAATTAAATTAATTAATTTGCGCGTACGGTGTAGGCGCAACCGATTTTAACGGAGGATCGCACTGCGATTATGATAGTCAGAAGCCAGAAAACCCTGACTCCAGTCTTAACAAGTACTATCGTGTTCCCCAGTTACTGGTTTGTGGAAGTCACATTGGCAGTTACTTCCGGTAAGACTGGAAACCACAACATCATCATTTCATCATTCTCCTGCCCTTATCCTAATTTATTTGGGGTCGGTGCAACATGTCTGTATCAGTGTTTGCTCGTTGAACTGAAAGCCACAACATAGTTGGGCAAAAGAAAGGCAGATTTATTGATCTGTAAAACTTTGTGGGGTACCAGGCGTGACGTCATATTATATTGTTTGTTAGAATCGCACTGAATCCTTTCAGACTCTTCAGTCAATTGTTTCAAATAATAACAACAATAATCAATCTAATACTAGCAGAGGTCGACAACACAAGACTAAAGGCACTGACTGATATGCCAATCAATGGTTGAAGGTGACAAAGATGATCTTGATACAAATATCATTGATGACAATCATTCATCTCAGACAATAGGAGACAATGGTGTCATAGTCTATGGTTTTATTAACAACGGCTTCACTCCCAAGGTCTCTCTGGAACCGTGCATTTTTTCTGGTCAAAAGTGGCTACTAATAAGCTAGCTAACTAAAAATAAGTCTTTATTTTTCAGATAACTAAGATCCAATGTGTTTTTTTTTTTTTGGGGGGTGGGAAATCATCCTATGACTTCTTCCGCTCTAGGGTGGAGCGGGGCGTGTCAGACTCTTACTGACTAAAACCCACCCCTGTTCCTCCCTGCCTTGAGTGCCCGGGGGCGAGGTAACTCTTTCGAATTTATCCTCCACCCCCGGGCAGGCATCGGCCGTGGCAGGCTCCGTCCTTTGCTGACAACTCTTTGAGGCGCGCGTGGAACACTACGCGCCGTCGACTCTCGGGCCTGGTGCTGATCGGACGGCGAGTTACCCACTACTCGCCGTCCGCAGGCCCGGGTCTACGGTGGCCGGAGATCGTCTCGCGGCGCCCGAACCCCCTGGCGTCTGATGCGGCGGCTGCGGCTGGGGGTGCCAGGGCGACTCGGCTGTTGTCGAGTCTCCCTAACGTATGCCGCCTCCCTCTTCGCGAGCATTACTGCTTCGCAGAAGGAGGAGACGGCCTCCCATTCCCTCTCGCTCCGTACCATGGCCTGAACCAGGGCACGGCACGAGAGGTCGCTGCCGCATATCGCATCCACGAGGACACGGCGGTGCTCTGCCCAAGCGGGACAAACCTCCACCGTAAGATCCAATGTGTTAGTAATTACAATAATGACTTACAGCTATTGTTAGTAAAGTGCCACGATATTCATCAATATAATTTAATAGTCACAATAAATCACCATTTATTGTGACTATTAAATTATCACCTTCCTCACCATCTTTTTTAAAACTCCTATGACACCAAAGGTAGCGATAATATGGCTTTCGATGAGGGAACAAATTCTCGTAATCTGATCAGTAGGTACTTTCAACAAACTAAACAATACTCCGATTACCTCTTGATTACATAATTGGTACATAATAATTATTAGTTTTAGGCTTGATGATACTATTGACATTCTTAGGTGTATGGGTATGTAATAGGTAGGTAGGTATACTAAATAGATACTAGCAACCCGCTCCGGCTTTGCACGGGTGCAAATAATATACAAGAACCTTCCTCGTTTATCGCTCTTTATATTAGTGAAAATCGCATTAAAATCCGTTGCGTGTTTTAGGAGGAGTAAGCGAAGAAACAGACAGACGCGGAAAATGACCCTGTTTTATACTGTATAGAGATCATTTCATACTTTGGACTATTGTCACGAACTCCTTCAAACCTAACACTCCAAATACGGGTAGGTAGCGCACCTGCGATGCTTCTAGTAATACAGAGGCCCATAGTCGGCGGTGACTACTTCCTTCGGGTAGGCCGCTATATTGTTTGCTAATCCATGACAAAAATCTATAATCAACTTTGAAATTTTATTTAGCTAGCTCATTGAAATTCTTCCTAGACTAAGCCAAAAAACCAAAATATTTGATATTGATATCAACAGCTCAAATAAATTCCATACATTTTCCTCTTTATGTCAATAATTGTTATTGTTTATAGAATGCCACTTTATCTAGATCCCGGGTGCGAGGTCATATTGCTCTCGCGATTTTTGTACCTACCCCCACCTAATCCTACTAATATCATAAATGCGAAAGTTTAGACTGATGAATGGATGTTTGTTACTCAATCACGCCAGAACGACTCAACGAATCTGGATGTAATTTGGCACAGGGACAGATTATTTTTATAGGACCTATTCAAAATTACGTGAAACAGCAATAACGCCAAAGCAATATTATTACTACAAAGATACACGTACATCTAACTTACACTGACTTCCAAAAATATAGTAATAAATACAATTAAAAACAATTAAAACTACCAATCAAAAATTCAATTTAAAAAAAATAGAACCGACTTCCAAAAAAAAAGAAAGTCGGTTCTGTTATTTTATAAAAAGTTTTTTATTTTTCACTTTAGTTGTGGTTCCCCATTAAATTGTGTTGAGAATACATATAGATAAACGATCGCAGTAATCGCGAGTCATTTGCTGTTAGTTATTGAATAGTTCCACTGTAGTCTATCTCTTAAGATCTTCATCAGATCTATATGAAATTTAAAATGGTACTAGTTCAAAATAAATTCCTTTCTAACAAAAAAATAATTTTGCAAATCTGTCAATGTATGACGGTGTTATGCCCGAACATACTTAAAAAAAAATATAACTGAATTGATAACCTCTTACTTTTTGAATTCGGTTAAAATAAAATAAAAAATACCAATAAAAATACAATTTAAATAAGTTTAAAATGCTATAAAAAAATACAATAAAAAATGCAACTAAAAACACTCGTCATCTACTCCTGTGAACTTCATCAGGCTGCAGTGAAATATACTCGTATCTACCTCATTTGATTTGACTGGAATAGCACAAAAACAAAAATTTTTAATTGGGGAAAGTATTCATTCCACGCTGGCCAAGCCGCGGGCAGAAGCTAGTCCATTATATTATTTAGCATCGACGCAATACGTTTTTGTCATAATATGTGTGTATTTGCTTCTTCTTCCATTCTCCTCATTTAGCTATCAGTTTATCATTCACACCGTTTTCTTCTCTGATCTTTTGTTAATTAGCATCGTCCTGCCCATATCTCATATCACTTGCTTGTGGTCGGCGCAACATGTTTTCTTCCTCTATCCTCACCTGTCAACCGTGAGGGTATCAGTCACTACCTTTTCTTTCGTATCACTCCTCACAAAATGGATCTTTTCTCATCATACGTTTATATGGATCCGTATTGTATGATGATTCTAGAAGTTTCGGATTTTCTTAAAAACGACCACAAAGGTTTGATTTTAAAAGATAATATCGCAAGTAATCTAAAGACGGTATGAATTTTGATAATAGTATAATCAATATGTCTGTTCCGGCAAACGCCTATAGGGGGTTGCTGGTAGAAGCTGTCAATATGTTTGACATTATACAGGATTTATAACCATTTTAAATTTTACTAACATGGCTATAAGTATCTACCTACTAACATAATATGGACCTGTATCAATTACTGTGTGCTTGGTCTGAAATAAATATTTCAATTTCAATTTCATAGGCTCAATATCAATCTGAGAGAGAGAATTTTGGGGTAGAATATCAAGAATAATATATTTATTATTCTTGATTTTCTACCCCAAAATTCTCTATTTTAATTTAAAGGATTTTTAATAAATAATAAACGATTTTATTGTATAAAATGATGAAGTTTTGGTCTTGTCTAATACCTATTTAAATTTTGTATCGATGATTAATTTCAGCAAACTTAAGATAGGTTTCTGTTACTTTTCCCTGTAATAATGGGTTCTTTTTGTAATAAGGGTTCGAATAACTTGACAAAATCTACTATGGAACCAAAATATTTTTTTTTTAATAATAATGTGTAGGTACAAATAAAGTGCCTGGAAAATTTTGAATAATGATAAAAATCAGGCAAATGCTACTTATTAGGTGAATTCTCAATAATATACCTACCTGCCTCCAATATCACACAAAAAGGCAAAACACAAACCGGTAATTAAAGCCGTTATCACGAGATAGTGTATCGTATTCCTATCATTAGGTACCTGGACGTACGGACGGTCAGACAAATAATTTAGTACAATATTGCTATAAAAGTTGGTTCGTATCAACTTAGCAAAATGTCGTTGGATTTAACTGCGACTTTGGTCTTTATGTTCATTAATATAGCGCTGTTTTGGATTATTTACGCGGTTTTGGTGAGATACTGTGGTGAGTAATTTTTTTTTAACTATCCCTTACCAATTGGGGTGTTGATCAAACGCGTGTCTATGATAGTAAAAAAAAAATCTTTGGAAGGCTAGCGCTTGACCACCGTCTCACCTGATGGTAAGTGATGATGCGGTCGACGTTGGAGCACGCTTGCCTAGAAGTAATATATTCAGTTTTGACTAAAAAACCTCCTGGTTTGTAGCTATCACGAAACACAGACTCCGACAGAGAATTCCACTCCTTAACTGTACCTACGCACAGTAAAAATGCTATGTAATTGCTATATATTGTTCTTCTGACTTCCTTGATGAAGACTGGAAGTCATATTAGTGTAGACAAAAGTTTAAATCATTATGTAAGTAAGCTTAAGTTTAAATGGATGCCAGTAGATGGCGCTTCTCTAATTCAAAACTTAAATAAACGCCATCTATGTTGTGCTTTTATGACTAAACTGCTGAATGACGCCTTCGCAATAAGTCTTCTACAATCTATGTGATACAAAAGATAATATTTTTATTATTACAGTGAACCTAATTATAGTGTTTACAATAACGTTAGCGCAGCACAAATATACTCCAAACTTCGAACTACTAGAGTTTTGTAATGAAAGTTTCCAATAATGCTTTTCTGCTTTGAGAATAAGCGTAAAAACGCACACTACCATCGATGTCTCCGCTAATTTGGGTCTACATGAACATAGAAAATGGACATTGACCTTATTAATTTAAGTGGGGATGTAAAGTAAATGAAACCACTACAATTGGCCAGGTAAATAATGAATCGCCTAGATATCAATTATTAAACGATAAGATTTCGCGTACTATCAATATTGTCATATAAAACTAAAATTCGTCTACAGATTGAAATAAGTGTTCAGTGTAGAAAGCAGCTGTTTATTTTATTTTAAATACATTCGTGCTATTACCAATCTTAAAAATGCTTGTGTTTCTGATAATGGTGACCGTGGTTTTGCTAATGATGGTGGCTTCCGTGTACAGACATTATTTGCGTAAGTTTTTTAACATTCTTCCGTTAATTTTACCCTGTTTATACAAGTTTGTTCCATCACTTTAATTCTTATTCTAATTTAAACACTATTATTTACTAGTACAATAGTAACTTGTTTTTGTGGCAGGAGTTGTAAGAATAGATCAATATTACCAGGTAGTAATAATAATTAGCTTTCTGTTAATTATAATTTAATAAAATTGTGTAACACTATTGGCAAAACTTGATTAGAAAACGATATGAAATGAAACAGAAATAATATTCAAGTTTCAACTAGTGCTTTGATGATATATAAGATGGTGCTTTTTGAAATATAAAGGGACGCCATCTATGTTGTATTTTTGTGACTAAATGAACCAGTATTAAATTTCATTTTGATTGCAACACAATTTAAAAATATTCTTTTGACCTTTCCCGCGTCTAATTATCAGACACAATAGATTTTAATTCTGTCTCGCCCACTCTATGTGTCCGCTAAGCGCGAGAAAGGTTAATAGTACCGACTATTTAAAGACGTTTCTTGAATTGTGTAACCATGTAATAGGATGCGAGCTTATTGCCTATATCCGGGCACCAAAACTCACATCTGCTATCGAGCTTCAGCTTTCCTTAAATATCAATAACAATTGCCCAAAGTTGGAATCAAACCTAGCACCGCATATAAGAATAACTAATCCGTCAGGTCATCAATGATATTCTGGAATTTCCCTTGAACTGGATTGGACACAACAAAAATGGGCGGCGTAGATAAGTGGGTCGATTAGATTTGGCGTATTATCACAAATATAATCATTAAACTTCGTTCGTTCGCCTGCTATACGTCAGTGTCCATTTAAGTGCAGAAATAGATTGTTTTATTTATATTATTGAATCTATTTTATCAATATTTAAAATGCTTTTGTTTCTTATACTGACAACGTTTATTATATTGATGCTGGGGCTTTCTGTGTACAGAAATCATTTGTGTAAGTTTTTATTACTTTGATTATGCTTATCTTTCCTATCCTCTTTCTGCAAGCTGTGTGTCTGTCTGTCTGTGGCACCATAGCTCTTAAACGGGTGAACCGATTAAATGCGGTTTTTAATTTTAAAGTGGGTTTTCTAGCGATGGGGTACGACGAAATATCTCATGCAATAAACTTGTCTATGTAGTAACTGTCAATTCTTTATTTTCTCTATTCTATTATTTTTGGATTCAATTATTTGTTTATAGCATCGTCACTAAGAATATATTTCGCTTTCAATATTCCTTCTTAAATAGCGTCAACAAAAAAGGCTCATACATGGTGAATGCAATGATCGTGCATAAATTAATGTGCTGATAAGGTTCTATCTAGGCACACACAACGTTATCATAAATTATAATTTTATCTTTGCTTTTGTGTACTGCTTTAAATGTACCATCGATCAGTACTTTTTGTACTGTGATAGCGGTTGTTGATTCTACGTCTACCTATTAGACCATGGTGTTTGTGGTATTAATTTGGCTAACGGTTTTGCTCATCACACTAACTGCCTCTTCGTATAGAAAATGGCGTAAGTTTTTTTCTTTGTTTTCAAATACAGCTTTGTTTATTTCATTCAAACATTTACCCGCAGTAGCTTGTGTACTGACTGAGGTAACTTTGTTTATTTTGAATATACTTTTGGTGACAAACCAGACTTTGTCTCCTCATTCACCCATTTAATACTTTCCGTCCGTGCGCTATGCCATCGTAGGTACATCTATGTTAAAGCCCTGAATCTCACATGTCATTGCCTAAAATATGTGCAGATAAAATATGCGATAGGTACCTTATCAGAAATTATAGCTACATAATGCTTCATAATTACTGATAGATATTTGAAGAATCACGTTGTTTGCTAGTGCCAGTGGTTTTGAATTGTTTTCTTATTCAAAATGCATTACCGATACACTATGTTTATTGTTTGGGTGGTGTTAATCGTGATTTGTATTGCTTTAGGTTTTTACAAATCTTGGAGTAAGTTTGAACGACATTTTTCGGTTTGTATTATGTTATTTTCTCTGACGCTTATTGTTTTGATTACTGCTTGGTCTAGCATTTACACAATATTATTTATTATTGATCTGATGTTCTCAAATGTCGATTTTATTTATGTAATTATTTGTATGCTCTTAGCTGAGCTTTATTTTGTTATTGAAACGAGGGGAAGGCCACAAGCTCGTTTCAGACACTTAAGTAATAGTTGCTTACTAATATAATGAGAGAAAACTAAAAATAAATATTGTTATTATAAAAAAACTATCTAATTATAAAAAAAATACTACAAAAAAAATGTTCCTAATCAACTTTGCCACCCCTTTTCACCCTCTTAGCGGTTGAATTTCGAAATATCCTTTCCTATTCTTTGTAAACAACTTATAAAGGAAAATGCTGTGTAATTTCAGCTTTCTAAGTCCAAAGGTGTAGCATAGGCGTTGATGAGTCATTCAGGACTATAATAATTATAAAGATAATAAAGTCGAAGCTATGCAAGTGATATTTGTATAGAAAGATGTAATACTCGCCAGATCTGTTGTGATGCACGAGACTGACACCTTTGTTTAGCATTGAGTGGAGTCTTTACTAAACATGATATCAAGAACAATAGAAAATTAACTTAAGGGTCTTGATATAGACCATGGAGTGGCAGTGATTGTGAAGACGTGGTCGCGACACATTCTGACCTAGGAACTACCGAGCATTTCTTTTTTAGTTCATTAGCTATAATTGCTGAGTTTAGTACGGTGTAGCTTTTCAATCCAGTTTATCAGACACTATGTCTGACCGTCATAATAATCATCAAAATAATGATAAAAACGATGATATTAAAGTAACCCCGGAAGAATTTACATTTAAAATGCTTCTTGTTTGGTATTTCTTTTTAATTTTCTTCGTGTACACTCTTGTGCAGTTTATAGTTCCCGGATTTGTGAGAAATTGTAAGTACCCAGGGTGTATATCTGTAGTTTGGTCCAAAAAGGGCCAATATCAACAGTCATTATTTATTATAAACGTACTTTGGCCCTTTTAGCTTTTAGCCTAGTGCTGCGGTCTTAATTTTTAATTTATTGATCTACAAAGGAGGGCCTTGGAGGTCTCCATTGTTGATTTCATGGGATTAAACCGACCAAGTTTGAGATCGACTTGGGTGCAAATGGTTCAGAAAGAATTATATAGGTTTTCCTTTAATTTATAAGTATAGAACTAAATTCTCTATGTTCTTCAAAATTTTAGAATCATTACTCAGGAGATAAAAGGTTGCAATTGTCACTTACATCTGTTTTCTTAAATTTCTTTAAAACTATTTATTTAAAATTTATGAAAAAAATACATCCTCACATAGGTATCTCATTGGATATGTCGCCAGTTTGAATAATTTTTTTTTCCGATTTGGACTCCAAAAGTGACCCCCATATTTCAAATTCATTTATTTATGTTACACGTTCGTGTTTCGATCACAATTATTCATGTGTGTTCCAAATTTCAACTCAATTGGTCTAGGAGCAAATTGGATGTAACAGACGAACAGACAGCAAGACAGTCAGTCAGACACACGAGTGATCCTATAAGGGTTTCATTTTTTGATTCTGACGTTCGGAACCCTAAAAAATAATTCAAATCACTTATTTATGGATAACATTTCGATATATTCAACTGTTCAACGTGATTGGTTGATCAAAAGATCAATCCCATCGGTCGAAGGTCGACCAATCATATCGGTCGAAGTAAAATTTTGCATCATTAGATTATACTGTAGGAAACACCCCGGCGCGATTTTTTTATGGTTTTTTATTGTTGATCTACACGTTTGACCACTATCTCACCTGATTGTAAGCGATGATGTGGTCGAAGATGGAGCACGCTTGCCTAGAAGTAACCTATTCACTCTTGACTTAAAGACTCCCAGGTTGTAGCTATCAGAAAACACAGACTTTCAAATAAACACTGTAAGTTTACTGATAAGATTCGAATCTGACTCTGACTGACTTAAGATTTGATTTGATTGGTTGATCATTAAAGAAAAAATATATCGACCCTGACTTTCAAATATATCGGTTGCTTTGCCAGTGATTATAATATTTTTACTATAATTTAATATGCTTGTTTGGTATGGATTTTTATTTTGGGTCGCGATTTTCATTGTTATGCTAGTGGTTTCTGGACTTCTAAACAGTAAGTGTTCGATGTATTAATTTTTTACTGAGGATTTCTGTGGGGTTTCAATAATCTAGGAAACAGACAAAACACGGGCTTTTTAATTAAAAAAATAGCGCTGCCATATTTGACGAGACCTAGACACCTACTCTTATCTCCTATGGGAATCTCCAATATGTTGTTTTTAATCACCTTAAGTGATAAGATTTCGCTTCATTGATAAATAAATCATAATTCATTTAATCTTCCTTTTATGATGAAATATAATTAGTCGCATTTTTATCACGGTACCATTTAGCTGAGGCCATTGTTTTTATTGAAAAAATGTATAACCGGGTTTCTACAATATGGTATCACCTATTTGTTGTATTGTTCTGGGTGTTATTTATCGTCATCTTAATTGGAATAGTTGCTTATAGAAAATGGAGTAAGTTTTTTATTACTTTGGTATTTTATATTTTTTCAAAAGCTAACTACGTGACATTGGAAATTTTCAAAATCGTGTATTTTTTAGATTCTTAAATGCCCAATACTCGATCAGCAAGCATATACTAATCAATAGTCGTTCTTTTTTGTATCAAAAGAAGCCTTACCAAACTTTAAAGTACGAAATTACCAACTGATAAATTACAAAGTGTGACGTATCGTATACATTCAATTTCAACCTACTAGAAACAGCGGATTCTTTGTATTTAATTTCTATAATCGCTAAAAATGTCAGTGATAAGATTTCAAAACCCCTATTATCACAAATGTTGTTTTTATCTTCATTCGATTCTGACTTAACTCTAGATTCAGTGCCTTCCTTTCCTTTGAATGTGACTTTTGATCATACTTTCATTAAAAATGGATTTCATACTGATTATACTAACGTGTTGGTTTATCGTGATGCTACTCTTTGGATTCGCCTCAGTCTTCAATCATAGGTGTAAGTTTTTACATTTCTTAAAAAAAAAAAAATTATCATACTTCCAATGCGCCTCGATTATCTGAAATAGATGGCTATAATGTACGTAGATAGTAAAAGGTAAGACAACTTTGCTGTTTGCTTTTAAAAATCCAACTACGTGACATGGGCAACTTTCAAAATCGTGTTTTTTTAGATTCTTAAATACCTAATTCTCGTTCAGCAAGAATGTAATATTCAATTATCGTTCTTTTTTGCATCAAAAGAAGCCTTACCAAACTTGAAAGTAGGAAAAATACTAACAGATAAAAAACAAAGTAGGACTTATTCGTATCGTGTGCGTTCAATTGCAACCATAAACAGCGGAATCTTTGAATTTAATTTCTATAATCGCCTAAAATATCAGTGATACGATTTCGAACCTGTTATCACAAATTATGTCTTTATCTTCAGTTGATTCCGATTTAATTCTAGATTCAGTGCCTTCCTTTCCTTTGAATGTGATTTTTGATCATATTTTCATTAAAAATGGATCTCTTACTGGTTCTAGTATCGTTATGGGCTATCGTGATACTAATTTTTCTCCTTGCTTGTAAGTTTTTTTCTTTTCTTGTAAAAAGCTCTTTATCATGCTTCTAATGACTAACGGGGCGTGTCTGAAATAGAATAACCTTTCGATCGCTTTAATGTACGTAGATAGTAAAAACAAGGTAAGTGATAAGATTTGGACAGTTATCACAATAATTAATAACATTATCGTTTAGTTCTCGATACGTTGTTTCCTCGGTACATACGTAGTTCACTCAAAGTGAATATTTTTCTTTCGCAAAATGAATGGTTTTGATTTATTTCGATTGGTGCTACTGCTATTGTCGATATTTCTCATTCTGTCTGTTGCCATTGTTAAATCTATACAAAAGTTAAGTAAGTGAATATTATCATTATTATCTGTGTTTATTCGAAATCCTACTTTTCATTCATCGTCCAAATGTAGCCACAAATCGCTTACTATATTCACAAAATCTTCATTTTATTGTACTAAACCAATAGTACGAGTACAGAACAGGGAAATAATTGTAACTCATTTTATTTTTGCAGAACGTCATCTATTATACAGATGTTATATTCATTAAACTTAAATTTTTGTCGTTTTTAACATAAAATCAAAATAGTGAACGGCGCTTTCGCTTCTTTACTGAACTCTGTCTAGAACTGCCGCAGTGCCTACTACCCTGAAGCAACCTGGGTGAAGTCAGACAGTTGTGTCTGCTGATGTTGTATTACTTACTTGAATTAATTTTAACAATCATAAATAAACAAATTCAAGTATGATCCGACAGGTTATCCATTGTTTATCCTCACCAACATGTCCGGCACTGCCTGGTAACTTGATACAGCACTAGGTCCAAAACACTCATTCTTTTTTTAAGGTGTTTTCGGAACTGTTTTTTTTTATTGTGATGTGAGTCAATGCACTGCCATATATTGGACGATTCAAAGTGACATACCACGCGCAATTCAAACATGACTTAGTTCTAACTACGAACACTAGATGGTGTTGTGCTCAACAAAATTCAAGAGCCTTTAAGCTCAACTTTGAATTATTGAGAGTTAATTATTCCTCTGAGATAAGATAGTAGGCTGATAGGGTCATATTTTTTAGTCTTATCGAATATGAATTCATTATTAGTATCTACTATATTGACAGTGACGTTACCAGTGTTCTAGAAATTTACTGGCGCAACATTTAAATAAACATGTACAGTGACTATTATATATTTCAGATCGTATTTTGGAGTCTATTCTTAATTGCTATGACAGTGGTTGTGTATTATCGATTGAGACGTAAGTTCTGAATTTAATTAACCAAATTATTCTGTACGACTTTGCTTTTTGTGGAATTCCTAACATAATGAACTAGATAAACACCAACACATACAAGAACAGCATATTTCTGCAATTGCAAAGCAAATGTAGATTGCTGTATAAAATCATTTCTATTTTATTCAAGATTTATTTTCACTTCATTTTTTTTTTGCAATACACGCATATACGTTGCAGCTGTTGTCAGCTATAATCCTTTAGCTAACAGTGATAGTGGTATTCAAGATTTGTGAATTGAGATAAATCTGTTTATCAAAATAAATTTGTGATTCAATTAGAATATCAAAATAACTTAGGAATATTTGAATTAATTATCCGTTGAAATTATCTTTTTTTTTTGAGGTTTTAAGTACCACGTCGACGAAACAAAACAGCGCCATCTAGTCCGCTGTTTTGAAATTCACAAGCGTTTTATTACAATGCCACCTAGTTTCGAACAATGATAATTAATTACGAACATTTTGATACAAAACTTAACTGATAAGCGTTTTGTTAATGGAATGGAACTAAATACCTCTTTAAAGAAATGTTAAGATGCTTTGATTGATTCTTATCTTAGGTAAGGAAGGACGATGCCAAAGTTAGGAGAGCACTTGAAAATAATGTCTAATGCATTTTGTAGGCCAGACAGTATATTTGGAACTCTAGACACTGAGAGGGCAGGGGTGGACTTGATAACCCATCAGACTTGCAGGTGTATTCACTAACTCAGTTGCCATGAATTTGATACATTGCTGCTTTGCTCGGTGGACATCGATTATAATATGCACTATGTAGTACATTTTTGTTTTCTATACGTCAAAGCAGCAATGTACTGCATAGTGCCTATCAAATTGATGTCAGCTGAGTTAGCGAATACACCTGCTGATAATATTGCTCTGGTTATAAAAGTTCAGTCCATCCCTCAGTGACGTTGCTTGCAAGTCTCGCATGGATAAGATAGTATACTGATAAACTCACTTATAATCAATTAAAACCTGAACCTGAGTTATTTCTGTTCAGTTTTTTATTGACTGTGTAGAGTGATATTTTATAGAATTCTAATATAATATGTCATTGTCTAATAATACCATTGTATTTATTGTGATCGTTGTTTTGGGTTCGTTAGTGTTTGCGCTTTACGCAATAAAGAATAGATCAAGTAAGTTACATTTTCGATAGCCAACTTTATTATTTACTGTGAACATAACTTCTAGAAAAATGTTGCACTTGAATGTTTTTTTTTTAATAATTTTGTAAATGAACACACAGAATATCTTGACTTGAAAAAGCTAGCATAATTCATCATAATTTAATTTAATATGATGACAGAAGTACAGCTTTCTGAATGAAGCCCATGATCCAGCCGCCTAACGAGAGCCTCCTGAGGTGTTGGTCGAGGCTCGTGGCTATAAGGCCATTGGCTGACACGACTATCAGCACAATGATCGCTGAGTCCACATCCCACATGTTGACAACCTCGCGAGCTAAGTCAAGATACTTGATTTGCTTATCTTTCTCAGCTTTCACGACATGTGGGACGGTAATGTCAACGATAATTGCACGCCTCTCGATTCGGTCCACCACCACTATATCAGGCTTATTGGCTACAATAGTCCTGTCAGTGATGATGGACCGATCCCAGTACAATGAGATATGACCATTATCGAGAACTGGGTCGGGCACATACCTGTAGTACGGCACGTCCGATTCTACAAGAGAGTGTTTCAGAGCAAGTTGCTGATGGATAATCCTGGCTACAAGGTTGTGCCTATGCAAATACTTGCCGTTAGCTAGACGAAAACAACCAGAGATTATGTGGCGGATTGATTCTCCCGGACGATGACATGCCCGCCATATGTCAACCGTGCCGTCCTTCACAATCAATCTCCGGTAGTTTTTCATCATGATACCTTCGTCCATAATTGCACAGGTAAAACCTTCGGTTTCCCCAAAGAGGTCACCGACACAGAGCCAGGCTACGGACGCTAGTTGGTCTACATTATTATTAATATAATTATCATTCCTACTATACTTCAAACTTTTCTGATTTTGTATGGAATTCTGGACCGTTTTCTTTAGACAGAAAAAAAACTGATAGGTACAATCATATCAAATACATTTGATGAATTCTTTTAAAAAATAAAAATGCCATCGTAGTCGCAGCGACTGAAGGTAGATGGTGCTGTTGACTCATTTGTCACAAATGTTAAATGCCCTGATTAGATAATGATATTTCGATAACATCCGGTACCTACTTTTATTTAGCAATTGTATTTTTACTTAATTTATTTCTTGTTGATTCGACTCTTACTCGTGTTTAGCTTGTGCTGTGATTTTTAATAATAATAATATTTTTATTTGTACTCATGAATCATTACCTCATCAGAGGAGTGATAATCGCTTTTACAGTGACGTTATTGTTATTAGGCATTCTTATTGCCATGATTATTGCCATTATAAGAACATGTAAGTAAAACTTAAAGAAAAAAACTATTCCTTATGTTAACACGTACCTATAATTATTAAAGCCTAAGACGCGTTTAGCGTGGTCTTATACCACCCATTGTGTCACCCTATGTAATGTTTTCTTCATATATCTTTTCGGTAAGTAACAATGGTGTACATAATCTGTCAATCTAAAGAATCGAGGAATGAAGGATCGTCAAAAGGCTTAGACACCACGTGTTGCAGCGCTTAGTTACATAAAAATATCTCAACAAAACTTAACAAAATATAAGTTAAATTTTGCAATGTCGAATCGCATAATTAATAAAATTAAATCAGCTTAATAAACTTGCATTTACTCACAGAGAATATGAATATACAGTGACCTAAATAAAACAGAAGAGCAATAAATTCTGACTGACTTCTTGTCAATTTATTTTCCCAGTTCATTCTGTTTTCCATCGTTTTTTGAGATAAATGTTCATCATTTTAGTCACAATTAATGGGTTTACTAAATGTAATAGCAGTATTAACAAATTTAGTTGAAAAAAAAAGTCTCAGAATAATGTGTCTAAAGGGAAAACAGTTAGTGGCGGTTCCGTTTGTAAGGGAAGAAGTAACTAGTGTTGCCAAACATAAATCAATATTAACATTTCAAACATTTTATTTACCAACAAAAACATTAGAGAAACGATTTCAACGTTAAAAATGCCATTGTAGTCACAGCAGTTGAAACTAGAGGGCGCTGGTATAAATGATGGTGAAACCTTTGTTGACACATCCAGTCAAACCGGTACAGTGTCAAATGATATGCTGATTAGATTAAGATAATTTGATAGCCTCCGGAACATTTTTTATCAAATTACTTTCAATTTAATTACTTTCTGAATCATTTGACTCCAAGTGTTTGCCTTTAACTGAGTAATTTTAATTTTAAATCATGTATTAATTTCCCACCAAGGAACTGGTAAGTGTTGTTGTATCGTTGGCTGTTTCATTACCTGAACTGCTAAACTAAATCGTCGTTTTAAAAAAAATTAAGTATAACTCAAAAAAGAGTTAACCAGTTTATTTTGGAAAGTGTCTCTAGGTGGCGTTGACCGACCAAGTTATTGTAAATATCATTTTCATCAGCTGTTATGTGCAGTTTGTAAGTAGGTAATAATGTTAAATGATATATTATTTTATTCTATTCTATTATTTGTTTCACAGTCAGAAAAGTTCATCCCAAAATGGATTAAAATGTGGTTTCATTTAATTTTTTAGAAAGACTTTAGAATAGAGGAAAATTAAAAAAAAAACCCATAGATTTACATGTAGTTTTTTCATGTTTTTTTATTATTATTATTGGATAGGCTTACGTTAAACAACTCTAACTCACCAGATTGTAAGCGATGCTGTGATCGTCGATGGGGCACGTTTGGCTAGAAGTAACCTATACACTCTAGACTTAAATACTCTTTTTTTATTTGTGGGGTGGGAAACCGTCCAATGACTTCTCCCGCTGTGGGTGGAGCGGGAGGGCGTGTCAGACTTTTACTGACTAAAATCCACCCCTGTTCCTTCAGTTGCCTGAGTGCCCAGAGGTGCGGTAACTCTGTTTCGAATTTATCCACGACAAGACCCCTGGAACGAACTTAAAGACTGCCTGGGTTGTAGCTATCAGTAAACTGAAACCCCGGTTCTCCGGTAATTCCACTCCTTATCTATACGTACAATGGAAGTATTCAAACGTTTTGTGTCCGAATGGGTGGGATTTGCACTATGTAACAGTGGCGCATTGCCGTACGTCTCGTGGTCCAATGATAGAATGGACTTGGCGCAATCAAATTGTGCAATGTGCGTTTTGTAATCTGTGCAAAATAAATAATTTTTCTTTCTTTCTTTCTTTCAATTCCTGCACTACCCAAAATACAACAGATTAAAAACACAACGTTGTAGTTTTGACTCTACGAGGGCATCATTATCGATGATCTTCTAGGCTCGTTTCTCAATTGACTCAAGTACATCAAGCTGGTATCCGGCAGATCCATCCCAGATAATTATGAAACCTACTCCATACACGATCGAACTTGCACTTGACAGAGCATAAGCGGCTGTTCCGGTCTAAAGCACAGTCTCACACTTTTGCTAGGATTCCCAACTTTTTGGTCTGATCTGTCTGGATCTGTCTGGATCTGGTTTTTCATCATTTGAAGATACATCTTTATTATTTTTCGTTTTATCTTTTATTAAATGTATAATGTATGTACCACTATCAATGCTAGTGATGCGGTTCTATTTTTAATTTTTCCTTATTCGCTCCTGTTCGTAACGCAATACGTTGTTTTCTTCATCACATTCATTGGTTTTCCTAGTTCATTATGTTTTAAATAGTTTAGTGAGTTAGTTGTACATAATCGGTTGTCAATATTTTTTTTATTAAATAAAAGGCAAGAAGTATTTCCATATCCCACTATAAGTATTAGTTTTGGACTAAAAATGGATAGGACTGTAATTTTGATAATCTGTATCATCAAAATAATACTAGGCATTTACTGGATCTGTAGATATTGTTCACGTAAGTAAAATTTCCTTTACTCCAGAATATTGCAATGTCTGACCGCCACGTCAGTCTTGTGATTGCAAGCGAGCATGAGCATGAGATCCTAGGTTATATTACCCAGATCGGGGAATATCTTATTGAGTTTACCCATTTGTAATTTTCTCAATAGCAGCTCCGACTCTAGAATTGTGTCCGATTGATCCCTCAATTTCATGCGTCGTAAACGTAACTGGCAAACCGTGGGTACTATAGGTAACATAAAGTATACGTACAATAGGTGCGTCACTACCTAAAGCTTAGGGGCGCTTGTACTTACAGGCGTGATATATTGAGTAATGTTATTTATACAATCCATTGTTTGCTGAATTGCCTTTTCCATTAGTTTTCCTAGTTTGAAATTGTCATCAGTCTTTCCGTCTAATTCTGCCATCATTTTGAGAGTTGGTTTTACATATTGATCGAAATATTATACTGTGGAATATTTCCATATCTTAATCAATTAGAATTTGTTAAAGTTACAAAAATGGCTAGCGATAGATATATACTATTTTTGATCATAATTAGCACTATAATAGCATTCTTTTTCTGTAAGTGGTGCGCTTCAATTAAGTTAATCGTTGATACTCTTTTCAATAAAACCTACATCTATTATTTGATGCTTCTAGTTACAATCACCTCACTGTGGATAAAGAAATATATGAGTGAAGCTCTTTTTGAAAGATTTGGTCCGAGGAAGTACTGCTCCGGTATGATTACGGGCAACATCATCATCATCTTCTTCCTTGACCCATGTTACTTGTGGTCGGTGCAATGAATTTTCTTCTTCCATTCTGTCCTGTTAGCCATCTCCATCGCTGACTCCCTTTTCTTTCACATCATTCCTCACAAAATCTATCCAATTTCTTTTGGCTTCGCCCTTCCCCTGTACACTCTCCGCATTTATAATTTATAACTCTTTTTATTGATGGCACAATATAAAATTCTTCTTCAGCTTTGTTTGGGTAATTCCCCAGAGTACTAATACAAAGAGGAATTGAATCTCTTTGTATTAGTACTCTAACTTTCCTTTTTTATTTCTAAATGTTTTATGCAGTTTGTCATTGTATCCACTTGGATCATTGCGCTCCTTAAGGGTGCTCTAGGTGGACAATTTAAAAAAAAATGTTTTTTTTTTATCTTTTTGTCTTCATACAGGGCTAGACAATGGTGAACTAAATTGATACATTTTTTGTTTTGTTATTACACCATCAAATAGTAAAGTAATCGCCATACTACGTTTGTATGGCAGAATGACCGATTAGGGCACCCTTAAAGATCTGAGTTGAGCTACACGATAATTGACACAAGCTTGCACTATGTGGACAAGTCCACTCAAATCTGTCATTAGACATAATTATTGTCGTAATTATGCGAACTTTAAAACTGATTTTGACCTCTTTCTTCTCCTTCTCAGAGAAGTCAACCAGGAAACACCAGCCTCATCTATTTTAATGCCAGAAAGATTTAAATGTATACTGTTCTTTTAAACCAATTTTCAGGAAATAAATCATTTATATTGTTTTTTGCATTACATTCTAAAACATCATCATTTCATTAAATAAATTTAATTATTGTAAACTGACTAATGACTACATTACTTGATATTGTAAACTGACTAATGTAGTCATTAGTCAGTTTACAATATCAAGTACGCCACATGGTGTAAAAGAATAACATTCATTATTCAACGCGATTTGATTTTATTTTTTATTTTTAAGTCTATAGATTTAACCTTTATCATTACAGTTTTGACCTTTAATATTATGGATAGTTTTTCCTTGATTCCTCACAAGCATCTAATACACAATAAGGTGATTGTAGTATTTTAGTTTCTTTGTAAGAGGTTATCCGGGGAGCATTGCTTTCATCTCCCCAATTCTATTTTCTGTTTCGTCCATTTTGTTTCCCATCGCTTTAAGAGGTAGTTCTTCAAATCGATCGGTATTTAATGATAAGATAATAAACACTTTAATAGAAAGTCGTGGAATATTTCTAGTTCCCACTATCTTCAGTGATTCGTCAACTGTGAGTGTGTTTAATTGTTATTCTAACAATGTATTATTTAAGTTACGGTTGGACATTCTTTTGGATAGTGTTTGTCCTCACGATTTTGTTATATTTTGGGTTGTGTTGCACATCACGTAAGTTTTTAATTCTTGCTTATCATCGTGATAATATTTTTCTTACGAGAACACAATTACACTAGTCTTGTTTTCAACTTCAACAAAATTGTCACTAACGTTATTTTTGATAAATTGTTCTCTCGATATTTTGTCGCTGTCCTACTGAGTACCATAATTACGAGGTCCCCGATTAGTATTTACAAGAAAAACAATGATATGTGTTGGTTTTCTCGCAAGCAAACATGATGGTAATCATATTGGAGGCCAATCTTTTTAATTGTTTTAGCCATTATGCATTATGCACACGACTGCCCCGAATTCGTTTCACTTATTCTGTGACTGCAATCAGTAATCCAGTAAAGGAAGATAAGGCTTCTTCTGCAACGTCAGCTACGTCATTAACAGTCATATATTTTGCATGAGCGAATTCCAGGAAACCAACAAAATGAATGAAGTCATAGATTAGTTAATAGAAATTCTGTATCAATTTCATCATCCAATATTATTTATCTTTAGTATATAATTGTTGACTATCCTGTTGATTTATTTAAAGTACATAAGTTTGTGTAAGGGTTGTGACAATAGTGTTAAGAATATATTAAGTGATAGACAATGAATATTTTTACAAATGAATATTTCTGGGCATTCTTTTGGATGTTCATCTTTTACTTTCTAGTTATTATTGTTATTGTGGTGAGACTTAAGTGTAAGTACTTTTTTGCCTACGTTTGGTCTTTTATTCGTTTATTGATTTCTTTGACTAGATTGACTTATGTGGTTGGAGGAAAATAACTACATAGTTCAAATCATCCAACCATGTTGAGAGATTCTTGTTGAGTATGACTAACTTACTGACTTGAGCTCGTACAATAAGTGTCTCCCGTGCTACTAAATAAGTTCTAGTTGGCAATTTCATTATTATTGAAAACTGTTATCATCCCTTTCTCAATCAATCCATGTTTTATTTGGTCGGGATCCCCTTTATTCACCAGCCTTTATATTTATCACTCTTTTAGTCTCATTTATTATTCCTGTTTGTCAACCAGTATAGCTACGTTGCTAGCATTGCTTTAGGTTAAAGATCTTAGAACAAAGATTAATGAAGATAATAGAAAAGTCAAGGATATCTTTACTGATAAGATTACCTATTTATTGTTATTTTTTATCGTTAATGTAATATAATTGGTTAGTAATTTGTAGAAATATATCGCGGACGCTGCTTTGTGAAAGAATATGTCTTCAAATTATACTTATTTTTATGTGGTAGTGGCGCTTATGCTTCTAATTGTGGTTTTAAAATTTGTGTTAATGTGCAGTAAGTTATTTATATTTCTAGATGTAGTCTTCATGAAGCTTAACATATCATTTCCAGAAGTAGCTGACCTGTCACCCCTAATAGCATTTATTGTTGGCCCAACAAAATGCCAACACTATACTATTAGGGACTGTACTATGGTACAGTCCCTAATAGCATTTAGTATTGGCATACAATTTCTGGGGCCTGGGCCCCAGCAGTGGCGACACTAAAAGGCTGTAATGATACAATTTCTTTACCACACATGTGGGCAATGGCCCAAGGCCAAGAAATTGTATATTTCGATATGATATCGTAATGTGTATGTTATTCAAACCCTCTCGGTTCTGCCATTAGGATCGAGATATGTTATTATTTTCTTCATCCACTTCTTCATTGTCCTACTGTTGTTGATTTTTGCGCGAATATATCGTCAATTCATTACCACGTCATGAATCTAATGTCTTTGTTTCACTTCTATTGGATCTATGGTCAGGATTCGCTTATCGATTATATCTTCCTTATTTTCAAGTACGTTTTTCAGTATTGTGACATCATTATTACGTCAAGTTCATTATATATCGTATTCAAATTTCGAGTGACACTACTATGCTAATGAATTGCATTTATTTCTCATTGATTTAAAATTGTAGTCACATAATAATCCAAAAATACCTATATACGAACTTTATCAAGACTCATAAATCTAAAAATTCTGACACGTATATTTAAATCAATGATAAGTCTACAGATAAGTAGGAAAAACAAAATCGCCTAAATAGACACATTTCCATAGTCTTTAACACAATGTGGTAAGGTTCAAATTCCCTGTTGGTAATAAACGTAATGATACGGATATATATCAAAAGCTTATCATCAGTCATATGAAATGACGTCTCTGAAACAGAAAAAGTACGGGATATAGTTTATTTCAGTGATTCAAGAATACTTGTGCGATTTGTGAAATAATATAGATAGAAAAATCTGAAAGAAATCTCAAATAAAATGTCCAATTACATAATGTTTTTTATAAAATAAACATTTTGTGTGATTGTGAAAAACATCTGAAATAATTCGTTTTGTTTTCATTAACAATATCGTAATTATACATTACAAAACTGTTACTATTGACATAACTTACAATATAGGGATTAGTGAATTTCTAGAAAAAAAATCATTGAATTCCTGACACGATTTAATATTTTCATAGTGATAATTACTATTAATCGTTGAGTTAAAAGTAAATTAATCACTGGAGATACTAAACTAATCAAGAGAAGTCTACTTCACAAAAGTAAAGAGAAAGAAACTGAAACGATCAAAACGAAATAACTTAAACAACAGTTTAAATAGACATCAATTCAAAAAAGATAATTAAAAAAAAAGACAGATGGCGCCGAGTATGGAAGAAGAAATGTCCTCAAGCACAAGCAGTGGTGTTTCGATATACCAAGTGGTATACATATCAGTGCTGTTCACTATTCTGATCATGGGTTTCGTCATAATGTGCATGAAGATGGCTCAATTTGGTATTTATTTTTATCTCGTACCTTCATCAACTTTCTTTTCTGCATGTGGTAAAGTCGTTCTTATTTTGAATTATTTATACTTTTTATTTACAAATCGTATTCTTATGTAAGCATCGTTATCCTCCTGATTTTATTCCAATAGAGTTTGTTTTGGCACCAACTTTCTTTTCTTTCATATATTATATCTTTGTCAATTTTCACCTAAGTCTTTGGTTTATGATAAGATTCTAGAGACTGTTATATGAAACCCTTTTAAGATATGTACTTACCTTATATATCTTATTCCATTCATTTTATGCAAATCCTTTATTACATCACCATTCGCAGTACAGAGTAGAGCAGTGGTGGCCCAGCGGTATTGGCCGCGACTTACAAGTTGTAGGTCGTGAGTTCAAACCCAGGCAGGCGCTTTACTTTGTGTAAATCATTTCATCACCACTGCTCTCAAAACGGTGAAGGAATACATCGTGAGGAAACCGGCATGTCCTAAAACCAAAAATTCGAAGACACGTGACATCCACCAACCCGCATTGGGCAGTCGTGGTGGATTATGGCCCACACCCTCTCACAGAGAGGAGGTCTGTGCCCCAGCAGTAGGGACAATAAAAGGCTGATGATGTTTCGCAGTACATTACCAACATCAAGTCGGAACAAATATTTCAAATCTTGATATAGATAAAAACGAAAACTTTAAATTATGTAGGCCTTTGAATTCATCATCTTCCAGTTACTGACAGCTTTAATCTGAAACACAGACTCTTGAAACATTGCTCAACCTAAGCGATAGTGCTGACATATCAGAGATGATATCTGCTATCAATAGATATACTCGAAACAGTTGTAACACTAGTACGATGTTCAGCCAACGAAAAGCCATGAATACTGTGCTAAAATGTGTCGAAAAATATTAATTATTGTGTATTTGTAAAATAATAGTATTCAATGTAGAATCATTCCAATAATTTGTTGATTCAAATTAGTTGTGAGTGTATAAGTGATCTCCGAGAACTCTAACCGTTTGTTTTACAAGCAATTTAGAAGATTCTCGAGTTTTCGATATATTTTGAAAACATTTTTGATCATATTCAAAAAAACGATCGCTGAAAATTGACCAAATAAACTGACCAGAATCAACACTTAGAAGAGTTTTGATAAATTATGCGCCATAGTGCCAACTAAACAGTGAAAATCATTGATCCAATATTTGCGAAAACACTTTCCAACTGATAAAGAAGCAAACCTTTGATCATGGCACCATATTACCCGAATGTGAACTTCTTCGAAACGGGAGGATCAGATGAGTCTGAAGACTATATTAACGATCAGAAGGAAGACCCGACCAGTTTAGGTGCCATGGCTTTCTGGTATATGATCATTCTGATTGGAATGCTGCTGACCTGGCTGTTTATGTTCTTCTGCCTAAGGATCATTGCTATGAGTAAATTCTTTACTTTAATAATAACGTCGTATTAAATTGTCCTTTCCTTTAGTGAGATTTTATAAAAGGGCGTATACCTATCGAAGATTATATTGTGTCTCGGTGATAGCATTTCCATACTATTTTTATTATTCATAACTTCAAGAAAACAAGACAAAGCGTTTTCGCTTTGTCTTGTTTTCCCCGGCAGATACATAGTACTGGCATCTGCCAGTACAAGTATCTACTTGTCTACAGGTATTTCTACGCAAGATTTTATTCAAGTGCCTCTCTAGTTAACATATGCAAATGCCGCCAATCAGCGATAATGATACACTTTACACATCGAAATATTGTCACAAGGGACCATTACACGTCAATTTATAATCAACCATTTACGTCACATACATAAATTATTTATTATTAGTCTTAAAACGTTATCAATCAGGGCTTATTATACTGTAAATTTTAAAATATCTATCAACGTCAAATGGATTATTGGGCTTATCTCTTTGTTGTGAAAATGATGATACGTCAACGTGTACACTCCTATTTTATCACTGACTGGCGAAGTAGTCTGAGAACTCTTGAGAATTTCGTTAAGTTTAAGAATTGTGATGGAATTTTCTGCACTTCTTTCATGCTGCACGTAATATTGTGTTTCCGTAATTAAATTCAAATAAAACTACACTTCTATTACCACGTTTATCATTGCTTTTCTTAATGATTAAACTTCCCATATCAATTCCTCGTCCACACTTTTGCCTTATTCAAGCTATTCCTATTGCGCCTATTATACCTTCGCCTTCATTGCTTCCCACAGAGGTGGTTTGACCACAATTACTTTCATTAATATCCCTTTCATAATAGACCCTCAAACATTATATGATGTTTGAATAGTAGTGTTATCAATAGTAATATTTTCAGTAACAAGTGTACCGGATACTCGGGGGTTTACTTTAACAGTTAATTAATTATACATTTTCTCCTTATCTATCTAGTGCAACATTAATCTACCAAGTTTTGTTATTTTATCGTGTTTTAATTAACATACACTTTGTTTATTTTTCCTTGTTGAGGTTATTTGTCCGTACCTTATCTGGATAGGTATATTTTTGTGGGTTTATTGCAATTTTTATAATCATGGATTATGTTGTTTTCCTAGTTTATTCTGTTTTTTTCACCTGTTTTCTCAAGATGACAAGTTGTTTTCAAAAGTAAACCAATTTTTAAGGTTCACTAATATTATTATCATTGATGGTGATCATTAACATGTAATTTACAAGAAAAATCTGCTGTAAACTGGTTGTAAGTAGTAACCTACGACCAGATTTTCATCTTAGCCTATGTTTCAGGCAAATGTCGTATTCATTAGGCTTATTTTTATTATCAATCAGACCTTCGGTTCTAATTATGAAATTGACCGACTTTTTTTTGATAAAACTCCTAAAAAATCCCCTTACCATAGCCGTCTTACCTCCTTACAAGGTTGTGATTACGTAAACAAAGATAAAATGCGGCAAATTATATCGAGTGAATTGCATCGGCAATTAAAATCGAATCAGTAATAAGGTATCGTCATCAACTACTCGTTAGTTACTTGGAGACCGCCTCAGAAATAACATCTAACACTTTAGACCCTGATAATAAATCATAGGGGGCATATAACCATAAATATTTGGCAGTTAATCCAAGATAAAATCGATTCCGATAACATTTTATATCCAATCGATTATGTTAATTTTTCTGTCATTCGAACTCATGTGTCGGTCGCGAGTGATAATTTGCAGTGAAAAGTGAATACTATTAAACTTATTTTAAAAGTGTTATTCGATTCAAGTAACAATCAATTACTTGCAAATGTATCTTAAATTGTGAATGAACTTTCAAATCAAATTAATTTATTTTAATTCAATAAGAAAGTTCATTTTAAAATCTCTTCCAACGGTCACCGATAGATGGCGATAGTGTAGTGCTACGTCAGGAATATTTAGTGAACTGTGATTCGGAACTGTTATTTTTAATACTCAAAAATGGAATCTCTCAATTTTACTTTCGAATCTAGTGCGGAAGATAGCGCTGAAATGTTACCGGTTCAAAATAATGACAATTCTATTGAAGATATTGTGTGGTCAGTTGTCAGTACATCGACCATATTCTTGATATTGATCTTCATGGTCACCTGTATAAGGGTCCTTATTATGGGTACGAATACTGTTTATTATGTTTTTCCTCATTGATTTTACGTGAGATCATAGTTATATTGACATCATGATCATCATTTATTTACTGGTTACAAGGCGATTTTTATACTGCCCTCATTTTATTGGTTTTTCAATCTTCTTTGAGCGTGGATTTTCTCTCTCTCAGTATCTTAGTATATTTATATAGTATAAAAATAAATTGGCCGTTGAAATACTGGATTGGTTACTCATGAGAAGTATAAATTATGATTATATTTTGCTATTCCTTCGGTATCATGACTGATTTTTCAGTTTATACTGCAAAAAGATCGAAATTAATACCACCATCTTGTTTAATGCAGTTCAGAAATTAATTCTTTTCTATTTATTTTTTTTTTTCTTAACCTAATAAATGGTTGTTGTTTTAATGCGTTTATTACTTTTTGATAGTCTTACCTGTTCGAAATAAGGAAAGAATCGGAATTTGTATACGTAGTTGCGCTAATTTTCTTGTTCAGAAACTATAACTGTACCTAATGTAACTATATCTATAACTGGCAGGTTTTGATATGTCAGCATTTTAGTTCATCAAAATTGACAGTTCTTAAAAATTAATTATTTTGTCTGCCTCCATATTGAACAATAAATAAGTGTGAAAAAGATAGAAATAGCTTTAATTTAAGAAATCAACTCTGTAGTAATCGCTTTTTTAAATTAGTTCATAAGCACTTAACTCTAAGCCTTATTGTTGACGTAACATTATATTCGCAGAATAAATTCTTATCATACAAAAATACATTTTAAAACAAAATCCAGTACTTTAAGTTACAACTGATATAATTGTATGTACTGCACTAATCAGTAGGTACTCTCTTTCACTCGATATCATATCAGTTTTATAATCTGGGATCGAAATATCAGGCCATGTTTTGCGGCGAACAAAAAATAAGTGCGAACTATGTAGGTATACAATGGTACCTACTCGTATAATATTTCATGCCATAATTATGTAACTAGGAATGAATATATAAGAGGAAGTCTGAAAGTGGCACCGATGACTGAAAAGTTGTGTAGAAATCGATTGTCGTGGTATGCCCGGCATGTGATGCGGAGGAATGAAGAAAACATCGTGAGGAAAGTCCTGTGTATGGATGTGGATGGCTATAAGAGTAGAAGAAGGCTAAAGAAACGATGGATGGACTGTGTGAAAGAGGATTTGGGTAAAAGGGGTGACTACAGCGATGACGACTAATAGAGAAGTATGAAAGAAAATTATAATTATGTTGCGCCGACCCCAAATAAATTGGGATAAGGGCAGGAGAATGATGATGAATTATGTAACTACATCGAATTCGTATCTACCAACTTAAATTTGCTCTATTATTTAAAACGGCTATTGCCATCATGTGGTAACCTCATTTTCTAAGAGCCCCAGACAAAGTGATATTGACATGTCAGTAATTATAAAGATTGTCAAAAATTCCAAATTGGATGGGATCGTCTCCTGGGCTGGACAGAAAATTTACTTAATAGCTGTATTTGAACCAGATTTATTTACAATGAAAAATACGTATTTGAACGGAAAGCCTTATTATAATAATGATAATTATGTACTTACTATATTTAACTAATTACTGTCTAAAAATTTCAATTTATTTGTTTGGATTTCCCCATAACTACCATAAACATGACAATATCAAATTATTATAATAAAGTGTTGCTCCCAATCTACAGAAATATATTCATTTCTTCTACTTCTTCCCAATGTCGTCCTTAACAGTACATTATGATGGTATTTAAAAAGATCATTAAAAATAGGATTCTTGCTAATCCCATATCTTTCTGATGTTGCCACAGGTAGTTGTTCCTTACGCTTAGACCCACTGTATCTTTGCCAATTGTTCCTCTCACATACGATAGGTGCCTAGAAAAGCACAGTCTTAAGCCTGAGTGATTTTAGTCTTGCACCTGATCTCTCTTAAGTCGTTTCAGATGGCCGTCTCATCAAACTATGTGAAGAAAGGCACCTGTGTTTAAGCACACACTTGTGCACGATTACATCTCCTGTGTACTTGGCTAATCTTCGTTAAAATTGGCTACTGTGATCAAAATTATATCTATTTTTAATATGCGACCAATGTGATCAACTATGACTTATTTGTTAATTTCATCTATTTCAGGGCAAAAAACGCGGAGTCCGCAGCAGAGGCGAATGTATGTGGGGTCTCGAGCTCGTCCGTCACTGGCGCAGCAGGAGCCATCTATATTCGTCAGCCCTTCCAATTTGCCACCCCCACCCAAATATGGTGAGTACTCCTCTTAAGCTAACTCTTGTAAACTCGAGGAACGAAGAGGTGATGCAATTTTCAAACACAACTAATAGTGGACCTCAGTGAATGATGAAAATCATGTCTTGTGGCTATATGTCCGCATACTATTAATCGTTTCAATTGTCAGTAGAACGAAAATACACGTTAAATTTTGCGTTGTTTTCTTCTTAGTCAAAGTTAGTTCAAGTAACTTAATATTTTCATACCTCTTATAAAAGCAGACCTAATTTGGCTGCCACTTACGATTCGTACCAGGAAGGTGTTAAAATACACTAATGTTTAATAAACAATAAAAGGACAAGTTGTAACACTAGGTATGGGTTATTTAAATCTAAAATAAATAAGCCTAGCGAAAAAAAAAATAACCTAGTAGCTAGGTTTGTATGTCAAAATACAAACCTAGGTACTCGTACATGAAATAGTCATAGAATTCTTTGGTGAAATAGTTACAATTAACCTTCCTAGTACTTATAACGTCGTTACAAAAAGTATTCGAAAAACTAGTGATTTGTCACTGATATTTTTAGTTCACCATTTGATATGATGTTAGCAAACCAATAAAATATGATTTGATTTGATTTGAATATCATACTGAGAGGTGATTAGGTTTACACATTAAATAGTACAGTGGTTCATAGAAATTGCGTTGTCTGACAATGAATTTTAATAATTTGATAAAATAGAACTTGCACTAAATCAGTTGGACGAGCAAACTTGTGTTTTTGGTACGCTTTAAAAGCAAATACTACAGTGAAATCACCTTAGTTGTAACCAAAACAAACTGCAAGACAAATAATTTTATTAGATTTAATTTAATTTTGCAATAATGTTCTTGTGCCGAGCTAAATAATTGGTTTTGATATTCTTCCATAAAATAATGAGGTAAAATACAGCAATCTTGTTCATTATGATATATCATCACTTAAGACCAGGTGTCGTATACAGGATATGAATAATATCCATACTTAGATCATACACAAGTATATAAGTATTATATCACGTGGAGAAACCACGTGTGATCAAGTACTTGAGTAATTTGAAACAGATATAAATACCAGCCAAAAAATACAAGTGAACAGATTTATTTACTGGTAATACCATTAGATACTTTCTCTCTGGTATTTTGTATTCACAAAAAGGTTTAATAAAAATCAAGGACTGTTGAAAATGAGGTGAAACCCGTTCCAGAATTGGGGTGCGTGTGAGATCTTCCTCAGTTTGACCAGAAATTAAATATACCAAAACGTTGTAACTCATCTCAAGTTAAGGTTTTTGATTTAACTAATGCAACATCTCGATGGGCCATTTAACACATGTCAAATTGATATGGAGTTAAGAACTTGTCAAACCCCACTTTAATGCCAAAGTTTGACAGGGTTTTGTGCAACAGTAGGGTTTGACTAATACACACATACACCTCTTCAAATTCCTGCTCCAGAAATCGGAGGGATATCATAATCTGTACTTTTGACACATCACTAATGGTTTATATTTTCTCAATTTCAGAATGCATGGCTCCTCCCAGCTACGAAGAGGTAGTGGGCGTCCACTATCCCAACTATCAGGTCCAGCCAATAACAACACCGATCACCTCGGCGCTAGCACAGACCTCCGCCGACAGTACCACCGAGACCAGAACAGAGACCAGAAGTAATGATACCGGTACCGTTATTAGAACAGCCGATGAGACTATAGTCAATGTTCCAAGAGCCGTCGCGGCCACATCGTGATCATACGTCTATCGTTATTACAATGTATCAAGTCTTCCAGTTCTTCTGGCAGGTCAAGGCTATGCATTTACAGTTTACTAGTCTGAACGTTTTCGTGATGTGATGAGAGGAATGTTGTGAAATGTTTTTAAAGAGAAAAAAGATTTTATGTGTCTTGAAATAGAGACGCTTTTGTAACGAAGTAACTTTTTTCAAACGAGTAAATACTTTAAAATAACGGTTACTGATGGTTAATTACTGTCACCGTTATTTTAATAACGAAGGTCGTTTTTAGATGTTTGCAGCTAGAAATAAAACATTTTTTAGTGTTCAGTTTTATTTCTAGTTCAATATATGGGCCTGGGTCCAAAATGTTACTTTGACAGCGATGTAAGTTATTGTTTTTTATATAAATTTTTACCAAAAATATTCCGTCTTCATAGAGGACGCAAGACTGAGTGTGATTGGTAAAAAGATCACGAAAATTGAAGTAAATGATTGTTTCAAAACGATGGAGTTCTTGAAACAATATTTGATTGATCAAATTTTTGACTGTTGGATCAAACATTTGTCATTTTGTGATTGGACAAAGACGTTTGAACAGCAGTCAAGCTAATTTAATATGTATATATTTTTGATGTACCTATAAACGTTAAATATAAATTTAATTTAGAGTAAGGAATGCTAGCCTTTTATTTATACCAAATTACCAATATAGAACCAACGACATCACCATCTCCTGAAGATTTCCCTCAGATGAACGTAACCCACGGTTTGGGTGGCATTTTGCAGTAGGCCCCAATATATAAGGGATAAAGAAAATAAAAGGGATGATCGCTGGGTACTAATATAATAATTCTATTTAGTCCGCAAGTAAGATTAGCAAAAAATATTGAACACGTATGTTTTGCGTTACCAAATGAATGTAAAATGACAAAGGTAAAACGCATCAAAGTTCAGAAGCAGGGGCTTGTTTCGCCACTTATTAATGAAAAGTGGTACATTTTTACGTAGCTGTGACGTCACGTGAAATTTCAAAGTACTGAATCGTCCTCATTTTTTGTGTACGTGACATTTGTAATCTAACTGACAATGACGGATCAAATAGGCTTTTTTCATAGTCATCTTTTTTTGAGGATTTGAACGGCCTAGATGTCTGTCGATGGATTGATATATTGTGAAATCTATGGAGGTCCCATGGAAAACGCGGCGATAAAGTGTATAAGCCTGTCTAGGCTTATACACTTAAAGGGCTGTACAAGTTTAGAATAGGCTTCAAAGATTAGAAAAGAATGTAATTGTTATGTTTTGTTTAAAAAAATATCAGTTACCTATTGATGGAAATAGATAGCGACCCGCCCCGCTTCGCACGGGAGCAAAATTATTCTACAGACACGTAGCGCCATCTATCATCCTAAAGTAATAGTGACGGTCGAAAATTATGGTTCTTTCATCATGTCCTTTTCTGTGCCTGTCTGTAATAATCAACCTAGATGGCGCTATTTATAACTTAATAAGATGCACAGCACGTTCTGCAAGTAATTTTTAGGAAGGCCTTGTGGATGTCACGATTATTCTCTGCCCAGTATATTTCCAGGAGTTATAATAAAGTCATCCTTTTCTATATAATGTTCACACGGATACAGGGATTTTGTATCAAGACGTTAGTATGTACATATTTGCATAAGACTGGTGTTTAGAATTTTTAAACTTATCGTCCTTTTAAGAATCCCTTATTGAAGATTGATAACTATGGTAGTCATTTTACTCCGCGTTTATTTGTAAGGGGGCTGTGATTAAAGCCGAAATAAGTATTAACATACATACATAAACTCACGTGTTTTGCCTATGAAACTAGGAAGAAACAACAGCACACCACCTGCTACGATCGATATGAAAACGAATCAAAAAGAGTCGGTAAGCTCTTTTTGATTCTTTTTCGTTCATACTCACACGCCGATTGCGTGTACTACGAACCTGGCCTTTCTGAAGAACATCACCAATAAGATCTGCGTTTGTGTTTCTAGAGAATCCCTTCCCATCGTTTCCAATATGACCTTTTTGATGTGAAACATCTATTGGCGCGGCTTGGCAGTAGAATCGCCTCGATTGCCATGACGGAAAACGGCATGACGCTTTCGTGTCACGATTCCCCCACTATGCCGCCGCTCTCGACTCCCTTCTCCCTAGAAAACTCTATGCGAAAAAAGTATCACAACACACAACTACAACAGCAACAACAACCAACAATAAAAACAACACAACATCACCACCAACAACAAGAACAACACCAACAACAAAACCAACAACAACTACAACACCAAAAACAACTCAGAACAATTTTGAATCCTAATATTAAAATAGATGTTTCACATTTGCCGGGCGTCCCGTTTCGCCCAACTTTTTTTTTTTAATTTTGGACAAACCCGCCGCACTATTCCCAACCACTGCAACTCCTGTAAGCCAGAATCAACAGTGGCGACCACCCGAAAAAAGCCCAGGAAATGAAGCTCAACGAGTTCTGGAGAAACGATCTGTCTTGGGTCCCGCAACGAGGAGGAGTAATCAAAAATACACTTAATTCCCACTCAAAATCAAAATCAAAAGTCATTTATTCAAATTAGGCTGAGAGCCAGTACTTTTTGAACGTCAAAGTGCTACATAAAGACAGTCCCCTAAAAACGACGCCACCACGTCCTAAAGTTTTAGATATGAAGAAGTGGCGCAACAAACTCCCCAGAAACACATCTGAACCTTGAAAATATATAATTGTATGCAACAATCGTAACATATACATATGTAATATAATTAAATTATCCGCCACTTGTTAGCTAGTAATCTTAAAATTAAAATAATCGCCGCTTCCCTCCTAATCAAGCAGGAGACAGAACAACGCTAGGCCAATAGGCACAAAGAGACATGTACAACTGGGGTAAGCCCAGTTGCCAAGCACTACGGATTAATACACTAATATTAAAGGGTCCTAAATTGTGAACTGTTACATTTGATTCCATTATAATAAGTATGGCAAAAATGCTTGATGGCACAGAAATTTCATCTAGTTTTTACAAGGTCCGTGTAATAGACAACTCCAGACGTAACCTGGACACTATCTGACGTAAAATTGCGTTCAGTTTTCTAAAAAGTACACTCCCATACATGATGCGGAGTGCTCATAGTCACGATGAGGGTTAGAACATTGACGTAAAGGCGAGGCTACAAGCTTGAAGGAAAAGAATTTACCCTTAAAGTTGCCATGACCTGTGAGATGATTGGGCAACACAGTGATCCACATCCAGCCATATCCTTGTTTGATACGGAGCGAGAGGGAATGGGAAGCCGTCTCCTCCCTCTGCGAAGCAGTAATGCTTGCGAAGGCGGAGGCGGGACGCGTGAGGTAGACTCAACAACGAAGTCGCCCTCACGCTCTCAGCAGCAGCCGCCTCAGGAGACGCCTGGGATTTCCGGCACCGTGAGACGATCTCCGGCCACCGTAGACCCGGGCCTGCGGACGGCGAGTAATGGGTAGCTCGCCGTCCGATCAGCACCAGGCCCGAGAGTCGACGGCGCGTACTGTTCCACGCGCGCCTCAAAGAGTTGTCAGCAATGAAGACGGGGCCCGTCATGGCCGATGCGTGCCCGGTGGTTGAGGATAAATTCGAAACAGAGTTACCTCGCCCCTGAGCATCCAGGGCAGGAAGGAACAGGGGTGGGTTTTAGTCAGTATGATTCTGACACGCCCTCCTCCTCCTCCATACAGAGCGGGAGAAGTCATCGGATAATTTTATGTAATCTTTCATTAATTCGTGGAATGTGTCTTAAATTCAAAACGATGTAAATATCCATTTACTCCTTGCCCAGCTCCGTAACACCCGACCTTAGGCTTCCTAAAATTGGTCAAGGGTCCAACCCAGTTTCATTTCTAATCGACTGTTTCCATCACAACATAATAAACCTTCGGGATCTACAACTCAAACTACTGTCAGTTTATGAACAAAACGATTGACTGTAACAAAAGCAACAGCAGCAGCAGCTATAACAAAAGTAAGAGGCGCTGTCAGCGAACAAACGTCGGGATGAATATTCAGTAACGTGTAACGGAGTGTAACGGTACTCATATTTAAAATACCACTTCTGTCGATGGAAATAAACTATTTTCTTTAAGGAAGTCATAGTAAATTCCCAACAAAAAATTGAACTTTCCATCAGATGATCAAAATTAGTATGGGAGGTTCCGTAACCGAAGGGTCCAAATGGAGCCCTATTGCTGTCACTCACGAGTCCGTCTGTCCGTCGTCTATCACACAGGTTTTACAGCCAAACGGTTGGAGCTACAGTCTTCAAATTTTCATCTTGTTGACCCAAAGCCACACAAATAGTCAAAAATAAAATTGGTACGGAACCCTAAATCTCCGTAAAGTCCGTTTTTTTTGGAATTGACTATGGTTTCTATGGAGTGGCAAGTAATTAAGTAATTACGTACACGTAAGTTTAGGTTAACTGAATATGAATAATGTGTCGTCCATCCGAACCAGAGAATCAGCCAGTCAACTAACGACATAGCAGACTGGCTAATACTTACAACTGGCTGAACTATTCTCGTAGCTCTCATCTACGTCTACAATCGTCATCACCGTCAGCCGAAAACGTTCGTTTCTGATGTAAGCCTCCTCATTTTTCTATTTTCGTATCTCTAAATTTTATGGGATCTTTATGTAATCTCGCACAGAGATAGATTATCATCATCATAATCATCAGCACGACCACGCGGGCTCAATGCAAGTTGGTGGATGTCACATGTCTTCGATTTTTTGGGTTCTAGGACATGCCGGTTTCCTCACGATCTTTTCTTTCACCGTTTTGAGAGTAGTGGCTTTTATAAGGAAAAGCGTGAAAAATACACCATCTATTATTTAGGTAGGTTTACTAGCTGCTGTCCGCGGCTTCTCCCTTGTGCCTATCTTACAGAAACCGTACATTTCTCGGGGTAAAAGTAAACATGGCCTGAGCCTTGACTAAAACCCACCCCTTTTCCTTCCTTGCCTGAGTGCCCAGGGGAGCGGTAACTCTGTTACGAATTTATCCGCTACCCCTAGACATATGGCCTGAGCTCTGAGCCTGAATATCATAGCTATTCAGCGATAATAGCTTTCAGTCAGTGAAAAAATATCCGTCCTCCCATGTACAAACACACAATTTTTCCTTCATTACATTAGATAAGATTAAGATTTGAAACACAGCAACTACAGATATTAATACCATAAGTTTCTCTAATAAGTCTCCATAAAAAGCTCGTTGTTGCAATGTGTCTGACACTCGAGGAATGCGAACCAAGTCATTAATGATTTGTTAGCCTTTTAGGGGCGCAGTGATTGGAGGCAAGAAAAAATGGAAGGATATAAAAAAGGGAACAGATATATAAATATGTATTTGTTTGACCCAGATGGGAAAGAATATACTGTAGATAGAATTATATTCATTGTGATCTAATGATCTCAGGCCAAGGAGGCACTTCCCTCCATTAATAAGCACCACTCTGTCGTAACAGTTATAGACAGCTCACTTTGCACAGCCTGCATGGAGGTTCTCCTCCATGCAGGCTGTGCAAGTGCAAAGAGCTGTCGAGACAGCAGCTCATCTGCTACTTAGCTGCCCAGTGGTCGCTTGGTACAAGGCAAAATACTTCGGAAGACCAGTTAACTTTTGTGAGATATTCAGTAACACCAGGGTGCTGCCGGCCTTTATTGAGGAGCTGAGGTGGATCGAATAACAAACCTGTCCCACCTGTACTCTAAATACGCGCTTTGGACGTGGAGTTGCGGACACCAGCCCGACATACAATATATAATCAGTATCTCGATCAGGTATGCTTAATTACACCCACCTTTCGCTAATTACATAGGTACATGTCTGGCATTAATGCTGAACTGGATCTATTTGGCGCCTGTGAGGCACACTTTATTTATTTTTATTAACGGTTTTATTTTAGTTATTTTTAGGGTTCTGTACCCGAAGGGTCCGAATGGAGCACTGTTTAATTGCTGTCACTCACGTGTCCGTCTGTTCGTGTGTCTATCCGTCATCTGTCACAAAATTTTGTTCCTAAGAATTTTTTAACTTCCCATTGATCTATGAACTTGAAATTTGGTGCAGATGTTTGTTATTTACGTATATTTTACTTACAAGTACCAAATAATACCCCTAATATACTGATAAATCAGATTTTTTCATTGATAATTCCTAATTTGGGACGGAGCCTTATGAGTGAGTGAGTTTTTTATGTATATTGCCGGTAAGTTTAGTACCTACTACCTTTATATAGGTTTTCTTTTTTTCATTAATTTTGCTTGACTACACAGTTAACGTTTGCTAACAGTTTGTTTTAATAATCATTGTAGTAATCTGTGGAAAATGTAGTGGGTAGTATATTGTTAAAGTTTAATGTTAAGACCAATCACTGTTTACGCTTACCTAATATACTTGTTTGTTTTCCCTAATGTAATAAATAAATAAATGAACTGGTCACAAATCCAACCTAACGGGCTGCTACTGAGAAATCTTATCACGAAACATAAAATACCATATTTTATTTTTCGGCACGCGTTTGACCATTCTTCCACTTCTGATCTGCGATAAAAAAAAAACAGGATTTAAACTAAAGTAGGTAAATATAAAGGTTCTGACGGATTGCTGAACGCCGTTTCTTACAAAGAATTCATAGGAGATATAGCTCAGTGGTAGAGCATTCGACTGCAGATCGAGAGGTCCCCGGTTCAAACCCGGGTGTCTCCTTAACTCTTTTGTGCATGTGGAATTTAAATTAGCTGTAGTAAATATTGATAATTTCCATGTATATTTTCACAGTATTTATGCAATTCTGTTGCAAACGATGAAAGAACCGCTCCATTTCTTGCTACAGGGTTCTTTCGATACATTTGTTTAACTTAAATTTTAGCTAGATTCTGATAGCGGCTTGGCCCTCGTGAAAGGCGCCAACTATGTTGTGTTCTGCTTCCAGTCTAACCGGATGAAGCTGAGTACCAGTATGTTGCATGGAATGACTACCTATCTGACCTCCACAACCCAGTAACTGGGTAACATGGTGCCCCTTGGGAAGACTGGTTACGATCTATCTAAACACTAGGTGGTAGTTTGAGGTGAGGGTGCAAGACGATAAAGGCAGCCTACTAAATAAACAATGAATGGACTGTGTGAAAGATGATTATAAAGAAGGGTCGTAAGTATGGAAGAAGACAAGGGGTTATTTTGTTTAGAGTACTAACACATAACTATAACTCAGTGGTAGAGCAATCGAGAGGTCTGCTGGTTGGTTTGTAAAATGTAATTTGATCTCATTAAAAAAATATTTTTCAAAAAGTTTTTGATATAAATGTACACTATGGTTGAGTGTACTTTCTGACTACTTTTTACCATTAATCAATAAACAGTTTTAAATGTAAGCCACGTTATAAAGATGTTTATTAATATACAAACCTTTTTATAAAAACCAGCTGACCATAATTATGATTAGGTTAAATACTGACTATTAAATTCTAAATTAAAATTCTTCTTAGGCGTGCCACGAGTTCCGTCATTTAAAAATTATAATTATAAATTATAAAGATACATTCCTGAAGGCCAGAATCAACAGTGGCAACCACCAGAAAAAATACTGGCCAAGTGCGTGTCGGATTTTGCACATTAAGAGTTCCGTACCAAATATTAGTATTAGTTAGTAAATTATACGTTATAATAAACATTATCGCCAAATTTCAAGTTCATAGGTCAATGGGAAGTTAATAAATTCTTCGTAAAAAAAATTGTGACAGACGACAGACGGACAGACATGTGAGTGACAATAGGGCTCCGTTTGGACACTTCGATTATGGAACCCTACAAAAACCACCGAGGCAATGAAGCTCGACGAGTCCCGAAGAAAAGATTAAACTGTCTTGGGTCCCGCAACGAAATTAATCAGAAAAGAACAGCGGACGAGTAGGTTCTATAAGTATGTGATACACAGTGAATTATTACAATATAGACCAATGACATTGCCCATTTCCGGCTAAACATATCAATTCATACTAACTTAATCTTACGAGTACAATTGTCTCATGAGCATTATGATCACGTTACTTGACCGATTAAAGTAGTCGGTTGATGACAGCAGCTGTGTTAGAAAGATGCGACCTTCTCACTTGGTAATGCTACCTATGTAGGTACGAAAGCACAGAGTAGTAAATTAATGGAGTGTTGTTACTATTTTGTGGAAACTTAGTTGTTTTCAATAAAACAGCTTCTAAGCAACCACTCCCGTTTCACCATTTGTTTCTTGGAAGGCAGTGTAGTGACATCTATGACGCTACATACGAACTAAAAACAGCAAATTCCTACATCGCACAAGCAGAGTTCTCCGTGCGATTTGAACACATACAACAGCCCGAAATCAACTATCGGGCAGTTGCCCGGACCAGACACAACACCCGTCTGGTCGGAGGATGCTCCCTTTTCAATGGAGGTTGTGGGACTTTACACTCTGTTCCGCATACCTCTATAGCAGCTATTAAGCTTCAAAATCTACATTGTTTAAACTCATCTGTGTATTTTAAGTTAATTTTGGCGTCTGTCAATATTGTTAGAAATCAAGGTAACCAATAGAGTGGTCTGTTGTTGTTGTCTGTTGTCAATAGAGCTGTCATGAACTAAATCACTTTAGATGACTGCTTCAGTTTACTAGGCTGCAGACAATATTTTTTTAGTTGTTTTTTTTTGTAAACATCTCACCGTAAAAAGTTAGATGAAGTGAATTTTTAGGAGCTATATTATTTCCATGAAATGAGTTTGATATAAGTTCATAGGTTCAACTAAGTTTTTAGGGTGAGGTTTTCCATAATAACACTGCATTTCTATATATGAAAATCTTTTCGTTTGTCAGCACTTCATTGTTTTTTGTACTCAGACAGAAATAGTTTCTGTCATGTGAGTGTCAGCGAAGGTGAGAACTGTCAATATGGATTAATGTGTACGAAGGTGGGCAACATTATCAAGCTACTTCCTTTTATCTATCGCGTATAAACTAATTTCTGCCAGCGGCTTCGTCCGCGTGAAATTTGTAAGTCACCTTGGGATGAGTCATCAGAAAGTATCCTTTGTCCTCATGGAGGATATGATCTATTCATGTGCCAAGTTTCATCTAAATCCGTTCGGCAGTTACTTTCGCATTTATAGTGCGTTTTTTATAGTGTGAGTTTCCATAATGATTGGAATTAATTAGGCATCTTCATGAAAATTGTTAAAAAAAGTACCCTCAATTTAAAATAAACATGTTTTTTTAGCAAAAATCTGTTTCCTATTCATCAATTTAATTTTTTATTATTATTGTTTCGCCTATATAATTAAGCATATATTCCCTCATTTCGATATGTGCACATTATAAAGACTTAAATTGTATTTAAAAGTATGGATTAGAATGGCTGGATGGTTGTCAGTCAATCACGACTTAACACCCTCAGCGCCGCCTCCTGCCGGAGGCTCTACGCGGGGATCGTGCGGTCCATGGCCCTCTACGGGGCACCGGTATGGGCGCGTTCGTTGAGGCAGCGATCAGCTCGCCTGATGAACGCGTCCCAGAGGGTCATGGCGATCCGCATCATCCGAGGATACCGCACGATCTCCCGTGAGGCGGCGAGCCTCCTTGCCGGACTGTCACCGTGGGATCTGGAGGCAAAAATCCTCGCGCACCTGTATGAGTGGCGCGAGGAGGCCAAACGCCGGGGCGAAACTCCGCTGCCGCGACAACTCGCGGCTCGGCGGACCGAGCTCCGGCAGGATCTCATGGTGACATGGAGAGAGCGACTGTCGCAACCCAGCGCTGGGCACGCCACCATCGAGGCGGTAGTGCCCCTCTTTGAGGAGTGGCTGGAGAGGCGTCACGGCGCCCTCACCTTCCGCCTGACGCAGGTGCTCACCGGACACGGCTGTTTCGGTAAGTACCTGTGTCGGATCAAGGCGGAGGTGACCCTCGAGTGTTTCCATTGCGAGGATCGCCCAGAGGACACGGTGGAGCATACGGTGGAGGTTTGCCCCGCTTGGGCAGAACACCGCCGTGTCCTCGTGGATGCGATAGGCGGCAGCGACCTCTCGCGCCGTGCCCTGGTTCAGGCCATGGTACGGAGCGAGAGGGAATGGGAGGCCGTCTCCTCCTTCTGCGAAGCAGTAATGCTCGCGAAGAGGGAGGCGGCATACGCTAGGGAGACTCGAACACAGCCGAGCCGCCCTAGCGCTCCCAGCCGCAACCGCCGCCTGAGACGCCAGGGGGTTCGGACGCCGCGAGACGATCTCCGGCCACCGTAGACCCGGGCCTGCGGACGGCGAGTAGTGGGTAACTCGCCGTCTGATCAGCACCAGGCCCGAGAGTTGACGGCGCGTAGTGTTCCACGCGCGCCTCAAAGAGTTGTCAGCCAAAGGAAGGGGCCTGCCACGGCCGATGCCTGCCCGGGGGTGGAGGATAAATTCGAAAGAGTTACCTCGCCCCCGGGCACTCGAGGCAGGGAGGAACAGGGGTGGGTTTTAGTCAGTAAGAGTCTGACACACCCTTCCGCTCCACTCTAGAGCGGAAGAAGTCATAGGATGATTTCCCACCCCCCCAAAAAAAAAAAAAAAAAATACCCGCAGCGCCAGATCCTAAGTGGCCGTTCTTTCAAATTTTGCAAATTTGTGTTTCTGTTCGAATGTGTTTAAAACGAAAATGATAAATTGTAACACTTAAAAATTGAATAAATTTAATTCGTGGAATGAAGCGTTTAAACTTTATATATTGGAAAAAAAACTTCTTAAAAGCACCTAATGATGTCTCGAGGTGTAAAAGGGACCAGAGTCAAGTTCAAATGCTGCAAGCATAAGAATGTAGGACAATGTAAGTACTTAATCTTTTTGGGTTTTTTTCTGTACTGACGCTAAGTCTTAAGCATGGCATTTATGAGTCTCACCGAAATGTTCTCTTGTTGGCAGGGTTCCTACTTTACCTTTAATAATTATAAGAATAAAACAATATAAAAATGGTCGGATCATAAACTTCTCTTTATTTTTGGAAGAACAATGCGGTCTTAGCAAAGGGTTCGGAGCACGAGCGTCCACGTGTCCAGAGATGACTAAGGTTAGATGACCACGGCTTAGATACTGCTTGTGGATCTCCTCACTGGACCTTTAATCTTCGATCTTCGAACGATAGGGTAGAAGTGATTCATCATAAATTGTAAGTTCAACATACAATTTTCTGTGTACTGAGTGCTATCTGGTGTGATGCAGTGTTGACAATAAATGTGATATATGTGAAGACCAAATCAAAGGACTCTTATTTACTACAGACAAACCACACGCAATATACCCGAGGATAGGTAACTAGGGTCTCATGCCATATAATATCTCTGACGCTAGCCAATGTAAAGAAAAATTTCTTTACAAAATGATTTAATTTTTTTAAGTAGGTTTTAACAACACTTTTGCACGTCAATAATTTTTTTTTTAGCTAGATGAGGCCGTTGTTTCCTAGCTGACTACCCTGAGAAGAAAAACCGAAACAAGCTTAGAAGTAAAAGTCTATTTTAAAGTGTTCAAATCCATACAATATTTACTGGTCAAATTATATGAAAACAATGTACGTTTATATCTGGGATGAGCTTTTGAGGAAAGCAACACACAAGTTCGAGTGGACCAGTCCAGACAGTGCAAGTATTTGTCAGTTATCGTGAAGCTCAACTCAGAACTTTGAGGAGGTCAACGAACCGACGAACAATACCAAAGTAAGGACATTTGGGTAGGCAAAATACTCAAACTGCCAGACAATCATAAAATCTACATAAATATAACGACATACATAGTTCTCGAATTCACATTATATATAAACGACATAATAATCGTATTTGTCTTTGACACCCCCCTTTTTTCTTTTTTACGGAATTTTTATCCGTGTGACAATTAGATACACGTGGCCTGGGAAATAGTTCAAGTGAAATGCATACTTCCCAGGCCATGTGTATCCAAATCCAAATAGATACACGGGTAAAAAGCACGTAAACGAAACGAAAGCAAGGTTTTCAAGGAGTCTGTCAACATTATCTGATAGTGTCAAGCTCCGTCCGCGCGTAGCTTGAAAATTGCTATTTTAGATAATGTAATATGAAGATATATATATATACACACATACACACACATATACATATATATATGTATATATATTTTGAGTTGTTAATTAATTTAATCTGAATGTAATAAATTTGAGTTAATTGATGACTAATTGTTACTTTATGTTCTTGTTCTTGTTTTGTTTGTTTTATATTGAATATGGGTTTAATGGTATACCTGAAATAAATGAATTTTATTTTTATTTTTTTTATTTTAAAAGTGCCAAGTACTTCTGGTACTGGTACAACTGATGCTAAAATTCCTGAACAAGATTGGGTGAAAGAAAAACTGGCAAATATGCAATGGAACATGCCAATTCATGATGATCCTCCTGCTATAGATTATCTGTACCAAGCTCTGGTATGAAGAATATTTATGTCGGAATTTTAACAAATGCGGATCCAATAGGCTACTATGAGTTGTTTCTGACCCCTGACATTCTACACCATATCACTGAGCAAACCTATGCTAACTTATATGCAACACAGTGTTTGTTATCTTCTGATTCTTCTGTTGGATCAAGAAACCACCTATGGACTCCAGTAACCAGAGAAGATGTGTTGAAATTTTGGGCTCTAGTTGGGTGGATGGGTTTGATCAAATTACCAAGCATCAAAGATTACTGGAGAAACCACAAACTCTATGGCATACTGATAATAAATACGGGTTGATGGATGTAAATTGAATAATAATACCTATTAGACACATTATTAAAAGTCACTTAAAGACATAACCTACAAAAGTTCATGATTGAATATCTTTTATTGTCGGCCTTCTCGCATAAAAAATTTTGCACAAACTAATTCGGAAGATGACGCCGAGTTAAACAAGATATTTTTCATTTAAAGATGTAAGAATTTAATCTCAGTTAAAACAATGTATGGGAACCTGCCATTGTTCTTTCGTCAACAACCAAAATGCTGATACTGATGAAAGGCTGTACAAAGTAAAATTAAAAATTGCTATAAAAATACAGAAGGAAAGGGAAAACCTTCGATGGAAAACTACGAAAAGCTTCCCATGCGGTTACCAAATGTTCTGTTTGTGAAGTGGCTTTTTGTAAAAGTTGTTTCAAAGATCGTTACAAAATTTTTTGTTGATTTTCTAGTTCAATTATAATTATTTTTTGAAGTTATACTTCTTTAGGCGTTATGAAAAAATCATGAGAGTGAAATTCTAAGATGCGCGCGCATCACTGTCATAAAAAATTCACAGATTGAAGTTAGCTAGAACCGATCCACCCTGAAGTTAGCTATGGTCTGTGGTTCATGAAAAATTATTGTTTTCCTTTTGTAAACTTTGACAGTTTGGTTTTTTATCTTGTTACTTCAAAGAAGTATAACTTGTTTCGTGCGTACATAAGTACACACACACTTTTTTATTATTTTGTCATTTCTAGTGCCATATAAAAAGAGAGATATAATAAAAACACAAAAATGTTTATATGGTTTTATTGATTACTTGCAGTATCCGAGAAAAATTACCCTAAAATTCATAAACCTATTACTTTTTCGAAAAATAACCGATTCCCAAACCATATATACCAAAAAAATGCAACAGGCCAGGGCTTTCATTTTTGCACAATAAATGTATAGAAAACGTGTGCCTAAAAGATACACAGCACTTTTTCAAGTAAAAAGATGTGTATACTTTTGGATGCACAATGTTCCAGACACTGTGTGGCAAAAAGATACACATGGCGCCGAAGGTGTTAAGGGCTGAACAGATCAAGAAACTGTTTTACAAAAAAATACAACACACTTCCAAAATACCAACACTAAAAATTTCAAAGTAACTTTAATTTCGGAAGCAAGCGTTTCCGGTTTTGTTGCTTCGTTTTTTGACACTGATTGCCGAAATTAAGATATTTTGCAATTTTGTGTGTAAGTAAGTAAGTAAGTAATTATAACTTAACATTATAGGCGTCACCGGAGACAGATTAAACGCGTTAGACCGCAAATAATTGCACTGTACCTACTGATTTTTGAGACGTCGCGTCGTTAGGTTTGGTTAGGTTAGATTGATAAATACTAAATAATATAGGCAACAATGACTACAGTCTTTCTAGCAGTTTAAAAATTCTTTCACCATTTTAGAATAAGTGTGAAGCTGAAAATGATTACAGGTAGTAGTGTCAAAAGACTGATTGTCCCCGTACCGTGTAATATAGCAACCTTCAAGCTACGCGCGGACGGAGCTTGACGAGATGAAAAACTGGCTGACCAGTCGCGGAGTTGGAGGGATAGTAAAAAATTGTAATGAATACAGTGACAATAAATTACCACAAATGAAGAAGTAACTTTTAAATATAAAACACCTATGTCGATATGATTACTACAGACGTATGGTAAAGGGACGGGAGCATTCGTTCCATAGAAATACGCACGACGCGCGACGCAACGTTTGACAAAACAAACATGAGGATTTGAACCAATTTAACGCCAAAATCAATGCGTATGTCAGTGTTGTACAAAAAAGCCACAGCAAAACCGAATAGCTCAGTTTTTTTTTTTCTTTACAGTACTGTATTTCCTTTTCTCTTTAAAATCCATCCAAAGGTTGTCTTGAAAAGATCGCTTTTAGCGATAAGGCCGCCCATTGTGTCACCCTATGTAATGTTTTCTTCATTTTTTTTCGTATTTTGTATGGTGTACATAATAAAGAGTATTCTATTCTATTCTATTCTATTCTATTCTATTCTATTCTAACGTGGTGTTAGAAATTAAGTTTGATGAATATAAATTTGGATGTACGAAAAGAGAGAGAGGAAGATTAAAGAAAAAATAAGTGATTTATGTGAGGAATTAAACGTAAGAAACGACTGTGAATGATAGAACGGTTGTCAGGGTAAATCGTAAAAATTGTAGCGCTAACCCGTGACCCGCTTAATATTATGAAATAAGGTCAGGAAGATGATGATTTACAAAAGAAAAAAAAACGAAAATAATACGAAACTGACTATAAAACATTAATGTATGTCTTATTATTATTATTATTATTAACGGTTAGGATGACACATTATCTTTTTCCTCTTATCTTGCCCGAGGATAAAGAAGATGTCATCATTTTCAGCTACAGGACATAGGCTTTTCCCAAGCAGCGCCACAACATCCGTTCCTCCGCCTCCCGGATCTATTCTGTCCGGCCATTTTCTCAGGTCGACCTAGCTGTCATCTATAAATCTGAACGAGAAAAAAGGGTTATTTTTAAACCAGCTTCGTGGTAAACCTACTACCCCTAGTTTAGTTTAACTACAAAACAAATGAATGATCAATTGGTTAAGAAAATGATGAATCACTTCCAATGTATCTCTCTATTCACGTCCAATCTTCACGTCTGTTCACGCTTTTGGAGTGAGCAGAATTCCAAGGTCGCTATCAATCATGCGAATCAGTTTAAGTAACAGAATGTCCCGCTGGTTTCAGAGCCTTTTTTGTACGTGGGTTTAAAAACACCTGGTAAATACAAGTTTGCTCGCAGAATAGAATAGACATTTATTTTGCAAATATGGGTATTACACAACACACACACAGAACAGATGATTGATGGGGCTGAAGGCTATTTTTATGGGACAAGCCCACCACACTATTTCCAAACCACTGTAACTTCTGTAAGCCAGAATCAACAGTGGCGACCACCAGAAAGAAACGCCGAGGCAATGAAGCTCGACGAGTCCCAGAGAAACGATTAAACTGTCTTGGGTCCCGCAACGAAATTAATCAGAAAAGACAGCAGAGGAGTAAGAAAAACATAATTACCTCCTCCCTCCTAATCAGGCGGGAAACAGAACAAAGCTAGATCAATAGGCACAAAGGGGGATTTACAACTGGGGTAAGCCCAGTTGCTAAGCACCACTGGTTAAAAACACTTATATTAATGGGCCCTAAAATTGTGAGCTGTTACACTTGATTCCAATAATAGGTATGGCAAAACACTTGAACGCACGGAAATTCATTCGTTTCCACAAGGTCCGTGTAATAGACAACTCCAGACGTATGGGGTTGAAAGTTTCTGGAGTGTCAACCGCGTACCGAATTAGAAAGAAAGAAAGAAAATACGTTTATTTGCAGTAAACATGACGCAAAAAAAAAACTACACCCAACAAAAAAAGAAAAAGCTGGGGGAAAACATGCGTCACATCCACGCAAAACGGTCATCGCTCAGCATAATGCTGCGACCCCAGCGCTGGTTTTTAACAATAGCGGGCACTGACGTGATGACGTCGACAAGTGCAGCAAACAATGAGTATAATAAAAACAAATACAATTCTAAAAGTAATAAATATAATATTTAAAGTGGTAACATTCCGTTCCGACGGCAACATGACGCAGGCGCCGCCGGCTTTTATTAGTCTGTCCCACCCTGACCTGGAGACGGTCGCAGGAATCCGATGGATGCGAGACGCACAGGACCGGCTGTTGTAGCGACACTTGGTGGAGGCCTATGTCCAGCAGTGAACGTCTTTTGGCTGAAATGATGATGATGATGATGATGATGAAATACTAGTTAAGCTGGATACGGGATACACAGGACTGCTCGTTATGGAGACAATTGGGAGAAGCCTTTGTCCAGCAATGGACGTCTTTTGGCTGAAATGATGATGATGATGATGATGATGAAATACAAGTTTGCCATAGATAGTCACATGTGGAGATCGTCAAAAAGTTTAATCGCGACGCTCAACAGTGAGCTAACGGCTAAATGAAGACGTTAGCTGTGAAATTAAATTTGTTTTCAGTTGAAAATAGCTTGCATTCCGTAACGTGACGTTCTTATTTTTATTATTTTTTGATAGAGTGGTTAGAGAAATACACGCTGTGTGAAAATTTCAACTGTCTATCTATTACGGATTATGAGATACCTACAGCCCAAAAAAAAAAAACACATTTATAGAAACGTGTTTTTTTTTTCAGTTTATGGTACGGAACCCTTCGTGTGCGAGTCCGACCCGCACTTGTCCGGTTTTTTAAAGAACACATACTTTGTATAAGTTTTCCTGTAATTTAAAAATAAATAGTTTTACTTAAACAAAATTTTAAAACTGTTTATTTTATAAGTGTAAAAAAATGCATTTGACGCCCTCGCAATAAGTCCTTTCATTATTTTCATATTCATATAATATGGCATGGTACTGTTTGAGAAAAACTTTATTTTTTAATTTTCCGATTTGTACCCCAAAAGAAGGCCCCCACATTTCAAATTTGACTCAATTGGACCAGCAGATTCGGAGCAAATTGGCTGTCACAGACGAACAGACAGACAGACACACAAGTAATCCTATTAGGGTTCCGTTTTTTCATTTGGACGTCGGAACCCTAAAAACTTCAAAAGGTCAAAAGGATTACTGACAAGATTATCACAAAATAATAAAATCGCTTCGAAATTGTAATAATTTTCTTCGAAATTACTCTGGATAATAAGTACTTAACTTAAATCGAATCTTGTCAGTAACCGTAATTATATAAGAGGAATTGTCTCGAATTTATCGTTTAATAATAATGTTATTATTGTACTTGACCGGTTTGAACTGTTGCCCTTTCGATTGAAAGCCGATACTTGAACCGTTGGGTGGTTGTCGTTTTTAAAGTTCACGGTTAATTTGGCGAATTACAAAATAAAGCCGGTTGCACATCGAGAGCTAAGCTAAACTTTGGGCAACAGCAGCTGTTTGTTCTGCAATGTGATCTTTAAACTATAAAAAGTGATTCGCAGGTTCTAAATTCAACATTTTCCTCGGTGAGCCGTTAGTCGCGTTTGTCATTCGAAGATCTTTAGTCACTAATTGTAGTCTTGCAAAGGGGTATTATGTACTGTTTGTTACTGATTTGTTGAATTCAGACAGGCATCGTCCATTCATTCTTAATCCTCCGCTGTTCTTTTCCGATTAATTTTGTTGCAAGACCCAAGACAGTTTCATCGTTTCTCCGGGACTCCACTGCTCCACTCCGTGGTCGCCGCTGTTGATTCTGGCTTTCAGGAGATGCGGTGGTTTGGAATATTGTGACGGAATTGACCCAATAAAAAAAAACTTTTTTACAAAAAAAACAACCGACTTCCAAAAAAAAAATAAGTACACTAAAAATTAATAAATAACTTTAATTTCGGAAGTCGGTGTTTGTATTTTACTTCTTCGTTATTTGACACCGACTTCCGAAATTAAAGTTATTTATTAATTTTTTTTTTTTTTGGAAGTCCGTTTTTTTTTTTTTGTAAAAAAGTTTTTTATTTTTTAGTTGTTATACCCCAGAACTAAAAACCCCAATATAATGGAACGTCGAATTTAAACATTTGGAGAACACCAAAACGTCATCGAGGTACACGTATTTTCCATTTTTGTTCAGTTTCTCAAAAAGCGCTGAAGCAATTTCGATAAAATTTATTTGGGACCACCTAGGGAGTATATTCTTTCAGATGAAAAAAGAATTTTGAAAATTGGTTCACAACTGACGGAGAAATCGGGTAAAATACATACAAAAAAAAAAAAAAAACAAAAAAAAAAAAACACACAGACGAATTGAGAACCTCCTCTTTTTGGAAGTCGGTTAAAAAGGCAGTCACTTCATATACCTATGTACAAAAGATATTGGTACTTATCTGAATCCGAATTGTGAAGCAAATTTTAATATGGTGGTATAGTCAGTTTCAGAACAGGGAATACGAACTCGGATGTTATCAATAACTTTTTTCAACGGAAAAATAAGGCCTTACACGTATCTAGAGTTTTATTAATCACTGTCGAATGATTTTAACCTGCTTCCTGTAACCGTAACCGACCTCTAAACTTTTGTGAAACGTGTTCGGCAAAGATGTATCTACCTTAGAGCACACCACATTTCGTTGTATAATATTAATAATCCTCCCGAGCGAATTTCGATCATGCTGGTCCGATCATCTCAACGGAGATTAGCCAAGTACGCAGGAGATATTATAATGCGCATGCGTGTGCGCAGACACAGGTACACTCTCTGTTCCTTTACTCTCATAGTCCAATGGGACGGCAATCCGAAGCGACGGGGAGAGATCAGGCGCAGGACCGACGGCATTTACGCGCGTTCCGAGACACGGGGGTGTCACATCAACAGTTTCCAGACTCCGGGCTGCTACAAAGAAAGTCCTAGTAAAAAATCCTAATAGCAATTTTTGCCCTACTCGGGACTCGAACCCAGGACCTCACGCTCTGCAGTCACGCTTACGACCATAAAAAAAAATAAAAAATAAAAAAAAAACAAAAATAAAAAAACTTTTTTACAAAAAAATAGAACCGACTTCCAAAAAAAACAAAAAGTGCAAAATAACTTTAATTTCGGAAGTCGGTGTTTCTGGTTTTGTTTCTTCGTTTTTTGACACCGACTTCCGAAATTTCCAAAAAGAATTTTGGAAATCCGTTTCTAAATGACGAAGTTATGCCCGAACATACATAAAAAAAAAATAGAAACATCCGAATTGATAACCTCCTCCTTTTTGAAGTCGGTTAAAAAATAAAAGTAGAAGTAGAGGGAGAGAGTAGTAGTAGTAGTAGGTGTAGTATTAAAATATTCCTTTATCTGATCTGTTAGGCAAACCTAAGACCTTATGCTTAGCAGTAGCGCTTACATCTACTAAACCAACGGCGCAGGCAAAAATAACAGTTTTTTGAGAATACCCACCACACATCGATTCATGCAAAACCATATACCTATCGCGGAAAAGGGTCGAGAGAAAATACTTCTATTCAACGTCAGTCTTATCACTAAGGAAACTTTCAACTGTCATACTTACCTTATCACCCCATACCTTATAAGGAAGAGTAACACTAAACCAACGATCAGGCCAAATACATTGTGCCAGGATCGCTGGTATGATCGGCGGCAGCGACCTCTCGCGCCCAGTCCTGGGCCAGGCCATGGTACGAGGCGAGAGGGAATGGGAAGCAGTCTCCTCCGCATGCGAAGCAGTAATGCTCGCGAAGGAGGAGGCGGAACGGGTGAGGGAGGCTCAACAACAGAGTCGCCCTCACGCCCCCAGTCGCAGCCATTGCAGGAGATGCCCTGGGCGTCGGGGGTCGCGAGACGATCTCCGGCTACCATAGACGCGGGCCTGCGGACGGCGAGTAATGGGTAGCTCGCCGGCCGATCAGCACCAGGCCCGACAGTCGACGGCGCGTAGTGTTACACGCGCGCATCAAAGAGGTGTCACCAATTCAGGACGGGACCCGTCATGGCCGATGTATGCATGCCAAGGGGTAGCAGATAAATTCGAAACAGAGTTACCGTGCCCCTGGGCACTCAGGCAAGGGAGGGACAGGGGTGGGTTTTAGTCAGTAAGTGTCTGACACGCCCTCCCGCTCCAACAAGAGCGGGAGAAGTCATAGGATGATTTCCCACACACCAAAAAAAAAAGGCCAAATACGTTCTGCCAGGGTCGGGTGTGTTTCATACTATTACCGTCATTGAGGCCCAAATATATTAGTTTAGGGAAAACCTACCACAGAACGATTAATTTATTTTTCATGCAAAATCATCCAATGCGGCAAGTACTCGTAGCACTTAATACAATAGAGAGACAATACTTTTACTCAAGGTCATTCCTGTCAATAAGGAAACTTTCAACCATTATACTCTACCTTATCACCCCATACCTTATAAGGGAGAGTTTCACCATATTATTTGTCAAGGAAATGATGACTCAAGCACTAATTCCCACGAAACATTGTTAACTTTGCGGGTTGCTGTCAGTAATTGTTCACAGTTTAAGCCAAACGTACGTGAAAATTGCTACCAAATTCCGTGCGAAAACAAAATATACTTCGAGATTTTTAGACTAAAAACATACCTATGATTGTTAAATCACTGTTATGAAATAACAGTTATTTTTCGGAAGTATTTTTCGGGAACAGTGATTGTGAAGTTAGACCGTTCGGCAGTTTAATTTTGTAATCATCAAATATTATTGTGACAGTGACAAGTGGTGATAAATCATTTTGATGTGATTCTCAGTGATTAGTCATTAAATCGTGATATAATTTTAGAAGGAAGTACACCTGCTTATTGAGGTAAATATTGACTTTACATCGATTACATCTGTGTTTACTATTTGTATTAAAATTAGAATTTTAAACATGTGTGGCATTGAGTTACTCCTTTTTTTTCCTGATTAGCATATAACTCGTGGCGGAACACGTTTTAAAATCGACGGCTTGTTTGTAGAATGAAATTATAATTTAAAGTAGGTATTACGTTTACATTAAAAAAAGATAAACATAAATTTACTGGCATGAAAAAAAGTGTACAAGTAGAGTGAGGTGGAAACACCAACGGTCTTCTCCGAAACATTAGGTGAATTTATGCAATACAACCATTGACTTAAATAAAAAAATTACATACAAAATTACATTTTACGTAAAATAACTTTTTCAATCGCCTGCCAATCTGTCTGTCTCCAACATTCACAATGGAATCCAATGAAATTGAGCAATTTTCCCCAAATTTGCCAAATAATTTACCTAGTAATATTACACAAGTGAAAAACACAAAAACAGTTAAAAAAAAACTTTCAGTAGCTATTTTACTTTTAATTTTTAAAATAAATGAAAACTAATTTGAATGCTGTTTTTATTACACCTAGCATTTTTCTAGCTGTAGTGGGGTGGAAATTTGCCTTTAGCGATAGTGTAGCCCACTGTCAATGAAATGTTTGCTGTCGGATCGGAATTCCCAGAGATTAACTACTTCCAAATGAAGAAAAACAAAATAACTTCTTTATAATATTACTTTAGATTACAGGGAAGTCCGTCAAAGAGTTTCCGCTCAAAATACCAAAATAAAGTTTTTGTATAACTGCTAAAATTATTTATTACGTAAGTAATTATTTAAAAAACAAAGGTTCATTTCAAGGTTGCTTGTTATTAAAGTGAAGCAAAACAATTTAATTAATGATTTTAGTACAAGATAGCTTCCTAAATAAATCTAATCTTGCGCATTCTTTGAGACGTTAGATCTAAATCATCTGACCGAAACTCAGCAATTAAAACCTTGTGATATCACCCTTTTTGAAGACGGGGAGTTAAAAGATATTTTTGAGTTGATAACACTATAATAATAATACATACCTGGTATACCTCTCCACTTCTTAAGCACCTCAGACTATGTTGCCTCCTTGTTGCTACGTCACACTACGTGCTAGCGACCGTTTTTGGGGGTCCATTTATTGAGTGTGCAAGTCACCCCTTACCATTTTTTACCGATGTATTATAATAACATTGTACAGGCAGGAGCAGTCAGGAGAGGCATGCAGGGGCCCGAGGAGGGTCTTTAAATAGTTCTTGGTAACCAATCCACTTTAGCCTCCCAAAACCATAGCTCGAAATGTTTGTTTTCTATATCTTGCAATAGTCTTACACCAACCCGGGGTTGTCCTTGGGTGCACTTGTATAGCGCGTACGTATAATCGTCGGTTGGTGCCTTATTTCACAAAAAGCGTCTACCTCTGCGAGTTGGTTTCGGCTCCTCGTACGCCTTCCAAAGGTCTGGGACCATAAGGTCCCGAGAAATTTAAACGATAAAAAATAATAATATTGAAGATATCAACAAATTAAGAAATGACTAACTAAATTAAAAAAAGTTTGAAAGTGGAGCCAGTGCAGCAAAGTAGAAATGGAATCGTTTGTAGATGAAGCCTAACATTTCCGACCTTATTTATTTAAAAATAGCATGTGAAAAACAATGATTAGCGGACTCATAGTTAAAAATTTTCTATAAAGAATTTGAATTTAGGATCCAGTAATTAGTATTTAAACTAAGCAATATGTTTAGAGAGTTTTATAAATAATACTGTTAATGTAATGCATGTGACTAACAAGTAATTAATACATACTAAGTATAGGGATGTATGAAGAGGGAGACAAAATAAAATAAGGATGAATTGTGTGAGAAATAATATTTCATTTAAAATTTCTGACAAAAACTTTTTTGCAAAAAAAACCAACCGACTTCCACAAAAGAAAACACAAAAAATTAAAAAAATAACTTGAATTTCGGAAGTCGGTGTTTGTATTTTTAACCGACTTCGAAACAGGAGGAGGTTCTTTTTGTTCTCTGTTCGACTGTAGGTATTTGTATGTTTTTTAATATTTATTTTATGTTTGTCCGACGATTTTTCTGTCGATTGCGGACCGATTTTAAAAATTCTTTTTTTATCCGATAGAATATACTCACGAGGTGGTCCATGCATTGTCATCCAAACTAAACATGTATATAATATTTCAGCTTAATCGAAAACCGGGAAGTGGAATAAATTTAACTTTTATGATTTGTTTACATAGTTACAAGTGAAGTTAGTATTTAATGTGTTAAAAAAGAGTAGTCTGCGGTGTCCTGACATAGATATAATCATCATAATGATCATGATGATGAAAACGTAACGCTACTCCATGTAACTTAGATCAAGGATACGAATGTAACGACAAACCACACTAATGCACAACTATTATTGAACACTCTTCCTTCTTTCAGTTTGTAGAAGCCACTACAAAATATTAGTGAACAAGGTGAATGCGGAACATAATTAAATGCTTTGCTTTCACCAGATCGGTTTACGTCTATAATGCATACAGCCGTAAAGTTGTACCGACGACTTAGAGTGCTTGCTTCGTGCGGTTGTACTCATTCCGGTGGATTTGGGTTACAGTAGTAGAGAGCTCAGCTGCTGTGTAAGATAGATTTGATTTTTATGGTCATGAGAAGCCTCTAGGGCTGATACTTACCGTCAGATTTCGATCGATGATATTGATAGCCGTAGATGGAAGTATGTCGATTACCACACCAATTGACCGACTTCGATCTACTGCGAGCTTTGAATGTTATTTAATATAGTAGGAACTGCCCATTGAAGTTATCTGATCTATTTTAAAGAAAAACCCTAAGATTATTATAACTTGTAGACTCCTAAGGACAAAGTTAAAAGTCAGATAACATAATCAGCGTATAAAGTTGCCACTGCCGGGACACACGTCTCTAAAAGTTTCATGTGTGCGTTGAAGATGACAAAGATACAGCAACAGTCCATAATAAGAAGTAAAGGCAAGTTAAGGATTTGACTAGTTTTAAGCGCAGTAGAACGTTCCTTACACCATGTGGGAACACTTAGCGTAAGAGAATAAAGTATTTCAGGGAAGCAACAGCTAGTTACTTAGCTAATCAGGCAGAGCTCAGATATATTTTGCCAGTAGGCACCACTGGCAAAATAGAGGATTAGTTGGTATGGTAACAAGCAGCAGCAAAGCTTGGGAACTTCATTACAAGAGATTTAAATACCTTTACACAATTTGGTTGAGACATAGAAATACTATTGCTTAAAGTGGGTACACAGAAGGGACAGCTAAGGGAATGGAGTTCCTACGATCGTGGGTGATGACGTTATATTATAATATTTAGTTAGTTTTAAAATGACATTTAATTTAATGCGCACATTTGCCAGCGATTATTCTGATAAAATAAAACTTATTCCAAAAATGAGAAATCGCTGATTGTCGAGATAAGGACAATGGGCATAAATATGTATATTATGTGGAGGAATGAGGATATATTGATTGAGAAAGTGTAGTAATAATAAGTTATGGTTAGGAGGAAAATGAAGGCTAAGATGACGTATGAAAGCAAATGTGAACTGCGTCAGATAGAACGTACATAAGCAAAAACATACACTCTGTTTTTTTCCATGGGGATAGGCAGAAACATTAGAATTCTTAAACGAACGCACACTCTTGCTCCTTTTGATTTGTTCACGTGCATACATCTAGTCATACTCGCAAGCTGGTTATGAATACTACGAGCTACGTGCCTGATCATTCAGAAACATATCGCCTATGTCAAATTAAAATATGGCAAGGACTATGACGATGATGAAAAATTAATAGTTAAGTTAGGTTATTTTAAGAATTTCCAGCATCGTTAAATATCATGTCCGTGTCACACCTCTGCTCTTTTTTTTGAGTGTGGGAAATAATCAGATGACTTCTCCCGCTCTGGGTGGAGCTCGAGGGCGTGTCAGACTCTTACTGACTAAAACCCACCCGTGTTCATTCAGTTGCCTGTGCCCGGGTAAGGTGAGTCTTTTAAACAATCCCGCGACTCACCTCTGCCACGGGGTCTCATCTCGAACAAAGAAAATTTAGTTCAAATAAATATCAATAGATGGCGTAACATGCATCGATTTCTTAATGAAGTCTAAGTAACACTGCTAATTTGAAAAGGTAAAAACTGTATTTTGCTTATGTAATAAACCACCCTAAGCATAAAATTGTAGAATAATTGGCTCCTAATTCAAATTTAGATGTTTATTGGAACGAATTCTTAGGCATTTATATTTCTTGTACCAATAGATGGCGCTATTTTAAGTTTTAGAGTTTATCCATTCGCCTCTTTAAAATTTGTATAATGACACATTTTGAAACAGTAAAACTTTTATGAAGTGCCAAAAATACTACAAAGTAAATCCTCAATGAGTGAGAAAATATTGGTAAGACTTTATGTGAATTCATTCAATTTTGCAAGCCGTCGCTGCTAACACCATCTAGCGAGGTGTACAGGACGGGCCCGAACGAAAAACAAAAGTTGCTTGTGCAAGTCGAAAACCCGTAGTTACGGCGGTACCGTTTCTTTGTATGAGATGAGGCATCTGTACGCTAGTATTATATTATCTGTGCCTCTGCTAAATCTTGTCTAACACAATAATTAAGGTTTAGTTCTCTAAAGAACATTCATGGTGATTGATGACAAGTTTTTTTTGTCAAGGGTTTTGTTTTGTGTTACGAGTACTACTGATATAAGTATGTGTCCATCTGTATATTTATTTATCAATCACATGTCGACGACTAAACGTGTTTCGGTGATCCTTGGCACATGAGCAGACTTTGAAAACCGCATGTTATTAGTAAGTACGAGTAAGTACTTCCCAGTACCTATGTTATTCTGACGTATAAGCTATTACTGTAGAGTTTATCAAAATCTGTTTATTAGTTTTTGTGTGAAAGAGCAATAACTATTCAACCATTCATCCATCCTCACAAACTGTTACAACCTACCCAACTTCTTTCCTACTAATATTGTAAATGTGAAAGCTTCTGAGGATGGATGTTTGTTACTCTTTCACGCATAAACTACTAAACTGATTTTGATGAAACTTTACATTAATATAATAAAAAATACAAATCATCCAATAACTTCTCCCGCTCTGGGTGGAGCGGGAGGGACATGTACGTAATCATTTAATGGATACGAGATAATTATTTCTCCCCAATGAAAATAATTTATTTATTTAAAAAAGAAAAACTTATCAAAGGCAACACTGAGCGCTCGACAAAGTTCACCTATTGTTTCGTTTCAAAGATGCCGCCTGAGCGAGACAGAGTGCCTACAGCGGCTACAGCGCGGCTAGTGCAGGGGCGGTATCGTTTGAAATAAAAACAGATAGAAATTAAAAGATTTCGCTGGCCGGTGGAGTGTTGTCAACTTATGAAAATTTTCCATATTTAGTGTTAAATTGCGCATGTTTTATAAAAATAAAAAATGTGTAAGTTTTGGTTTTTACGAGTTACATTTTTTTACAACTGTTTCTAGTACGTATGTTAAACCAGGAATACGCCTTTATTGGATCGGACAGGGTTTTTGTTACATGCTGTACATTAGAATAACATATTGGACATAATTGATTATGAGGGAAAGTACCAATACACTGGCAGAAGGCAGTTTATAATATTGGTAGGACTTTTCATGCTGGTAGTTATTTCCGACTATTACGCAAGCGAAATCGCGAACAAAAGGTAGATTCATAGTTAAAATGGTTCCAATTTAAACGACCTTTAACTAGTTAGCACCTTAACCGTTCAACTGTGATCGTTTTAAAATGTGTCAAAGCCATTAAAATGTCTATAAACAAGTGATTATTGTAGCTCAAGAGCCTTGACAGCTGGCGAACGGAAACGCCGTCAAATAAACACCTAATCATGCTGTTTCAAATTAATTTTCTATTTCCTTCCTACCGCACGGTTGCAGCCGCGGAATAAACACGAAGAGAAGGCTAAAAGGCCGTAACAGTAATGAGGGTCTTCCGAAATATCGTAGGTACACCAGCGGGTCTGGACAAACATCTTTTCTGTTAGCGTTCACACCAAACTCTAAAGAAAAAATTGTCACGTCATATACTTCTCAACAGGTAATGTCATTGCCATATTTTTCGTACTAAGCGTTTGGCGTGAACGCCAACAGAAAAGTTATTTGTCTAGACCCGCAAATGATAATACTGACGCCATGCTTAAGTCATTATGATTCGTTTGTATTAAAGAATCTGACGTCCAAGTGGCGCCAACTTATGACGTAAATTTTCCTGAAAACACATTCAGTCTGAATTTTAATCAAGCTAAGGAATTATTCTTAGCTTGACCAAAATTTAGACAAAAATAATGAAAAAATGTATCGTCTGTCGCCAAATAGATGGTTTAATCTGTCCGTTCAGATTCCATATACGAGTATATTTTAAATATGCTACTTGAGATCTCAAACTAAACTGAATCTGAACTTCTAACTAATAATATAAATAGGTGAAATTGTTTGTTTGTTGATGTTTGTACTGATATAAATATTCATTACCTTTTAAAAAGAAAATTATAATGTTGGGCTAAAATGAACGAGCTAAGCAATATGCTTAATTGAAGGAAACGTTATGATTTGCACATTAATTTTTTTTTTTTTTCGATTTGTGAATTATTATTGAGTATTAAAAAGTGGTCTTACTGTAAATTTTTACTCTGTAGTGTTCGCACAAATACAAAGCAATAGTTTTTCTGTTATTACAAACGATCAGCTATTTATGTGCTCTGTAAATGTTACTGGCGATGCAGTAATTTTTGCAATGCATGCCGATATCCTGGACTAATTTGATAAAAGTGTTTTTATTATAAGCTATTACTTGCTAAATTAGAACCACTTCCTCTTATCCTACGAAGTTGAATTTATACCAGTTGGTAACATTTTGAGTATGAATTTAAATAATTGTAAAAAAAAAATATTTTTTTATACTATTCATCATCATCATCATCTCTGCTGGGGCACAGGCCTCCTCTCTGTGAGAGGGTGTGGGACGTAATCTACCACAGACGATCTCCGGCCACCGTAGACCCGGGCCTGCGGACGGCGAGCAGTGGGTAGCTCGCCGTCCGATCAGCACCAGACCTGTGAGTCGACGGCGCGTAGTGTTCCACTCGCGCCGAACAAGAGATGTTGTCAGCCACCACTGACGGGGCCCATCGTGGCCGGTGCCTGCATGCCTAGGGGTAGCGGATAAATTCTGAAAATGAGTTACTGCACCCCTGGGCACTCAGGCAGGGAAGGAACAGGGGTGGGTTTTAGTCAGTAAGAGTCTGCCACGCCCTCCTGCTCCACCCAGAGCAGGAGAAGTCATTGAATGATTCCCATCCCCCCCAAAAAAAAAAACCACGCGGGCCCAATGTGTGTTGGTGGATGTCACATGTCTTCAAATTTTTGATTCTAGGACATGCCGGTTTCTTCACGATGTTTTCCTTCACCGTTTTGAGAGCAGTGGGGATGAAATAATTTACACTAAGAAAAGCGCCTGCCTGGGTTTGAACTCACGACCTAAAAGTTGTATGTCGCCGTCGTTACCACTGGACCACCACTGCTCTCTTTATAGTATTAACTTATTTTAATTACAAAAAAAACTGTAATGTAATCTATCAAATCAAACTAAATTAATTGGAAATTGTAGTAAATAAATGGTTCTATGAATGGTTAGGTAACATTAGAAAAACATTACAGTGTCCACATAATTATTGCCATTCAGTCTGCCTGCCTTTCCCCAGCTATGTTGGCGTCGGCTTCGAGTCTAACCTGATGCAGCCGAGAACCAGTTCTTGTTATCAATGATAGGCTGTCGCTTAACCACTATCTCACCTGATGGTAAGCGATGATGTGGTCGACGATGGAGCACGATTGCCTAGAAGTTCACTCTCGACTTAAAGACTCCCAGGTTGTAGCTATCAGGAAACATGCACTCCAACAAGGAATCCCACTCCTTAGCTGTACGCACAATGAATGTGTTCCCAAAAGGTTTTGTGCGTGTGGGAACCATGCAAGTACTCTTTGGCAATACTGGTGTCAGATGTTACTATTGCTGGCATGCAAAACTTAACTTTTTAAGAGGCCACCAAACAAAAAGGGTCTAGTTCTCGACATTTAGTTGCCGAGATATACGCAGTTTTATAAAGTTGTGTAAAAAAATTGCATTACCGATTTTAATTGATTATTAATTAATGCTCATGACGAAATAAAAGAGCGATGGAAGGTTTACTTTGAAAAGTTGATGAACGAAGAGAATAAATGGAATGGTGTGCTCAAAGAGGTACAAGTAAATATGGGTTTGGTGAGAGAAATTAGCATGGATGAAGTAAGAAAGGCAGTTCAATTTATGAAAAATGGAAAGGCCATGGGCCCTGATGACATACCAGTACAAGTATGGAAGTGTTTAAAAGAGGATGGATGTATGTGGCTGACTTTATTCTTCAATAAGTTGTTGTATGAAGAAGTGATCCCACAAGAATGGTGCAATAGTTCGCTAGTGCCCATCTTTAAGAATAAAGGGGATGTGTAGGACTGCAACAACTATCGAGGGATAAAGCTCATGTCACATACTATGAAAATATGGGAGAAAGTGATAGAGAAAACATTGCGAGAGGAGAGTGAGATTACCCCGAACCAGTTTGGGTTTATGGCAGGTCGAGGGACAATGGACGCCACCGTCGCTCTCCGTCAATTGTGCGAGAAGAACAGACGTGTGCACAAGAACTTGCACAAAGTGTTCATCGATCTTGAGAAAGCGTATGATAGGGTACCTCGGGATGTGTTGTGGTGGGCCTTGAAAGAGAAAGGTTTGCCTGGGAAGTATGTTGAGTTGATTCGTGCTATGTACAGACAATCTAGTACCTACGTCCGGTCGCTATGGCAACACCGATGAGTTCGGTGTGGCTGTAGGCTTACATCAAGTGTCGGCTTTAAGTCCTTACCTCTTCCTGTTGATTATGGACGCTCTTACGTCGGAAATACAGGAGGAGGCACCCTGGTGCATGCTGTTTGCCGACGACATTGTTCTGGTCGGTGAAGATGGACCTGAGATCCAGAGCAGATTGGAGAAATGGCAACAGAAGCTGGAGAAAGTTGTCTTGAAAATCAGCAGAACCAAAACTGAATACATGTTCTGCGATTTCGGGGGTCTCTCCACTTCTGAAACTATAGTGCTAGATGGCGCGCTTCTCCCAGTCTGCTCCGATTTTCGGTATCTCGGTTCACTCGTGCAAAGCGATGGCGAAATAGATCGGACTGTTAAGCACAGAATTAACACTGGATGGATTAAATGGCGGCAGGTCACTGGGACTATCTGCGACTCCCGCATTACCCTTTAACTTAAGGGCAAGATTTATAAAACAATGGTCAGACCTGCTGTCTTGTATGGTTCAGAATGTTGGGCCACAAAAGGGATGAATAAAAAGCAATTGCATGCGGCTGAGATGAGAATGCTAAGAGCGATGTGTGGTGTTACGCGCATGGATAGAATTAGGAATGAGTATATAAGAGGAAGTCTGAAAGTGGCACCACTGACTGAAAAGTTGTGTGGAAATCGGTTGTCGTGATGTGATGCGGAGGAATGGAGAAAATGTCGTGAGGAAAGTCTTGTGTATGGATGTAGATGGCTATAAGAGTAGGGAAAGGCCAAAGAAACGATGGTTGGACTGTGTGAAAGAGGATATGGGTAAAAAGGGGGTGACTACAGAGATGACGACTAATAGAGGCGTATAGAAGAAAAAGACATGTTGCGCCGACCCCAAATAAATTGGGATAAGGGCAGGAGAATGATGATTAAAATTAATGCTCAATTATCTACAAGTTCATACAGTAAATGACTTTATATGATGTTTCCAAGTCTTGTACCAGTAATTTTAAGAGAAAAGTTGTTTAAAGACTCTTGATTTGAGAAAAAACATTTTTCTGTTTCAATTTCAAATGTCTGATAAAAAATGTGCCAGTTTTGAATATTTTTTTTTAATCCTTATTATCAAATGACTATTCTAGATACCGAATCTAGTCTTAACCCAATTCCCCACTACTGGACCCTTTTTGCTTGGACGCCCACTTATGACAGTTAAATACTAACATCTTTAAATTATACATTAAAGTAATAATGATAATTTAAAAATGAATCAGTATATTTTTGTTGAGTGATGGTATATTACATTGTTCATATTACCACAAAAATGACGCTGGGAATGAATGTTTCATAAATCATCACCGTCATTACAAGCAATTGCACGTTTGTTGTATGGGAGCCCTCTTAAATATTTATTTTATTCTGTTTTTTAGTACTTGTTGTTATAGCGGCAACAGAAATACATCATCTATGAAAATTTCAACTGTCTGACTATCGCGGTTCATGAGATACAGCCTGATGTGTGACAGACGGACAGACGGACGGACAGCGGAGTCTTAGTAATAGGGTCCCGTTTTACCCTTTGGGTACGGAACCCTAAAAACGATGAATGATCTGTATAAAGGAGTGACTACTGAAATGATGACTAATAGAGAAGTATGGTAAATTAAGACTTAAGATCACCAACAAATTAAATGAGCTGAGGGCAAAAGGGCAAGGTCTGGAGTGGCCACTGCGTAGTAGGAAGACGCAGCGTTGGAATCCGATGGATGTGCTACGTACAGAACCGGTCGTTGTGGCGACACTTGGAGGACGCCTATGTCCAGCAGTGGACGGCCTTTGTATAAAATGATGATAATGATGAAGGGCAAAATGATGATGATGATTGAAGAAACTACATAAAGCCTGCCTGTTTTTAGGGTTCCGTACCCGAAGGGTAACCAACGGCGCCCTATTACTAAGCCTCCGCTGTCTGTCCGTCCACCCGTCTGTCTGTCAGCGGGCTGAATCTCATGATCCGTAACAGGTAGACAGTTGAAATTCTCTCTGTTGCCGCTCATCACCATCTTCCTGGCCTTATCCCATGTTACTACCGTCACGCTATCACTAACTCCCTTTTCTTTCATATCATTTCCCACACGATCTATCTTTTCTCTGTTGCCGCTATAACAACAAATACTAAAAATAAATTAAAAGTTAAGAGGGCTCGATCTTAATAATGGCTAAGCTTCATTCAATCATAGAAGGCCCAATAACCTATAAATTTGGTAACATCAAGATAAAAACTAGATAGATCTCAACTTCGAAACACAATAGAACTCCCCAGAGCGTAATATGTATCTACAAGCCAAATTAATTCAACTGAGAAACAATTTGAAGCAATAGAATGTGCCATGAATAATAAAGCGGACTTATTACATTGATAGACGATTCGCATACAAATAGGAACGTTACTTAACCGACAGATTACAAGACGATTTTAAATGGATTGCCTGTGAAGAAGGCATGCATTTGGTCTAGATACTTGCTTAGGTGATCTAAGTCTAAGTTACGTACCTATCGTACGAAATCTAAGTTACGTATTTCCAGTCGGTTAAAACTAGGCGAAGTATATACTTCGCGTGACGAAAGGGCTGGCTTTTACCTCAGCGAGAGGTTAAGCATTGCCATACAACGTGGCAATGCCATCAGTCTTTTGGGCACAAGTGTGCAAAAAAGTCCAGTCGACAGCGATGCGGAGGAATTTTTTGACGCCATATTTTAAGTTTTATATATTTAATTATGAATTTTTGTTTAACCAACTTCCAAAAAAGAAGATACACTAAAAATTGCAAAATAACTCGGCAGTTGGTGTTTTTATTCTGTTTCTTCGTTATTTGACACCGACTTCCGAAATTAAAGTTATTTAGAAGTCGGTTCTATTTTTGTAAAAAAGATTTTTATTTTTCACTTTTTAATAGTTTTACGGTACCCCAGAACTAAAACTAAATATTCAAATTATTCCCGAATGGATAACAACCAATAACATGGATTCTATTCTATTTTTCTCTTATTCGAACATTATTGGAGACAACCAAAACGTCATCTGTGTTTATATATTTTTTATTTATACCTATTGATTTTTTCAAAAAGTACTGAAACAATTTCGATAAAATTTATATGGGCCACCTCTGAAACATGGCCTACGAACAAAAAAAAAGTACCATCAAATTCTATTCACAAGTGGCGGAGAAATTGCGTAAAAAATATACAAAAAAAAACGCAAACGAATTGAGAACCTCCTCCTTTTTGAATTTCGCTTAAAAAGTGACATAATTATTTTCTTCAAAGCTGGAGTTTAAATTTTAGACAACACATTGCAGAAAAACATTATTCAGGACGACATAACGAAAAACATTTAAAACATTATTCAGGACGACATAACGAAAAAAATTTAAAACATGATTCAGGACGACATAACGAAAAAAATTTAAAACATTATTCAGGACGACATAACGAAAAAAATTTAAAACATTATTCAGGACGACATAACGAAAAAAATTTAAAACATGATTCGGGACGACATAACGAAAAAAATTTAAAACATTATTCAGGACGACATAACGAAAAAAATTTAAAACATTATTCAGGACGACATAACGAAAAAAATTTAAAACATGATTCAGGACGACATAACGAAAAAAATTTAAAACATTATTCAGGACGACATAACGAAAAAAATTTAAAACATTATTCAGGACGACATAACGAAAAACGTTTAAAACATTATTCAGGACGACATAACGAAAAAAATTTAAAACATTATTCAGGACGACATAACGAAAAAAATTTAAAATCGAGTGCGTTAGACTTCGCACATTTTGAGTTCCGTACCAAATGAGGAAATTTGAAAGGAAAAATCTGTTTTATCAATATATTAGTATTTTCTAGTAAAATATACGTAATAATAAACATTATCAACTTCATAGGTCGGCAATAGGAAGATAGTTTCACGTTCAGTAACAAGAAAAAAAAAATCTGCAAAACAATATTTTGTGACAGACGACACACAGTCAGACAGACAGACACGTGAGTGACAACAATAGGGCCTCATTTGGACCCTTTGGGTACGGAACCAGAAAAACCGGCCAAGTGCGCATGTTGGACTTCGCACATTGAGTTCCGTACCAAATTTTGGTATTTGTCAGTAAAATATACGTAATAATAAACATTACCCATCACCCTTCAAGTTAAAACATTCTTCGGGAAAAAAAATTGTGACAGACTACGAACAAACAGATACGTCAATGACAGCAATAGGGCTTTGTTTAGAATCTTTGGGTACGGAACCCGTCACAGGGTGTAGATTTAGAAGCAGACTCTTCCTTCTGCGAAGCAGTAATGCTCGCGAAGGAGGAGGGGGAACGGGTGAGGGAGATTCAACGGAGTTGCCCTCACGCCCCCGGCAGCAACCGCCGCAGGAGAAGCCCTGGGCATCGGGGGTAGCTCGCCGTCCGATTAGCACAAGGCCCGAGAGTCGACGGCGCGCGTAGTGTTCCACGCGTGCCTCAAAGAGATGTCAGCAACATTTGACGGGGCCTATCATGGCCGATGCATGCATGCCAGGGGGTAGCGGATAAATTCGAATCAGAGTTACTGCGTCCCTGGGCACTCAGGCAAGGAAGGAACAGGGGCGGATTTTAGTCAGTAAAAGTCTGACACGCCCTCTCGCTCCACCGAGAGCGGAAGAAGTCATTGGATGATTTCCCAACCCACAAAAAAAGGGTGTAGATAGATCTACTCGATTTTTTAAATACCTATAATTTTTTTTTAAATACCTTTATAACTTAGTTTTTATTACATATTTTTCTTATATCTATTATGAATTGGCCTATCACCCGATTCCGGTTTGCCGTCGACTTCTGGGACAGCCTATATAAAGTGATAATTTTCTGAATGAAAACCCTATGACAACAAAACTGTCAAAAAAGCCACATGACAAACATATATTGGGGTCAGCTTCTAGTCAAACTGTATACAACTGAACACCAGTAGGTATATTACATGCAGCGACTGTTTATCTTACCTCCACAACCCAGTAACTGGGTAACACTGTATTGCTAGGCAAGACCGGTGTCAGATTTATCTTACCTCCACAACACATTAACTGGGTAACACTGTATTCCTTGGCAAGACCGGTGTCAGATTTATCTTACCTCCACAACACATTAACTGGGTAACACTGTATTCCTTGGCAAGACTGGTTTCAGATTTATCTTACCTCCACAACCCAGTAACTGAGTAACACTGTATTCCTTGGCAAGACTGGTGTCATATTTTTAGGCTTCTGAAAGTCAAAGATTTGGAAATGACAGCCGGAACCAAAGGCTTTACGCTTTTTCCGAGGCAAGGAGGAGGTCTGTAATTGCTGGTCCACCGACCTCGGCAAGCGTTACTTACGTTAATGATTCATAAAGCTAATGAAAATAATTATATACTCCAAATTATTGAAGAGGTTTTAAATTTTCCTAACAGTCTGAGTCCTTTCTGACAGACATTCAGATGGCAACCGGAACAAACATCCACTTGAATCGGCTTTTGTGTCATGTGTGTGTGTCAAATTAATGAATTCTATGCAGTTGCTCTCAAAAGGCCATCTTTGAAAGGAGTTACTGTTACTTGGCAATATTGGCCCAAATAGATTGTTGAATACAACAATAGGTATGCGGTTGGCCACAATGGTTTGTCGTAAACTCGTTTAACTGTGATATCATTGACCATGGTCTGACCGAAATGACTAAATAGAACTATATGTAGCTACTGCAAAATTAAATTGAAGTCGCATTCTTGTCTCGGTGACAATCAATGTCAAAAACTTGTCAAAATGTAGGAAAATTTGAGGCGTTTTTGACAGTTTGCGGTTTAGATGCGAAGGTGAACGTTCCTTAGTAAAAAATTAGAGAACAGACAAAGAGAAGAGACAAAGTAAATGTCACTTTGCCTAGAGAATTATAAAAATTCTAAAATTGACCCTACTTTTAGAATTTTTATAATTCTAGAATTATCAGCGATTACGCGATTGTCAAATACTCAAAAAATAGATCGAATCTGAGAAATATGTCTTATTAACTTCTGAAAGTGGTTTCAGCCGCATGGAGTTAGTACTTCTTCCACTATAAATTTTAGCCTACTAGCACTTTGCTCGCGGCTCCGCTCCCGTGACCTATCCCCCGAGAACTGTTATTTTTCCCGGGATAAAAAGTAGCCTATGTTACTCGCTAATAATTTAGCTTTCTATTGGTGAAAAATTGGTTAAAAATTGGTCCAGTAGTTTTTAGGTTTATTCGTTACGTACAAAAATACAAATCTTTCCTCTTTACAATATTGTTGTTGTGTGTGTGTGTGTGTGTGTGTGTTGTGATGTGATATTTTTGTTTTGTGTTGGCTCTGAGCCTTTAGACAAAATACTTTTCTGTAAACGTTAACACTAACGCTTCGTGCAAAATGTATGGCAAAGAAATTACTGGGCGTGAGTCACGTGACAGTTCTCTGTCTAACGCTTCGTGCAAAACGTCGTCGCCATACATTTTGCACGAAGCGTTAGCGTTAACGTTTACAGAAATGTATTTTGGCTAAGGGGGCTGTTCAACCGTTCTGACGTGATTGAGTAACAAACATCAAGCCAAATTTTCGCATTTATAATATTAGTATGATACAAAAAACTTTATTTTTTAGGGTGCCGTAAAAATAAAGTTGAAACGGAGCCCTATTTCTGTCACTCAGTGTCGTCTGTCTGTTTTTCCGTCGTCTGTCACACAGGTTTAACAGCCAAACGGTTGGAGCTACAGTCTTCAAATTTTCACAGTATAAGCATATTGTTGACCCAAAGCCATACAAATAGTCAAAAATATATTTGGTATGGAACCCTAAATGTGTGTATTCCGACACGCACTTGACCGATTTCTTATGCGTCCCTGCCGGCCTACACATACTATCTCATATTTTTTAATCCATCAGATACCGGAATAACAGACACAATTAAAACCTATTGTTGCGTCCCCGATGCAGGAGCGGACGGGACCAAATTGATATACGCTACCAAAATGAGTGGATTGACTACTGTTTCTAATAGCATACTAATCACACTATCACACTAATATTATAAAGGCGAAAGTTTGTGAGTGTGTGTGTTTGTTACTTCTTCACGTTCAAACGGCTGGACCGATTTGGATGACATTTGGTACGTAGATAGCGTATACCCTTGATTAACATATAGGCTACTTTTTATCCCGGTCTACGCGGGTGAAACCGCGGGGCGCAGCTAGTAATGTATATTACTCAGATACGATCGATCTTACTCATAATCTCCTTTACAAAACATCAATAACACAAGCTAACGATACAAATACCTTGTTCTCCCATTAACTTTGAAATACACTTTTCTTAACTTGTCTCGACGTTATAATCTAAATACGACCGTTACATTTCGCACTAGTACGGAAAGCTATGTGTACTTTACCATTTAATAAATTATTATATTCGCCTTACATGCAATCTGTACCAATTATGTGTAACGAACGGCAGGACATTAACCATAGAACCATCTTAAAAATACTATCCAGCCAAAACATTCACAGTCGTATTGTAAAGACATAAAGATGAAATTAATCGTAATTTTTAGCTTGGTAGTCTTTAATCAGGTACCACCTTAACTCAACACTAGATCAAGCAATTTTAAACGCAATTTCCAGCTAGATAAAGCTCATGCAATCTGCAGGTTGTAAGTATGTAGATCTTAACGAGATCCAATAAGATCATGTCTTTCTAAGCCATAAGGTGAGAAGGTGGATATGGATAAATATGTATTAATTATCGAAGCAAGCTTTAATATAATGTTCTAGGTTGTCACAATTAGGGCAGGGTCTCAGCGAGTAAGGATAACTCCATGTATGTATGTATGTGTGCTGTGAACTCGAAAAATGTTGAACTGATTTTGATGAACGTGAACATGTTTATTGATATTTGTTTTGCTTAATATTTGAAATCTTTCAGGCAGAGTTGTGTTAAGCACAACGCAGACAGACAAATTCATTTCAATTTTGTAGGTGACAAAGGCCCAGTTTTGACTACGGAGAATGCCCAAAAATGCCTGAAATGGACAGGAACTTCTAATACCTTAATTCTATTAAGACGACTATTAGAGCGACTTAGGGACTCACCAGAGAATGGGCAGCAGCATTCTTTATGCATTGTGATAACCACACTGCGATGGCCAATCGGCATGACAAGCTTATGCTTACTATTATGGCAAACCCCTCTGTTTCTTGCGGGAGGCCTATGTTCAGCAGTGACATCACACATCATCAACACACCATCATCTCTTCATCCCATCTTTCGGGTGAAATGATGATGACAAATCGACAAACGTTCGTTAGCTGCTGTAATTAGTTAAATACGTTTTCAATGGTGCCGATTCTGTTGTGCACAAACTTAACTTAATTTAGGCTGCTGCTATCTTTTTCTCTCTAATAAAACAAGAAAGAGACAGAAAAAAATTATAGCAAATATTGAGAGTAGTTAAGGCATTACCTGATAGATGGACTTCCCGTCGTGAATATAAGTGAATGACAACATGTAGCACTTTCATTTTAATCCCAATGATAACAGTTCATTTGACCACAGTGATAACAATTCAGTATTATGTATTCTGCGAACACAAAACATGATGCATTCGATTAGATACGAAAGCTCATTTTTAACTAAATATCCATTAATATGGTACAATACTAACCCAGTCTCGGACGAATTAGGCACACCATGGGGTACCCACCCCTTCTCAAATAAAAAAACTGGCCAAGTGCGTATCGGATTTTGCTCATTAAAAAAAAAAAAAAAACCAAATATTGGTATTTGTTAGTTAAGTATACGATATAATAAACATTACCACAAAATTTTAAGTTTTTAGGTCAATTGGAAGTTAAAAAAACTTTTTTACAAAAAAATAGAACCGACTTCCAAAAAAAGTGCAAAATAACTTTAATTTCGGAAGTCGGTGTTCCTGTTTTGTGTCTTCGTTTTTTGACACCGACTTCCGAAATTAAAGTTATTTTGCACTTTTTTTGGAAGTCGGTTCTATTTTTTTGTAAAAAAGTTTTTTATTTTTCACTTTTTAGTTGTGGCTCCCCATTTAACTGTGTTAACAATTCATAGACATACAAGTACGATAGCAGCAATCGCGGTTGATTTGCTGTCAATTTTTGAAGAGTTCCGTTGTCTGTCTCCGAAACCCATCATCAGATCTTTTTGAAATTTAAATGGGACCATTTCGGAATAAACCCCTTTTGAACAAAAAAAGAATTTTGCAAATCCGTCAATATATGACTGAGTTATGCCCGACATACATAAAAAAAAAATACAAACATCCGAATTGATAACCTCCTCCTTTTTCGAAGTCGGTTAAAAATGCTTAGTAACACAATTTTGTGACAGACGACGGATTGACAGACAGGCGGACATGTGAGTGACAACAATAGGGCTCCGTTTGGACCCTTCGGGTACGGAACCCTAACAACTGCAACCTTTTAAAAGTCAATGGTTTTTTGTTGGGCTTTCCCATCTGACAATCTCGGAGAAGAGCCACCCAAAGTTGATGGTGGAATTATGCGGGTCGAACAATAGACAGCGTTGGGAAAGCCCCATGGCAAGTTCCAAGTTCTAAAAGGTCAACACAATATTTTGGATTTTATCTATTTATTTTGACAGCTGGAGTAGTTTTGAAAACACTGATTGATTTATTTCTAGAAAAATAATTAATCCGGCAAGATTTTTGTAATGTAATTGTGGTCCCAGACAAAGTTCTAAAGTTATGTAAATGCAGTATTTGTGTATAGGTATGTATTCTAGTTTGTGTATTCAATTGTTATTGCAGTTTGTGTATTCTAAACACTAAAATAAAAAGGCTATTTATAACAGACGAAAAAAAGGACACCAATCGATCGATCGTCGATCGATTATAATAACAATAAGACCCTAACATGCACAAACATACAGACCCAAAAGCCTAGAAAAAGTGACTTTCACAGAGATTTATTGGCAATACGTCCTAAATGTAAAGGATTGACCTGACCTTTCGAAATGTCATGTACAGTGTACAAACCCAAACTTTTTGACTGGTATAATGTTAGTTTGTCTAGGGCCCCCAGTAAGGCTTTTGCAACATTGTATTGAAATCCCAAGACGTCATCACTATAGCTGTAATAAACCCTACAGCCACCATACATTACTATTGGCAGTTCATTATTGCACCCATCCCAGAGTGAACGTTCGGTGACAAGGCCGGGTGCGGGCGCGGGCGCGGGGGCGGACACGACTAAGTGGACACAGTGGCGTTTTGGGAACACTTTCATGTTGCGTACAGCTAAGGAGTGGAATTCCCTGCCGAAGTATTCCTGCTAGCTACAACTTGGTGGTATTTAAGTCAATAGTGAGGAGGTTACTTCTTGGCAAGAGTACTTACTTCATTTTGGACTGAGAACGAGAGCTTATCATTACTAAAGATTTAAAATTAATCAGTGCATCACCAGTTATTGCAATGGGCAGGAGAGGTTCTAGACTTTTTTTTATCACGGTTAACCAAAAGAAGATTGCTTGGCAGCGAGGCAAATCCGTCACGACGCGCTAGGCGCCCGTCATAGATTAGTTTGGACGCAAACGTTGTTTTCTTAATTCTTTATTGTTTTTTAGTTAGGTTTGCTTTTGTACATGATTTGCTTAATGTCTGGTTTTAAGCAAATCATGTACAAAAGCAAGCCTAACTCAAAACTGCAAACGTTCCAGTTTTCATATTATGTTTGACTAGCTACTCGACCCGGTTGTAGAGTGCAAATTGTCTTAGAGTCAAGATGTCATCGGATAACATACTACTCTAATATTATTAACTCTTAGCCTGTATTTATAATTTCTTGTTTTTAGGGTTCCGAAAGTCTGAATGAAAAACGGAACCCTTATAGGATCACTCGTGTGTCTGTCTGTCTGTCTCTCTGTCTGTCTGTCAGTCTGACACAGTCCATTTGCTCCGAATCTACTGGACTGATTAAGCTGAAATTTAGTACACACATGTATATTCGTGACCCAAATACGGAGCTGTAACGTAAACGAATGCATTTGAAATATGGGATCACTTTTGGAGTGCAAGTTGGAAAATTAAAAAAAAGTTTTCCAAACTGTGGCCGTGCTACATGTCAAATGAAAGGATTTACTGTAAGGGTCTCAAATATATTTTTTATTTTATTTTAAAATCTATAATTTTTAAGTTTTTGAAATATCTCCGAAACCACTGCGCCTAAAATTTTGAAAAAATACAGAAGGTAGTTCTTTACTTAAAGATTACAGGAAAACCTATAAGAAATGTACGGTTTTAAAGAAAACCTGTAAAACCATGATTTGTTCGGAACACTTTGTGTGTGAGTTCGACTCGATCTTGGCCGGTTTTTTTTTATCTATTTTGCATACCTGTTTAGTTTAGTTTTATCATTAACACGTGATGTGGTTTTATTGTAATCTATAAAATTATAAGGGCACATCGCATTAGTTTTATAACTTTCTTTATAATATGATTGTGGAAAAAAAACTTTTTACAAAAAAAAACAACTGACTTTCAAAAAAAAATACACTAAAATTAAAAAATAACTTTAATTTCGGAAGTCGGTGTCAAATAACGATGAAGTAAATTACAAACACCGACTTCCGAAATTAAAGTTATTTTTTAATTTTAGTGTATTTTTTTTTGAAAGTCGGTTGTTTTTTTTGTAATTTTTTTTTATTTTTCACTTTTTAGTTGTTATACCCCACAACTAAAAACCCCAATAACATGGAACGTGGAATTTAAACATTTGGAGTACACCAAAACGTCATCGAGGTAAACATATTTTTCGTTTTTGTTCAGTTTCTCAAAAAGCGCTTAAGCAATATCGATAAAATTTATATGGGACCACCTCGGGAGTATATTATTTCGGATAAAAAAAGAATTTTGAAAATCGGTCCACAACTGACGGAGAAATCGGCGGACATACATAAAAAAAAAAAAAACATACATACAGTCGAACATAAACCTCCTCCTTTTTCGAAAGTCGGTTAAAAAGTCGTGGGTGGGTGGGTGGGTGGGCATTGGACTCACTCTGTAGCTCATATTTTATGTAATAGGTAAGTATTGTATTGTGTAACCGTTTATTTTTCCAAATTAATAAAATAAAAAATATCAAACACCGATTGCAATAAATTTTGCGAGAGTGTAAAATCTTGATATATTAAGAATTATATCATTTCAAATACAATAAATCTCATCTAAAGGACAATGCGCAAAAAAAATCCAGGCCCAGCGCAAAAGAAAAGTTACCACGCAGTGGATATAGAAACGGTTTTCACTAATAGAACGATCGATAAACGAGGAAGGTTTGTGGATGTGACCAGATAACTGTAAACACTGTAGTAAAGTACAGGGTAACATTATGATACTCCTGAAAAATTCGATTTCGATGATGCCCCTGTAGTATTTAATAACTTATTTTTTCCTATAATTTGAGATACTTTTCTTTTGCGCCGGGTCTGGGTTTTTTTTTCATACTTCATTTGCATTGTCCTTTATTAAATAGCAGTATTTACAAATATCCGGTCACATACACAAACCTTCTTCGTTTATCACTCTTTCTATTAGTGAAAATCGAATCAATATCCACTACGTGGTTTAAAGAAAGAAAGAAAAGAAAAAACCATTTATTTGGCACTGTGATATGATATACAGGGTGTAACGGAAAGGTGTGGTCATATTTTAAGAACTGCATCTGCCCATCGATATTAACAACTTTATTCAAGAAAGCCTGAGGAAATTCTCGATTTTTTTTTACCCCCATACAAATATTGATCAGCTGATGATCACTTTGTATGGAAAAATCTATTTTTTTTTGGGAATTTTCTATTTTTTCTTAGAGATAGTTGTTCATTTCCATGGGCAGAACCGGTCTTTAAAATATGACCACACCTTTCCGTTACAGCCTGTATAACGCACACATAAATAAATAATTACAAAAACAAACAAAAATAATACTAATAAAAACTTAAAGAAAGGAAGGAAAGCTGCTTTATTTTTACCCGACTGTGCGACGCAAGGGAAGGTAATGTGTATATACACTACTTATATGTAGTTGAGGCCTTACTGCTATGCCATCGTGAGGCAATCCCGCGCATCGGGATCACAATGCGACCGAGCGTCAGTGGTCGTCGTCCTCTCTCTTCTTATAAGTAGCCCTTCTATGTTGTGTAAGTTGGCCCGCGGCTTTGTCCTGGTATTAAATTTTAATAATATCTTCTATTACGTAGTTATATTTTAATTTCAAAGATTGAGACTTTTGAAACGGTCGGTACCTTTACCACGTTTCTTCAAAGATATGTTACTCATGCCAGTGACGAAAAAAAACGGAAAAACCGGCCAAGTGCGTGTCGTACTTCGCACATTTAGGGTTCCGTAACAAATGAGGGCTCCGTTTGGACTTTTCGGGTACGGAACCTTAACAAAAAAGGAAAAAAATATAAATAGGTATATATAGCAAAACGAACTAAAACCTTGGCGTCCAAAAAGTGTTTGGCCTAATTTGAATTAATTATGATTTTACCTCTCTTTGGTACCTATTTAGAACATTTTTTTTTTGTTTGGGACAAGCCCGCCACACTATTCCCAAACCACTGTAACTTCTGTAAGCTAGAATCAACAGTGGCGACCACCAGAAAAAACGCCGAGGCAATGAAGCTCGACGAGTCCCAGAGAAACGATTAAACTGTCTTGGGTCCCGCAACGAAATTAATCAGAAAAGACAGCGGAGGAGTAAGAAAAACATAATTTCCACTTCGCTCCTAATCGAGCGGGAGACAGAATAAAACTAGGCCATTAGGCACAAAGGGGGTTTTTACAACTGGGGTAAGGCCAGTTGCCAAGCACCACTGGTTAAAACACTAATATTAATGGGTTCTAAAATTGTGAGCTGTTACACTTGATTCTAATAATAGGTATGGCAAAAACGCTTGAACGCATGGAAATTCGTCTAGTTTCCACAAGGTCCGTGTAATAGACAACTCCAGACGTAGCTGTAGGTTGAATACTATCCAACATAATATTGTGCTCAGTTTGCCAAAGAGTACACTCCCACAGGATATGATGTGCGGATTGTTCATATTCGCAATCAGGTGTAGAACATTGACATAAAGGTGAGGCATCAAGCTTGACGGGAAATAATTTACTCTTAAAGTTGTCATGACCTGTGAGAATTTAGAACATATATACAACATTAAGAAGCTCGGTATTTAGGTATTTTAAAGAACATTTATTTATCTTAAAATCCCAAATAAACAAAATAAATAATAGTCCAGTTTTCGCCACTGAACTTTTCGATGATTTAAACAAGGCCGAACGCGCTAACAGCACTTCGTCACAGTATAAATATCTACTTCGTATACTCTCAATGGTACCTACTAACCTTGATCTTGCTCAATACAATACTCACACAATTATTCTGCTGCAAAAAAATATTCGGGCACAAAAAAATTGAATTGAGCCTATTGTATTGTTTAGATCGTCATTGTCCTTGTCATCTGCGAATTTAAATTACTTGGTTCGAAGTAACTGTTGATTTAGATTTTAATTCATTCATTACCCTTTTTATCCGGCTGTTCTAGAAGGAGGGCAATCTTTTACGAGAGCATGTTTTTATGGATTTATGTCGTTGTCGGACGCACAGGATCGGTCGTTGTGGTGACACATGGGGGAGGCATATGTCCAGTAGTGGATGTCTTTCAGCTGAAAAGAAGATGATGATGATGTATTTGTTACGTTTTAACCGACTTCCAAAAAGGAGGTTCTATGTTCGACTGTATGTTTGTTTTTTTTTTGTTTTCGTTTTTATGTATGTCCACCGATTTCTCTGTCATTTGTGGACCGATTTTCAAAATTCTTTTTTCATCCTAAAGAATATACTCCCGAGGTGGTCCCATATAGATTTTATCGAAATTGCTTCAGCGCTTTTTGAAAATCTGAACAAAAACGAAAAATATGTAGACCTCGATGTAGTTTTGGTTTTGTCCAATTACGAGTATGTTTAAATTCCACGTTCCATGTTATTGGGGTTTTGAGTTCTGTGATACTCGTATAACAACTAAAAAGTGAAACAAAAACTTTTTACAAAAAAACAACTGACTTCCAAAAGAAAAAACACTAAAAAATAAAAAATAACTTTAATTTCGGAAGTTGGTGTCAAATAACGAAGAAATAAAATACAAACACCGACTTCCTAAATTAAAAAGTTATTTTTAATTTTTTAGTGTATTTTCTTTTTTGGAAGTCGTTTGTTTCTTTTTGTTAAAATTTTTTTGATGAATAAAATTTTATTATTATTCCGTTTATTCATTTGTATAGACATATTATTTAAATAAAAAAGATAAAAAAAAAACATTTAAAAATATAAAAATAGTATCCCTCCGGTATCGGGAACAGGGTCCAAGCTACCGGCGGTCAGGACTTTAGAGAGAGGAACCGCCTGATAATGCGAGTGTCCAGAAGTACTGCTTTCTGAATCATGCCCTTGATCCAGCCGCCTAACGAGAGCCTCCTGAAGTGTTGGTCGAGGCTCGTGGCTATTAAGCCATTGGCTGACACGACTATCGCTGGATCATCGTGCCGATAGTAATGGCCTGTAGGTAGACTCAGCAGTCTACATCCCACATGTCGACAACCTCACGAGCCAAGTCAAGATACTTGATTTGTTTATCTTTCTCAGCTTTCACGAGGTTCTCGTCATGCGGGACGGTTATCTCAACTAATATTGCACGTCTCTCGATTCGGTCCACCACCACTATATCAGGCTTATTGGGTACAATAGTCTTCTCAGTGATGATGAATCTATCCCAGTACAATGAGATATAACTATTATCGAGAACTGGGTCGGGCACATACCTGTAGTAGGGCACTTCCGATTCCACATGAGAGTATTTCAGAGCAAGTTGCTGATGGATAATCATTGATTCTCCTGGACGATGACATGCCATGTCATCGTCATGCCCGAGAGATGTCAACCGTGCCGTCTTTCACAATAAATCTCCAGTAGTTTTTCGTTATAATAACTTCGTCCATAATTGCACAGACAAGACCTTCGGTTTCCCTAAAAAGGTCACTGACACGTAGCCAGGCTACGGACGCTAGTTGGTCTACATCGGGCTGAAGTTCCTTACTCTGCCATACTTCGCTGCGATCGTTAGTGTCAAGCACTAGAGGTTTCCATCAGTTCTCGTTAGCCAAGGAGAGTGGGGTTATTATTTATTTATTTATTATTCACAAATAAATAAATCTATATTTCTATTTCTTTGACACGCGCCGTAGTCTAAACGGCTGGATGAATTTTAACAAATGATTTATCTTGATCATTAGATTGGTCTTGACCGCTGAAGTGACATTTATGTAGGTTATATGAACTTTGAAAAAAAAAACAGCCGCCATTAGGTAAGACTGGTGAGAGAGGTCGCTTTTTTTTATTAATCAATAATAGTCTCGCGTTTGATCACTATCTCACCTAGAAGCAACATGGTTGTAACATGGTCATATCAAAATAAAGGGCTCGAGGAGGCGATTTCAAAAATATAACTATCTACAGATGGTGACATTAAATATGCAATCGAGCTATTACAATACCACCAACTGCATCAAATTGCTTGTATGTATCCTTTGTAAAGAGAGGATCCACCGACCAGACAGGTGTCGTATCTGGTCTGGGCAACTGCCCAATGGTTGATTTCGGACTATTGTATTTCAAATCGTGTGGAGTACTCTGATTGCGCTATGCAGGATGTGTATTTAGTTCGTATGTGGCGACATAGATGTCGCTACACTTTAAAGTTACATATTAATTAATAAAGGCCTGGACTTAATATTTATAATTTTGTAACAGTTAATTTTAAAATAATGTAATATTAATGTTACAGAAAACGTTAAATACAGCCGTATCTTACACATAACATAACTTAACTTTTTTTTAAGTTAACTTTCTTAAAAAATTTTGTTATACATAACATAACTTTTTTTTATTTTATAATTTAAAAACATCCATCCATTCATTCTAACTTTCGCATTTATAATATATAGTAGGATTCTAAATACAATAAAATATGTGAACATTGTGGTTTGTGACTCATATTATGCTAAAATAATTACTGATTTATCTGCAAATTGCTGTCAAGTTTCAATTTATGTGATTATTAAGCCAAATTCATCACTTTATGATCACTGACAAAATTAAGTAAGTATGTATAAATTGATATAATTTGAGTCGAATTATGCAAGCCATATGCAACCTTATTTCCCTCAGTATAATTAAAACCGAGTAAATTAAACATAATTATACAATTGCTGCGACTTTTTGCGGCAATTCGCGTTAATTTGCGACAGAATCGGCCGTCCATATCGGGCCTTACGCATGTCAATAATCATCTGCAATCAGTCATATCGGGTCATTTTGATTGACAGAAGGACAGAGGAACAGAAAGTTTGTAAGAAAATTTAATTTACTTTGATACTTTACTTTAACAGATTTAAGGTTCAAAATAATGTCATGAAAAATTGCCCAATGTAAATTTTCAGACAATTTACTTTGGATCTAATGCATCACATGTTAAAGTACTAATTTCTTTGCTGAGTGTTAATTATGTGAGGTGAATCTGAATAGCGTAATTATCAGAGCGGCACGTGGCCACTAGAATGTAAAGAAAACACTAATTTAACGAATTATTTCAGTTTGTTCCTGTTACACGTAATTAGAGACTAGTTACTCTCTGTAAGTAATAACTGTGGTAAAAACATAACCCTCCTTCTGGGATAGCCGAGTAAGTAAAAAGCTTTTTACAAAATTAGAACCGACTTCCAAGAAAACAAAAAAAGTTCAAAATAAATTCGGAAGTCGGTGTTTCTGGTTTTGTTTTTTCGTTTTTGGACACCGACTTCCGAAATTAAAGTTATTTTGCGTTTTATTTTTTTTTCTTGGAAGTCGGTTCTATTTTTTTGTAAAAATAATTTTTATTTTTCACTTTTTAGTTGTGGTTCCCAATTAAATTGTGTAAACAATACATAGACAAAAGATCGCTGTAATCGCGAGTCGTTTGCTGTTAGTTATTAAAGAGTTGCACTATCTATCTCCGAAGATCTTCATCAGATCCTAATGTATTATACTAAAACCTTCCTTGAAAAATATTCATTTGAACCCTATTCAAATCGGTTCAGGAGTTTTGGAGAAAATTGTGGACAAACAAACATACATCATACGGGTCGAATACAGAACCTCCTTTTTTTAAGTCGGTTATAGATGAGTATATTCAGTTTGTTGGTTGGTTACCTTTTCACACCTGAACCACTGAACCGTTTATCATGAAATTTTGGACATAATGTCAGTGGTACAGAAAAAGATAATTATAGGGTACCTTTCATTCAGAAAAAAATACTGTTCGACTGTTACTGTTTCGAGGGAAATAACTATAACTTTCAACGGTCTTAATTGATTTAGGGCGCTAGATGGCGCTGCGTGTATTTCCAATCATTTAGCTCCCGGTGCGAAGCCGGAGTGGGACGCTAGCGGCCCAGAGAATTTTTAAATTTTGGAAAAAAAAAAACTCAATAGGTACATGCATACTGAACATGACAAAGTTCAAATTCCATTTTAACCCATACTTTGTATACGGCATTTTTTATAAAAAAAAATCAACATCAAAAATACAACGCTAAAGTCGATATTTGAAACTATTTCGAATTATTTTTACAAGGTAAGGTTAGATAATATCTGGTCTTCTTGGAAATCTTACATCACCTACAATATTTTCTGCCGTCAAATAAAAGCCTAGTTTGATGGCAGAAAAGATAAAGAGTTGATAAAATCATCTTAAGCTGGGTCCATACTTGTATCATCTTGAATTTTAAAATCAGGCGTATCCTCAGTGTGGACGACCATTTCGACCATATCGTATCTCTCACCGTGTCATGCCACAGTCATACCAAAAACCACGTCCACACGTCTTACGATACTGTGTCTTGTCAGAGTGTCGCTAACGCGTGTCAATGTATGCAAGGAATTACAAATTAATGAGCGGAGAAGCGTGAAGCGTGCCCGTGCGATGATCGCGAAAAAATGGGCATGTCCAAACTTGTCTAGATCATGTAACGGCATTGCGTAATGCCTACCCCCTTTGATGATCGGGGAAAAACCGCCTCGAGATGGTTCGCAGTATATCATGTATCAAATGACAGACGTATCGTGACACAGTATCAAAATGCGTCCATGTTACGATCAGTCTGCCAATCATGATACACTGATACGAAATGTACCAGATACGCGAATACATACGGATCGGTAACATGATCGCGTATCATTTAGCGTCCACACTAGCGAAAAACTTTTTTACAAAAAAAAACAACACACTTCCAAAAAAAAAAATACACTAAAAATTAAAAAATAACTTTAATTTCGGAAGTCGGTGTTTGTATTTTACCTCTTCGTTATTAATTTGACACTGACTTCCGAAATTAAAGTTATTTTTTAATTTTTAGTGTATTTTTTTTTTGGAAGTCGGTTGTTTTTTTTTTGTAAAAAAGTTTTTTATTTTTCACTTTTTAGTTGTTATACCCCAGAACTAAAAACCCCAATACCATAGAACGTGGAATTTAAACATTTGGAGAACACCAATACGTCATCGAGGTATACATATTTTTCGTTTTTGTTCAGTTTCTCAAAAAGCGCTGAAGCAATTTCGATAAAATTTATATGGGACCAACTTGGGAGTATATTCTTTCGGATAAAAAAATCGAAAGAATTTTGAAAATCGGTCCACAACTGACGGAGAAATCGGCGGACATACACAAAAAAAAAAAAAAACATACATACAGTCGAACATAGAACCTCCTCCTTTTTCGAAAGTCGGTTAAAAATGATACACGTCGATGCTACGCGTGAAAGATCTGATACACTATGGATACGCTAAAATGATACAAGTGTGAACCCAGCTTTATAGGTACCTAATCTTCGATTCTAAGCAAATTTAGCTGAATTATCATATCTACATAAATGTAATACTTATCAGTAGTTTACGCGGGACCCGTCATAATATCTCCTCTTCAACTTCTAGGAAAATCAAATATCATTTGTATGATTTCACCAAATGCATGAATTTAGATAGGTATTTGGACTGTTGTCAAACTGGATACAAAGGTACATGTTTTTGACAATCGAGGAAAAAAGTCATTATATTCGACGGATATTTAACCAAAAGCATTCATTGGCTTCCCCTCAACAAAATCTTGCGAAGATCAATATTGAAATCAAAAGACTTTTATTGAAAGTAAGATGAGAGTTAGAACTTTTTGAACGTTAAAGTTCTACATAAAAACAGCTCCCCAAAACGCCCACCCGTCACCAGTTCCTAGAGTTTTAGCTGTGAAGAAGTGGCACAACAAACCCCCCAGCAAAACATCTGTTTGTTAAGTTTGAAGAACTTGAATCTACACAATAGTATCTATACAAAATAATTACAGTGTCAATATAGGTATGAGATGACAGTGTAGACCAGTCAAAGAAGTACTAGGTTAGTCTACAGCAATAACGTAAATCTAAGTAGAAAAGTTCCTACGAGTCTACGGAGTCTACAGTGTTTTCACATTCACATATGCCATAGAAAATAAGCTACATAAAAATAAAATAAAACAAATTACAGGATTATAAATTTCATTACCACTGATATACGGTGAAGGAAAACATCGAGAGGAAGCCTAATGTCCTAGAACCAAAAACCCGCATTGGGCCCGCGTGGTTTATTACGGCCCAGCCCCCTTAGCCAAAATACATTTCTGTAAACGTTAACGCTAATGCTTCGTGCAAAATGTATGGTAAAGACTATACTGGGCGTGAGTCACGTGACAATTCTCTCCGCAGGTAATGTCTTTGCCATACATTTTGCACGAAGCGTTAGCGTTAGCGCTATTATAAAAGTTAATTGGCTAAGGGGGCAGACCAGAGGGTCTGCCGCTGCTTGGACACAGGCGTCGTCTCTGTGAGAGCACAGAGACGACGCCTGTGTCCAAGCAGCGGGAACGTTAAAAGGCTGATTATTTATGATACTATGATTAAAAATAATACCTAATTTAAATATGACATGTAGGTATGTTCTTGTTGCATAATCGTGGCGGTTACCACCTTTCATGCCGTAGATCATTAACCTGGTCACCTTAAAGTTTATGACGATAGCAGGAAGGACATTCTCAGTACAACCGGTTCAGCCTAAAATACGTCATGATGTTAGCAGGAAGAGCAATCTCTGTACAACCGGTTCAGCCTAAAAAACGTCAGATCTGACCATATCCTGTGTGGGAGACGAAAATCATGACGTTAGCAGGAAGGGCATTCTCAGTACAACCGGTTCAGCCTAAAATACGTCAGATCTGACCATATTCTGTGTGGGAGACGAAAATCATGACGTTAGCAGGAAGGGCATTCTCAGTGTAACCGGTTCAGCCTAAAATACGTCAGATTTGACCATATTCTGTGTGATGACAATTATGACGTTAGCAGGAAGGAAATCTCAGTACAACCGGTTCAGCCTAAAATACGTCAGATTTGAACATATTCTTGTAACCTATTCTTTTCTTATATCCTACAATAATTTTGATAATTCCATCTCGGCGAGGGGGCCCATGAGTCAAAGGGGCAAAGAGTATCCTAGTTTGGATTCCTGACTCCCACAAACATTTGTACCTACCTCTAATATTTGTAACACTTCTATATTGTAATATTGTACTTTGTGGGAGAAATAAAGTCTTCATTAAATCTTTATTATTCTGTGTGGGAGACGAAAATCGTGACTTTAGCAGGAAGGACATTCTCAGTACAAACGGTTTAGCCTAAAATACGTCAGATCTGAAAATATTTTGTATGGGGAAAGCCTACGTGACGCCAGACGGCTATCCTATGGTGCCTGCGGTGCGTGGTGGGTACGTCATTAGAAACCGGTGTCCAATGCCGATCGTTACGTCACTGATCATTACATTGCGATGGGAGTGTAAGGCATAAGCGGGAGCGGATGGCGAGAGTAAGGAGTAATTTTTAGCGCTGCTGGTTCTTTGTTGGCTGTCGAAATCATTATTACATATTTGGATAATAGGCTGAATTAAATTTACAGCTTAGTATTTACCAGAAGCACTCAAAATCCTGTAGAAACTAAGTAGGTGGTTAGTCTGCTTTTACAGTCTCCTCAGAGATGTATTCTAGCAGGCGTTGCACTAAGTGGGTTCCGGAGTGGTCTTTTAAGATGTAACGGGGCTGTGCTGATGGTGATCACCTAGGTGGTTTTCTAGAAGTGAAAATCCCAAACTTCCTGGTCTTTTCCCCAGAAGCCCAGGCGCTTTTTGTAGGTTTCCTCCCAAAACTAAAAAGAAAACAAAAAACAAATGTAGTTAGTGAAACGATTAATTTCAAAACGGGGTTTTTTATATACTTCAATCTAGTTTTAAAATAACGCCTTTGTCGTTCATTACAGAAGGGTGATGCACCAATCATCACATAGCGGTAAACAATCAGAACATCTCCTTATGGTGCCTAGACCAAAATAACCAATTCAAAATCGTTCGCTCTTGAAATAACATTATCACAAAAGAATTTGACATTCAATTGCCACTGACATTGATAGAAACACATGTAAATGGGCAATTATCAGAGTACATTAGCACGCAAGTGTGAAAGACATTTACGTGGTCGAGATCAAAGTTGCTTGTGACGAACTACTTGCTTCAATGTTACACGGTAACAACTTGACATTGAATTTAACGTATGTTCTATTGTTTTAAGAAAAGGAGATTCTTTGGTGTAAAAGAAAAGTTATTAGTCTTGGCATTTAAAACATTCAGAGATAGCTATTGTGAGATCGCGAACGTAATTTTTTGTGACTTAGATAGACTTATTTAAATCCCCATTTAAAAAAAATAATTGATTAGAAGTCTGTTACTTTAAATTGTATAAATGACGTTACAAACTTATACGTTTTTGTAAAATAACTTTCAGCTGTTTTTTGTGCACGATAATTTAAAATTGTGAAAGGAGCCTGAGGCGAAATGAATCTGTCTGTAACCAACCAACATTCTTACAATTCAACCCTAAACTAACAAAACTTACTTATAATATAATATACAATACTCACATAAGAACAGTTATTTACGACACTCTTCTTCTTACTCGATCATATGACCTATAAATTATGGACACATCTCGCAGCATCTCAGCTGATACAGACTGAATCATAACTGTCACTGAAGTCAGCATTGTCACGCGCGCGGGCGCCGGAATGTCACTAAACAATAGCTACAATAGCAACAAGGAGCGAACACGCACGCACACATAGACACGCATCCCGTACAGCGAGTGCGCTTGCACTCGCCACCGGCATTAATTTATTTGTGATCGCCACACGTACGCGTCTATGTGTGCGTGCGCCTGTTTTTGTTGGTTGTGTGAAGTGAACCTTCTTTATGTATTATGTATAACTGTTTTGTGGTAATAGTCAGTAAATTATACAATATTATACATGAGGATCGCATTTCTGATGCGGATTGATATACGTTTCATTGATATTCATCTGGATAACAATGATCTCAAATAAACATGCGAATAGTGTAACGTCATGATGATTTGCAGGATATTTTACCGTTGTGAGCTTCCTATACATTTACGTTTTTTGTAAGAAAATAGATTAAACGGTTTGCGATTCCATTACAGAATGCTTTGCATGCCCAAGCTAACACAATAACAAGGACGTGTATGTATACAAGTCTTAACTAACGAATTGAAAAGTAATATTTATTTATAAACTACTGTCATATTAAAAAAAAACATTCACCTTTCATACTTAATTCCCATGCTTTTTAATTCAATTAATCATCAGCCATAATAATTATGTAGTTATCATTGGTGCACAATAAAAACCAATATCTTTTTTTTGTTTTTTTTTTGTTAAACTTGTTACTAACATAGAAATATAAGATCTACTAACACTATCGATAAGGGTTAAGTTAGCAAAATCATATTGTTGTGTATGTGGTATATTTGTGGCAAATAAATACTTTTTCTTTCTTTCTTTCTTCTTTTCTATAACCCTTATATCTATTTATTACGAGTAAAAAAAACTGGCCAAGTGCGTGTCGGATTCCGCACATTAAAGGTTCCGTACTAAATATTGGTAGGTATTTGTTAGTATATATAACGTATATATTTGTTAGTATACGTAATAAATATAATAATAAACATTATCTCCAAATTTCAAGTTCACAGGTCAATGGAAGTTAAAAAATTCTTCGTAACAAAGTTTTGTGACAGACGACGGACGGACAGACACACAGATGGACACGTGAGTGACAACAATAGGGCTCCGTTTGGACCCTTTGGGTACGGAACCCTAAAAAAGTACACAATTTTTTAAGTCATTCCCTGCCAGAGTCTGTGTTTGCTGATAGCTACAACCTGGGTGTCTTTAAGTCAAGAGTGAATAGGTTACATATAGACAAGCGTGCTCCATCGTCGACCACATCATTGATTACCATTAGGTGAGATAGTGGTCAAACACGTGCCTTTCAATGACACAAGTCACATTCACCCGCTACCGCTCTTACCTCGCACCACTCGCTACTCGTCAATGAATCACGTCTCGCCAGTAGTACGCTCACCACCGCACCGCAGTTTCACTACCGCGTTGGGACAACTTACCCGCCTGCCACCAAAACAGACAACACCGCGCTGCTATCAAACCGAACGAGTTCGCGATCGTATTTGTGATCAAACTGAACGAAGGCGAGTGATTGCGATTAAACTGAACGAAAATATCAGTGATTGTGATCAAATCGAACGAAATTTGTGATATAAGTGACCAAATTAGTGTTGTGTTATTGGAAGAAAGGAATATTTTGTTTATAGTGTGTGAAAGTTTAAGGAAATTACGTGTGAAGGTATGTTTTTGTTGCATTTGTTTGGTAGTTACGTGTCGTTTGTTTGTTTTCTTTATACTCTACTGTATAAAAGGTCTATGTTTTTGTTTGTGTTGTTAGAAAAACGTTGTACTTCGGGTATATTGAGTCGTTGATGTCTAAAATATTTATAGTTGGTATTTGTTTGTTGTTTCTAAAGTACTTTATATTGTTTTTTCTAGTAATTAATTAATGGTGGAGTATAAGCTAAATTTTAAAACTTTTATACTACCTAATTAGACCAAAAATTGTCCTAAATTTTGTAGTATGAGATAGTTAAATGGTATTGTAGTTTCTGGGGACATGAGCACCGGTTGTGTTCTTCGGGTGTGCAGTTCTAGGCTCTAGTGTATGTGAAAAGTGTGTTTATTATTCCATTTCTATCGACAACTAAAAACTGACTGATTTTCAATTCTTTTCCAATCTAATTTTAGTAATATTCTAAATTCGCACAACCTTTCAAAAGTATATTCAACCGAGCAGCCCCCAATCTAAAGAGATCGCAGTTTTTACATTTCAAACGTAAGCTTCTTTTTCTTTTTGCCGAAACATATTGTTACTGTCTGTACAATAAGTAGACATTTATTTTATTATTGAAAAAGAATGCCTGAGACTGGCTGTGACCAGTATAACTTATATAAACTTTTCATTATGCTATGATGCGGATAAAAAATGAACAAATTATAATAACTAATGGTTCAATCACACCTTCCGATTTCAAGGGACCCAATTTAGGAAACAGGAAGGTGTAATAGCAGTTAGAGCAGTTAGTGTCCGATTTAGTGAGATTGAAAGGTCCCGATTTGACTTCCTAAATTGTGTACGATTTAGGATAGTGTAATCGCATCACTCCGAATTAGAGCTAAGTGTTGCCAATTTAGCGACTTTGTCGCTACAAATGGGCTAATAGTATTTTTGTTTGTGTTTAAAATTAAATTAAATTTCACAAAGTCCCAGAAAAAAATCTGAGTCCGCTCTCTTCATTTTTTAGTCCGCTCCTGGTAGAATCAGTTTTTAAGAGACTTTAGAGCGACTTTCTAGGGACTTGAATTTGTAAGAGTTGGCAACACTGCCGACTTAGGAGCCCGATTTAGGAGTTTAATTTAGGATAGTGTAATCGCTCGCTTCCTGCTTCCTAGTTAGTTTGTTCTTAAATTGGGTCCCTTGAAATCGGAAGGTGTAATTGAGCCTTAACGCAAAAATTTGTACCTCTAGGATAAGCTAGCCAGCAAGGTCCATTTAAATGCAACCTCAAACACAATTAGCCTATATTTACTAAAATGATTATTAACTGCAACGTATAGTGTGTTTATCCTTTAGTTTACAAACTTATACAATTTTCATGACTTAATAAATTAGTAGGATATTGTGTCAATAATAAATAATAATGTTAGTCAATAGTATGAATCTGAGGAATTACTTAGTAATTGTCGTGAGTAATATATTAAAGTATTGAAAGTGATCATCACACTACATAACATAAAATACATAACAGCCTTATAATGTGCCCACTGCTGGAACTCAGGCCTGGCCAGGTCTAGGAGAGTGAATGGGCAATCCACAACGTGGGCTCAGTGCTGGTTGTTCCTATTGCGGGTTGGTCCCGGTGCGGGTTGGTCCTAGTGCGGGTTGGTCTAATTGCGGTTTGGTCGCAGTGCGGGTTGGTCCTATTGCGGGTTGGTCCCAGTGCGGGCTGGTCCTATTGCGGCTTGGTCCCAGTGTGGGTTGGTCCTAGTGCGGGTTGGTCCCAGTTGTCAGACTTTTCCCAACTATGTTGTGACCGGCTTCCAATCTAACTACACACAGCTGAATGCCAACACTTTATTGAAATGACTTCCTATCTGACTTCAGAACCCAGTAATTAGGTAACGCTTATACCCCTTGGTAAGACCGGGGTCAAAACTCCGGGCTTTTGTAAGGCCTGTAAAAGATCTTCAAATGACAGCCGGTACCAGTGACTTTCCGAGACTAACTCACCAAGAGGTCAACGGTATCAATCGAAGATTTTTATGTCTAAACAAAAGGGTAACCATAACGGGACCCTATTATTATGCCTCCGCTGTCCGTCTTTCTGTCAGCGGGCTGTATCTCACGATCCGTAAAAGCTACACAGTTGAAATTTTGTTGATTTTTAATTTATTTTTATTATTTGTTGTTATAGAACAAGCTATAGAAATACTCTGCGTGAAAATTTCAACTGTCTACCTATTACGGATCATGAGATATAGCCCAAAAAAACCATTTACAAGGGATTGATTTTAACGGACAGATAACAACTTTTATAAACTCAACTCACAATAATCTACAAATTATTTAAAATTTGTTTTTAAAAATATCACGGTGAACAGAGGGTAGAGTGAGTTTTTTAACGCACTCGAACGCGTTTACGTAAACGTTCGCATAAATTACTATAGTATTATCAAATCGTATAGAAACAAAAAACTTTTAAACAAAAAAATCAACTGACGAAAAAGAACTAAAAAGCAAAAAATAAATAAACCTTTTAAGTCTTGGGTATTGAGCTTAGTTACCTACAAAAATATCAAATTTTATATAAACTAATTTTGAGTCGGGACCAACGGCTTGACATGCTTTCCGAGGCACGGAGGAGTCTCGGTATGTAAAGATGGTCACCCATCCATGGACCAACCCCGGCAAGCGTAGCTTAACCTGATGGATAGACCCGTGCGGCTGTTATTATTACTTTAGTCACGAGCTCAACTATGAACATTCATTGCAAGTTAAACAAAAAAGCTTGTAAAAGGAATTACAAAAAAAAACACATTCTATGTTTCTCTTTGACATTGCACCATATTTAAAGGTAATACGTCATCGCACCTCACATTGAGTGCAAGTTTATTTTACGTAGTTCTACCTTTGTTAGTACTTTTCTCAGAAACTGCTGAACCGCTTCAAATGTGACTAAAGCATTTATTTATGATTGCTCTGCTTTTGTTAAAGTTCTTATGAATGGCATGACATTGAGTTCTTTTTAGTTTCATGATAAATATGAATGCATGAAGTAAAAAATTATGATTTTATCGGTTGGTTTGTAAACAATGAGACTTAAGTATTTTATAATAATAAAAAACACGAAACTAATTTCACATATTAGGTACCTACTTACATATCTACAAAAAAAATATTTACATAATCGAGTTTATTTACGTTTTTCCTCAAAATTGATGTACGGTAAAACCTATGTATTGGAAACTCCAAAACATGCTTAGATATCTCAATTAAAAATAATCAAATAGGTATAGTAGGAATATAGTAGGTAAATTAATACAGTATTTTGGTTGAGATGAACACATTCGCGCCTTCTTTATAGGGTTCCGTACCTCAAAAGGAAAAACGGAACCCTTGTAGGATCACTTTGTTGTCCGTGTGTCTGTCTGTCAAGACCCTTTATCTCGAGAACGCGTGGAGGTATCGACTTGAAATTAAAACCATAGGCTCACGTTTAACCATTATCTCATCTGATGGTAAGCGATGATGTGGTCGACGATGGAGCACGCTTGCCTAGAAGACTCTTGACTTAAAGACCTCCAAGTTGGTTTCATCTCTCTGAAACTTCTACCGAAACGTCTGTACCGCACTAGCAGAAGTCAGAATTGTGTAGCAAACAGAGAGAGAATCCTTAACCTGCCCTGGTACAAAATAGAAAATAACATGCATAATATAAATATACAGAACACATTCGTAGAATATTAAATACTTGTTAATTAATAAATAATTGAGTTTACCATTTCATCAATTGAACCTAAGAGGTGTTAACCAAAATCTTTACTAAGACACTTTAATAGTCAAATCAAGTTTTGTGCAGGTAAATACCACATTACGTATTTCGGTTCTTGTCAGACTGGTTCATTTTACTATTCTGTGTAGACAAATTAATAAACACAATTTAAAAAAACCAACCAAATCGGTTAAGCCGATCTCAAGTGATCAATCAGATAGTCTTTCATGTACATATACTTTTCGAAATTTTATTTGTAAACAGTTAATACATACTATATAAAACTTCTAATAATTAAAACAAAAACTCCTAACTAAATAAAACTATGGCGTCAAAAAATCCTCCACATCACTGTCGAGTGCCTAAAAGACTGGCGGCATTGTCACGTTGTATGGCAATGATTAAGATGCTATTAACTGCCAACGACCTTGAGTTGTTAATTTGCGTGTCCTGTGCTGAGCTCGCGTAACGCGTCGTATTTCCACCCAGTAATAGAACTCGTCCATCAAGGACCGCTGTCCGAAATTAGACGCATTATTAATTTATTATACATTAAACTACAGGTATTATAATAAAACACGTCTACTAAGATATAAATAATTAAATGATCTTTAAAATGGTGAAGATTTCATAAAAATACGCTTTATAGTTTTTACGTGATTCTCAATTTTTTATCCGTGTTAGACATACCTTTACAAATTAATTACACTATGTTATAAAAATATTATTTCAAATATTCACATATGAAATTACGACGGAAATGGTCTAGAGTAACATATATTTTTTTCATAGAAATAAAACTAGTGGTTTAGACGTGATGTTCAATTAAAAATTATTAGAAATCGTATAACTGCGCCTCTGGCCGAGGTAAAAGCCGGCCCTTCGGTCACGCGAAGTGTCAACTAGGGGGTTAGATAAATTCATATAAATTCGTCGTAAATATAAGAATGCCACAAATAAGTAGCATAGGTATTTTGATAATGACAATGATCAAATATTTTGAAGACAGGAAAACAAAATGCCAAAGGAACACGTTATTTTCATTTATAATAGTTGATATAATCATGATTAAGATAAGATTTTATGTCTGGTAAGTACTGGCAACCGATTGGTTAATATGTCAAATGCCAAACATGGTGAATCATTAATTATTTTGATAATCCCTAAATTATAATTGATAATGATAGTTTCACAATATTCACATCCGTTTTTGACTAAAATTCTTAATTTATCGGTACAAGGCGAAAATACAAAAAAAAAGTGCAAAGTAACTTTAATTTTAGAAGTCGGTGTTTCTGGTTTTGTCTTCGTTTTTTGACACACATTTTTGGTTTTTTGTTTTGGGATCGGTTCTATTTTTTGTAAAAAAGTTTTTTGTTTTGCAATGTTTAGTTGTGTTTCCCCATTAAACTGTGTTAACAGTACATAGATATACGATTGCAGTAATCGTGAGTCATTTGCTGTTAGATATTAACTAGTTCCACTGTCTATCTCCAAAGATCTTCATCACATCCCAATATGCATTTGAATAACAAAAAATCACATCCAAATCGGATCAGTAGTTTTCGAGAAAATCAAGGACAAATACGATAAAAACATACAAATATACGGGTCAAATACAAAACCTCCTTTTTTGAAGTCGGATAATAAATGAAAACCCTGGCAATAGGTACTCATCATTATGAACAACTTTTACTATGGAACCAACCCAGAAATAAATAAAAACCCTGGCAATAGGCACTCATTATTATGAACAACTTTTACTATGGAAACAACCCAGAAATAAATTAAAACCCTGGCAATAGGTACTCATCATTGTGAACAACTTTTACTACAGGACCAACCCTGAAATAAATAAAAACCCTAGCAAAAGGTACTCATCATTATAAAATAAAGAAAGAAAAATTATTTAGTTTGCACAGATTACAAACGCACCACAACTTTTACTATGGGACCAACCTTGAAACCGCGAAAAAAATCAGCCGAGCATTGCCAGTGTGTTCCTTTATTATTTCAGTGTCGTCTCCACCTTACCTATATACTTTTTTTTTTTTTTTGGGGGGGCGGAAATCATCCTATGAATTCTTCCGCTCTGGGGTGGAGCGGGAGGGCGTGTCAGACTCTTACTGACTAAAACCCACCCCTGTTCCTTCCCTGCCCTGAATGCCCAGGGGCAACTCTTTGAGGCGCGTGTGGAACACTACGCGCCGTCGACTCACGGGCCTGGTGCTGATCGGACGGCGAGCTACCCACTGCTCGCCGTCCGCAGGCCCGAGTCTACGGTGGCTGGAGATCGTCTCTCGACGTCTTGATCGTCTCTCCTGCGGCGGTAGCGGCCGTGGGTGTGAGGGCCACTCCGTTCCCTCACCCTTACGGTGGCCGGAGATCGGCTTGCAACCCCCGACGACCTTGTAAACTTGCGAGTCCCGAAGACCTTGTATACTTGCCTCATAAATAAGTTATTATTTAAAATTTTGTCATTCCAATGTTTAACTAAGACAAAATATTATTTATTGATATTCAATGTTGATGGACTTAAATGCTTGTTTGTCATTCAATCATGCCGGAATGGCTCAAACAATTTGAGAAAAAGAATAGGTGAAAATGTAGGTATTCTCAATTGCTACCAAGTCTTAGAAAACTAAAGTATCCCCACATTTGGGACCTGTGAACATTGCTAGCCAGTATTAGGACCGGTTTTTAATTGAGAATTTGGAGTTACAAACGTTTCAAACGTAGTTAAAGCCGAAGTATGACAAGTTTTTTTTTCAACCCAGGGTTAATGTGAAACCTTCTGGTTTTCGAAATTCTTTATAAGTAGTACAAGAACAGACTATTTCTGTAACTTATCGAAATCAGTTCAGTAATTTTTAAACCGGACGAAACGGTTGGCCCAGTGGTTGAGCGTTCGGCTGCTGCGCTGCGTGTCGCTGGTTCGATTCCCGCACGGATCAAATATTTTTATGGCCCACAGGTTTGGGTGTCTGCTATATTATTATGTGAGCTTACATGCCTGTGAACATACCCATGATAAAGCAAAATATCCTAAGGTGGAGCAACGTTTTCCCAAAAAAAAAACAAAAACCGTGGCCATGAAAACGTACCAAAACGGACACATACTTAATTTTGCATTCTTAAACATACTACAGCTAATAGGCGTGGTATATTTTGATAGCATTCAATGCGGTACAATAATAAGCGGTTATTAGCTTAATGACCAAATTACCATGACAATCACCAGACCATAGCACTATAATACGTGCCCATGGTCGATGGCTATACTTTATCATAAACATAATATAATCAGGCTTATAATCTTCTGCTAGGAGTCCAGCCTCCTCTCTTGGAGACACCATAGGCTGTGATTACCACGCGGGTCCAGTGCGGGTTGGTAGACGTTAAAATCAAAATCAAATAAGGCTGAAAGCCTTTCCTCATAAAGACAGCCCTAAAACCTAAAACTTTTTTACAAAAAAAAAAAGAAAATACACCAGAAATTAAAATAATACTTTTATTTCGGAAGTCAGTGTAAAATAAAGAATAAATAAAATACAAAATAACACCGACTGCCGAAATTGTTAAAAAGTTTTTTTGAAGTCGTTTGTTTTTTTTTTGAAGTTTTTTATTGTTAGATAGAGTATACCTCATGGGTGGTCCCATGTCAAGGAAGTCAGGATCTGATGAATTTTTTTTTTTTGGCGAGGTGGGAAATCATCCAATGACATCTCCCGCTCTGAGTAGAGCGAGAGGGTGTGTCAAACTCTTACTGACTAAAACCCACCCCTGTTCCTTCCCTGCCTGAGTGCCCAGGGGTGCGGTAACTCTGTTAAGAATTTATCCGCTACCCCTAGGCATGCAGCCACCGGTCACGATGGGCCCCGTCAGTGGTGGCTGACAAACATCTCTTTGAGGCGCGCGTGGAACACTACGCGCCGTCGACTCACGGGCCTGGTGCTGATCGGACGGCGAGCTACCCACTGCTCGCCGTCCGCAGGCCCGAGTCTACGGTGGCTGGAGATCGTCTCTCGACGTCTTGATCGTCTCTCCTGCGGCGGTAGCGGCCGTGGGTGTGAGGGCCACTCCGTTCCCTCACCCTTCCCGCCGCCGCCTTCGCGAGCATTAGTGCTTCGCAGAAGGAGGAGACGGCATCCCATTCCCTCTTGCCCAGTACCATGGCCTGAACCAGGGCCGGACGCGAGAGGTCGCTACCGCCTATCGCATCCACGAGGACAGGGCGGTGCTCCGCTTAAGCGGGGCAGACCTCCACCGTAATACTGTTTCTGTTTACTTTTTATAACTTAATCAGGTATACGTTTCCAAAATAATTAGTAGTTAGATAAAATAAAAAAAATTACGCGAGCCACAAAAAAAACATAAAATAAAAAACTTTTTAACAAAAAATTAAACCGACGAAAAATAAAAAAAAGGAAAAAATAAATAAACCTTATTCAGTTTATTTATTTTTTGCTTCTTACTAAGCCTCAATACTCACATTCTTTTTTTCAGGTTTAAACTATATGTAGGTACTTCTTATAGGTTTTCCTGTCATCTACAAATAAAGAACTACTTTCTGTATTTTTTTTTAAATTTTAGGCCCAGTGGTTTCAGAGTTATAGGGGGGAATGGTCTTTTTTATCTATTTTCTTAAAAACTGTCTAGTTTAAAATTTATAAAAAAACTGGCCAAGTGCGAGTCGGATTTCGCACATTAAGTGTTCTGTACCAAATATTGGTACTTTAGTAAAGTATACGTAATAATAAACATTATCACCAAGTCAATGGGAAGTTAAAAAATTCTTCGTAACAAAATTTTGTGACAGACGACGGACGAACAGACAGACGGATACGTGAGTGATAACAGTAGGGCTCCATTTGGACCCTTCGGGTACGGAACCCTAAAAAAATATATATTTGAAAGCCTTACAATAAGCCCTTTCATTTTATAATGTAAGCATAGTACAGTTTGAAATTTTTGTTTTTTAATTTTCTGATTTGCAGCCTAAAAGTGACCCCATATTCTAAATCAATTTATTTAGGTACGTTGCAAATGTCCGTATTTGGCTCACAAATACTCATGTGTGTGCCAAATTATTGAAAAAAAAATTGACTGTGACAGAAGGACAGACAGACTGACACACGATTGATCCTATAAGGTTTCCGTTTTTCATTCGAACTTTCGGAAACCTAAAAATGTGGCACACCAACATTTCGCCAATTTTTATTACGTTTGCGTCCCATGTAACAGGGGCGAGCCTATTGCCATCAACCGGGAACAAATCCAGCCTCCGGGCTACTAATGAAAAATTCCCAAAGAAAAAACTCAACAACTTTTTGCTCGACCTGGAATCGAACTCTGGACCTCATGCTCAGCAGCAGCATTTGTGACCACTAGACTATCGAGGCTTAACACAGAAACATTGTCGGATTATGCTGTACTAAACTATGTAGTAATATGTCCGCGTTGTTATTATAGTTAATGGCATTCATAACACCATAAAATATTTGATTGTGAAGGTTTATTGCGATTCTAATTTCAACTAACTGGTAAATACTGCTGCAAATGTACTACATCGGGGGCCGAGTCACCCGCGTCCGTAGGAGTATACCCATTGAGTCCCTACACGTGGTCCCCGGGTGGTGCTAATCAGGTGACTACTAACTGGTGGTAGGTTTCGACCGATGGCTTGCGACCACCCACTGGGCAAAGACGTACCGCCAAGCGGCCTGGCCGTGTTCCGGTACGATGCTCAGTGTAGCCAATCCAGAGGAGTTGGGTCGAAATAGTTGTTCCATCTAAAAATCGTAGCATAGCATAGAAAATAAATATTAAAGAATCCAACGTCACGTTTGTTACAAAGAGGATAAAGTATTTTTACGTTGTTAAAACAGGTCTCAGACTGTTTCGTATCCAAAGTAGTAGGCAAAAGTACCAAAAACGGCCTTAAAACGGTGAAGGAAAACATCGAGAGGAAACCGACATGTCCTAGTACCAAAAATTCGAAGACATATGACATCCACCAACTCTTACTGAGCCTGCGTGGTGGATTAAGGCCTAATCCCTCTCACAGAGAGCTGAACGGCTCGCGAGTTTGATTTTGTAAGAAATTTGATTGACACTGATTTGTATAAAATGAGTCAGATGTTTCAAGTATTTTTGTAACGTAGACACAGCTGGTCTTTTCCTTACTTCATCGTCATGAAGAAGTAATGTAACGAGACTAATCAATCAAAAGGTATATTTTTAAAACTATAAATAATAAATTACTAGCTTTAACCCGCGGCATCGCTACTAAGGTCTAAAAGTAACCAAAGTAGTTTTCAACTGTATTGTAGTTTTATATCACGGAAAGAATTTTACTTTAAAATAAAAAACTTTTTAACAAAAAAATTAACCGACGAAAAAGAGTAAAAAGCAAAAAATAAATAAACCTTTTAAGTCTTGAGTAATGAGCTTATTTACCTAAATAAAATATCAAATTTTATATAAACTAATTTTGAGTCGGCGCCAAACAACAATCTGATTATTAAATATCTAAATTTTATAAGTACTTACAAATGAAGAAGGGTGTAAGCAGGTAATTAATCATTTTATTAATTGGCGCCGACTCAAAATATATTCATTCATTCTTCCATCATCAGCTCAGTTTCATGATGTGATGGTTCCTAAATGCAAATACCTGATTCAGTTATGAAAAGTAAACAGAAACAATATTCGTGCCCAGTTTTCGAGGTTCTCTCTCAATTTTATCAGGATTCCATTATCAGATCCTGATATCCTTGACATGGGACCATCCTTGAGGTATACCCTATCTGACAAAAAAAGAATAATCAAAATCGGTTCATAAATGACGGAGTGAGGGCTGAACATACATACAGAAACGCTAAACGTGCCCACAATTTTCGAGGTTTTCTCTCAATTTTATCAGGATTCCACTGTCATATCCTGACTTCCTTGAAATGGGACCACTCTTGAGGTGTACCCTATCTAACAAAAAAAGAATAATCAAAATCGGTTCATAAATGACGGAGTGAGGGCTGAACATACACAAAAAAAAAAAAAAAAAAACATATATACGGTCGAATTGAGAACCTCCTCCTTTTTTTTCGTCGGTTAAAAATCAATTTTGCCTCCTTTTACCCGAATGCCCTAGATGGAGGGTAATGTTTTTCGAGAGTTTGTTGTTTGTTGTGTATTTTCTTTTTTGGAAGTCGGTTGTATTTTTGTAAAAAAAAAATATTTATCACTTTCTATTTGTTGAACCGAAGAACTAAAACTAAATATTAAAGTTACGACCGAATTGATATAGAGAACATGACACCTTTTATCCAGAAAAAAGTAGCTACTGTTCCCGAGGAATAGAATATTAAACTTTTTTCTTATAAATTACTTAGACTCCCACGAAGACGTATTCAAAGTCGAAACACATAGGTACTCAATTAGGGAGGTAAAAGAACTCGTGTATCATAAAAACTGACCACCGAAACAACTCATTACGTGCCAAGTCTGTGTACCAGCAATCCACCATTCCGGTCCGGTGACTATGTGATACGGAATGTAATTATTCTGAACCGACTCTTAATTATTTTAATTTAAAATTACTTGTACTGTGGCCACCAGTAGTACTCGTACCTATCGAAATTCATTCATGTATTATATGTCCAAGCAAAAAGGGTCCAATAGTCTGGTATTAAGACTAGATTCGGTATCTAGGATAGTCAATTCAATTAGGTTGGCGTACTTACATGAAATAAGCCCGTCAAACCTTTCATTAGCAGACACAATTAAAAACCTATGGGCCTGATGGATTAAGGATTAAAAAAAATCTTCAAAAACTGGCACATTTTTTTTAGTCAGAGATTTGAAGTTGTAACTCTGAAAAAACTTGATTTGAGAAAAAACATTTTTCTCAAATCAAGTTTCTTTTTTAACCGACGAAAAAAAGGAGGAGGTTCTCAATTCGACCGTATATATATATTTTTTTTTTTTTTTTTTTGTGTATGTTCAGCCCTCACCCCGTCATTTATGAACCGATTTTGATTATTCTTTTTTTATTAGATAGGGTATACCTCAAGGGTGGTCCCATGTCAAGGAAGTCAGGATCTGACAGTGGAAACCTGATAAAATTGAGAGAAAACCTTGAAAATTGTGGGCACGTTTAGCGTTTTCTGTATGTATGTTCGGTCTTCACTCCGTTATTTATGAACCGATTTTGATTATTCTTTTTTTGTTAGATAGGGTATACCTTAAGGATGGTCCCATAATAAGGAAGTCAGGATGTGACAATGGAATCCTGATAAAATTGAGAGAAAACCTCGAAAATTGTGGATACGTTTAGCGTTTCTGTATGTATGTTCGGCCCTCACTCCGTTATTTATGAACCGATTTTGATGATTCTTCTTTTCTTGGATAGGGTATACCTCAAGGGTGGTTCCATGTCAAGGACATCAGGATCTGATCATGGGATCCTGAAAAAATTGAGAGAGAACCTCGAAAATTGGGCACGAATATTGTTTCTGTTTACTTTTCATAACTTAATCAGGTATTTGCATTTAGGAACCATCACATCATGAAACTGAGCTGATGATGGAAACCATAGCTTTCTTAAGCAATAGTAGCTAGATATAAAACTAGTTTTAGTGACAAATACCACTTAATATGGTTTGAAGAAAAGACTTCTTTACAGTATTGGAGGTAACCTCAACTGGTCAATATCCTGGGAACTTCATGGAAGGATGGTTATTTCATCAGCTCAGTGGCAAGAGGAATGATGAAGAATTAGAAATTAGCCTCAGAGTGTTACAAGATGATGCGAGCCACAAAAAATCATAAAATAAAAAACTTTTTAACAAAAAAATTAACCGACGAAAAAGAACTAAAAAGCAAAAAATAAATAAAACTTTTAAGTCTTGAGTAATGAGCATATTTACCTACATAAAATATCAAATTTTATATAAACTAATTTTGAGTCGGCGCCAATTAATAAAATGATTAATTACCTACTTACAGCCTTCTTCATTTGTAAGTACTTATAAAATTTAGATATTTAATAATCAGATTGTTGTTTGGCGCCGACTCAAAATTTGTTTTTTATATAAAATTTGATATTTTATGTAGGTAAATATGCTCATTACTCAAGACTTAAAAGTTTTATTTATTTTTTGCTTTTTAGTTCTTTTTCGTCGGTTAATTTTTTTGTTAAAAAGTTTTTATTAACTTTTCTCTTAAAATTTCTGGTACTTAGAAACATCATATAAAATAATTTACTATATTATTATGAAGTTGTAATAAATGTCTTGGAATCAATATAAAAAATGCAAAAAATGAAACAAACATATTTATTTTTCTTATTCTTTGTAAAAAAAAAAAAAATTCTTGACTCTCGAAAAACTCCTCTACGGCAGCCGCGTGTCGTCGTCAAATTAGTTCCACGAATATGCTCGTTTAATTTTAGGAATAAGTGAAAATCACTAGGGGCTAGGTGCGAAGAATATGGCACCCACCAGTCAAGGAGATCTAAGCCAGCACAGCGGGGTCGATGAGCAGGAGCGTTATCGTGAAGAAACAACACGCTTATCGATAGTTTTGCTTTACGCACTTTCAGAATCAAAGCATAAGCAATAGGGTCCAATAATCGTCAGGAAACCAGATTCTCAACCTTATTGATATTTTCTTCCGTAACGAAGGTAGAAGGGCAACCAGACCGCGAGTCATCTTTACAACTTAATCTATCTTTTAAATACAGCCACCCAGTACGCAACCGTATAGGGTATAGAATCATCCTCTTTGTCTTTTGAATGTTCAAAAAAATTTCCTTTGTGGACATTTTTTTCAAACTCACTTTTTTCATAATTTCTTGTTTTTAGAAACGCGTTGTACAATACAATTTATTGTGTGTGAACGAACTGATGAAATCAAGTGACACTTGGCATAAATATTGTGTCTTGGGCACTCTTTAAAAGGACTATCGAATTATCCCCAAAAGATTTGTATAAATAATGCACTTCTAAGAACTTTTTGATTCATCCTCGTGTATATTACTAACGGTTTTGCTCAGATAACTAATCCTTATAATTTACAATTTTCTAACTCATCTCCTTCCTGTTAATTCTTAGGGTTCCGTCCCGAAGGGTGACCAACCGGACCCTATTACTAAGCCTCCACTGTCCGTCCGTCCGTCCGTCTTTGTCAGCGGGCTGTATCTCTTGATCCGTAATAGTTAGACGGTTGAAATTTTCACAGAATATGTATTTCAGTTGCTTCTATAACAACTAATAATAAAAATAATTTAAAAATTAAAAGGGGCTCCTCTATTAGAAACGTGTTTTTTTTTGTCTTTTGTTGCTTGATCTTAATAATGGCAACAAGTAAACGCGTATAATATTTTACGATGGTACGGAACCCTTCATGCGTGAGTCCGACTCGCACTTGGCCAGTTTTAAAGTCAGTTTTGAATGGGGCATTCTTTGTTTTGTGGTTAACGATTGTTCTATTCATTTATTGTATACTAACTTATGTCGGTGGCTTCGCCCGTATAGAATCAGTACTTACTTCCTCTATTATAAATAATAGCCTATATGCTAATCCAGTAGAAATCCCACACCGTGGAAGGAAGATGGGATGACGAACTAATAAAATTCGCAAACAAAGACTGGATGAGAACAGCCCAAGATAGGAAAAAGTGGAGTGAGACGGATGAGGCCTATACTCGACGAGAGGTCCTTACCTAAAATTATGTCAAAAAAATGTATTATTATTACTAAGGAATTCAGAAGCCCCACGGCAAAATCCGGTTTGTCAAATTAAACCCCGAGGACAACCCGGGTTGACAGCCGATTTTTTTTTTTTTTTTTCTCTTTAATTTTTTTTTTTTTGTCCGACTCACCAGTGAGTTGCGGGGCTTCACAGGTAAATAAAAAAATAAAAAATTAAATAATGCCAAATTTTATCCAGATCCGTTCAGCCGTTCTGGCGTGATTGATTACAAACATCCATCCATTTATCAAAACTATTGGATTTAGATTATTAATAGGATAGGATTACCAGTGGTTTTGCTCAGATAACTAATACTTAGCTTAGATAACAATATACATTTTTCAAGCTCGTCTCCGTCCTGCTCTTGTCCCTTGTGGTCGTCGCAACACGTGTTTCTTCTTCCGTTCCGTCCTACCACTATCCACAATTTTCTTACTTTGAAGGACAAGACAGAAATTAATTTATCAGAAGAAAGGAATTTATCCTCAACCCCTGGACGACCGGGGTTGAGGATAAATTCGAAAGAGTTACCTCGCCCCTGGGCATTAAGGGCAGGGAAGGAACCGGGGTGGGTTTTAGTTAGTAAGAGTCTGACACGCCCTCCCGCTCCACCCTAGAGCGGGAGATGTCATTAGATGATTTCCCACCCCAACAAAATAAAGGACAAGATCGTAAAACCGGTTTTATTTTTATTTTTTGTTGTTATAGCAGCAATAGAAATACACACACAGACAGATGGACGAACAGCGGACGCTTAGTAATAGCGTTCTGTTGGTTATCCTTCAGGCAGGGAACCCTAAAAGCTACTTAGGATTGATCAAAACTTGTGCGTGAGAACTTAAAGCTGGTTCCTTTTCTAGTGAAGAGTCAGTAACACATCCATATCAATTTAATATCGAACCCCAGATACAACAGTATTGCGCTACTATCTCTCGATTGATCCGATCCGAATAATCGATAGCAACCTTCACATTGAGTCAGAAGGAGTTCCAACATTGTATTTAATGACGTTTACGTACGGTCAGCACCACCTCAAAGTAATACTTTGTTTTAGTAAAACAGGTGTACCGCTAAGAAATAAAGGTGTTTCCTAAGTGAAATTGGGAGTTGTACATGTGGTTATCTGTACCTAGGTATGGTTGTATAAGGAACCTGTGTTCAAGGCCGGTCAGTGACATTTGGCCGAGACTCGAGAGGAAGTGGAGTCTTAGGTTGTAAGCTTTTATTAACGGCCAGTAAGATGTTTTGGTGACGGGAAGTATCAAGTGCCAGGAACTGTGTTTTGTCTGATAAATGGACAAGGGCTTTTCAGAAATTATCATTATCCTGTATTTTAAAACACATGTTTGGCCATTAAAGGAGACCTCGGAGTTTGTTCGGCGTGTCTTCGATCGGTCAGCTAGGAAATATCGGCGCCATTTACTTTTAAAATACTATAAATAATAAACATATTAAACGTACCTGATTTTAAAATTCGACTTATCTATAAATGTTGTCTTATTTTACTATAGGGGAGAAAGCTTCAAAAGGCACCTAGAGTTTTGGGAAAAAGACCAAGGAACGTGGGCTTTTTACCTTTCAACCACCCTGGTGATCATCATCCGAACGTGGAAGGGGATTCGTAACCTCTTAAAGACCACACCGGAACCCCCTATGTGCAAAGCCTATTCGGGTACATGCCTGGAGAAACTGTAAAACGCTCTTCCTTGAGATAATTTTTTTTCTATAGGCAAACGCCTCTCATCCCGCTTTCCCACTCATCATCAGCCTTTTTTAATGTCCCCACTGCTGGGACACAGGCCTCCTCTCTGTGAGAGGGTGTAGGCCATAATCTACTACGCGGGCCCAATGCGGATTGTTGGATGTCACATGTCTTTGACATTTTGGTTCTAGGACATGACGGTTTCCTCACGATGTTTTCCTTCACCGTTTTGGGAGCAGTGGTGATGAAATAATTTACACAAAGCAAAGCGCCTGCTTGGGTTTGAACTCACGATCGTTTCTTGTGAGCTAATGCCAATACCGTTGGGCCACCACTGGTCCTCATTCCTCCTCCTTCCCGTTATAATCAGTCTATTCAGATTGTGAGACAATCCTTCCAAATCATCAAAAATGAGTCTAACGTTTGCTGCTGTTTTGGATCAACTGTGTATTATAATAAAGCCTAAAGCTTCTCGAGCATGCATCAGATGTGACCAGCCTAGTTTCATCACAATTTGACGGCCGTGTGAGCTACACCAACAATTTGAGTTTTGGATCGCAAAATAATTTTCAGTCAGATGCATACAATTTCTTGAACTGTCTTTAATAAAACTCAAAATTTGTCACATATGCCGTCGACGGACAAAAGTACAGTATTTTAGTACGATCGCACAAATGTTAATGATACCTTCAATTTCTTTTGTTGGGTGATTATCACGCGAATTACTTCGAAGAAGGCAAAAACTTAATTGGAAGAAATGTATGTAATTTTAATTTGATTGCTCCTGATTGATGAAATGGACCAATTTGAGGCGAATTATTGCTGGTATTTTGACAAGATTTTTTTATTCGTTAAGGGCAATAAAATTTCAGTTAAATTGCGTAATTATTAAGTTTCACTTTGGTGCTATATTTTACTGAACCAACCGTAATGTGAGAGTAAGAAAACGACTTCAAAATTAGAAGGACTCAGAATAACTACAGTCTGAAATAACGCAATGGAATACCTTGAAACAACTGAGTTGATTTTGAAGTATATGACCGAGTTAACCTAGTAACCCAAAATGATAATACGAGTATATCAATCTTAAGATCGAAAAGCCCCCGGATTCTGGAAAGAAATTATCTACGCGTCACAAATTAAACGCAACTTGAGTGATGTTATTGGCTATTGAAAACTCATTCAACCAATCACGACTGATGAAGTGGCAGTGGGCAGGGCACATTGCTCGCAGAACAGATGGTCGATGGGCCAGAAAAGTTCTGGTATAGCGACCGCGTTCCGGAAGACGCAGCGAGACTTGGCGAGGGTCACGCAAAACGCACTGGATGTGTTGTTGTGGCGACACTTGGGGGAGGCCTATGTCCAGCAGTTGATGTGTTTCGGGTGAAATGATGATGATAATCATGACTGCTGACGCGTCATTACCAATTTCTGTCATTAATTTCGCTACATTTTTCTTTCCAAAAACTGTGCCTAAGTGAATCCATTATTCTCAACGTAATGCACTGACGCCTTGTTACCAACGTATAACCAACGTATAACCAACGTATAACCAACGTATAACCAACGTATAACCAACGTATTTCTATTTATATCCCGAGTGTCGGGAAAGTAGCGGCTAAGCTGAGCTGTGAGCTAACTGGTACATTTAATTTTCGCTGACCGCCGCTTTCCCCGCTTATCTGGCGAGGCTGTTACTAGATGTGTACTTCATTAAGTAAACTTAGATATACAGATATATAAGACATTTATTTGATGCAATACACAGATAAACAATACAATATACAAGAGCACAATTAAATTATAAAAAGCAAGTAATTAAAAAAAAAACGATCACGAATATTATATTACCAACATACCAAAAAACAAAAATTAAACTAATTGTGATTTGAATAGGGACTCTACAGCAAATGCATGGAACTTGAATATTGCTTCTCCCAACTTTTTAAAAATAATAGTCAATTTCGAAAAAAAAAATTGGCCTAACATACCAATTTGATAAGCTAATGATTAGGTACTTTGGGCACAACTTGCTCTCTCACTCATTCCAGAATTATTCTTTCGTGCACGTTTTAGAAGCCAAGAGTCTTTGGTATACTGCGCGGATCGCCCAAAGGACACGGTGGAGCATACTGTTGAGGTCTGCCCCGCTTGGGCGGAGCATCGCCGTGTTCTCGTGGATGCGATAGGTGGCAGCGACCTCTCGCGCCCGGCTCTGGTTCAGGCCATGGTACGGAGCGAAAGGGAAGCAGTCTCCGCCTTCTGCGAAGCAGTAATGCTCGCGACGGCGGAGGCGGGCGCGTGAGGGAAGCTCAACGGAGTGGCCCTCACGGCCCCGGCCGCTACCACCGCAGGAGAGGTACTGGGCGTACTGGGCGTAGGACGTCGCGAGACAATCTCCGGCCACCGTAGACCCGGGCCTGCGGACGGCGAGCAGTGGGTAGCTCGCCGTCTGATCAGTACCAGGCCCGTGAGTCAACGGCGCGTAGTGTTCCAAGCGCGCCTCAAAGAGATTAGTGTCAGCCACCACTGACGGGGCCCATCGTGGCCGGTGCCGGCTTGCCTAAGGGTAGCGGATAAATTTTGAAAATGAGTTACCACACCCCTGGGCACTCAGGCAGGGAAGGAACAGGGGTGGGTTTTAGTCAGTAAGAGCCTGACACGCCCTCCCGCTCCACCTAGAGCGGGAGAAGTCATTGGATGGGTTCCCAAGCGCCCCAAAAAAAAAAAAAGAGTCTTTGGTATTACCTACGTCTCTTGTCAATCGCATACATTTTGAACTGCTCGATCCTATAACACTCAGCAATATCTTTCTTTCAGTCGAAGATTTTGCATAATCGGACCAGAGATTACCTTTTATAAACCAACAATTTTTTAACTTTATAATACAAGTTTAAATTGGCTTTGTGAAATATTAACCAGTTGGCGGTATAATTTCCCGTCAAAAAAAGAGGCCAACATCTCACTTTTTTTTCTCTAATGCTTACTCATCGTCGCTTACAGGCGTCATCAAGTAATTAATAACCACTGCTAAAAGTCTCAGCATTCTTGGCAGCGAGCCCCACAAAGGACTCTGGACACCTTACTCACGATCTTTAAAATAACATTGACTCACTATAGGCATGTGTTTGTCTGCAACTGTCCCTTTGCAGTAGACTGGATTTTTTGCGATTGTTTTATAGAATACGTATGTATATAGCACTATATGGTCATTTTTTATTTGCCAATATTTTGCCACGACTCCCACTGTTAGGTAAAAGTCTGATCGAAGTCCTTTCAGGAACTCTTCTTCCGTGCTTCCTCATACCAGTCCTTGCGGTACACCACCTCTTTCTGGGACTGATATGGTATTACGTGATTAAACTCTTGCTACCATATTTTTTAAACTGGAACACAGAGCCACGGCCCTATCTGCTTCCCCAGAACATTTTCGCGAAGAGTTGTTGCTGCTGTAACTGGTCATGCATCTTCTATTTAGGTTGTTTAGCTACTAATAATAACAGAACATTCATGTATTATTCAAACAGACAGACAGACAGAGTTGCTTTCGCATTTGTCGTATTCGTCATCTTTTAGTTCAAAACTTACGAAATTCCCAACTTTTGTCACTTTTGTTATTTTTTTAATTGTATAAAGGAAACGCAAAGGTCGCTGAACATTTTTCTCATAATTTATTATTGAAATCTCTTTCTGTTGTTTCCGTGAATCTTCTTTATTTGGGTCTTCCGTTTTGCCTTTATATGGGTAAGGCTCTGTCATCATCATTTGGTTGTCTATAAAAACTTTAATGAAATTAACCATATTAGTATCATTATTTTTAACTTTTAATAATATCATAAACGCCATCTTCCCCTACTGTGTGCATTATCACAATCTTATCTGCAATCTCTATCAAGGCAATTAGATTATCTACTAACGATTTGTTATTTGCTAACTATTAAATTATTTCCACCTTATCGTCAATGATAAAGTACAAAACAATTATAACCTTAGTGCATCACTGTCATTGAAGTTATTTAGGTGTGTTAAGTCATAAAACTGCAACATACTTACTGATTTTATTGTAGTGAGTTAAATCATAATCATTTGAGCCAATATTGTTATTGCCGTTGATAATTAAAGTACCTATAGTTCCACCTTCGGAGGACAGGTAAGGAAATCTCTCAGTGGGATAAGGAAATAGGATTGCCTTTGAGTGAAAGGAAAAGGAAACATGTTTATTTGCCAATTTTTTTGTTTTATTATTATAATTGGTAGGCTTGCGTTGGACCTATGTCTCACCTGCGCTTACCATAACGATGATGTGGACGACGATGGAGCACGCTTGCCTAGAAGTAACTTATTCACTCTTGACTTAAGGACTCCCTGATAGCTACAAGTTCCACTCCTTAGCTGTACTGTTCCCAAAACGTTTTGTGCCACATAAAAGCACGTACTGATATACTCGTAACGAGCTTTCTTGCTACAATTTCATTTATTTCAATTCCAATTCCAAACTACTAGAAACTTAACGCAATCAATCAATCTGCCTAGCCTTTTCCCAACTATCTTGGGGGCAGCTTCTAGTTTAACCGGATTCAGCTGAATACCAGTATTTTACATGAAGCGACTGCCTATCTGACCTCCACAACCCTGTAACTGGGTAATACGATATCCCTTGGTAAGACTGGTTGTCAGACTTTCGGACTTCTGACGACCCGTAACGACTATCAAAGATCCACGATTGACAGCCGGGACCAACGGCTTAACGTGCTTTCCGAGGCACGGAGGCGTCTCGGTAAGTAAAGATGGTCACCCATCCATGGAATAACTCCGGCAAGCGTAGCTCAATAGGTTAAGCTACGCTTGACGGGGTACGGGGGGCACGGCTCGATCTATCAGGATGGATCGAGCCTTGCGGCTGTAATAACTTTAGCCACGAGCTCCTCATCCTGATGGCTTTCTTGAGCGTTCGTGCTATTCTTGGATCTTTTTTGATTTCGCAGACGGTGGAAAGCTTAATGTTAAACTAAGTTAAACTGTGCTTAACCTTGTCTTTAAATTACATAAAACACGATATTATTATTAAATTTCCTTTCATATATATTTAAATAATAATATCGTCAACAACAAATCTACTTTATCTCTTCCTAGACAATACTTCTTTACACACATAGTTACTTTTTAGATTAGCGATAAAACCGTCAACGGTATACTTATTATTTATGTGTTTCCCTTTTAAGTGTACAGTAATGCCTATCTATCTTTCGTCTAGTGCAATCTATCATTGCTATCTAGTAGGTATTAATCTTTGCCGTTCAGATAGCGCAATATTTTTAGCTCGCTATCTCTCCGTCAATAACATCAGTCTTAAGTGTCAAGCTATCAAGCTGTTTATATAAGGTTGAATATTTAGCGCTTTGTCAATATGGGTGTCAGCTGGAGTTGTAGTTGCTATGGCTTCTGTCAGTAGTAAATCTTGTCGAAGAAGCTGAGATGTGGTTTTGACTTTTGAGTTGACAGATGGCGAAGTTTTGCCATAAATGTTAAAATTTATAACATAAGATAAAAATAATCTGGTGCTTACAAATGTTGGAAACGACTACTTTTTTGTCTTCCTACTTTTCATTGAGTGTTTTATTTTCCATACTTTAATTGGTATGCCCTTTGTTAATGTTGTTCATGTCTACGTACTGCTAATGAATTAGTAATTTCGTTTTACTTTTTTATTATTGACAGGCTCGCGTTTGACCATTATATCACCTGAGCGATGATATAGTCGACGATAGAGCATGCTTGCCCAGAAATATCCTACGTACTGCTATTATATATCGAGTATTCTTTCTCTTATAACTCATTTTTCATATACCGAGTATCTCCGTTGCAAGTTTTTTGTTAGCTTTTTGTCCGCCATCAACTTTGCCTTTCATTTCGTGGGCGTTTCAGTATTCAGATGCATTGGATTGGGTTGGTTGGTGAGGTGTATATATATATGTTGTGTGTGTTCATCCTCCTTCACTTATTGAAATTCTTTTGAGTTCACCACAGCATGTCTTCTTCTAAAAAACATAATCTATTTACCATAGTCGTCACCAAAAATTTGAAGACATGTGACATCCATCAACCCGTATTGGGCCCGCGTGGTGGATTACGGCCCACACCCTCTCACAGAGAGGAGGCCTGTGCCCCAGCAGTGGGGACATACACACACAACACTAACAAAGGCTACATATATAAAGGACAAAGGCTGATGGTGATGATGATGATAGTCGTCATAGCCACCTCCTTTCTAGACATATCATCTGTTGGATTTTTTTTGCTTTCTTTAACTATGTTCATATTTTACATGGTGTAAAACGTCTCGATCTTGGGAAAATTCCGATCTAAGTGGAACAAAGCCTCGCCACCTAGTTGTCTTCACCAGATCACAGCAGCTTACTGTGTGTTAACTGATTATCTTGCAAATGTATGTCACGGATTGCGGTTAGCACACAACACATATTGTAATGAGAATTGAGATAAACTACAAGTTATTATAGAGATAAATATGGAACTGCTTTATGATCTGTACTAGAGAGTGGAAGGTGTGATAAAATAGATATTGTTATGTTCTTGAGAAAATGTTTTGCACGACTGTTTTATTGTTGCGAGTACGGATAGAGATTAAAAAATTGTTAACAAAACAAACAGAGATTTACGTTTGTCACTTTAGCTTTGCATAAGTTGTAAATTTTTTCATGTCTCTCCCCCGGTTTTTGTATTGAGACTTTGAATTTCAGAGCTTCTTTTTTTCGCTTATATGAGAGTTGGTCTGTATGTTCTTAAAATCTATTCTGAAACCGAGGATAAGAGAATCGAATGGCGAATAATTAGTTGTCATTATCTTAATAGGGGACTGTCCAAAGATGGCAGATAATATGAATTACAGCTTAATCCTATTTAGGGTGCTCAACGACTTAACGTTTAAATACATGGTCATCTTTAGGATGTGGAACTCCATTATAAAATCAAATAACCTCTAAAACGACCACCAAAATGGACATGTAACTAAATCTGTATGTTATGTAGGTATGTATAGCCTATTAAATACATTTAATAGGCTATAAAATAATGTAATATACATACATATAATGTCAATGCAATAGCGGACGTATGGTGGAGATTTGATACTATGGGGTTGTGGGTGGCAAGATACATGTCTCATAAAACTTTAACTATCTATTTTTTTTTTACATTCGACCACATCATCGCTTAACATCAGGTGAGATAGTGGTCAAACGCGAGCCTATCAAACATAAAAAAAAAAAAAAAAAAATTATGTATAAACGGAAGTCAGTTTTTTCATTGTGATCTAATTCGAGCGTACCTATGTGTGGTTTTGTATAGGTTGAGATAGGATACTTCTGGTAGCTATGGGTTTACTATTTTAGGCGTCTCGGCGACAGCTTCTAGAGATGGTATTAACACTTCTGATACAAACCAAGCGTGTCCATGAGGGTTATCTTTCATCATCATTTCAGCTGAAAGACGGCCACTGCTGGACATAGGCGTCTCCCAAGTGTCGGCATCGGCTACCAGCGACCCTCACCAGGTCATTGGTCACCATGTGGAAGGCCTTTCAACTCTGTGTCTTCCAGTAGGTACGCGGTCGGCACTCTAGAACTTTTCAGCCCCATCGAGCAAGCAATGTGCCCTGCCCATTGCCACTTAAGTTTGTAGTAGGTTGGAGACCTTGGTTCTCTTGCGGATGTCTTTATTTCTGATTCAATCACGCTGGGAACTCCAAGCACAGCCTTCTTTATTGCTCTTTGTGTGACCTTAAGCATTCTGATGAGGCTTATTGCCCAGTGTCATCTCTGACTCCTAGAAACTGGCGACCCATGATGGAGCTAGGGCGTCTCGTACTCTTACTAACTGAAACCCGCCCGTGTTCCTTCAGTTTCCTTTGCCAGGACAGCTGTGTGTCTATTTCAAATTAATTTATCGCGACGTGCCTAAATTAAAGGTACCTTTTAGACGTTACCTAACTCCCACCTGACATTTTATCCACTGTTACAACTAGTCCCTTAGGTGTTCAACCTTGTTGATCACAGAAGTGTGTCACTAAGGTCTCATTAGAATACAATAGCATCGTTATGGCGGTATTCAGAACAATCTGGGCGACGCCTCGTTACAGTGTTAGCTGTCTGTTGGAACTGGATACATATAATGTCAATGCAATAGCGGACGTATGGTGGAGATTTGATACTATGGGGCTGTGGGTGGCAAGATACTTGCCTTATAAAACTTTATTATGCGATTGGTTTAACAACCTCTGATCCCCGACAAACGGCTGGTACTTCATAAACATAACTTCACGACCGTATTTTCTGAAGGGTTAGGAGAGATGCACCTCTAGTACAGCAACATTTCGCCTGTTTTAAGTCTCTTGTAATAAAAAGCGACCCTATACCCTTGAGCATATTATCCCCGAGCACAAATCCCGACTCCGGGTTGCTACTGAAAAATTTCAAGCTGCGTCTACACAGATTCTAATAGGTAAGCCGATCATGAACGGGTCACGTGCCTTTTAAGTCCATTTATGGTACATGAATTCGTGATCTGCTTGTGCTTGGAACTCGTTGCGTAAATGCAATTTCAGATAGAAAAACACTTTGTATTACGCGGGAGTCGAACTCAGGACTTCATGCTCAACAGTAGCACTCGTGACCACTAGACCCACGAACTTAATAAAGTAGCAGCAAGACGGGTCAAGCTTCCGATAGGTAAAACTTCATTTAAATTGGTCATACAACCTCGCTTCTCGAGTAGAGAGGTCGAGGCTAGGGCATCAAAATCATTTTTATACCTACTCAGTTGGTATAGAATCATAAAAATAACTGACATTATTAAATTCTTTTTATCGTCGTCATCAGCCTTTTAATGTCCTCACCGCTGGGTCTAGGTGTAGTACCTACTATCATATGGCCCCTGGTAATAAAAAACGTTCTAAAGGTTCGTATACACTAATCCAAGGATAGAAATAAGTACTGGACATGTACTCGTGGATGTTAAATTAATTTGATTAACATTAAACACATATTTAACATACATCACCAGATCAATCATTAACACATACATGTACTCACACCCATACACCACTCACACCCACCTGCCACACACACACAAACACAAACATACACATACACTCACACACACACACACACACACACACACACACATACATACACACACACACCCACAAACCCTACACATACCTGAACTTGCTACAGCAATTTTGTAATCATCCTAGAATTCTAAATTTGTTTATTTTATTTTTCATTTCCTTTTAATTATGTCTCAACAGTATAAATTATTACCCATGGGAAGTTGCGAGGTAACCCCATCACAAGTATCCTTATAACTTACTGGGGTTGCCTCAATTTTGTGCTGTAGAACAATTGTGTGAGAAACAATAAAGTTTTTTTTTTTTTTTTTCATTTATCTCATTATCGTTGAGCTTTATAATGCCCCCACTGCTGGGGCACAGGCCTCCTCTCTGTGAGAGGGTGTGGGCCGTAATCCACCACGCGGGCCCAATGCGGGTTGGTCTTTTTATACTAAGTCAGTAATAAAATTGGTAAACCAACACACGTTTTCAATATTTTGGGCGATGACTTACTTTTGACCTTTTTCTTAAACAGTGATCGATCCAGAGGTTGGTCAAAGTGTTTTTAAGTCTGGTTTCTTACAAATTGTTTCCAAAAGGAAAAATCTTAAAACACTTTGCCTTAAGAAGGTCAAATTATGGAAATAAAATGGCCAAATGATTTAGATTAGTTAAACCAACAATATCTTTAATTGGTCATTGATAGTCTGAAATCACTTAAGTATTTGCCAATGCTTGTTCTTTCGCATGATAATTCTAATTAAAAAAACTGAAATAAATATATTTATTACACCGTTTATATTCTTGTCTAACCACACACCTCTTTTGTTACCAGGAATGCAGTGTTCTGAAAGAGTGACATCATAGCCCGCTCCATGACCGTCGTCGACATCTCACCCTGCGGACACTATGTGAACAACTCAAGATGCTGCTCAAACTGTGCAAGTCATGCCAGTAGTAAGTAGCTTTATATTTATTACCAGGAGTGAAGTGTTCTGAAGGAGTAACATCATAGCCCGCTACATGATCGTCATCGACATCATAACCTGCGGTCACTATGTGAACAACTCAAGATGCTGCTCAAATTGTGCAAGTCATGCCAGTAGTAAGTAGCTTTACATTTATTACCAGGAGTGCAGTGTTCTGAAGGAGTGACATCGTAGCCCGCTCCATGACAGTCGTCGACATCTTACCCGGCGGAAACTATGTGAAGAACTCAAGATGCTGCTCAAACTGTGCAAGTCAAGTTAAAAGGTAAATACCCGGGGGTTGAGGATAAATTCGAAAGAGTTACTTCGCCCCTGGGCTTTCAGGGCAGGGAAGGAACAGGGGTGGGTTTTAGTCAGTAAGAGTCTGACACGCCTTTCCGCTCCACCCTAGAGCGGGAGATGTCATTGAATGATTCCCACCCCCCCCCCCCCAAAAAAAAAAGTAGCTTTACATTTGTTACCAGGAGAGCAGTGTTCTATAGAATCGAGGAGTGAGTTCCTGTATTTTCCGCTGTTCCACCAATACTCCGACCAGACGGCTGTTGTGTCTTGCGGGCATCTACTTGATTGATGTTGTTGGGCTGTTGTATAATATGTTCAAATCGCGTGGAGATTTTCGTTTCTTATTTTTCTTGATTGATTTATTTTTAAAAAAACGGTGCCTCACATTAAGAATTACTCCTGTATCGTGATTGCGTTCACTAACATGAATGCTCACATACACAATACACCCAAACCCGGAACAAGTACCTGTACGCCGTATAAAAATTTGTTCCGAGTGGGAATCAAAACCGCGGCACGCAGCGCGGCAGCCAATTGCTCACGTGCTGTCAACTTTACTAAACCAATGTGGGATTTGTGTTACGTCAGGACTATTTTAAAGTTCGTATGTGGCTCCATAGATACCGTTATATTGTAGACTGTTAGTTTTAAGACGTCACTAACTGACTGACTGATATGAGGAAATCTTTCTCTTCTTGTGAATCTGCAAATATCTAAATCATCATGACTGTTCTGCGAGCCAAACGTAATTAACTATAATAACTGCAATTAAGTAGTCAGGTATAATTTGCCCATCATCTGTTATTAGGCACTTCATTCCTCTATAAGTTGGTGAAAACAATCACTGATGTTTACCCGAGGTTTAAAAACCTTTTCTGAAATATAACAACCTTATTGGGAGTTATATGTTTGAGCCGTTTGGGGTTGAAACACTAGGGCCATGGGGTCCGAGTGCTCATCGAGTTTTCCGTGACATCAGCAAACTTTTAGTCGACTCTTCACGTGACCAGAGGGCTGGCCTTTTTTTCGGCCAACGAATCAGCATTGCCATTCTACGTGGCAAAAAAAACCCAATGAGCCCAATGAGCTTTACTCCTACCGGATTTTTTATGCCTCTTGTACATATTTTATTTATTAAGTTATTTATTAGTTTAGTATAATATGTATTGTAGTTATAGTCTGATAAATAAACTTCGATAATGAAATTTTTCTGAAATATGAACAATTAAAACTGCTCAATCTACTGAACACCTTGATGCTCAGGAACCGAACGTTGACATAATACAATACAACTATGCTCATTGTTTTGCATTACATTTTTTAATTTCTATATTGTTGGCTTGCTGTTATTGATTGTGTTTTTGGTGCAAACTGTAAGTATAGCAAGAAGTTGTTTAGAATAAATAATCACTACATAGTATAAAACAAAGTCGCTTTCTCTGTCCCTATATCCCTATGTATGCTTAAATCTTTAAAACTACGCAACGGATTTTGATGCGGTTTTTTAATAGATAGAGTGATTGAAGAGGAAGGTTTATAATTATGTATAATTTGTACCCGAGCGAAGCTGGGTCGGGTCGCTAGTCTCATATAAAAAAAGAATCCCTATTTCCCTTGGTCACGGGATCACGGCATGACGCGTGAACAGTTGGACCGATTTCACTAATTCTTTTTTGTTGTGTTTATTATTGTCAGGAGAAGGTTCTTTTGAAAGGAAAAATTAAGAAAGTTGCGCGAAAAATTTGAAAATTTCAGAAAACTTAACGACTATTTAAACTTCGCGCGTTTAACAGTTCATAGCTAAGACAGGACTGCGTCTGTCGGGTCAGCTAGTAGTAGATAAATCCTAGTTACTGGCTAATACCACCAGCCCAAATCCATGAACTTGGAAAGCTTAATTGCGCAGAGGTTGCCTGTAGAACATAGAAAAGGAATAAAACCTAGTTATTCAAAATTCCGGATAATGATCGTTAGGCGGCCGAAGCCGGGCGTGTCTTTTTCCGCTAAAAAGAGCTAATTTGACCCAGCTCTTTCTTTCCAAGATGTAACCGTCCTGATAACTGACCAACTTGAGCATCTTGGTGTTACGTTGACATTTATCCTCAATTTTGGTCCTTTCATAGAGGCATATGCTCAAGTGGCTGCCGAAAAGTTGGGCAACCTAGCAAAGGTGAGATGGTACTTCACGTCGGAACTGCTCAAACTTTATCAAGCGCAAGTTCGATCGTGTATAGAGTACTGCTCTCATCTTTGTGACGGATCTGCGAGATACCAGCTTGATGCACTTGAAGTAATTGAGAGGCGCGCCAAGAGGATCATCGGCAATGATAAGCTCGTCAAGTCAAAGTTCCAAAGTCTTGAGCATCGATGCCGTGTTGGTAGCATGTTGTTTTTCTATTGGGTGCATTTCGGCGAGTGTACGACGGAATTGCATAATTGAATTCCGCCAAGCCCGTTCCATCATCGGACCACAAGACGTACGGCGAACTGATGCGTAGGTACAGCTAAGAAGTGGAATTTCTTGTTGGAGTCTGTGTTTTCTGATAACTACAACCTGGGGTTCTTTAAGTCAAAGTGAATAGGTTACTTCTAGACAAGCGTGCTCCATCCTCGACCACGTCATCGCTTACCATCAGGTGAGATAGTGGTCAAACGCGTGCCTATCAAAAGTATAAATAAATGTCTTAGATGTCTTGAGAATCGACAACGATTTGCTAGCCTGTAGGTTTTCTATCGATTACATTTGGGAGAGTGTGCGTCGGAATTGCATAGTTTAATTCCACCAAGCTCTTTCCATCATCAGGCCACTAGACGTACGACGATGCGCCACCGGTCCATGGTGGATATCCTACCCAATCGCACAAAATGAGATTAAGAGTGGAATTCCCTGCCTGAAGTCTGTGTCTTCTGATAACTACAACCTGACTTATAGAAAGTCAAGTCAGAAGTAACCTATTCACACTTGACTGTGATCGAGCTCCATCCTCGATCACATCATCGCTTACCAGCGGGTGAGATAGAAGTCAAACGCGTGTATTGTAAAAAAAAGACGCTAGCAAAGTGCTAAGTACTATTATATGAATAGATGAATGTGATTATGGTGAAACAATACAGTGACTAACGTCCTACAGCTGTCCTACACTACCAGAGATCTTAAACTACCTCTTTTTTTTTTTTTGAGGTTGGGAATCATCCAATGACTTCTCTCACTGACATACTCTTACTGACTAAAACCCACCCCTGTTCCTTCCTGCCCTTAGTGCCCGGGGGCGAGGTAGCTCTGTTTCGAATTTATCCTCAACCCCCGGGCAGGCATCGGCCATGACGGGCCCCATCCCTATTGCTGACAACTCTTTGAGGCGCGCGTGGAACACTACGCGCCGTCGACTCTCGGGCCTGGTGCTGATCGGACGGCGAGCTACCCATTACTCGCCGTCCGCAGGCCCGGGTTAGACTACCTCTAATTTTAAAACCATAATTAACAGGATTTTCAAAAATCAATTGCCGTAAGAATTCTTGATAAATAAGAAGTTGAATATTTATTTGTGGGGACCACATCCCTTTTTTACCTGATGTTAATAAGGTAGCAGTTTTAAAATAATTGAATATTGCCTGTATATAGGTTCACTGCCACAGATGATCACGCCACGCGAAGTGCCTTCACTTCTGATAGCGTCAGTCAGTGTCAAGATAAGTCCTCATCCGTCGCGTATCTCCTTAGTGCACCGTACAACATACCAGAGAATTGTACTGTGGAATATACTTACAGTTTTTAGTGTCAGAGTGTTTTTTGCTACTGTGAGCTTTGGGAAGCGTTTCTAGTGGAACCAGGATTTATATAAAAGAGTGTTGATGAACCTGTGTATTTTCTGAAATAACTTAGGAATACCAAATCGTGTGATAAAACTGTGACTCACTGAAGTAAATCAGTTGTTTTTTTTCGACTGGGAGAGAGACTGAGTGAATCCGACGATTCGCTTACATGGTCTTCCCACTGAAACTGTTTTTTATCTGGGTCAATTTTACCTCTCACTCTATTTGCCTCCTAGAAGTTTTGATGTGAAACCAACGTAGTAGAAAAGAGGTTCTGTCATGCAAAAAACCTCACGATTTAATGACTAAAATCAAATAAAAGTGCGTTGTCAGTGCCGTAACCACTTTATCGCCGACAAAGTGACTGTGAGTCTTGCATAGATCAAAACTGTTGTTAGGTTGTGTTGTTTCGGTCTATGAGCTAAACGTGCTATCAAAGTGTATGGCTAATCTGATCTAATGACGTATGTAGCGACAGCGTGTTATCCAAGACTAAACTTTATTGCCAAGGAAATAAAGGTGAGGAGATAGAACTTTAGTTAGTAGTACTTACGGGTACTTACAGGGTAGTTACTTTTAATTTCACGAGCAATGGTTGTTTGTCTTCCATTTCCTTCGTTTAATTATTTTATTCAATTCGATTCGGATCGCTATAAGTTTGCGTCTGAGTGCTCCGAGTGGGGCTCCACATCGTTGTCATTGCAGTGAAGCAGTCGACCGCCTCGGACACCATGGCTTATCCTGCCGTAGGAGCGCTGGTCGTATAGAACGGCACGCCAGCATTAATGACATCATCCGTCGGGCTCTTGTCACCGCCGAGGTGCCAGCTGTTTTAGAACCCAACGCTTGGCACGTGACGATGGGAAGAGGTCAGACGGAATGACCATAATGCCTTGGAACTGGGAAGGCCTTTGGTGTGGGATGCAACATGTGTCGACACCCTTGCGCCATCCCATCTTCTTAGCACGGCGGGCTGTGCTGGGGCGGCTGCTCCAGGTGCAGAAAACCTCAAATGGCGCAAATATAACAACCTTATTGGGAGTTACATGTTTGAGCCGATTGGGGTTGAAACACTGGGGTCATGAGGTCCGAGTGCTCATCGAGTTTTTCGGCATATCAGCAAGCTGTTAGTCGACTCTTCACGTGACCAGAGGGCTGGGTTATTCTTTGGCCAACGAATCAGCATTGCTATTTAACCTGGCAATGCTGCTAGCGATCTGAGCACTTTTTCCATTGACAACGATGTGGATGAATTTTTTGATCCCCAACGAGTTGTTTTCATAAGCATTTGTACCTGTTTGGTATTATTATCAGTTTGTATATACATGTTTTAAGTTATTCCTTTAGGAGATGAGAATGTAAACGAAATCATTTCAAGTGCCACGTAAAAATAACTTTTATGAAACCTTCTTTCAAATAACCACATCGTGAAATTCGTGTCGTGGCACTTTAAAAAACCGTCCAAGTGCGTGTCGGACATCACACATTTAGGGTTCCGTACCAAATGAGGAAAAATTAGGAGAAGTTATCATAGAAAAAATCTGGTTTATCAATATATTGTTATTTGGTAGTAAAATATACGTAATAATAAACATTATAACCTCAAGTTCATAGGTCAAATGGGATGTTGTGTGTTTGTGGGATGGGATGGGATGTTAAAAAATTCGTCGGATAAAAATTTTGTGACAGTCAACGGACAGATGGACAGATGGACCGACGGACAGATGAACAGACGGACAGACGGACAGACGGACAGACGGACAGACGAACAGACGGACAGATGGATAGACGGACAGACGGACAGATGGATAGACGCACAGACGGACAGACAGATAGACGGACAGACGGACAGACGGACAGACGGACAGACGGATAGACGGACAGACGGACAAACGGACACACGGACAGACGGACAAACGGACAGACGGACAGACGGATAGACGGACAGATGGACAGACGGATAGACGGACACGTGAGTGATAGCAATAGGGTTCCATTTCCATACCCGAAGGGGTATGGAACCCTAAAAACGGCTTTTGGGCGACATAATTATTATAACTAACTCAATATCGCCCAAAAACCTTTCACCTACATACCTTGTACCTTTCATGTACATTGTTAGTGAATAAATAAATGAAAATGAATGAAATGAAATGAAATGACCTCTTACACATACATTATTTATTTTATAGTCTATGATACCTATCGTCAACTATTAGGCAACATACTATCTAAATATTATTCATGCAATATAGGATATTTTGCGGTTTGCCGTAAATTTTCACAGAATAATAATTATGATGTTGATTAAACTGTAATATAGGTATGTCACTTCGAATTTAAATAATATATCATGACTTGCCTCATTTCCGTTGTATTTAGATGGCAAATAACTGGACCGGGCATAGGTGGCCGGTTACTAACCAAAATAGTACATTTTGGTGTACAGTGGGCTAACTTGGTCATTGCAGTTGAGGTGGAATATCTGGGCCAATGGCAAGGTCGTTTTGTAGTCGAAAACTGCATACAATTGTAATGACAATTGCCCACGTAAATCAAGGGTTGCTTTTCAACATACTTAGTAAAAAATACTTTAATCTGCCTAAAGTTTTCTCAACTATCTTGGAATCGGTTTCCAGTGTAACCGGATGCTGAATACCAGTATTTTACATGGAGCAACTACCTATCTGACCTCCACAACCCAGTAAATGGGTAATACGATACCCCTTGGTAAGATTGGTTGTCCAGACTTTCGGGGTTCCGACGACGCGTAACGACTGTCAAAGATCCAAGATTGACAGCCGGAACAAACGGTTTCACGGGCTTTCCTAGGCACGGAGGAGTCTCGGTACCTATGTAAAAATGGTCACCCATCCATGGACCAACCCGGCAAGTGTAGCTTAACCTCATGGATCGACCCGTGCGGCTGTTATTACTTTAGTCACGAGCTCCTTATTTTAACTAAAGAAACAACCAGAAAATTACTAGTTTCTTTTTGCTATTCATTTAAATGTCTTTGTTCTTAGAGTAGGTAGACTTAAAACAAAAGAATTTCTGTGAAAAATACTTAAAATAACTCATTATTTTTCAAAGACGGCAAAAACTGTCATCAGCTGTAAGATGTCTATTACGTTTTTATTGTTAAAGACTCAGTTCTCTTCACACTACAACCCGGAAAGCCGCGTTTATAAACGTAATTGCTAATTTTATAAATACGATCATAATATATTTCATGAAATGACTGATTTATCAGTTGTGTGTACCAGTTTGTGTAACCTTTACTTGTAAAGAGGTGAGTCAAATTCGATGAAACTCTGGATATGAATCACTGCGATATTAATGTGTATCAGATGGTTATCAATGTCGTTTCATGACGCGTTGCAGTGAGAAAAGGTTACTGGAATACCTACTTTGATACTCGTACGTAGGTACTTCAATGCGTCAAAATTGTTGTAGTTGTTTTATGAGTTTCTAAGAAAACGCCACAGTATTAATAAATAATTATTTAATTCAAGAAAGAAGAATAACAATATACTTATAAACTATGTTAGTAAAAGATTAACACAAAAACCAATTTCTGATATCACTGCTGCAAGGTGACAGGCCCAGCCGATAACCTTACAGCTGTGGTTCACAAACGCAAAATCTAGCCTGCTTGCTATCATAGCCAGCATGCTATTGGTGCTGCCCCGAAACCTACTGACCAGGCATTGCATTTGGTGCCATAAAAGGTAAATATATATAACATCATTCGACTAAAGTCCCATTGTGCCAGAGCAAAGATTTCTTCTCATAATACAAGAGAATCAAACATTGATATGCCAGTTGTCCACTAAATGGATATCTCATACAATTAGACGTAGATCAGAGGTGTTGATTTATCTTCTGCTTAGCCTTAGAATCTTAACCCACTAAATAGATACGTTACTTAACGGTGTTCCTACTTGTTAGATAGCATTTCCCAAGTTTGAATCCTTAGTAAGGGCTGGTTATATTATAGTAAGTATGTGCGCTAACACAGGTGCATTCTCTGTTCCTATATTACGATAGTCCGATGGAACTGCAAACCGACGCGACTGGGGAGAGATCAGGCGCAGGGCCAACGGCACTACGTGCTCTCTGAGGCTCGGGAGTGTCACACCACTACCGTCCTAGCTCCGGGCTGCTACAGAGTAATTCATAATGTAAAAACCCAATAGTACTTTTTCCCTGACCCAGAAATCAAACCCAGGACCTCACGCTCAGCAGTCGCACTTGCGACCATTAGACCAACTAGGCTGTACCCTACTTTTTCTTTTTTGTGTGTGTGTCTTTGTTGTAGTACTTAGTAATAATGTTTTTTATTGTCCACAGCTGTCTGGAGACAATGTACTGGAACTGTTGCGAGGAGAGGTTCTGTTTCGACAAGAAGATCGCCACCTACAAGTAAGTATCTACGAGTATGCTTTTAGCTATTTACACTACAAAGAGAGGATCAGATCACTTTTACAAAGACTTATAAGAGTACATAATATTCAATGGTATTGTAAAATGCAAGCATTTAAGAAACCTTATCTTTTTTTTTAACTGAAGTAACTCGAGGTGGTTGGCGCTGTAAGCCGAAATAAACCTGTATTTCGGCTTACAGCGCCAACCCCCTCGAGTTAGCCTCCTAGTTCGGCTCCAGATGTTATAACTTAAGTACTTACACATAATACTGTTATAAAAAAAACTACAGAGGTACATACGGAACAGGGTGTGAAGTCCCGCAAACATCCATTGAAAAAAAAAACCGACTTCCAAAAAAAAAATACACTAAAAATTAAAAAATAACTTTAATTTCGGAGGTCACTGTTTGTATTTTATTTCTTCGTTATTTGACACCGACTTCCGAAATTAAAGTTATTTTTTTAATTTTTAGTGTATTTTTTTTTTGGAAGTCGGTTGTTTTTTTTTTGTAAAAAGTTTTTTATTTTTCACTTTTCAGTTGTTACACCCTAGAACTAAAAACCCCAATTACATGGAACGTGGAATTTAAACATAGTCGTAATTGGAGAACACCAAAACGTCATCTAGGTATACGTATTTTTCGTTTTTTGTTCAGTATTTCAAGAAGCAATTTCGATAAAATGTATATGGGACTACCTCGGGAGTATATTTTTTCGGATAAAAAATGAAATTTGAAAATCGGTCCTCAATTGACAGAGAAATCGGTGGAAATTCATAAAAAAAAAAACATACATACAGTCGAACATAGAACCTCCTCCATTTTCGAAGTCGGTTAAAAAGGAGGATCCTTCCGACTAGACGGGTGTTGTGTCTGCTCTGAGCAACTGCCTAATGGTTGATTTCGGACTATTGTAAATGTTCAAATCACGCAGAGGACTTTGATTGCGCGATGCAGGATTTGTGTCTTTAGTTCTTGTGTGGCGTCATAGATCATCTGTTTCCAACGATTTTCATGGTTTGATATTAATATGATACATGTACTGATAACTTTACGTAAAGACTGACAAGTGTGTGACGTTACTCGTCGTGATGTCGAGATTAGATGAGCGATGGTGATCACTGATAACACGGCTGACTGAATGCAGGACACTGAGACTGTGACGTGACCTTGAGATTCTTTAGATAGCACCTTACCATCTATTGCATGCTTACATCTATCATCTATACAGGGTGTAACGGAAAGGTGTGGTCATATTTTAAGAACTGCATCTGTCCATTGATATGAACAACTTTGTTCAAGAAAAGTCGAGGAAATTCTAAAAAAAAAAATTTTTCTTCCCATACAAATATTTATCAGCTGATGATAACTTATGGCAATTCCAATTTTTTTTTGGAATTTTCTATTTTTTCTTAGAGAAAGTTGTTCATTTCCATGGACAGAACCGATTCCTAAAATATGACCACACCTTTCCGTTACACGCTGTATAGGGTACAAAATAAAAATTTGGTTCGGTCAGTTGGATTGCCGAAAACTATGGGACAAGTACTTTTATCTTGTCACGTAAACAATAAATGAGGACGATACCTACAGTGCTTTGGAATTTCGCGTGACGTCTTACCTACGTAAAAAAAATTACCTAAAAGTGACATAACAAGCCCTCGCTGCTGAATTTTGATGCGTGCATTTTTTTATTGATTTGGTAAAGCAGAAAATACATCCAATCATCATAAGAGGACAACTTAATTTGAAACGTAAAACCCCGACCGTTATTTCGCGCGGTAACAAAACCATAACGCGATCTCACTCGACGGCATCGCCATCGCTCGTGCCAGGAAACAATTTTGACTCAATGACAATAAAAAAATTTGATCGTTTATTAATTTTTGACACGTTGTTGCTTTTAGTGCCAGAAATTGGGTGTAAGGATAATAATGCTTTACTCGTGAAGTCTACGTGAACATATTTCAATCGTATTTTTAATAGATTTTCGAAAACAGAAACCGATTATTTCTATTTTTATTTTTTATATACAGTATGTAACAAAAACCCTGTCCGATCCAATAAAGGAGTATTCCTGGTTTAACACACGCGCGTACTAGAAAAAGTTGTAAAAAAAATTTAACTCATAAAAATTAAAAGTTTTAGATTTTTTATTTTAATAAAAAATGCGAAATTTAACACTAAATATGGCAAATTTTCATAAGTTGACAACACTCCACAGGCCGGCGAAATCTTTCATTTTTACCTATTTTTAATTCGAAAGATACCACCCTGCCACAAGCCGCGCTGTAGGCAATCTGTCTCGCTCAGGCGGCATCTTTCAAACGAAACAGTAGGTGAATTTTGTCGAGCGCTCAGTGTTGCTATTGATAAGTTTTTAATTTTATTTAAAATTAATTATTTTCAGTGGGGAAGAATAATTATCTCGTATCCATTAAATGGTTACGTATACGTGTAGGTACGCAGTACGATATCAAATAAACCCTTCAGGATCGGACAGAGTTTTTGTTACATGCTGTATTATTTTACTCACATGATAAAAAACCGGTCAAGTGCGTTTCGGACTTCGCACATCTAGGGTTCCGTACCAAATGTAATTTTGACAATTTGTATGACTTTGGGTCAACAAGATTAAATAAGAAATAAATTGAAGATTAGCTCCAACCGTTTGGCTGTAAAACCTGTGTGACAGAAGACGGACAAAGAGATAGACGGACAGACGGAAAGACGGACAGATGGACACGTGAGTGACAGCAATTGGGCTCCGTTTTGAACCTTCGGGTACGGAACTCTGAAAAAATTAAATAGACTGATTCATCTTTTTTAACAATAAATCATTTTCTCTCATCTGATAAAATAAAACAAACAGGCGGACTTGCACAGAAGCTAGAACAAACTATTTGTAAAGCGAGGAATTTACGTCGTTTATTTAGCAGATATTTATTTGCAAAAGACGAGAGTATTTATTTAAACTGATAACTGAAGTCCCTGTAATTTTTCCACCTAGTGTAAAGTAGTGATCGCTGCCTATAGACTTGAAAAAGCATAGCTTTATTTATACTGTGGACAGTACAAATAATACTCCAATCTGCCTAGCCTTTTTCCGAGCTATCTTGTCGGCTTCCAGTCTAACCGGATGCAGCTGAATACCAGTATTTTACATGGAGCGACTGCCTATCGAAAAAATCCACGCGGGCCCAATCCGCATTGGGTCCGCGTGGTAGATTACGGCCCACACCCTCTCACAGAGAGGAGGCCTGTGCCCCAGCAGTGGGGACGATGAAAAGACTGATGATGATGATCACTGCCTACCCGACCTCCACAAACCAGTTACTCGGTAATACGATACCCCTTGGTAAGACTGATTGTCAGACTTTCAGGCTTTCGGGTTTGACAGCGGGGTCCAATGACTTAACATACTTTCCGAGGCACGGAGGAGTCGCGGTATGTAAAGATGGTCACCCATCCACGGATCAACCCCGGCAAGCGTAGCTTAATCTGATGGATCGACCAGTGCGTCTGTTATTACTTTAGCTATGAGCTCCTCAGTACAAATAATAAATACTATTGAGAAAAAAAAATACCTATTATGACTTCTCCCGCTCTGGGTGGAGTGGAAGGGCGTGTCAGACTTTTAATGACTAAAACCCACCCCTGTTCCTTCCTTGCCTGAATGCCCATGGTTGCGATAACTCTGTTACGAATTTATCCACGACCCTTAGGAATTTGAAAGTTGATTTTTACATGTTGGTTAGGAACTCTTCAATGGTCAATAAGACAAACCCGAAATTTAAGCCGGCCAGCCGTTTGAGCGTGAAGAAGTAACAAACATACACACTCACAAACTTTCACATTTATAATACGAGTATTAGTAGGATTTAAGACTGTTTAAAAAAATGCTTTTTGTACTGTCTACAGTTCAAACATTTTTTTTTAAACTGTAAGCAAGAAGTATACTTTTTGCTTACAGTAAAAAAAAGTAAAGAGAAATAAATTTAAAAAAAACCCTTATAACGCTTTTTTATTTTATTTTTTATATATTTTAATTAGTATAAAATAACAGTAAAAAGTTAGTAACCAATACGTAATACTTGTGACCACACGTGTAGGTACATCTATTATGATTAATAATAATAATAATTGGCTACATCATCATTAGGTACCTACCTGAATGAACTCATAGATGTAATAAAATAAAGTTGTTAACTTTATTGCAAACTTTAGTCATTGATTATAATTATTATCCATTATTTTATTAGGTAGTTATCTGATTCTACAATAAAAGTGTGACTAAGGGATAATTTTTTTATCCGTATCCGGCAGAAAATAGTAACTAATTGTTAAATTTTAGCAAAATGCGTGTTTCAATCAATTGTCAGCTTGATCAATGGTCAAATAAATAATGATTTGAGCTTCATTTGGGGGTCTGGAATGTAAAAGAAATATATTGCAACTAGCTTCTGTCAGCAGCTTCGCCCGCATAATAAAATTCCATTCCAATCCCTACAGCCGTTTTTGCGTGATTGAAACACAAACATACAGACTTTCGCATTCATAATATTAGCAGGATATGTGTACAATTCCCTAGTTTGTCGATATTTGCTATCAGATAGAATGAGGTTACTAACTATAAAGAGTTCATAAAATAACTCAATTCATATGAGACGTGGTCGCTCACAATATCTATGCTCGGAGTTTCCTTGCGTGATCGAATAGAGAACTAAGGTTACCAACGTAGCCCGAAAAATCGCTAAACTTAAGTGGCAGTGGACAGAGCACATTGCTCACAGATCAGATGGTTGATGGGGCCGAAAAGTTCTGGAGTGGCGACCGCGTACTGGAAGACGCAGCGCTGGTAGGCCTCCCACGCTGTGGATCGATGACCTGGTGAGGGTCGCGGGTAGACTATGGATGCGAGACGCACATGACCGGTCATTGTAGCGACACTTGGAAGGCCTATGGCCAGCAGTTGACGTCTTTCGGCTGAAATGATGATGATAAACATAACTCAAGTACGTATCTTTAAATACAGTATTTTACATGGTTTACAATATGTGTGCATCTTTAATTACTCCTGGGTTACGTCAAAAGATATCTTAACAAATCGTCTGACATCCAGTCACGTTGAAACTATTAAAGTATAATTGATACTAGCATGACATCTTCCATCTATCAATTTACATCAGATGTTACCTACATCTGCGGCATTATAAAAACCTGTCATCAAATGAAACACTTAAAAAAAAAACACTTATAAAATAATACTTAAACTTACGAGTGCCCTGCCATACAACGTGGCAATGCCTATGCCGCCAGTCTTTTGGGCACATTACCAGTCGACGCCATTTTTTAGATTATTTTTAGTTTTAGTTAGTTAATAGTTTATATTTCTTGTTTAATTGTGTTACACTCGTAGTTATAGTTAGTTCATTATATTTTTGTTTCGTGTAGCTAAAAGTTTAATTAAACTGCAATCTGAAAAATTATACCATATTTAGGCGTCGCCTAGAGCATTATAATTCTGTCCCACTCACTGACTGATTCATTAACTCCCAGCCCTAAAAGACCAAACCAAATTACCTATCTCTTGGCCCAAAAGTGATTGACCTTTTTGGAACTAGAAACTTGGAAGACTGTAGCTCCAATCGTTTGGCTGTAAAACCTGTGTGACAAAGGACGGACAGACAGACGGATACGTGAGTGACACTAGTGACAGCAACAGGGCTCCGTTTAGACCCTTCGTGTAAGGAACTCTAAAAAATGGTAATAAAATTCCTTCCTGCCTATCTGGAAAGCGTCTTACGTCATAACAATATCTGATTGACATGTTAAACAATGCATGTTTCTCAAATGTTTCTCTACTAAAGTAAAAGATTATGTAAATAACATTGTAAACTCTAGCATTGTGTTGTAAATCATTGTTTGTGGCTGTTTGAAGAGGAAAACCATGTACTGGGTGGCGCAAAAGTAGTGGCACTAAAGAAAATACCTTTTTTTTTTTTATATGACATTTTCTGTCATTCTGTTGTTGAAAATTGTGTAGTGAACAAATGTAAAATACACTGAAAATAAACATGGACCGTTTTACTCCCCAAGAACGTGGAATAATTGTGTCAATGTTCTTACGGAATAATTCATCAGTGATAAGAACACAACGTGAATTTCGTCGACGATTTCCCCACCGTCCGGCACCGATTGGTCGCACAATTCGACGCTTTGCCACACGCCTTGAAGCAACTGGCTCAACATTGGATAGACCTAAGTCTGGGAGACCAAGAACAGGCCGTTCAGCTGAAAATATCGATGCTGTGCGCGAAGATGTGGAAGAGTGTCCAGAAACATCAACGAGGCGACGTGCCACGCAATTGGGCATTTCCAGACGGACCCTGCAGCGTATTTTGGTGAAAGACTTAAAGATGTTCCCGTATAAAACTCAAATGACTCATCAGCTGCTGCCTGCTGACCACCGAGCTCGTCTAGATTACTGCCAGCGCGTCATAAACCTCAACCTTGAAGAGGATGATTTTCCTTCAAAATTGGTTATGAGTGACGAAGCGCATTTCCATCTCTCAGGGCATGTCAATAAGCAGAATACTCGGTTCTGGGGCACTGATAATCCGCGCATTATTCAAGAAACACCTCTACACCCACTAAAAGTTACTGTATGGTGTGGCATCTGTGTTGACAGAGTGATCGGACCCTATTTTTTCGAAGACGCTGGAGGCAATGCGATTACTGTCACTGGAGAACGCTACAGAACCATGTTACGTGAGTTTTTGATACCCAGTTTGGACGAATTGGGGCTGGAGCACATCTGGTTTCAACAAGACGGCGCTACGGCACACACAGCGCGCGACACTATGGACTTAGTGAGGGACGCTTTTCCAGGCCGAGTTATCTCTCGTTTTGGCGATTTGCCTTGGCCTGCAAGATCACCCGATCTGACCAGTCCAGACTTCTTTCTTTGGGGTTTTTTGAAATCTCGGGTGTATGTGAACAAGCCACAGACTCTCGCAGCTCTAAAAGAAAACATTCGTCAAGAAATAACGAACATATCGCAGGAAGTGTTACGGCAAGTTATGCAAAATGTCATAAATAGGGCTCAAATGTGTATCAACTCTGGAGGTCACCATTTAAAAGACATCATCTTTAAATCCTAATGGTACGAAATTTAATGGCACAAATATACATTTAAAAAAATCTAAATCTAGTTTTCTAATTTAGAAAAAATGTTATAGCTGAACCAAATAGGGTCTTTACTTTTGCGCCACCCAGTATAAACCAACGTCAACAGTCACAGCTCTGTCGCACTAGTGCGATAAGAGTGGATTTACACTCGGATATTAAATATGTTTCAGATAATGTGTTGAACAGATGCTCTCAATATTGCTATATGGATATGGATATCTGCATATTATTTTGCCTAAGCTAAATAAGTACATAGGTATAATTTGCCATTTTTTCAACATAATCTTATATATTAATAGATCTTTTTTGCGTAAACGCTCCTCCTTAAACTGGTAGATACACCATAGATCATTTTTGCGTAAACGCTCCTCCTTAAACTGGTAGATACACCATAGATCTTTTTTGCGTAAACGCTCCTCCTTAAACTGGTAGATACACCATAGATCTTTTTTGCGTACACGCTCCTCCTTAAACTGGTAGATACACCATAGATCTTTTTTGCGTAAACGCTCCTCCTTAAACTGGTAGATACACCATAGATCTTTTTTGCGTACACGCTCCTCCTTAAACTGGTAGATACACCATAGATCTTTTTTGCGTAAACGCTCCTCCTTAAACTGGTAGATACACCATAGATCTATTTGCGTAAACGCTCATCCTTAAACTGGTATATACACCATAGATCATTTTTGCGTAAACGCTCCTCCTTAAACTGGTAGATACACCATAGATCTTTTTTGCTTAAACGCCACTCCTTAAACTGGTAGATACACCATAGATCTTTTTTGCTTAAACGCCACTCCTTAAACTGGTAGATGCACTTACTTAAAGTGATACATACACCATAGATCTTTTCAGCATTTATCCTTCTAACTAGTAACAAACAAACATACACATCAAAAATTTCATTCCCCGTTGATGTCTTATGTTTGTTCCCGCAGTCACAAGCCCCGCAATCCGTGCGCAAACGAACAAACACGCAGTGATCTTGATAGTCAGTTGTTATGCTAACATTTACTTGTTGTAAATTATGTATTTATCACAGTTGTGACTGAGTTGAGCTGAAGAAAATAACTATTGTGACACGCTCCAAGTTTAATAAATTGAAATTATAAATATTGAGATGGAGACGCGATGCTAGGGAGTAAGTTATTCCTAGCTCCCTGAAACACTAGGAAGGCGTGTTTATGAAGGCTGTCTTTTTTTAAATACTCATTTTTTTATTTATTTGTATAAATTAATATAATATACTATTTACATACCTACTAAATATTAAACTTACAATAATTAAAACAAAAACTCCTAGTAAAGTAAATTAAACTTAAAATGAGGTATGGTATGATAAAATATGGAGGTAAAAGCAAGCCCTTGGGTCATCCCCCTCCCCAAAAAAAAAGCCCTTGGGTCAAATGAAATGTCAACTAGGCGTTTGAGTCCACTACAAATATTGAGATGGAGTTGTGTTGCTGGGGAGTAAGTTCTTCCCAGCTCACTGATACACTAAGAAGGCGTGTTTATGAAAGCTACCGTGCAATTGAAATCTTTTTTACAAGTAAAACAACCTACTTCCAAAATAGAAAATACACTAAAAATTTAAAATTTCGGTAGTCGGTGTTTTACACCGATTTCCGAAATTAAAGTTATTTTTAAATTTTGGTGTAAGTATTTTCTTTTTTGGAAGTCGGTTGTTTTTTTTTTTTTTTGTTAAATTATTTTTTATTTTTCACTTTTTAGTAGTTATACCCAGAACTCAAAACCCCAATAACATGGAACGTGGAATTTAAACATACTCTTAATTGGAGGAAACCAAAACGTCATCTATGTATACATATTTTTTGTTTTTGTTCAGTTTTTCAAAAAGCGCTCAAGCAATTTCGATAAAATTTATATGGGCCCACTTCGGGAGCATATTCGTTCAGATAAAATAATACGAAGAATTTTGAAGATCGGTCCACAACTGACAGAGAAATCGGTGAACATACTTATATAAAAAAAACATACATACAGTCGAACATAGATCCTCCTCCTTTTCGAAGTCGGTTAAAAAGTGTTAGGTATCGTCATTATGTTCTTGCTCGTATCCCCATGTTACTGCGTTCTCACAAGACGTTTTCTTCCTTCCATTCTCTCCTGTCAACCCGCCACGCTGTCATTTACTCCTTTTTCTTTCATAATTATGATCCCTCAAACAACCCAACCATCTTTTCTTTGACCTCCCTCTCCCTATGCCGAAAGTCTACATAACTGTCATAGGCAAAGATTTTACTATTAGAAAGAAAGCCAGACTTACTTGAGCGTTTCATCCTTGCAATTAAGCAGAAAACCTCTCATCAATATCCCCAAAATCATTCTGAATACCCTCTTCTAATATCATACTTATATTTCCTTTCAGACTAGAAGAAGATGCAGCCCACACGAATGGGTACGTTAACAACGGTGCCAGCCTGGAGAGCGTGGTCACCGAGCAACCGGTCAACAACAACCACCTGCCTTCGAGAGCCATCCCCGGCAGGGAGGTCAACGAAGTGCCTTTGCACGCTGACAAGCTCTATGAGGTGAGATACTGGCACACAGTGACCTGATGTTAACGAGATCTTAGCTTTTGATAGTATTCACGACAACAAAACCTAACACTCAAGACATCACGCCTGACACCTGACACTTAACACTCGGGACACTCGAAATTTAACTCTCAGTCCAGACATAACATTAGTTTTTTTAGTAATCTTGTTACTGGTTTTACGTTGTTGTTGTAACTTTATAGTATTATATGTGTACTACATATCCTAAAGAATTTCAAATAATTTTCTTGCTACAACACTGGCAAATCTAGTCAATCAAAATCTGCCTAGGCTTTTTCCCAACTATCTTGAGTCGGCTTCCAGTCTAACCGGGTGCAGCTGAATACCAGTATTTTATATGGATTGACTGCCTATCTGACCTCCACAACCCCGTTACTGGGTAATACGATAACCCCTTGGTATGACTGGCAAATCTAGTCATCAAAACTAATATTATATTTTCTAAATTCCAGGTATTCTCTAAATCTCTTATATTTAGAGACGACCACGAGTTGAAAGAAAAAACTGCGAGCACAAACTCTTTGGACGAGTTGGAGACAAAATCCGAACCCGACTATCTATCAGACCGGCCAAACAGGACCAAGGTTTACTTCGAAGATGAAATTAATTCCCCAGTCACTGACTTCGAAATTATGTTCAACGATGAACTGCTTGCTACCAACATGTTCAAGATTGACGAAGAAGAGGAAAGTGATCGACAGAGCCAGGACACAGAAGAAGGGCTCACAATGAATGTAGCTGTTAAGAAACAAGACGTCATCAAACCTAGTACGATTACTATCAAAGATGAAACTAAGATCACGACTGTGAGTCCTATATACAAGTACGATCCTGTATCTTCTATGGCGTTACCTTCTGCGTTTTCACTGCCTAGAGTGGAGAGTGTGAAAGGTATTCTAAGGCTAAGAGCGGACAATGAATTCCCGAGAAGTAATAGCTCTAAGACTTTGGATAGAGTTGACAGCAGTGGCAAGTTATCAAGACCAATGCTTAGCAGAGTCGATAGCTTGAAGAACATGGATCCTACCAAATTGAACAAAGTATTGTCAAGGGTTCCACACAGAAGCGCATCGTTCTTAAATATTCCGGAGCATTTAGCACCAAAGAAACCTCCTTTGATTAAGAGCAAATCAATGGTAGGAGTCATGTCAGCTACGGAAGACTTGAAACTGAGCCAACTCCCAGACACTCCGATTATTAGGAGTAATAATCTCCCAAGATTCTTTGCTGAAGGTCCTACGTTGCCAGAATATAAAGGCGAGACGAGCTTACAGAGTATAAAACAGCAATCAGAAATGATGTACCAAGAAGACTTCAGTATGCCGAGGTACTATGGAACTGTAACGAAATCTACAGAGCAGTTGTCGGTCCACGAAAGTAAGTCGATGCCAGATTTAAGGAACCCAACGACTAATTCTTCTGGAAAAGTTAGCAAGCGGCTGGTCAAGCTTCGCAGTAGGTTAAAGCCATTGGTTATAAAGAAGAATTCAAATGAGAAATTGTAAATTTAAGTTTTAGACAGTGCCTTTGTAAGATTTTGATATAAAAAAATAATATAAAATATTATGAGGAAATGCTGGTGGTATTGCTCGCAGAACAGATGGTCGATTGGGCCGTAAAGTTTTGTGGAGTGGCAACGACGTAACCGAAGACGAAGCGTTAGCGCGGCCTCCCACAATGTGGACCGATGAACTGGTGAGGGTCGCGTGTAGCCGATGGATGCGAGACACACAGGACCGGGTATTGTAGTGGGAAGGCCTGTGTCCAGCAGTGGACATCTTCCAGCAGAAATGATGATGATGGAATGCTGGTTGTGTGTGTGTGCGTGTTGCCATTTTATTCAAAAACAGATGAATTGATTTAGATGAGGACATTTTTGGCCTTGAAGCAGGTTCTTGAAAAAATTGTATACTTAAATGTAAAAAAGTTGAAGAGGCTTATGTTGTGGGTCGATTAATTTTAAAAAGTCTTGTTTGAAATGTCGGTCTTAAATAAAGTTGAATGACTAAAACTGGAGTTTATTGACACGAATAAAGTGACTTCTAAGAACAAAAACATTTTCTGTGCTTTGCTCAAGGTTTTATTCATAATTTATTTAATCTTTAAACGACTGTCGCATCACAATTTTATTATTTAAAATGTCAAAATTGGCCGTAAATAATTCTCGGTTCAAAGGACCAATTTTTAATTGCTCTTAATACTATATCCCTTTTCTTTTACATTACTTATTTATCTTTTATGTTTAACCAGACTTGTCTATCTTTTATTAAACTACTTAAGCAAATTACCAAAACTACTTATTTAATATAATTACTGCTCTGAACAATTTGTGATTTAAATTAATTATATTGTTAGATTTAAGTTAGTATTATGATCCTACCTATAATTGTAAGTACTTAAATATTTTTTTCTAGTCATTGCATCACATTATTAAAGCGAAACACTTTATATTTGGAAATACCATGTCCTCTAAATAGTATAAAACGAAGTCACTGTCTGCGTCTGTATGTTTTTCCGTTTACCTACTTCTTCTAAAACACGCAATGGACTTTTGTTACGGTTTCCTTTAATAGGAAGAACGATTAACGAGGAAGGGTTGTGTGTATAATTTTCACTCGTGTGTAGCCTGGGCGGATTGCTAGTTTAAAATAAATTGGTTTAATGCTAGATCGACTAAACTCCCAGTTCATAACTAAGTGCCTATTTTGCAATTTGTTTGACAGTTTGAAAATGTTAGAGTTCTTTATTTTTGCTTAGTTTAGTCGGTTCTAAAATAGTGCTCGCTTGTACTACAAGTCACTATATTTAAGGCACATTTTTAAATACGTTTCTATTATTTTTCTTCAGGTTTTGAATTTTCTTGAATTCCGTTTTTTTTTCGAATATGAGTTCTAACGTAGAAACAATGCATCTCAAAAGGTATCAATGTCATAATAATATGAAGACTTAGAAAGTGCTGACGAACACGCCGTCTTTTTCAATCGCTTTAGTTTGGGTAATTAGAGGGTAATCTCTGAGATTGCCCTTCTTCCGCAGTCACGGGATAACATTCTGAAAGAAAGCTATCAAACCAATATATATTAAAGCTTTAATTTTTTGTTTGTTAGACGGTAGTGGTAGTTTTACGTCATTGGTGTTGCATGCTTTTTGAAACGCATTGTTTCAACGTTGGATCTTATTTTATGACAAAAAGAACAGTTTTCATGGTTATAAATAAGATAATATTACAGTAAAAACAACCCAAATAAAATAAATAAATTCAACAACTATTAATTAAAAAGGAATAATATGCCTTAAATATAAAGTTTACGTTTATTTGAACTTACGATTCCAAACCAAAGTTATCACAGCTAAAAATGACCCGTTTCAACAACGGAAAATTCATAGGTTAACCTAATACATTTAGCGCTAAATGAATTTAAAGCATCCTCTGTTTCTGATAATCGTTTGAAGATGACAGAGACGCCATGAAGTTTAAAACACAATTAGAGAATTTAGTGATTGGTGTTACAATCGAGCTTATTATTATCGAACTATACGTATATTTTATTTGCCACAGATGTTTCAGAATTCCGATGTCTCGACTGTCAGTCGTTCAGTATTATAAAAATGTGTAAGGTTTTTTTTTATTAAAACGGGAAAAATGTATAGAAATGTAGACTTTGGTGTATCGCCTGTAATACGTAGATTTTCAAACAAAATAACTACTAAGATCTGCATAATATTCATTGTTTATAGTAACCTAACACATAACCCTGTACATACTTACTGTTAAGTTTTAAGTTCCCAAATAAAGTGCATTATGAAGATTATTATTTGTCTTATTTAATTTGCATACCATAGCCCAAATATGTCGGGATCGACTTCAACTCTAACTGGATGCAGCTGAGTTGGTACCAGTATTTACCAGAAGCATCTATCTATATGACCTTCACAACCCAGTAACAGGGCAAAATTGCTTACTATACAGGATGGAAACTATCAGCGTGGCCCGCTGACTTTTTAGTACTCCAACCTGGATTGGTTACATAGAATTTTTATCAGTGTTAGAAAGAAGATCGATTGGCATCAATAATGTTTTTTGTGTAAAATGGTAATTTTCTTGCTAACTGTACATTTTTTGAAAATTTGTGAATTGGAATCAAACTTTCACGAAACATTATGGATAGTCTCCTAAGATCCTTTTCGTGTAGCTGCAACGGTTAAGGTTTGCCCTTACTGCCAATAATACTCGTATTATAAATGCTAAAGATTGGATGGATGGCTGTTTGTTACTCAATCACGCCAGAACGGCTGAACGGATCTGGATGAAAATTGGCACAGAGATAGATTATAGCCTGAAATAGCACATAGGTTACTTTTTATCCCAGAAGTATGCTCCGTTGGGATTATTTTTGGTTTTCAAGGGGGGCTAAAGCTAGCTTAGTAAAACTCTTAAAAGGCATCCAAAGATGAAGCCAGGCTAATGTATCGGTCAGAAAAGACAATAGGGATGTTTCCAGGGTAGATTATCAAAAAATATTAGACACGTATTTTTGCTTTATCAAATCAATGAAAAATGACAAAGATAAAACGCATCAAAGTTCAAGAGTGGCTTGTTACGTCACTTTTGAGTAAGGTAGAATTTTAACTCAAGTGTCAAATGCAAAATTTCAACGCAATGTGTTGTCTTCAATTTTTGTTTACTTAGAGAAAAGATATGTGTTTAATATTTTTTGGTAATCTAACTGCCAAACTTATTAGATTTTATTATTCTTAAGAAAATAAAGTGACTACCTTGTTGATCTCAATAATTGCAAGTGTTCAGCATGAGCGTGACTAAATCGAACTTAGGACAAGTTTGAGTACAGGGTTGGGCAATGTGCTATTGGGTTTTTTCACCTGGAGTTTGTGTGTAAGCGTGTGTGAGTTTCTGCTAGTGGCACAGTTGGCGTAGGGGTTGAGCGTTCGGCTGCTGCGCTGCGTGTCGCGGGTTCGATCCCCGCACGGAACAAATATTTGTATGGCCTACAGATAGTTGTTCCGGGTCTGGGTGTCTTGTGTATGTGAGTTTAATTGTTTGTGAACGAACCCACGATACAAAAGTAATTCCTAGTGTGGGGAACTTTTTTTTGCAATATTCAATTCCTGTTCACCCTGTCTCCGTACCAAGGGGAACTTTAAAAATGAACATGAGAAATGTGGGTCTACCTTTTCTTGCAGAACTTTTTATGTCATACTATTTTCTTAAAAAACTTGCTTCTTACCCAGCTATAGCAGTAGTAGCAGTAAGGCGTTTTGGTCCCTGGCTAAGTCGGTTGAATCGAACTTCTGCCGCTCCTCACTACCTCCACTGCTGAAACCCGACGGGTCGCTGGCCCACTCCACTGAGGAGAAAGCAAACTTGTTTGCCCCTTTGTTTCCGGAATCTTCGCGTCTAGATCCTGGTGGCGCGAGGCCCCCTGGTACTCTTGGTGGATACGAGTCGATTATGTCAGACATTTGCATTCATCAGAAGGATGTCCGGAGGATACTGCGTAACCTGGACGTGAACAAGGCTAGTGGCCCCGACGGGAAACCGGCAATTGTACTGAAGACATGTGCGGCTGAGTTGTCTCCGATCTTGACACGCCTATTTCGCCTTTCGTTTGAGACTGGAAAAGTACCGATGGCTTGGAAGCAAGCTAACGTGCAACCCGTGCCCAAGAAGGGTAGTCGAGCTGACCCAGCAAATTATAGGCCCATCTCGGTAACTTCCGTACTCTGTAAGAGTATGGAACGTATACTGAATGGCAAGCTCCTGGCATACCTAGAAGCTAACGATATCCTCAGTGACCGACACTACGGCTTCCGCCGAAATCGGTCAACTGGGGATCTTCTAGCGTATGCCATTCACATCTGGAGTGAGGCCATCGACAAACAAGGGGAAGCCCTTACGGTCTCCCTTGACATCTCGAAGGCCTTCGACCGGGTCTGGCACGACAGCCTAATTGGCGAGCTTCCTTCCTTCGGTCTGCCCGCTGGTTTGTGTGATTGGATTGCAGATTTCCTGAGGGATCAGTCTATCCGAGTAGTCATAGATGGCTGCTCGTCCGGACTGCTGGCTATTAATGCCGGTGTTCTTCAGGGGTCGGTACTCTCGGCAACATTGTTTTTGCTGCATATTAACGATCTGCTAAAACCCGGTACCTTTGAGTATGCAGACGACAGCACTGTTGCCGAGAGATACGTGCCTGACACACGAGTTAGTGGGTCTCAGGTCTGGTCAGAGGCTATGGTTGGGCGCTTGAACTTGTCCTTACAGGTTGTCTCAGAATGGGGCGATGCCAATCTGGTCAGGTTCAATGCTACTAAGACACAGGCGTGTCTTTTTTCTGCTAAAAGGAGCCAATTTCACCCGGCTCCATCTTTCCGAGGTGTAACCGTACCGATAACCGACCAACTTGATCTTCTTGGTGTAACTTTAACATCTACCCTCAAGCGTGCTCCTTCTTCGACCACATCATCGCTTACCATCAGGTGAGATAGTGGTCAAACGCGTGCCAATCAACCATAAAAAAAATAGCTCGCTTGGGACCGCCAGAGCCCCGCAGCGCCGGAGCCGTGACAGAAACCATGCCTGCTGCATGTTGCATGCTTGATGCATGATTGATGCATGATTTATGCATGTATGCTTTTTACAGGGAATTAAAAACCACATGTTCACAATCAACTGTTTTATTTAGTGATAATAATACATGCAAAAAAATAATTAATTAATTAATTAAACAAAATACATAGACAATTTATGTAAAACTAATCTTAAATCAATTTTGTTAGTGTGGTTAGATATATAATAAAAAATTATTCTAATGTGATAGATGAGTCTTGTAATTAGTTATAGTATTAGTTTATTGTTAGAATCATCTTTTGGCATACATTTCCATGATTAGTCTGCCTATAGATAGGAAATGTATGCCAAAAGACGATTCTGACTGTGAACTTTCTGTGATATGACGGTTCTACTTTTTAATTATTATGGATATTATGGATATGTTTTTACATAGCGAGTCAATTGAGTAAAAATGTTTAACAGTCACCTTTTTTGAACTTCTTAAAACTTTCTTCATAATCATTATAAATGTTATTACTTCAATGTCAAAAGACCTTACATCAAGTGGCATTCTATTAGCAATAATGTGCTACCAAATTATCATGATTGTAGTCAATCACATGCTATTTTGACGCTAAAGACTTTTACCGTCATCATTGCTGTTAAAATTAACTCTAGTTTCAGACCTCACTGAAGGCGAAGCAATACCAAATATTTGCGCACACAACACCAAATAATGCACATACTGGTTAGAATAGAATAGAATACTCTTTATTATGTACACCATATAAATTACAATAAAAATATGAGGAAAACATTACATAGGGTGACACAATGGGTGGCCTTATCGATAAAAGTGATCTTTTCAACACAACCTTTGGATGGATTTTAAAGAAAAAAGGAAATACTGTACTGTAGGTAGTCTTGTGTCTTGTGTTGTGTGTGTTGTTAGCCCATCGCACGCGACCATCTTTATATCATGACGCTATACGATAAACATGGCCTGCCTAAAGATGCATATCCATAATAATGCATGCCTAAAGATGATTTTGCTTCACAAAATTATGAGTTTTGAATGTATGCTAAAAGAGTGTCTGCCAAACAATTTTCTGCGAAATGAAGTTTATGCTATCCGCTGTTATGCAAAATAATATTGTGACATAAAAAGTTCTGCTATAAAAGGACCCTTTTAATATACACAATAATTAATAAGTAGAACCATCATATCGCAGAAAGTTCATTATCAAAATCGCCTTTTGGCATACATTTCATATCGATAGACATTAAAAGGCAGAACTGTCATATCTCAGAAAACTTACAGTAAGAATCATCTTTTGGCATACATTTCATAACCATAATAATTGAAAGACTCATCTATCACGTTACAGAAAATTCATAGTTAGAATAATTTTCTCTTTCTTACCATAGTAATAAGAAGCATGCAAACAAGCATGCAGCATGCACGCAACCATGTAACATGCAGCAGACATGGCTTATGTCACGGCTCCAGCGCTGCGGGGCTCCGGCGGTCCCACGCGTGCTTATCGTTGCAGATGGTTTTAACAGCACTCGCCACCGCGGCTGAGGCTGGCCGGCGGAGCCAGCCAGCAAGCCGAACCTGCTCCTCGGCTCACGGGCCGCCTCACCCCTCCACGCCTACGAGGGCTTATATTACACTCTAGGGGTAGGGCAGACAAGACTACGTGGAGTCGGTTTTGCAGCGATTGACTTTAAAGACAATATTTTAATTCTAATTTAAGGTTAAAAATGATATATTTTATAGAAATGGCACTATGCGATAAAATTATTCTAAATGAAATTCTGCCATCTTCATAATATGCCAAGTGAAATTGTCTCTATCTAAACAAAATTATGCGGAATTTTTACTTTGCTAAAGGTAATTATGCCAAATAAAATTCTTCCATCTTAGAAGTATGCCATTGTAAATTCGGACATAAATATATTCGGCCAAACAATAATTATATTTAATCATTTTTATGCCTTAAAAATATTCGTTTAAAGAAGATTATGCGAAATGTGTTATGCCAAATAAATTTCGGAGCATTAAGATTTTTTTTTTTTTTTTTTTTATGTTTGATAGGCTCGCGTTTGACCACTATCTCACCTGATGTTAAGCGATGATGCGGTCGAAGATGGAGCACGCTTGCCTAGAAGTAACCTATTCACTCTTGACTTAAAGACTCCCAGGTTGTATCTTACAGGAAACACAGACTCCGGTAGAGAATTCCACTCTCTAGCTGTACGTGCAATGAATGTTTTCTCAAAACGCTTTGTGCGTATGGATGGGATGTCCACCATGAACCGGTGGCACTTCGCCGTACGTCTTGTGGTCCTTAGATGAAACGGGCTTGGCGGAATCAAATCATGCAATTCCGTCGCACACTCCCCAAAATGTAATCGATAGAAAACCGACAGGCTAGCAACTCGGCGTCTATGTTCAAGACTTTGGAGTTTTGACTCAACGAGTCTATCATTGCCGATGATCCTCTTGGCACGTTTCTCAATTGACTCAAGGGCATCAAGCTGGTATCTTGCAGATCCGTCCCAAAGATGAGAGCAGTACTCCATACACGATCGGACCTGCGCTTGATAGAGTTGGAGCAGCTGTTCCGGCGTGAAGTATCGTCTCACCTTTGCGAGGACCCCCAACTTTTTGGCAGCCACTTGAGCCTTAGCCTCTATGAAGGGACCAAAATTGAGGGTAGATGTTAAAGTAACACCAAGAAGATCAAGTCGGTCGGTTATCGGCACGGTTACACCTCGGAAAGATGGAGCCGGGTGAAATTGACTCTTTTTAGCAGAAAAAAGACACGCCTGGGTCTTAGCAGCATTGAACTTAACCAGATTGGCATTGCCCCATTCTGAGACAGCCTGCAAGGACAAGTTCAAGCGCCCAACCATAGCCTCTCGGAGAGACCGGACCTGAGACCCACTAACTCGTGCGTCCGGCACGTATCTCTCGGCAACAGTGCTGTCGTCTGCATACCCAAAGGTACCGGGTTTTAGCAGATCGTTAATATGCAGCAAAAACAATGTTGCCGAGAGCACCGACCCCTGAGGAACACCGGCATTAATAGCCAGCAGTCCGGACGAGCAGCCATCTATGACTACTCGGATAGACCGATCCCTCAGGAAATCAGCTATCTAATCACACAATCCAGCGGGCAGACCGAAGGAAGGAAGCTTGCCAATTAAGCTGTCGTGCCAGACCCGGTCGAAGGCCTTCGAGATATCAAGGGAGACCGCAAGGGCTTCCCCTTGTTTGTCGATGGCCTCACTCCAGATGTGAATGGCATACGCTAGAAGATCTCCTGTTGACCGATTTCGGCGGAAGCCGTATTGTCGGTCACTTAGGATATCGTTAGCTTCTAGGTATGCTAGGAGCTTACCATTCAGTATACGTTCCATACTCTTACAGAGAACGGAAGTTACCGAGATGGGCCTGTAATTTGCTGGGTCAGCTCGACTACCCTTCTTGGGTACGGGTTGCACGTTAGCTTGCTTCCAAGCCATCGGCACTTTTCCAGTCTCAAACGAAAGGCGATATAGGCGTGTCAAGATTGGAGACAACTCAGGCGCACAAGTCCTCAGTACAATTGCCGGTATCCCGTCGGGACCACTAGCCTTGTTCACGTCCAGGTTACGCAGTACCCTCCGGACATCCCTCTGATGAATGCGAATGTCTGACATAATCGACTCGCATCCACCAAGAGTGCCAGGGGGCCTTGCGCCACCAGGATCTAGACGCGAAGATTCCGCAAACATAGAGGCAAACAAGGTTGCTTTCTCCTCAGCGGAGTGGGCCAGCGACCCGTCGGGTTTCAGCAGTGGAGGTAGTGAGGGGCGGCAGAAGTTCGATTCAACCGACTTAGCCAGGGACCAAAACGCCTTACTACCAGCTGGGTAAGAAGCAAGTTTGTTCCCAATTCGGCCAATGTGGTCAAACCGAGCCTTCCGAAACACCTTCTTGCAGAACTTGGCAGCCCTGTTGAAGGCTCTCTTCTTCTGATTCACGTCACTCGCTTTACGCGTCCGAGCATCGACCCATGCTAGGTAGGCCGCGTGTTTAAGCGCATCAGCGCGATTGCACTCGGCACCAAACCATGGTCGAGCCCCGCCAGACATTGTTACGTCAGAGAATGGAATGTAGTACTCCATTCCCCGCCGCAACACATCCGTCACGGCGTCCGCGCACGACGAAACATCAGTCGAAGAAAAGCAAGTGGGCCCCCAAGGATAACATGCGAAGAAAGATCGCATGCCATCCCAATCTGCTGACCTGTATCGCCAAACCCGCCTGGTGCCTCTAGGGCTAGGATCGGGCGGAGAGTAGACGGATACAGATTTCACCAGACAGTGGTCGGAAGTACCTAATGGTGAAGAAATCGACACTGAGTATCGGTCTGGATCTGTTGTCAGCAGAAGGTCCAAGCAATTGGCTGTGTGCGAATCAACATCCGGCACCCTCGTTGCCCCCTGGACCAGCTGGGTAAGATTTAACGCCAGCGCTAGCTTATACGTCTCTTGTCCAGCATGGTCTGTGCAATGGTATGGGAAGAGCCACTCCTGATGGTGGGCGTTGAAGTCCCCCAGTAACACTAATTGGGCAGAAGGGTACCGTTGCTGAGCCACATCCGCCGCTTTACTCAGATGTTGTGTGAGCCCAGTTGTCCCCAGATCACCGCTGTGCGAACGGTAGACACAGGCGTAGACAATTTTATCTAGGCCTGTGTCCACTAGGACCCAAAGAGTTGAAAACCTGGAGTCCTCAAGGTTATGGAGACGCCGATAGCAGATGTCGTCCCGGGCGTACATGCATATACCAGCGCGTGGCTTAAAATTGTGCTCCAGGGTAAACCCTGGGTAAGATAGGTACGCCACGTCAGACGGACATCCGATCTGCGTCTCCGAAAGGAATAAGAGAGCTGGTTTCTCAGTCTCTAGGTGGTGGTGGACTGCGGCGAGATTTGAGTGCAGACCTCGAATGTTAGAAAGGTGCACTTTGTGTGAGAGGGAGTGCTGCCGCTGTACAGCTTTTTTCTTTTTAGTTCCTTTTTTCATGAATAAAAGAGTGAAGGAAGGAGAGGAGAAGGAAGTGAAATGAGGTTCCATGCTGGCTACCTTCAGGCACGCACTGACAGGACGGTATCATTGGGGGACTAGTCTGGAGACTGCGGGGACGCCCGAGCCCCCCCGGGAATGTCCATCGGGCCCTCTCGTCTGGTCGCCAACCAGCACGATGGTGCATTCCGGGATTTTTCGTCAGTTGGCGGGGCAGCCTTTCGTGTGTGGCTAGTACACTACTTGGGCCCCCAACTAACTGCGGTCGGCCAGCGGCGCACCGTGCCTCGGATCCCGCTACCCTCCGCGACTAGTCTCCCGATACATTCCCATCAGCGCGAGCCCGGTTGGTCTGCCTGCAATGGAACAACTATTTCGACCCAACTCCTCTGGATTGGCTACACTGAGCATCGTACCGGAACACGGCCAGGCCGCTTGGCGGTACGTCTTTGCCCAATGGGTGGTCGCAAGCCATCGGTCGAAACCTACCACCAGTTTGTCACCTGATTAGCACCACCCGGGGACCACGTGTAGGGACTCAATGGGTATACTCCTACGGACGCGGGTGACTCGGCCCCCAAAAAATAAGATTCTACCAGATAGAGGGAACCTGAGAAATGTAGTATACAATCTCAGGGACGTCTGTAATGGGAACGTGAGGTGAACCGCCAGTAATTAGCTCAATCGTATAAGTTAGTACATATTATATATCATAGTTGTGCTCGATGCAGAAAATACCATCACTTAAACCTCGACAACATACACTGTAAATTATAACAACCACTCAATTACCTGGTCTTTCTATGCATAAGTGACCACTATGAGGTTCTCTCTCTCTCTCAATGCCTATAAATTCAACCTAGACAAAATAGAGGAAATAATCTCTTAGGTAGCCTAGTTATTCTAGTTAACGCAGAGAAAATAGCCTTATTCCCTAGTTACCCTATTCTCTAGCTACCTCCTTCTCTAGTTAGCAGAACAAAGCCCCTTGGCGTCGGTATTTCCTGACTGAGCATGAAATACCACACGACTAACGCGTCCTACGGGGAAGATATCCGACAGGAACAGATAAGAATGAAAGACGTATATTCCTTAACGGGCTTCCTCGAACGAGGTTGAAATGTGTATGGTCTACCTCTGCAATGGGTCGGCTACGCTGTCCGCACTCTCGCCGGATCAAAGTTGAGCACGCACCAAACGCCGCCGTCATCTATCTACATCCTGGCATCTTCATTCCTGGTTCAATCACGCAAGGAAACTCCAAGCATAGCCTTCTCCATTGCCCTTTGGGGGTTTTAAGCCTTCTGATGAGGCCCATTGTGTACGACCATAATATTAATTGATGCCTAATTTATTGAAATAGGCTCACCACCGATTAGGTACGTGGGACTAAACACAACTGGTGAAATGTGGTACACCTCTGCTTAACTCTTATTTGAATACTTTTTATCATCTGTAGGCACACGTTTGACCACTATCTCACCTGATGGTAAGCGATGATGTGGTCGAAGATGGAGCTCGCTTGCCTAGAAGTAACCTATTCACTGTTGACTTACAAGCATTTTATTTTTCTTCTTTTTCATTTCACTCTTGAGTTCCAACATTACTTGAATACAAGCGTGCGTGATGTTATATAATAACGAAGTATGTGAAACAGGATGAGAAGTTCCACAACCTTCATTGAAATTGGAAGATGTGCATCCAGCCTGGGGCCCAATTCTGTAAAATAACTAACTTGTCAATAGTGTGTCGGTAATGTGTCAGTGGTGTCTCAATAGAATAGTCATTGACATTTGGTATTCTATAAATTATTTACAATCATTAACTTACCACTGTAGAGCCATTGAAACGCCATAATAAGACTATTGTAATAATTGGTAGTCTGCTCTGGTATATTATGTAAATAGCATGTTGAAGTTTTTACAGAATACCAAACTTGTGACGTGTGACGTCAGGTCTTTTTAACCGACTTTCGAAAAAGGAGGAGGTTCTATGTTCGACTGCATGTATGTTTTTTTTTTTTATTTTTTTTTATATATGTCCACCGATTTCTCCGTTAGTTGTGGACCGATTTTCAAAATTCTTTTTTTATCCGAATGAATATACTCCCGAGGTGGTCCCATATAAATTTTATCGAAATTGCTTCAGCCTTTTTTGAGAAACTGAACAAGAACGAAAAATACGTGTACCTCGATGACGTTTTGGTGTTCTCCAAATGTTTAAATTCCACGTTCCATGTTATTGGGATTTTTAGTTCTGGGGTATAACAACTAAAAAGTGAAATAAAAAACTTTTTTACAAACAAAACAACTGACTTCCAAAAAAAAAATTACTCAGGTGGAAGTCGGTGTCAAATAACGAAGAAGTAAAATAGAAACACCGACTTCCGAAATTAAAGTTATTTTTTAATGTTTAGAGTAATTTTTTTTTGGAAGTCGGTTGTTTTTTTTTTGTAAAAAAGTTTTTATAGTTCAAGTGTGGTGTATTGTAAAATAAAACAACATGTAAAAAAGCGCACGTTTTATTACAGTATCACTATCTCATACAATTTCCGTTTATATTATATTATTAGGTAAACTCCAACAATAAAACGTTATTAAAATCTTACGACCCTACACTAGAGCGCGTCTAGTAGAACTGAAACTATTCTAATATACACCTAAACTTCATTACAATAGAGTTTAAAATTACTTTATCAAGGCGAATCTTAGACGACAGGGAAAAAGGGGATTTAACTAAATAAGTACTGAAAGAGTTAGTTACATTACTCTAAAGTTAGATAATTTACAGTAATTTTAAGGAGTTTATTATATTTATAATAATGAAGATCACAAATTTCTACTTAAATCTAAGGGAATACTATTTAGATTGGTTTATAAATAGCATAACACAGTAGGCTTGCCAAAATCGTCCCAATTTCTCACCTGGTCTGGTACTTATTTTGGTAATTCCACACAAAAAAAAATATAAAAGGAGGTCAGTTTCAACAAATGCCCAGTGAGGTTTTAAATTGGAACGTCTAGAGGTACCTTAAGTTGGACTTAAAATTATTTTCATAAAAGGAGATTACTGTTTTATTCGCATGAAAAACATTTTATTATAGTTAAACCAGACTGATTTCATTTTGATTTTTCCTGAATTAAGTTGAGTAAAATTTCAGTTGAATTAACTTTTGTTCTTTAAAAAGCACTAGTCAAGTAAAAAACAACTCTTTAGGGATTTTTGTAAAATTGTATCGTGGCACAGCTTCGTGCTATATTTTTCGAAAAGCTTCAAAATTGTAAATATGCTATTTATACAAGATTTAGCTTAGTGAGGCCGCACTACAAAAATCTAAATGGTTCTAATACGAAAGGACCAAAATTTGCAAGTTCTATATCCATTGCTTATATTGTATACATGGTATCAATTTTAATGATTATTCAACAGACAATGTATTTTTAAAAAAATATTTGGTCCTTACGTACTAGTACCGTTATGAAAAATCGACTAATTTAGGCTAACAGTACTGTTTTCTAAATATTATTAAAAAGGGAAAAGACTTTATACACTTTACAATGTTTTAGAATTATGCTACGCAATCCATCCATTATTTAAATGCATTATTTTAAATTTTAATTTACATAAAAAGACGCAAGTTTTGCGTTTTCATAATAGTTTTTTTATTAATTAGCTATCAGCGAAGTTTGAATAGTTATGAAATAGTTTTTTTACATAATAGTTACGAACCGAACACCGTCATCTATTTTTAGATATAAATAATAATTGATGGGTACCTAATATATTTTAAATTAAAATAAAATTGTATTACTTTTTTCATTATTGTTATTAAATTATTTTATTTTTCTTGAATAGATTTGAGACGGCGTTCTAAAACCTTATCTTAACCCTTAAATCGAAATGGAACTAAGTAATTTAAAAGTTAAAAGGACTAAAGGACTTTTAATAAATATACAATCCAAGTCCAACTTTAGTTTTTATGCAGATTTCATTGTATAGAAAATCTTTAATTATTTTATTTTAAAATATTCACGTCAAACATAAGACTGAATTCTTTAAGTCAAAATATCAGTACCAGTGTTGTAAAAAATCCAGATCTAAAAAGAGATGGCGCTATAAGTACTTCCCTCTAACGCACTGGAATCAAGATGACACTTAAACATCATCAAATCTATCTTGTTTATCGATCTTTTTTCAAAAATCTTCCGTGGTCTTAGCATATCTTCTACGTAATTGACATTACATGGGCTTCTATCCTCCTAACCAAGCGATGGAAATTTTTCTTGCCTTTTGTTTGACGTGTACTTAAGCCCTTTCTGCATTGAGAGCGAAACAGAAAGCTTTGCCAACGTTTTCAATTTTTTTTTAATCACAATAATTGCTTTCGTGTTTTTATAATCTCGCGCTTCGCTTTCACTGTTCATATGTCAAGAGATTCTAGACATTCTTCAAAATGTTTACGATTTAGAAGCACTACCGACATATCTCGGTCATCCCCTTACATTTTGAATTTTCGATAATCGTTATCGCTGATAGAATGTCACTTTATATAGGGCCTACATTCTAAGTCCTTTTCAACCTCCACTCTACTCGACTCGGTCGCCATGACAACGGGAAAACACCCTCGATTAATATCAAGCTATAACTGTAAATTTCATTCAGGGAGGGTGAGTTGAGGTCGAGTCGAGTGGAGTAAAATGAGTAAGAATAAAAATAAGGGCTTTATTTAGTGTCACTTAATAGTGCTATTCCGGTACTTGACGTAATAAGTAGGACACTAGCTTCTAGCGATAATTAATAGTGGAGAAGCCTAGTCTAAAAGGCAGCTTAGACATCTATCAAATACGACTAGATTTAGTGTACTTTTATTACTATTATTAATAATGTATACAGTTAGGTGTGTTCCGAAATTATTGCGATACGTGGCACTTATTAGTATTTTCAAAGGTGGTTGGTGTTTATTTTAAATTTGTAATAAGTTATTTTCTTTATTTCCTAGTAACTGAATATTATAAATTTAATAATTTCTCAATAAAAATATATGTTAAATGACAAAAAATACATAAATAGAAAAATTTGCCAAACAAAATATAACTGTTTAATTTTTTTCTTCTTTTATTTACCTCAATAATAGAGGCAACTATTAAAATTCCTACTATCTACTTTCTTGTACTGAATCAAGGTGTACTTAAAAACTGCAAATCTAAAATACTGAGGCATTTTCAAAGCTACAAACCAAGGGTTTTATCGGCCTTAGCAAATAAATCTAAATCATCTTAAAACTAAACCAATCTAAATTTAAAAATTGAATGGCAAACATTTTTGATCTAAATTTTGTTTATGTAAGTACTTAACTTTTTACAAAACAAAACAGAAATTGATCTTTAGACAAACAAAAATCAGACATAGCTGGTATGCCTACCGATATTAAAATATGCAAACAAATAAAAAATACAGGTGGTATGGTATGGTATTTCTAAGTTCAGAATAATAACACCATCTTACTAAACACTGAGGTTGCAGGCTCTTAAATAAAAACAATCTAATCAAATAAGACTTATTTTAATGTCTAAAAAACACTGAAATGTTTGTAGTTTTTGTTCAAATAGCAAAAGGTATAACAAAATGTATCGAATGAGTGTAATTTATTGTCTAATCACGTGTAACACCCGATGTCAACTACTGATAAACTAGATAAGTTTTATTTTATTTGGCCTAGATTTATTCTAAGCTAACTTAACCAGTAGATCTGCAGATCAAAATCGTTTTTGACATCAAAAATCCCTTAAGGCAAAGTGCGCGTGCTAGCTATACTCAAAGGACAATGTTTTTACCAACTATCCGACTCGAAGGACAGTGTTTTTTCCAACTATCCAACTTGAAGGACAATATTGTTCTCAACTATCCGACTCGAAGGATAATATTTTTACCAACTATCCGATTAGAAAGACTTTTTGATTCTTTGATACATCGAATCCTTGATAAAATTAAATGGAAATTTAGATGGACGATAAGAACTTCACTTTTTTAATTATTAATAGTATTTTGGTCTGCAAACTATCGAACCTATACTAGTTACCTAAGTTTTGGTGTCACAGTTAACTAAATTAAAATATTATTCCGTGGGTCTTTAAGTAGGTATATTTTTATATTCGAGTGTGTACTTATATTATTATTTCGAGTAATCTCATTCTTCAACAGATAAAATCATTATAAATGACGTTGTCTAGAAAATCTGTCTTCTATTATATGAAACCCATGTGACACACAATTTTTGACAAAGGACTGTGATCCCTAGACAAAACCCACAAAATGATTGAAAAAAAAAATCATTCCATTATCTTCTTTTTCATTAAACATTTCGATGTATCTTCTTCTTGGCTCGGTCTTACGCACCCTCGATTTTCAATTCTTTTATGGCTTACCTACCATGATCCTTAAAATATTCCCTTTAATTTTTCATTCAGATTCATATTTACAACAGCTCCTCCATTATTTTGCTCCTTTTAAATCACTTAAGCAAATATAACACATCAGCACTTAAAGAGTCAGTAACCTATTTCATCACATTTATAGTCCACATTAGGTCTCTCCATCTTCAAAACGGTGACACCAAAACTGGTTGTACGCTACGTTTACCGAACTGTCTTGAAGCGCTTGACCTTGATGGTGGCCTTGGTGGCGCACAGCTTGAGGGCGGTGGCGCATCCCATCAGGTCGGCGCCCGACACGTCCTTACCGTCCACCGCCGCCAGGAAGTCGCCACGCTGGATGCGACCGTCCATGTCTGCCGGAGTGCCGGGCAGCTGGAATTAGAACATATTTAGGTTAAAGTGAGCAGTGGTGGCCCAATCGAAACGACTGTGACTTAGTTTAGTTAATTTATTAATAATTATCAAAAATTACATGTCAGGATAGATGAAAAAAAAAAACAAGTCATTAAGTATACATTACAAAGAGCTTCAAACACAAATTATCATATTAAAAATAAAAAACTTTTTTTCAAAAAAAACAACCGACTTTCATTTTTCAAAAAAAATACACTAGAAATTAAAAAATAACTTTACTTTCAGAAGTCAGTGTCAAATAACGAAGAAGTAAAATACAAACACCGACTTCTGAAAGTAAAGTTATTTTTTAATTTCTAGTGTATTTTTTTTTGGAAGTCGGTTGTTTTTTTTTGTAAAAAAGTTTTTTATTTTTCACTTTTTAGTTGATATACCCCAGAACTAAAAACCCCAATAACATGGAACGTGGAATTTAAACATTTGGAGAACTCCAAAACGTCATCGAGATACGCCTAAATTTCGTTTTTATTATATATTTCGGATTATTTCCAAACCCACAAAAAAAAAAAAAAATCGCACTTAAAATATTATTCGGGTGGTAAGTTGTATATCGATGGACCCGTAACATGTTTTAACTTTCCAGATTTAGACAGGGTGTGTGGGTAGCCAGCTAATTTGTTTCTACCATGAGTACAGTAGCTATGTACGAGTATATGTAAGAATACAATAAACGGGGATATAGCACCGCGTTTATTGTATCCTTACAAGTTGTTGGTCATGAGTTTAAACCTAGACAGGCGCTTTACTTTGTGTAAATTATTTCATCACCACTGCTCTCAAAACGGTGAACGAAGACTCATGTGACATCCGCCAACCCGCATTGGGCCCGCGTGGTGGATTACAGCCCACACCCTCTCACAGAGAGGATGCCTGTGCCCCAGCAGTGGAGACATTTAAGGCTGATGATGATGATAGGTCATATTTTAGCAATCTTAAAAGACAGATGAGTTGCTGAAGAGTTTGTTGCGGGCGCTTCTTCTTCACAGCGAAAACACTAGGAAGACGTGACAAGCAAGCGTTTTAGGGGGATTTTCTTCATGTAGAACTTAAACGTCAAAAAGCAGTTTAAATAAATGACTTTTAAATAAAGACGTCATAAACAGTCCTGCCTTAAATACTTTTCAAGGGTTTACATGCTATTAATATTCAAAGCAACGCAATAAAATGCGATGTAATCAGCACCGAACATCCCATTCGACCGAATGATTTCTCAGCTAAACATGGGTTGGTGTGGTCAACATCATGAAGAAGACGAATAGGCTATCTGGCCTCGAAGACTAGTCCTGTACTGTTTTTTAGCTTGTTAGATAACAAGGCCTACTCTGTGGAGGGTCTACCCACGCAGCGTCTTCAGTATGATATCACTATTACTAAATTATTTTTATTGTTTTGGTTTGTTACTAGCGTACTCAGCGTCCTTATTTCTACTTACCTTTTACCTCTATTTGCACAATAGAGGCCTGTGACAATAACTTTCATAGCAGTTAAGTGCTGAGCAAGTCAATGTGTCAGTTAATTGCACTTGACCTCGTATTTCACCGTTTCTCTAATACTGACCGGTTTGAAGAGGTTTTTAACCAACTTTCGAAAAAAGAGGAGGTTCTATGTTCGACTGTATGTATGTTTTTTTTTTATGTATGTCCACGCATTTCTCCGGCAGTTGTGGACCAATATTCAAAATTCTTTTTTTATCCGAAAGAATATACTCCCGAGGTGGTCCCATATAAATTTTATTGAAATTGCTTTAGCGCTTTTCGAGAAACTGAACAAAAACGAAAAATACGCAGATCTTGATGACGTTTTTGAGTACTCCAAATATTTAAATTCCACGTTCCATGTTATTGGGGTTTTTAGTTCTGGGGTATAAGAACTAAAAAGCGAAAAATAAAAACTTTTTTACAAAAAAAACAACGGACTTCCAAAAAAAAATAAGTACACTAAAAATTTAAAAATAACTTTAATTTCGGAAGTCGGTGTCAAATATCGAAGAAATAAAATACAAACACCGACTTCCGAAATTAAAGTTATTTTTAAATTTTTAGTGTATTTTTTTGTGGAAGTCGGTTGTTTTTTTTGTAAAAAAGTTTTTTGACAAACACGAATACTCACAAGTTGTCCTATATAGACGGCCGGCGCGGCGACCGGCGCGACGCAGGTGAGGCCGAGCGCCTTGCCCGCCTTGCGCGACAGGTCAATCTCTATCTCCTCGTACTTCAGCGGCTCTGGTCGGTGCACTGTCAGTTTTAGCTGCAAATATTATAAAGCAATCAGAAATATGTCTGAACAAGGAGTTTTACGCAAATTCAGGGCATTTCAACCAACATGTAGTGAAAAAAGATAGTGAAGAGTTGTACAAGCAAAAATATTTGGAGTGCCCCAAATGCTCCACCTGCACCCTTGATGACCAGAACAAAGCCTTCGATGCGGTAATAAACGTGGCTACATACTGGGCACAAACAGTGTAATAAAAAGGTACTGTCGATACGCAAAGAAGAAGAAGCCGTACAGGTCGATTCTTTAAGGTTAAGCATAACTTGTCGAGGTCGGTCCGTGGATGGTGAACATCTATTCGTGATACGACTCCTCCTTGATTCGGAAACACTTTAAGCCATTGGTCTCGGCTGTCGTTTGCAGATCTTTGACAGCCGTTACAAGTAAGTCAGAAAATATGACACCAGATTTGCCAAAGGTTATCGTGTTACTCCATAACTGTCGTGGAAGTCCAATAGGCAGTTACTCCATGTAAAATACTTATATCCAACTGCATTCGGTTAAACTGGAAGCCAGCCCCAACATAACTGAGAAAAGGCACCCAGATGATGATGTAGTCGTACCTTATTAGTTTTCTGCTTGATGGTAAGACAGACTCTTTCGTGCGCCATCTCCTTGGTGATGGCTATGCCGTTGCACTCGAGGATCTGGTCTCCAGGCTTCAGCCGGCCGTCCTTCGCGATAGCGCCGTTGTTGTAGATGTCTAGGATTATTGCTGCCGCGCCCTGCAACAGAATATATAATACATAGTGATGCTTTTAAGAACATTAAAACAGTTTGGTATAAATGCATGCCAGAGGGTGGGAAAAGTTTGCAATGGGTCTTCATTATAGGTTGACGTACGAGTAAGCATAGTAGAAGGCTAACTTTGGAAGAAAAACTATCATTTTCGATGGTTGAACTTAATTTAACTATTAGGTGAGAAAATCTTATGTCTCGGGTCGCGGATGAATTCAGAAGAGAGTTACCGCGGCCCTTGGCACAGGTAACTGAAGGAACACAGCTGGGGTTAAGCCAGTAAGAGTCTGACACGCCCTCCTGCTACACCCAGAGCGAGAGAAGTCATTGGATGATTTCTTACCCTCCAATGAAAAAAAACTTTTGTAAAGTTCCGAACTTCCCCCCTCATTATGATTCATTCTGTTAAAAAGCAAAGTCCTGACAATAATAATATATATAATAATATAATAATAATAATATATTCCACAACTATCACACAACGCCATCTAGTCCCAAGCTTAGCAGAGCTTGTGTTATGGGTACTAGACAACTGATAAACATACTTATATATTTCTAAATACATACATATGATAGATAAATTACACCCAGACACAGAACAAATGATCGTGCTCATTACACAAACATTTGTCCTGGGTGGGAATCGAACCCACGACCTCCGGCATAGCAGTCAGGGTCACTAATCACTAGACCAACAGGCCAGTCAAAACAATAGTTCTTATGTTCAGAAACCAGCGCTGAATCAATTTAAGTACAATCCTTGCTCTACGTTTTGTACAAGTCCCTGGTCTAAACCTGGTTGATTTGGTTAGTATTATGTACTGAGAAGTTTGTTGCGCTACTTTTTCTTCCCAGCAAAATACTCTGACTGAAGTGCTGACGGGCGGACGTTTTTGGGGGACTGTCTTTATGTAGAACTTTAACGTTCAAAAAGTACTGGCTCTCAGCCTAGTTTGAATAAATGACTTTTGATTATATATATATCAATACTAGCGACCCATACCGCTTCGCACGGGTACAAATTATACACCTCAACCTTCCTCATGAATCACTCTGTCTATTGGTGAAAACCGCAAATCCGTTCAGTAGTAGTCGAGTTTATTGCGAACAGACAGACAGACGCGGCGGAGGACTTTGTTCTATAATATGTAGTGATGTGTCTGCGTGTTGCCAGTATTCTATCAGATCCAAGTGTATCCAGTCTACAGGTCGTGGTACTCACATTGATGAGTGTGTCGCTGCCTCCTAGCAGCAACACACCGAGCACCTCGTTGGCCGAGTTGATCTCAATGACGGTGTCTACGTTGGGAGCTACTGGAGCCGTGGCAGGGTCTGGAGGAGGTTCCACTGGAAATATGTTGAAAACAATAAATAAATAACTGGGTAGTGAAGGTGTAAGCCGAAGTGTATAGTGAACGCCTCCTCATGTTAAAAAAAAAGATAAGACAGATAGATAAGTGACTATTAGTGCGTCCACACCGAAGTTACTTTTTGTAGAGCAACATTTTGCAACATAAAAATCCTTTGTCGACAAAATGTTGCTCTATAAAAAAAAACTTCGGTATGGACCTTTTCTTTTTCTTTTTTAATTCTATTCTAATCACTTGACAACTGATAGACCGATTTCGTCAAAGAACACGACTCACCACTGCGGGCCGGGGGACGGAGAAAATACAGCGATTGTGATTGGCAGATGCAACAATTTCAGGACGAATGTTACAAACAAAGTGATGCACAAGGCAGTTTTGCAACAATAATATCTATATCGTTAGAATCGACGTCTATTAATATTACATGCTTTTAAACTAGAACCAAGTAAATTAGAGCCAAACAAATGAAGATCATCATCTGCCTAGCCTTTTCCCAACTATCTTGGGGTCGGCTTCCAGTCTAACTGGATGCAGCTGAATATCAGTGTTTTACATGGAGCGACTGCCTATCTGACCTCCACAACCCAGTTACTGGGTAATACGATACCCCTTGGTAAGACTGTATGTCAGACTTTCGGGCTTGAATGCTTTTCATTTCCATGCAAATGAAGATCAGCTGTATTATTAGGTAAAGCCTGTAAATTTTAAAGTTTTTATTTTACATGTAACTTATTTTCACTAAAAATTAAAAATATTGAACTAAATGTGTTTATAATATTAATAAAACATATCAAACCAGGCAAAAACAGTGTCGGTCTTGAATTAAATAGATGGCGTCAGTTCTTTAAAGTTTCAAAGCAATCAGCTGTGAAATCCCTTGAACAAACAATGCTGTCTTTTTTTTGGAAACCAATTTTCCCTACGAACTGCATTTTAATCTACTATTTCAGTTCCGGAATATTTGTAACTAACAAACTCTAAAATGTAAACATTAATTAACATTACTTTTTCACCAGTAGGGAACATCGATAATTTCGTCAATGTCGACTTTATTTTGAAGTTGTTACAGCACTACAGCATAGTACAGTTAGAAAGGGATAGACATATTGACAATACTCTAGTGACTGAAAGGGATTTTTCAAAAAGACATCAACGCGGTACGCATTTTACGAAACCAACCAGATTAGCTTGAGCCCTGCAATCACTCATAATATTAATAAATTAAAAATATATTTTACGTACCGATAAAAAGTTTTGGTTATACCGATGTAGCGACATCTATGACGCCGCACACGAACTAAAAATAGCAAGAATTCTACATCGCGCAAGCAGAGTTCTCCGCGCGATTTGAACATATACTACAGTCCGAAATCAACCATTGGGCAGTTGCCCGGACCAGACACAACACCCGTCTGGTCGGAGGATCCTCCCTTTTCAATGGAGGTTGTAGAACTTTACACCCTGTTCCACGTACCTCCAAACTGGTGATTCCGACGTGATCGTCAGCGCAGCCTTCGTGCAGCTACTTCAGCGTGACGTCATCATCATCGCTTCCTTCAAGCTCTTGAGCAACGAGTCATACAGCCAGCCAGTACCAACGGCTTCTACGGGTATCCTGACCACCAGCATACAGCGGATGCCCATTCCTGGTCAGCATCCTCAGCCTCTTTCATCACCACCAACCTCATCAGCGATCTTGACGCAGCGAACAGCACCTTCGGCCGGTCGAAGAACCTCTCCTGGTCGACGCTTCTTTTTTATGGCTGGATGGATTATGTGATTTCCCACACCATTTAATTGAACAAGAACTCCTAATTGTTATTTTATTTAAGCAGAAATGTCTTAAAACTTATCCTCGGCTCTAATCTAAACTCCGGGCTTCTGTAGATAAATTCAGGCTGCAGCCTACTTGCAGCGAGGGAAAACAAATCTTGCCCCATTGTGATACCGTCTACGTATCTTTTAGAGGTAGCTAGAGTGTAGGTTCTAAGTCTGTGGCCGGCGAAAGAGAAAACAAGCCGTGTTCCATTCTAATAAAGTCTACTCGTACATACCTTGAAGGAAAACATCGTGAGGAAACCGGCATGTCCTAGAACCCAATATTCGAAGACGTCTGACATCCAATCTGCATTGGGCCCGCGTGGTGGATTACGGCTCACACCCTCTCACAGAGAGGCCTGAGTCCCAGCAGTGAGGACATTAAAAGGCTGATGATGATGATGTACATACCTTTGACAGGTGAGGGTGTGGGTCGCGGTGTCTGCGGTCTGCTGGCGGCGAGGGGCTCGTTCGCGTTCCTGCTCGCCGGCCGGGACGCGCCGCCAGGGCCTGAGGGACCACCTAGAAATGATAAAGTCGAATATGAAGAGTGGAATGATTCTGTTGTCTACTTATCACACTAACATATTTCATTACATACTAGTTTCTGCCAGTGGCTTCGCCCGCGTGGAAATCAAAAAACATCCCAAGGGAACATGCTCCTGAGTCAATAAAAATATATAATACTAGCTTCTACCAACGGCTTTGCCCGTGTAGAATTAGTACTTTCCCCCATTATAAATTACAGCCGATATGTTATTCTGATATACAGGGTGTAAAAAGATACATCACAAAGCCGTCAACTACGCATACCGTACATCTAACTAGTCATCTAACATCTAAGTAGCTTTTCGCAAAAATTATTAGTTATGAAAAAAAAAACTACTTTTTATTGCGCGCAATGTAACGCGAACCTAGGCAAGTGGAGTTAAGGGTCTGCTACCGGCCAGGTGGCGCCCTCATTGAATAAAAAATCGTAGCATAGCATAGAAAATAAATATTAAATAATCCAACGTCTCGTTAGTTACAAAGAGGATAAAGTATTTTTACGTAGATAAAACACGGCCGTAGTGGTAGTAGTAGTAGTAGGCAAAAGTGTCAAAAACGGCCGTTTCTGACACTTTTGCGTACTTTGGATACGAAACATTCTGAGACCTATTTTAACAACGTAAAAATAATTTATCCTCTTTGTAACTAACGTAACGTTGGATTCTTTAATATTTATTTTCTATGCTATGCTACGATTTTTTATTCAATGAGGGCGCCACTTGGCCGGTAGTGAGGCCTTAAGCCCCGCCTCTTCGCTCTAAGCCGCGTAGTTACTTGTCGGATACGTTTATTATTCATTACGTTTTTGTAACTTAAAATGCGAAAATTCGAAAAATAAATCGAAAATGTTCAGGTAATGTTTTTTTGGAAAAAAAGTATATTAATAATAATAACACTTGGAATTTATTTATTTATTAAAACTTCATGCAACACAAAGGCGGACTAAACCGCGCGCGCGCGGCGAAATTAGTTTTCGTAAAAAAGTAAAAAAAAATAAGTTTCAACTTTGACCTTCAATATCTCCAGAACCAGTGGAGTTCCCAGGTACGGTGTATTGGAATAAATATATCCAAATAATGGGAAGAGTTTGTGGCTTTCGGTTTCGCGAATTGTATTTTTACACCCGAATTCACCCGTTAAATGATATACTACTGTTAAGTTTCATCGATTTCGATGATGTTCAGTAGTTTTTACGTGAAAGAGTAACAAACATCCATAGGTACATCCTCACAAACTTTCACACTTATAATATCAGTAGGATGTATCTTATGTGCTACAGACTATAACCTATCTCTGTGCCAAATGTCATCATCATCATTTCAGCCGAAAGACGTCCACTGCTGGACATACGCCTCCCCTAAGTGTCGCTACAACGACCGGTCCTGTGCGTCTCGCATCCATCGGCTACCCGCGACCCTCACCAGGTCATCGACCAAATGTAAACCAGATCTATTTAGCCGTTCTGGCGTGATTGAGTTACAAACATCCACCCATTCAAACTGCCACATTTATAATTCTATTAATAAGATAAGATTTCAACTTTAAATTATTTTATTAATATAAAGTAAATTTTATTAATATAGAGCTGTACTCCTCTCGGATCTTCTATGCCGCTTGTACATATTTTATTTATTAAGAGTTTAGTTATGTATAATATGTACCTTTATTGTAATCAAATAATGAATTTTATTAGTGTACACATTACTATACATTACAATACGAAGCCGATTTACATCCGTCACCTCACAGCATCAGGTTCAGTTGAAAACCAGTGTCAGGCACTAGTTGTTAGGGATGTCGATTCTTTCCGAAAAAGATCGATTTTTGAATAGAATCGAATCGAAGTCTGTTAAATCGATTCACAAAAAAATGGAGATCTAAAATCTATCTTTTTTTGGCTTACACTCACTTATATTATTTTGTCTAATCAAGATGTAAGTAAATGACGCAATATCAACAAAAAAACAAAGCACAGATACACGAAAAATTTTAAATATTTTGTCCACTAAGAAGAGGCAAAGGAAACTGAACACTCAGCCATCTCGAAAGTTTTTGAATAATTAAGTGTAAAACTGACATTTTTTTATGTGTTTGGGCACATACAACTTATTGAAAATAGGTTTATGAATCTTATCGTAACAAAAAAATCGAATTTCGATTCTCTAGGATGAAGTTTTGATTTAAAAAATCGATTTTATAAACAAAAACCGATTCTTTGATTTATCGATCTTAGATCGACATCCCTACTAGTTGTCGGCATTCATGCTAAACTGGATCAATTTGGTGAGGCCATGGAGGCACGCTATCTTCAGTTTTATTTTATTCTTTTTATTCGATATATTTTGTTGTTTTAAACTAGATATTTTTTGTTTCTTTAAGTTTGTCCTTTAAAACTAGTTGTGTGCCTTTGCGTTTATGTAAAATTATTTTCTGTAAGTTTTATCATGGGGCAATTTCTACTGGATAATTTAAAAAATCTGGCCAAGTCTGTAGGTATCGGATTTCGCACATTAAGGGTTCCGTACCAAATATTGGTATTTGTTAGTAAAGTATTCGTTATAATAAACATTATCACCAAATTTCAAGTTCATAGGTCAATGGAAGTTAAAAATTCTTCGGAACAAAATTTGTGACGGACAGACAGACAGACAGACGGACTCGTGTGTGACAACAATAGGGCTCCGATTGGACCATTTGGGTACGGGACCCTAAAAAGGAAAACAGTAATGGCCTTCGTCACAGCGCTACTTTATAACCAACTTTGAAAAAGGAGGAGGTTCTATGTTCGACTGTATGTATGTTTTTTTTTATGTATGTCCACCGATTTCTCTGTCAGTTGTGGACCGATTTTAACACAAAATACTTTTTTATAAAAAAAAACAACCGACTTCCAAAAAGAAAAGACACTAAAAATTAAAAAATAACCAAAATTTCAGAAGTTTCTTTAGTGTCAAATAACGAAGACATAAAATACAAACACTGACATCAGAAATTAGAGTAATTTTTTAATGAATATTTACGGTAATAATATTATGTTCTTCTCTGGCTGTGAGCCACCTGAGGGTCGACGGTTTGATGAGGGCACAAGATCACCGGTCCACCTATGAGAACCTACGTTGCATCTTTCGGTACGTGGTCGCCATACTAGAACTTGTTTCCATCAGTTTTTGTGAACTATTCTGCTCATAAGCAAACATTGACATCGTTACAGTCTCTGTTTAAACAAGGTTATAGTTTTACAATTATGAAGTTATAAAATGAAAACTGACCAGCACCAGGAGTTCCTGGCGTAGTGGCGGTGGCAGGAGATTCCTCTCCCGGTTCCTTCAGGTTCGGAGTACATACTGTGAGGACCACTACGCCTTCTGTCTGCTTGAGCTTCGCTGCCGCCTGGAAAGGTGAAGTGGGTTGGTTAGCTGATTAATGATGCTGGCTTCGCTTGACATGCTTTTTGACTTATACAGGTAAATTGTATAGGAAAAGAATACCTATATCATGAAAAACGTACTGCCTTCTGGCTGAAATCTTTACCGATTAATTCCGTTCGTACGGGGTGGATAGGAAAGCCTATAAGGGCCTTTTCCTGTCATACGGTTAACCGCCCGTACGTCGCGTGCGGGCTGCCGGCATCGTATCATTTCATACATGTTTTTCCTATCACGCTATAGCACGGTAGAAGATTAGCTGCGGGCGCGCACCCGCACCCGCGCCACCCGCATGCGGGCGCGCGTTCTTCTTGAACTAGTGTAGTTTTTACAGTCATGCAGGTCCCACGCATGGTCGTAGTACAGTACGCACAGTGCAACACGCACGATACTGCAGCGGCGAACAAAAATTTTGGCCCCAGCGTGTGGCCAGGACCGTTCTAACACCTGCATGCGGACCAGATCCGCGCGCGAGTAAAAATACGCATGGCAGGAAAAAGGCTTTAAGATGGCTAGTATTGTCTTTCTCCAGGATGAAAACAGCTTTGATATCGATGAATCTATATATATAATATAATAAAGCTGAAGAGTTTGTTTGTTTGTACGCGCTAATCTCTGGAACTACGAGTCGGATACGAAAAAATATTTTTGTATATGATAGCCACATTCATGAGGACGGCTATAAGCTGTCTAGCATACGCTAGCATAGCTAGCATTACGCTGCGACACACGGGAGCAGAACAGTACCAAACACGCGGTTAAAACCGCGGAGGGATAGCTAGTGATAAAAAAATCAATGTCCCCTTACATCATTCATTTATATTTCAGTGCATTCACCTACGAATATTATGTGTCTCAAAATCATGAGTTTAAAAAAAAAAAAAACAAGGCTATACTTTTGTAAATCATTAATTTATTTCTTCTTTATTTTAAACGGCGCTCTACACTGGATATTACTCCTGTATCGTGGGTGTGTTTACAAACATGTAAACTCACAAACACAAGACACCGACAACTATTAGTATTAGTACTAGTACAGACCCGGAACAACAATTTGTAGGTCATACAAATATTTGTTCCGTGCGGGAATCCAACCCGCGACACGCGGCATGCGCATAGATTGAGACTAGCGAGTTTCCCAGTAAAAGCTGTTAGATACTTACTGCATCATAACTGCAGTTTAGTAAGGAGTCTCTATTCACTGCCAACAACATGTCACCAATCTGCAGTCCTCCCTGGAACAGAAAAAACTGATGAATATTCGGGTAGATACGATATGGTATAGTAGACTGCACCTCACTGTTCACCAAACCAGCATCTTTTTTTTTTGAGGTTGGGTAGTCGTCAAATATCTTCACCCGCTCATCGTTTCAGACCACGGAATAGAAAAAAACAAGTGGAAGTGCCCACGCAGCTATCCGGCGTGTGTCACAATTATGCAGAAAAATATGTAAAATAATAAAAGAGCAGATGGTATTGCCGCTCACCACCGCAGCCTCGGCGTCGGGCTTTAAAACCACCTGTTCCTCAGCTCGCGGGCAACCTCGCCCCTCCGCGCCTACGCGGTTAAATTACACTCTAAAAAAAAAAGCGGATAGGGCAGACAAAACTACGTGGAGTCGGTTTTGCAGCGATTCGTTTCTGTCACTAACTTTTGTAGCACAATGTATTGACTTTTTAGGACTATATTTACATTTTCGTTGAAATAAAATACCATGGAAAAATACACCAAACAAACAATATTCGTTAAAAATAAATTTTTGTCTGCGAAACAAGTTGAACACAATATCTAGCGTCATCTATGCCGCCACATACGAACTAAACACACTAATTCTCCATCGCGCAATGAAAGTATTCCGCGCGATTAGAACTTAAACAACAGTCCGAAATCAACTATCGGGCGGTTTCCCAGACCAGACACAACACCCGTCTTGACCGTCAATAGAGGTCTGCGGGGACTTTTCACCCTTATCTGCATTCCTCTATACTTAATAAGCAGATTTTGGACCACAAAGAACAGGCTAGAAGTGATCAAGTGAGATATAATTTGAAATTTAGTTCCATTTTCATTTTCGTCAAAAACCATTACCCTCCTTTTGACCTCCGTTGTAGTCGGGTAAAAAGGAAAAGCCCAAAAACCGTTACCTCATCAGTTAAAAATTAACCAACGTATTGCATTGTTGTAGATCAATGCCCATAGTCACGGTTTATTTTAAATTAATTTTTAACCATTTACCTGGTAAGCAGTAATAATAGGTACCATTAATTTGTATTTGCGATTTCTATAAGTTTAACTTATTTGTCACCTATTGTTATATTGCGGTTTAAGAAACGAATATTTAGTTCGTACTCGTATTTAGGTTGGAACTCTTTTTATAATTGGAACTTTTTTTTTTTTTCTAACGAACACGCTGTTGTCCTCAATCGCTTCTGATGGGCGATGGATGTGGCTTAGGCATCTATTACTCGGTAAGCCATGCTGTCAGTTTTACCACAGTCAAGGTTATGACTGTCGGATGAAAGCCTGGACAAATCATCGTTCATGTCGTTTCACAGCGCGCCGCCGCCGCCGCCACCGTGAAATGACACGACGTCGTACTGCGGTACGGTGCGCCGCTCCGACTCACGGTAGCAACCATTACTAGACTTGTTTAAAACTCAAATAGGACCCTATTCTTATAAAGACACCACAACACGAATACTTATCTAATACTTTGATCATAAAATAAGTCTAGAATTTTTGGAGCTACGTTCCTTCCTTATTAGACTCACGTGACGAAAAAAAGCTCGGCTGAAAAAAGTGTAACACTTCGTTCGTCACACACAAGTCTCACGATATTCCTCTTTTATTGTATTTCTTAGTTATAATGTCTTTGAAGATTAGCCTATTTATTGACTGCTGCATTACCAACATTTAAGTCCAACACACAGATTCCTCGCCCCGCCTTTGTGTGTCGACCCTCGATGATAAGATGAGCATTCAAGAGTAGTTACTGACCTGTTCAGCTGCGCTGCCTTCCTGCAGGTCAGACACAAAGATGCCTCGCCCGGCCTCCGTGTGGCGACCCTCGATGATCATGATGCCGAGGCCTGATGGACCCTGCAACAGTAACATTGGGTATGTTAGACCAGGCCTCTGCTTAGGACCGTTGTGCATGCTATAGAAAACCAAACATCATCATTATTCATCAGCCCAGCCGTACCCAATTATGTCGGGTCGGGGTCTAACTGTGCGACTACTTCGGAACTCATAAAATCGTATATTCTTCCACAGTATTACAGATCCATTGTTTCATTCGTTGGTAAATTCGTCCGCTCAACAGCGCAAAACACGCAATGAATACTGTTAAAACGAGTTAATGACAGAATATGCATGATGAATATGATCGGTACAATTCATTTGCGTGGTAGGCTGCTGGATCCTTTTGGCTTTTGCTAACTTGTGTCAATGTTTATGGAAAAAAGTGGTGCTCACGGTTTTAAACCTTCTTCTTCTTCTTCTTTTCGTGTCGATGATACATTGTTTGTGCTTATACAATCATACTGTTTGTGCCCAGAAGGTGGCCACGTTTATTGCTTCAGTGGAAGCTTTACTCAGGTCTTCCAGGGTACAGGTGAATGGACATTTTGGGCACTCCAGTAAATGTGTCATAGTCTGAGTAGGAGCACCGCACTCGCACTCAGTATTTGAGGGATCAATTATCCCCCATTTCGACAAATTGTACTTGCAACGGCCTACTTGGGTACGCAATCGATTCAGCGCTTTCCAAATGGGCCACTGCAAATCACGACCGGGAGGCAGGTGCTCCTTGGGCCCAAGAAAGTCACGTGGTGGTGGGCACTGCTCTTGCCACCGCTTACTCCTCTCCTTAGGTGTGCTGTCCTGGATTGCTTGTGTCCTTCTCATAAAACTTTTGCGACTTTTTAATCTACCCGTAGATGTAGAGTGGTCGTAGAGGGGATGCCGGGAATCGGTTTCTTGGTTCTTTTTTTCCAGTGCGCATGCGACATCCCTTCGTACGGCAGGTGGTGCGATACCTGCTAGCGGGTAGATTTTGTTGAGTGGAGTCGGTTTTAAGCAGCCCGATATTATTCGACAAGTCTCATTTAAGGCAGTGTCTACATGCTTGGCATGAGCGGATCGGTGCCACACTGGACACGCAAATTCGCCAGCAGAGAGGCATAGAGACATACCAGTTATGCGGAGAACATCAGGTGCCGCACCCCAGTTGGTGGAAATGAGGCGTCGAAGCAAGTTATTCCGTGTTCCAACCTTCTGCTTTGTCTTGAAACAGTGTGACTTAAACGTTAAGGCCCTATCTAACGTCACACCTAGATATTTTGGGTTTGGGCTATGTTCGACCTTAATTCCTTGCCACGTGATGTTGAGTGCCCTATTCGCTTGCCTGTTGCGAAGGTGGAACGCGCACGACTGCGTTTTGGACGGGTTGGGCCGTAGAGCATTTTGTTCATAATACTTCCCCAATAAATCGAGTGCCACTGTTAGTTCGTGCTCCACGTCGTTAAAAGTCGGTGCTTGTGTCGCTAGGGCCAAGTCATCTGCGTAAAGGAATCGCTCTGTGTGTTGGGTGATAGGCTGGTCGTTGGTGTAGATGTTAAAAAGCGTTGGCGCCAGCACACTGCCCTGAGGGAGACCGTTCTTTTGCCGACGCCATCTGCTCTTGGTGGATTGGAAGTATACCTGGAAGCGACGGTTGTGTAGGAGTTCACTCAAAATGCGCACAAAACCCTGATCGTTTGTAAGGGTGCTAACTTTGCCAAGTAGTCTTTTGATGTTAATTGTGTCATAAGCTGCGGAGAGGTCAACAAATACGACACCAGAGATTTTATTAGCCTCATACCCGTCCTCTATATACTCTGTCAATCGGAGGACCTGACTAGAGCAAGATTTGCCAGGTCTAAAGCCAGCTTGCTCAGGAATTAGTGTGTCGTCAATTTCTGCTGTAAGGCGGTTTAACAGTAACCTCTCAAAAAGCTTATATGTGTGACAGAGCAAAGATATAGGCCGGTAGCTTTTAGGGTCGTCGGAGGGTTTACCTGGTTTTGGCAGTGCAACTATTTTGGTCTTCCTCCATAATTTGGGAATGTTTGCGGTAGCCATACAGTTGTTAAATAGTGCTAAGAGCCACGATACAGCTAAAGGCCCAAGGTGTTTTAGTTGTTCCACTGTTAGGTCATCGACCCCAGCCGCCTTACCATCTTTGAGTGCTTTAATGGCCAAAATGATGTCTGTGAGTGTAAAGGGCTTACTAATTTTGGTGGAATTTTCAGAGGTATTAACCGATCTCTTGGCTTTTGGTAATTTATGAGGAGGTTTGCCGTTGAGCAGCAGTTGTTGAGCTATTTGATTGGCTGTAACGTAACCTTGGTTGACAGGGACCGGAGGATCTCCAGTAAGTCTATGTATGGTGGACCAAGCTTTTTTACTGTTGTGGGTCATGTTAGTGCTTGTTACTGTAGTGATCCATTTGTGTTTACGGTTTTGACCAACCATGGACACCAACTCATTCCCAGCAGCGAGTGTATCTTCTGAAAAGGGGTTATTGTTGTAGAGGTCTTCGTAGGTCTTAAGAAGCTCTGAAGACTCTGGAGTAAGGCCGGATATGTAGGAAGTGCGGCAACCTCTAGGTATGCATTGACGCGACACATTCCAAATGGTATCAACAAACTGTTCGTAATTAAAAGGTGTCGGGTCTATGTCACGTAGTTTAGCATCCACATCAGCAGAGAACTTCTCCCAGTTTGCCTTCGAGAAGTTAAAACGCGGTTTAAAAGGAACCTGCCGAGGTTTAATTGCCGCTCTAACTTCACACGTGATGGGTCTATGCTGTGTGTTGGGGATTGGTTGGCAAGTTTTAAACCTTATAAAAAGTTTTTACAGAAATCTAATAAGTATTTTAAAGTCGCTAGTTTAAATTAATATTGATTAGCGGATTCTAAATTCAGATTCTTTTTATAAATAAGGCCGGAAAATTCTAAATCATCAGATTGTTTCTGTAACCGGAATAAAGTCTCTAGTTCCACACTACATTGGTGTCGATTTTAGTTTGCAGAAACTAAACTTAATTTAGGTTATAGCTATCTTTTCTCTCTAGTAAAACAAGAAAGAGACGGACGTGAATTAGAGCTGTCAAATTTATTTGAACTAATATTTCCATACAAATTAAGGGAACACGTAAAAACATGCCAACTAAAAACACGGTAAAGCGCAAGGTGTAAACTAGTTTGACATCTCTAAATTAGTTCATGGCTATAGCCGTCCTTTTCTCGCACTGCCTTTTAGTAAAATATAGCGATTTTCTAATTTTAGTTTAGTTATTGAAGAAAAGAATCGCCACCAATGTCTTCGAATTTATCCTCAACCCCCGGGCAGGGATCGGCCATGACGGGCCCCGTCTCTATTACTGACAACTCTTTGAGGCGCGCGTGGAACACTACGCGCCGTCGACTCTCGGGCCTGTTGCTGATCGGACGGCGAGCTACCCATTACTCGCCGTCCGCAGGCCCGGGTCTACGGTGGCCGGAGATCGTCTCGCGGCGCCGGAAGTCCCAGGCGTCTCCTGAGGCGGCTGCTGTTGAGAGCGTGAGGGCGACTCCGTTGTTGAGTCTCCCTCACGCGTCCCGCCTCCGCCTTCGCGAGCATTACTGCTTCGCAGAAGGAGGAGACGGCTTCCCATGCCCTCTCGCTCCGTACCATGGCCTGAACCAGGGCAGGGCGTGAGAGGTCGCTGCCGCCTATCGCATCCACGAGGACACGGCGGGGCTCCGCCCAAGCGTATCCACCGTATGCTCCACCGTGTCCTCGGGACGATCCGCGCAATGGAAACACCCGGGCGTCTCCTCCCGCTTTATCCGACACAGGAACCTCCCGAAACAACCATGTCCGGTGAGGACCTGCGTCATGCGGAAGGTGAGGGCGCCGTGGGGCCTCTCCAGCCACTCCTCAAAGAGGGGCACTACCGCCGCAATGGTGGCGTGCCCAGCGCTGGGTTGCGACAATCGCTGTCTCCATGTCACCATGAGATCTTGCCAGAGCTCTGTCCGCCGAGCCGCGACTTGTCGCGGCAGCGGAGTTTCGCCCCGGCGTTTCGCCTCCTCGCGCTCCTCATGGAGGTTTGCGAGGATTTTTGCCTCCAGATCCCATGGCGACAATCCGGCAAGGAGGCTCGCCGCCTCGCAGGAGATCGTACAGTATCCTCGGATCATTCTGATCGCCATGACCCTTTGGGACGAGGCACCAATGTCAAGTAAGTTATGTTGTGTGTACGTTGAGTGATGATGATAGAACTGAAAAATAAAACAATCCTTACCTTCTTTATGGTGATATCCCTGACTCCTTTGTAGCCAGCAAACCGATCCTCCGACGACTGAAACAAAAGAATAACATCCATTTAAATACAAAAAGACTGGATTTAGTTCCACCTGTTAGTAGGTAGGTAAAACAAGGCGTATTCGTACAAGCTTATTTTGGGCAATATTATACGTAGGTGTGTTTATTTAGGTTTATTGTGAACGGAGCGTGGTCGATGTTTGAACAATTGTTTATAGCTTATTTATTTAATAAACAAAAAAATGTGTACAGACTTTGGTTTGGTATTGTTAACGACAAATTAAATATACGACTCTAAAAAAATTACAATATGCTACATATCATGCATAGAGAGTAATAATTGCCGAGACTACACACGCCTACACATTTTGTCAGTTACACGGCCAGGTCTATTGCCATCAACCGGATACAAATCCAGACTCCGAGGTTCTACTGAGAATTTCCAGATAATCATCATCATCATCATCAGCCTTATAATGTCCCTACTGCTGGGACACAGACCTCCTCTCTGTGAGAGGGTGTGGGCCGTAATCCACCAAGCGGGCCCAATGCGGGTTGGTGGATGTAACATGTCATCGAATTTGGTTCTGGTCTGGTTCCAGGAAATGTCGGTTTCCTCACGATGTTTTCCTTCACCGTTTTGAGAGCAGTGGTGATGAAATAATTTACAAAACCTAAGCGCCTCCCTTTTTTTTCCTGGGTTTGAACTCGCTACCTACAACTTGTAAGTCGCTGCCGTTAATAATAGTTCCACATAATAATATAATAATAATAATCCTGCCGACCGAATTTCGATTACGGTGGTTGATCTCAACGGAGATTAGCCAAGTACGCAGGAGATAGTATAGCGTGTGCGTAGACACAGGTACACTCTCTGTTCCTTTACTCTCATAGTAACATGGGACAGCGATCCAACACGACCGGGGAGAGATCAGGCGGAGGACCAACGGCTTTACGTGCTTTCCGAGGCACGAGTGTGTCACACCACCAACTGCCTAACTCCGGGCTGCTACAGAGTAATGGAAAAACCCATTAGAACTTTTCCCCAACCCGGGAATTGAACCCAAAACCCCATGCTCAGAAGTTAGAAAAAAAAAAATGTTCAGCAGTTACGTGTGCGTTTGTGTATTTTGACTCCTTACTTTCATGTTATAGGAACTCTACAGATTGTATTAGAATTCATGAGGTATTGGATGGCGCGCCGAGGCCAGCCAAGGAAGAGGTGGCGAGATGACCTAGAGTCCTAGACGACTACCGCAAGGGCTTTTTTTTTTGGAGTTTGGGAAATCATCAAATGATTTCTCTCCCGCTCTGGGTGGAGACTTTCGTGTCAGACTTTTACTGACTAAAACCCACCCTTGTTCCTTCCCTCTTTGAGGAGTGGCTGAAGAGGCGTCACGGCGTCCTCACCTTCCGCCTGACGCAGGTCCTCACCGGACACGGTTGTTTCGGGAGGTTCCTGCATCAGATCGGGCGGGAGGAAACGCCCGGGTGTTACCACTGCGCGGATCGCCCAGACGACACGGTGGAGCATACGGTGGAGGTCTGCCCCGCTTGGGTGGAACACCGCCGTGTCCTCGTGGATGCGATAGGTGGCGGCGACCTCTCGCGCCCGGCCCTGGATCAGGCCGTGGTACGGAGCGAGAGGGAATGGGAGGCAGTCTCCGCCTTCTGCGAAGCAGTAATGCTCGTGAAGGCGGAGGCGGAACGCGTGAGGGAACCTCATTGGAGTGGACGTCGCGGCTCCGGCCGCTACCACCGCAGGAGAGGTACTAGGCGTACCGGGCGTAGGACGTCGCAAGACGATTGCCGGCCACCGTAGACCCGGGCCTGCGGACGGCGAGCAGTGGGTAGCTCACCGTCCGATCAGCACCAGGCCCGTGAGTCGACGGCGCGTAGTGTTCCACGCGCGCCTCAAAGAGATGTAGTCAGCCACCACTGACGGGGCCCATCGTGGCCGGTGCCTGCATGCCTAGGGGTAGCGGATAAATTCTGAAAATGAGTTACCGCACCCCTGGGCACTCAGGCAGGGAAGGAACAGGGGTGGGTTTTAGTCAGTAAGAGACTGACACGCCCTCCCGCTCCACCCAGAGCGGGAGAAGTCATTGCATGATTTCCCACCCCACAAAAAAAAACCCTTGTTCCTTCAGCTGCTTATGCCAGGGCCAAAGGGGCAAGGGCTGATTCGACGTGGTTCGTGAAAAAAATAGCTGGAATGATTTGGGGGAGCACTTCGGGCAGCAGTGGGACAGTATGGGCTAAACTAAAAAATATATTATTTATACTAGAGCAGCATCAATTCAAATAGATCCATACGTAAGCATATATGTATTATTTACCAGTTATTGGTGTTTCCCAGTACGTTTTCCTGCATAGTATGAAATTAAAAATAAATATAATAAGTACCTATAAATACAATGTGGGCTGGTAGGTAACATTGCTAAATAAACTCGATATTATTCATACTACTGGCGGTGAGTGTTCGATCAAATTTATCAAACTGTTAACAGTAACATTTATCACTGTTAAATATTCGAGTAGGTTACTAACGATATATTTTGTTTGAGCTCTTTACGAAAGAGCTCGTCTGAGTAAACACCACTTTCAAAATCAATCTACTTGTCTTTTCATAACTAGGTATATTGAGGTAGACTTCTAGTCTAACCGATTGCAGCTGTTAGACTATACTCCACACTATCTGTTCTCCAAAACCCAGTAACTGGGTAACTTTATGTTCCATGGCAAGACTGTTGGGATTTTCTGGCTTCTGACTACCCATATCAATAGTCAAAGATCTGCAAATGACAGCCGGTAAAAAACTAGCAATTATTTGCAGGAAATACCACTACCATAAATACAATATTTGCGGTTTGAAAACTATGAAATTCATGTAAAAATCTACAAAAAAATCTGCTCTGGAAAACCAACAGGTATCGTAATCGTCTTTAAGAGGTCTACCTGATGGTAAGTCATCACCGCTGCCTATGACTTTCTTAATACCAAAAGCATCGCAGATCCGTTGCCTTCTCACTGACAAAGCTAAAGTGTCTCATGTGTCTGTAATTATTTAAATGTAATGTTAAAAACACGGGCACTATGGGTGCCAACCACCAGGACACAGCAACACTGCTAAGTGGGAGACATAAGTGCAATATACTTTTCCAGAAGAGCTGATTCACATAGGGTTATACTACTGATAAAATGGTTGAAATCTCGAGCGTGCATCGTATTGATAGATAACTCAGGTTCTCTCTCAAGTTAATGGAATTCCCTGCCGAATTCTGTGTTTCCCGATAGCTACAACCTGGGTATCTTTAAGTCAGAAGTGAATAGATACTTCTAGGCAATCGTCAACCACATTATCGCTTACCACCAATTGAGATACTGATCAAACGCGAGCCTCTCTACACTCATAATATAAAACTTTTTTACAAAAAAATAGAACCAATTTCCAAAAAAAGTGCAAAATAACTTTAATTTCGGAAGTCGGTGTTCCTGGTTTCATGTATTCGTTTTTTGACACCGACTTCCGAAATTAAAGTTATTTTGCACTTTTTTTGGAAGTCAGTTCTATTTTTTTGTAAAAAAGTTTTTTGTTTTCCACTTTTTAGTTGTGGTTCCCCATTCAACTGTGTTAGCAATTCATAAATATACGATAGCAGCAATCGCGGTTGATTTGCTGTCAATTTTTGAAGAGTTCCGTTGTCTGTCTCGGAAACTCATCATGAGATCTATACAAAATTTAAATGGAACCATTTCGGAACAAACCCCTTTCGAAAAAAAAAAGAATTATGCAAATCCGTCAATATAGGACGGAGTTATGCCCGAACACACATAAAAAAATATATATAATATAAACATCCAAATTGATAACCTCCTTCTTTTTGAAGTCAGTTAAAAAAGGAACAGTTTGTATGTTTAGAATCAGGAAGTAATCGAATACAGCTCAAAGAAATGCTGCTGATAGAAAGCTTCACTATGACTGAGTGTTAAAGGCTAATCCCGAAAAAAATTTACTGTTTTCCTATGAGAATTAAGAAAGTTTAAAACATGGAGGTGAAGCCGGAAGCAAAAACTAGTCAATAAAAAAATACTTCGAACTTTAAAAACTGTTGTTTTTCACCGATGAAACATATCAAAAACTAATGAACGAATCTCGACAGTCTCGTATAAATTACGCATAAATAATGTTTTTATTCACACGTTTACATAACACGGCGTTGAGTCATGTGCAGACACAGAGGTAAGAAGACCCACTCTGTGTCGTGCGTGATTGAGATAATAACAACGAATTGTATTTTTTTTTTTTTTTCAACGAATCCTACTTATGATTCAGAAAAGTAAAGTGATAATTTGTAATGGACACTCGATTTCTGACGGCTAAAATGTGTCACCGCTTAGTAAGACTGTACTATATCTAGCGAGAGTGTAAACTCTCCATATTTAATGAACAGAACATTTGAAATACAATAAATCTCACCTAAAGATAATTTACAACGTATTGGAGTCTTATTGAAAATAAAAGGTTTCAAATTTTACGTAATTTATTTTGCAGTTATCCGATGACTTATTTGTAAATAATTTATTCTGTGGGAGCAATATTATTGGATTGTATTTGTTCAGTCAACTAGTCGTAAAAACTAACGTATTTTTTAATTAACGTCACTGATAGGAAGCTCTGGACAAAGAAAAATTCTATCTGCGAAAAACATTGCTGAAAAGTCAAAATTTCACAAAGTTAATCCCAAAGATTGACTTTGTGAAATTACTCAATACTCAATATCTTTATTTTTTTTCCATAAATTTATGTTTAGGTGGCGTGTGTTTATAATTAGGACTATTCTGGACCCAATAGGGCAGTCAACTCCGTACTTCAGAAAGCATGATGAGCCGTTAGTCCTGCGGTCCTGAAGGAACAGAAATTGCACCTATATTTGCGCACACGCTTGTGCACTATAATATCTCCTGAGTAGGTACTAGGCTAATCTCCGTAGAGATTGGTCACCATGATCGAAATCCAGTTGAGAGGATTCTTTTAAATTTTATTTTACTTTGTATAAAGTCTAACGATGGTCTTTTATTTCGTCAGTGGATATATCCACGCTATAGCGTGATGATAGCTGGTGCCAGTGGTAGCCACGACGCCCACTGCCAAATGGATTTCATCCATAAAATTGTGAAGATTGTAACATTTTCGAGTAGCTATGTACGAGTAACAAATAAAGCCGCTACCATTGCCAGTAGCTAGTGGGCCTTCTGTCGTCTCCTATACGTTGTGGCTGTACGTTTAGTTCCGGGTTGTATTCCCGGCGCTGTAATACTTTGTTTTTGAGTGAAACGGCTGTGTTTGTGGTATGTGTAGGACTCCATTCAACAGTTATGAATTGTAACATCGCGAATTTTCAAGGTGAAATATTGAGATTGTTCTATCAAACATATTGAGAAACGTTTTGGCAGATACAACTTGACTGGCAGATGATACATCATTTCTATATCTTCTAACAGTAGTATCATTTTTTTATTTTATATCTGATTTATCATGTGGTCTTATATAAGCACTTTTGAGTACTGACTTAGATCAACAAGGCTTTGGTGTTTCAGGCACTTAAATTACCGCAAAATTTTTGTGACAAATTGTCAAACGCGCGTTAGCTTCTGTGATTGGTTGATTTAAATTTGTGACAAGAAAAATCAAGGAAAACTGTTCAGAAGTATAGTGCGCTAGGGAAGATTGTTCTATCTTAGAAAAGATAGAAATAGTACCCAGGTCAAAGAATTTCGTAGTATAATGAGTAGTTTTCATTCGATATTCTGGGTGATCTTTACGCATTTCTGCACTTTGTACTTTTAGAATCATGATTTCTCTTACATAATTGCTAACTTTATCTCATTGTTTAAATAGATCTTAAAAGTTTACTTTAATGATAAAATTGATAAAGAAAATACGAAGATAAGAAATTGGGAAGTGGATCAAAAACTCCTTAGATTTCTTTACATAGTTACAGGCTTTATAGCTCAACAAGGTATATTTTCTCAAAACTTTGTCAGGGTTCCGTACCAAAAGGGTACAAACGGAGCCCTATGGTTGTCACTCACGTGTTCGTCTGTCTGTCCGTCCGTCGTGTCACAAAATTTTGTTACGAAGAATTTTTTAACTTCCCATTGACATAAACTTGAAATTTGGTGATCATGTTTATTATTACGTATACTAAACTAACAATATTTGGCGGTTACGCTTAATGTGCGAAATTTTTTATGGTAGGTTTGTATAAAACAAAAATACACAAAAATTTTGTTTATTTTTTTTTGTACCAAAAAGGTTGCAAATGCAAAATAGTGATCTGTAACAGATGTGCTACATTGTCTCTAACTATTCCTTAATAACAACCAAAATGGATGAACAACATTTTAGAGCGCCTAAGGAAAAAAATAATTGTTTTCTGTTTAAACATGTTTTGCTGCACTTTTTATAGAGTTTTTGATTATCTGGCACACTTAGGGTAGACCGTACCTCTTTTTTGTAAATTCACAATCCATTTTTGTACTGAAAAAATAGGTCAAATATACTGCAGTCTAGGAACACCACAATGCTACAGGAATGGTACAAACTAAAATTCCACAAAAGTTCAAGAATGACCAAATATTATGCATAAACAACAATAAATAGCAAAAATGATAGATAGCCTTCTATTGTATTCAGTAAACAGACATTCAATTTGTGTAGATTTTGAAATTTTTACGCATCTTTTATTTTCACCTACGCATAAATTTTACAAATTGGCGCGAAGTGAATTTTTCTCATATTTTTTACAACGCTACCGCGCCATCCAGTTCACAATTGCGCTAATAACCGTAGGGAAGATTGCTAGTCTGCAGAGTTAACATCAAATTCACTCAAGTAATTATAAATATACAATTCGAAATCAAATTCATCTATTTTTTAAACACTCGAAAATTAATGGCGAAGTGTGAAGATGCAATGATGAGTCAGTTAGTCAGTCAGTGATACCTATGTGTACGGGTACAGGAGAATCTACAAGAGTTAATAGATAAAAACATTTTATCAGAGAGTGAAAAAAATCACTATCACAACAGATAATGATGTTAGTCTTATCTAGAACATCTGTTACATTATTCTGATAACAGCTTTAACAGAATCAGTTTCAGTTTAATACAAGCTTTTTATTTCAATTTTTAACTCATTTTCACAAACACCACGAAATTGTCGGTAATAATCGTATATCTTCAAAGTCCTGACTAACAGACTGATATATCAACGTACAGCCTAATCCGCTGGTCCTAGATGTATGAAATCTGGAGGGTGTTTTTTATGAAGTGGAGGTATCCACTAAGAAACGGTTTTTCGAAATTCATCCTGTTTATAACAGCAGAAGTACTGATTCCACGCGGGGAAAGCCAGTGGCATAAGTTAGTATAATATATTACCGACAGGCTACAATCTGAAAATCCGATTTTTTTTTAATTTTCTTTCATACGTACATTTTTTGCTTTATTAACCCGCGCGCGTCTAGTTAGCAGACACGATAGATTTTGTTTACGGCTCATGCGCTGGGCCAGTAGACGCGGGAGGGGAAACCGCACTGTCCACGAAATGTGAATTTTTAACACTTTTTGATCACCCCTTGAAACCATGTATGAGGATGTATTCAGAGCCATGCATGGCTATAAAACTTACTTTACCGTGGTCATGGGGGATCTCAACGTGAAATTGGGCAATGGAGACCATGATGAGGCCTCCCACAAGGTGGACTGAAGACTTAGTGAGAGTCTATCTGTCCATCTAGGTTTGGTTTCTGTTATTAGTCCCTGGTGGACCATTGTACGTGTCTGGTGAAGGCCGAGGGAATCCGATGGCTGGCAGTCGCACATGACCGGTCGTTTGTGGCGACACTTGGGAGAGGCCTATGTCCAGCAGTGGACGTCTTTCGGCTGAAATGATGATGATGAATATTTAGCATACAGATGAATGCTTGTGAATCTTTGGACATTATCAGAATGGGAATGTTGGGATGTTAAAAAACTAAGTTGGGATAACCTTTGATCAAAAGTATCAAAGTATAGCTGTAGTGTTGCTGTGAGTTCGTTGTTTTTAATTTCAGATACTCTTATTATTCAAAAGCCATGTTGAGTTAATTGATACCTACACAAATTATCAAGTCATTGCTAAATGCCAAAATTATATAAAAATGGACAGTAATCAATTATTATTTAAATCTAAAAGCTATTTGTATTATTTGCATAATCCACTCAAACAAGTTTTATACGACTTGCAGACGATAAGACAAGACAAATAAAAAAACTCTTAAGACTTTGAAAAATACTCAATAAAAATCCAATGTCTTAATTCAATGCTGCCAGTGTTCTGGGCACTTTTCCCATCAGCGACACAATGTGGCAGAATTTTTCGATGCCGAGTGAGTTTTACGCGTCTGTTTTTTATACCCGTTGTACATCATCATTCTCCTGTCCTTATCCCAATTTATTTGGGGTCGGCGCAACATATCTTTTGCTTCCATACTCCTCTATTAGTCGTCATCTCTGTAGTCACCCCCCTTTTTACCCATATCCTCTTTCACACAGTCCAACCATCGTTTCTTTGGCCTTCCCCTACTCTTATAGCCATCCACATCCATACACAAGACTTTCCTCACGACATTTTCTTCATTCCTCCGCATCACATGCCCATACCACGACAACCGATTTCCACACAAGTTTTCAGTCAGCGGTGCCACTTTCAGACTTCCTCTTATATACTCATTCCTAATTCTATCCATACGCGTAACACCACACATCGCTCTTAGCATTCTCATCTCAGCTACATGCAATTCCTTTTCATAAATCCCTTTTGTGGCCCAACATTCTGAACCATACAAGACAGCAGATCTGACCATTGTTTTATAAATCTTCCCCTTAAGTTTTAGGGGAATGCGGGAGTCACAGATAGTCCCGGTGACCTGCCGCCATTTCATCCATCCAGTGTTAATTCTGTGCTTAACAGTCCGATCTATTTCGCCATCGCTTTGCACGAGTGAACCGAGATACCGAAAATCGGAGCAGACTGGGAGAAGTGCGCCATCTAGCACTACAGCTTCAGAACTGGAGAGGCCGCCGAAATCGCAGAACCCAAACCCGTTGTACATATTTTATTTATTTTCTTTTAGCTAGTATATACTTTTCAATTATTCTAAGAAATAAAAATAATGTCTTAGTTTGTTTAGTATTTTGTATATGTACTGCCCAAATCAGTTATTTCATGCCAACAGTGACGATTGTAGTGGTTAGGTATATAATTTTCCTTTAATTTTTACGCCAATAACGATATCTAGCAGACATCAGCTAATATAGGTGCTCCTTAGCTCTGTTATTCGATATCTTTTCAACATTTTCTTGCTTTCAACAGTTTAAACAATGCGCCTGCCATGTTATCTCGTTACCACCACGTTGACGAGTAGAAAATGCGTCAGATATATATTGTAAGGACTAGAGGCGTATATTGTAGCTCGGTGGTGCAGGTAATTCTACTAAGTGTATTCTGACGTTGAGGAGTGTAACAAAGGAAAGACTCATCCAGAACACTTGATATTTTGTATTACATAGATATTAATCCATTGACAACATACATCTAACTGACTTATGACAATCCAAATATTTTCTTTTTAACACACCTATTTCATCCAAATCGGTCCAGCCGTTTGAGCGTGAAGAAGTAACAAACATACAAACACACACACTGACAAACTTACGCCTTTATAATATTAGTGTGAGTTTCAGTAACTAACTATATGTTAACAAATCTTAGAAGTTTTTGACACACTTCCCAGTTTCCGATTAAACTGAAATTTTGCGTACATGCTTATTTTCGATGACAATGCATGGTTAGCTAAGTAACGTCATTCTAAAACCAATATGGCGGACACTCAAGGATGGTGGACTAGATATTTTATATCTATGCATTTTCATGATATGTCTATCAAATGAAAACGTTTGCTGAGAGCAACACGAAAAAGAAATATAAGTGAGTTTTTTAGGTTTTAAAACTACAGAAAATTTATTAAATTAAATACCTATTCTTTTGCATTACCCTTTAAAAGTATATTTGATCAACCAGCCTGTCTTCATCTCTTTACAAGGTTGGTATTCTCACTCGATCTCCGCAGACATCACAGTATTAAGTCAGCCGCTGTACTTTTGTGTGTATTCTGAATAAATAAAGAGGTCTATATAGAAAGAGCCTACTCTTTTGTTCTTTGTCTCTTTAAAAACATAATATCACGTAAATGGTACCGATGTTACCAACCCGCATTGGACCCGCGTGGTTAGACTACGGCCCTCACCGCTTCACAGAGAGGAGGTCTGTGCCCCTGATGATGATAATGGTACCGATGCAATTAATGAGTAATGATGAGAAAGATACATTCATCCTTCATCAGGTTAGGCTGGAAGCCAACCCCGTAGTATAGAAAAGGAGATGATGAATTTTATCGGTGGTAAGGAGCACATATAAATTTTCGGCCCACTAGACGTACAGTGATGCGCCACCGGTACATGGTGGACATCCCATTCACACGCACAAAACGTTTTGGGAACACATCGTTTGTACGAATTCCCTGCCAGAGTCTGTGTTTTCTGATAGCTACAACCTGGGAGTCTTTAAGATAAGAGTGAATAGGTTACTTCTAGATAAGCGTGCTCCATCTTCGACCACATCATCACTTACCTATTTTTTTTTTTGGGGTGGGAAATCATCCAATGACTTCCTCCGCTCTGGGTGGAGCGGGAGGGCGTGTCAGACTCTTAATGACTAAAACCCACCCCTGTTCCTTCCTGCCCTGAGTGCCCAGGGGCGAGGTAACTCTGTTTCGAATTTATCCTCAACCCCCGGGCAGGCATCGGCCATGACGGCCCATTGCTCGTGTCATACGAACAATGGGATACACTGCACGCCTAAGTCGCGTGTTCCATGGCACCAAACATGTACATTATGTACGAGATGAGTACTTACGTCAGTACACGGTAAATACGGGCAAATGCTTTGCTTAGTGATACCGTAGGAGGCTGTTATCACACTTTATTTGTGCATATTAGTGTATGATGGAACAAAACTATAGAATTTTTTATAAACTATACACGGAATAAGGCTGCCAATGGTAATGATGATGAATTTTTGTGTAGGTAACAATCATGAGTCTCATCATCTTGTTATTTTTTAGCCGATTGTGCGGAGCAAGGGAGGGTAATGTGTTTATCAGCATAGGCTTATAATACATACATATTCCAAAAATTCCAAAAAAATTTCCGTTTTGTGGGATTGTCTAATATGTAGAACTTTGACGTTCTAGAAGTGCGTGTCAAATATGTGATAGTTTGAATAAATGACATTTTGATTTGATTTGAACTATTTCTTTAATATTTGGCTCTGGTTTTGTTTTTTCGTGGTTTGACACCGACTTCCAAAATTAAAGTTATTTTCCACATTTTTTGTTTTTTTCTTGGCAGACGGTTCTAGTTTTTTTACTTACAAAAAAATATTTTTCACTTTTTAGTTGTGGTTCCCCATTGAATTGTGTAAACAATACATAGACAAACGATTGCAGTAATCGCGAGCCATTTGCTGTTAGTTATTGAAGAGTTCCACTATCTATCTCCGAAGTTATAAATCAGATCTTATTGTATTATATACTAACTAAAACCTTCTTTGAAAAAAACTTTTTTACAAAATATTATTATTAGTGTTCCTGTTTTGTGTCTTCGTTTTTTGACACCGACTTCCGAAATTAAAGTTATTTTGCACTTTTTTTGGAAGTCGGTTCTATTTTTTTGTAAAAAAGTTTTTTATTTTTCACTTTTTAGTTGTGGTTCCCCATTAAACTGTTTTAACAATTCATAGACATACGATAGCAGCAATCGCGGTTGATTTGCTGTCAATTTTTGAAGAGTTCCGTTGTCTGTCTCCGAAACCCATCATCAGATCTTTTTTAAATTTAAATGGGACCATTTCGGAATAAACCCCTTTCGAACAAAAGAAGAATTTTGCAAATCCGTCAATAAACCCCATCCAAATCGGATCAGTAGTTTTCAAGAAAATCGCGGACAAACATACATACATACATACGGGTCGAATACAGAACCTCCTTTTTAATCGACTTTCGAAAACGGAGGAGGTCCTATGTTCGTCTGTATGTGTTTTTTTTTTCTTAATGTATGTCCGCCGATTTCTCCGTCAGTTGTGGACCGATTTTCAAAATTCTTTTTATCCGAAAGAATGTACTCCCGAGGTGGTCCCATATAAATGTTATCGAAATTGCTTCAGCGCTTTTTGAGAAACTGAACAAAAACGAAAAATATGTAAACCTCGATGATGTTCTCCAAATGTTTAAATTCCACGTTCCATGTTATTGGGGTTTTTAGTTCTGGGGTATACCTAACAACTAAAAAGTAAAAAATAAAATACTTTTTAGAAAAAAAAACAACCGACTTCGAAAAAAAAAATACACCAAAAATTCAAAAATAACTTTAATGTCGGAAATCGGTGCCAAATAACGAAGAAGTAAAATACAAACAACTTCCGAAATTAAAGTTATTTTTTAATTTTTGGTGTATTTTTTTTGGAAGCCGGTTGTTTTTTTTTTTGTAAAAAGTATTTTATTTGAAGTCGGTTAAAAAAGAATACCTATTGGAAAACCAAACAACAATATTTTATACAGTGAGTAAGTGTAGCTAATTAGCTTTTTTTTTGCGGTGTTGGAAATCATCCAATGACATCTGCTGCTCTGGGTGGAGCGGGAGGGCGTATCAGACTCTTACTGACTAAACCCACCCCTTTTCCTTTTCTGCCTGAGTGAGGGGAGCGGTAACTCTGTTACGAATTTATCCGCTGCCCCTAGGCATGAGCTAATTAGCTTTAGGTACCTACCTAAATCAATTGTAAACTTTTGAAGAAAATTATACCTACGATTTTAATTTTAAAACCTTTTCTAAATTCCCAAGAGCTCGTATAATGGTTCTAATATACAACCAATGTTTACGATTTATTTTATATTTTAAACCGACTTATTATAAAGGATGTTAACGATGCGTCAGATTTTTTTCTACTAAAATAAAACACTTTTTACACATAAATCATAACAGTATTTACGCACAAGGTCTGTAACAGGTAAGATTGATTGAAACAATCGATAATATGGCCAAACCCATTTCAACGGGATTTGAACCTCCTTATAAAATAAAGTTTTTAATCTTACCTTCCTCTTCTTGAACGACAGTGTCCTCCGCCATATTGTCCTGAGGAACGTGGAGGGTATGCAGTATTGCTCCGACAGGGGGCGCCGGGAGCGCACCTCCGTCATCACAGTCATCACTTTGTTACCACATCACTCTGTGGTAGACGGTGCAGTCGCACTTTTTTGTGGCTTTCGGTAAATAGCACTTTTTTGTTGCAGTCGGGAAAGAAGCACTTTTTTGTGGTTATTTTAGTTCTTTGGTGGACCTTAGTTGCACTTTTTGCAACAGTCGGAATATTCACACTTTTTGTTTGCAGTCTTTTGACACTCACTGGTAGTTTTTTGGACCAATTTTATATGTTTGTAGTATGATCTATATTATGATTTTGGTTTGAGAAGTAACTGTTAAATTAATGAGGAAATATTGTTAATTTAATTTAAACTGATTCATTTGTTAAATATCCTGTAAATATATCTGAAGTACCTACATAATTGTGATTTATTTAGTCATGATGGCTGAATTAATAAATTATTCACAGATACTATTTATTTAATCATGATAGCTGAATTAATAAATTATTCATAGATATTATTTATTCTATAAAGACCATTTTGTATTTCATACTCGTATTAAATTTCCACATAAATCTATCTCAACACCATTAAGTAGACTTTGAACTTACTTTTCGAATGCTATTGAGATTTTGGTAAGAGCATTCATATCATGATAATTTGTAATCAGATAATCTTCAAACGTATCTTATGCTCCAAGTTTGAGATCAAAATTGAGCATAAAAGCTTATAAAGCGAGCCTAAGACAACGGATTCTTCAGTGTATTCTATACAAAATGTGAGGCCAACAGATGTTTGTTCCGAGTAATGTTTCATGTGATTTATGATGAAAGATATATAGCGTAATGGCCGAAAACATCGTGGTAACAGATTAAAGATTGGCTATTAAGATATCGCGCATTCATCTTTTGCGGGTCGGTTTAGATATTTTCTAAAGTAGAACTGTGAGTAAAAGTTTTTTTTTTAAGAATTTAGGGTTTTTAGAACCCATATGTTATTAATATTCATGGCTATTTTTCCGTCACTTTTTTGTCGCTCAACGAATCGCAAAAGTTTCGCATTGGGGTTTGTCAAAGAGCAATTAGTGGAGCGCAGCATTCTGGGTGTAAAAAGAGCTGACAGAATAAGAAACGCTACGCTGCGCTCAAAAACGAGGATTATTGACGTAGATAAAAAGGCTGTCAGACTAAAATGGAATTGGGCGGGCTTCGTCAGCCGCATGTGCAGTGACCTCTGGGCACTAGTCTCTACAAAGTCGGCCGGCTCAGGAAGAGGTGGCGAGACGACCTAGACGCCTACTGCAAGAGCAGGTTCGACGTGGCTCGTGACAAGAATACCTGGAAGGATTTGGGGAGGCCTTTGCCCAGCAGTGGTACAGTATGGGATAAACTAAAAAGAAACTTACTAAATGATGAATATATGGAAAGAACTTAGCTATCGCAGGTTGCACCTAGATGTGACTGGCATAGGAGCGTGGGAAATGGCACAAGATTAAAGAGTTTTGTACCCAACGGTAGGTACATTTGGGCTGTGAATGACGATGATGACAACCAGTTTAGAGCACATCCCTTAACAACAAAAGATAAAACCTAAAACACATCCTTTATCAATCCCCCAATGCCTAACGAACCAGGATTATAAAGCACTGAACAACACCACGTTATCTAAGGCTGGCCACAGAGGAAGCGATTACAGCGCCCACGCACCGCGAGTGGATCTCCCGATAAGGCTGGTCCACTACGATAAAGAACAAATACCGACTAAAGCCCACATAATCTTGGGATCATTTCATTCAAGGGCGTTATTGTGGAATGCAGTATTGTTTTATTTTATTAGTAGGTACCTACTGCCCAGTAATTTTTCCACTGCAAAAAAAAAAGGACTCCAGGCGTAAATGACGAGACCCGCTAAGGCCTGCCAGGATAGCCAGAAATTTGAAAGAGTCAACACAGCCCTGGAAAGCAAAAGACAGCAGAAGGAACACTCAGAGCGGGAGAAGTGATGATTTCCCATCCTCATAAAAACGGGCTGTAGGCAAAGTGACATTCAATCAGTGATAGTGACTGACGTGAAATGTGTGGGGTTCACTAAATGCCATTTCGATAACGTATATCAAGTCGATCCCATTACACTTATGACTTTTCAAAAATCGGTATCACTTACACAGAGAGTAATGGAAATGGGTGGTGGGCAAAAAGTGCTATTGGGTTATTACACTAGGAATTACTCTGTAGCAGCCCGGAGTTTGGAAGTTGGTGATGTGACACCCCCGTGCCTCAGAAAGCACGTAAAGGAGAGTAAAGGAACAGAAAGTGCACCTGTGTTGCCGCATACTTGTGCACTATAATATCTGCTGCGTATTTAGCTAATCTCCGTTGAGATGAGCCACCTGTTATTATTATTATTATTGTTTCTGCCCTTGGAAATGCACAAGTCATAGTCAATTCCCAAAAGATAAATTGGACTTACCGTAAAAAGTGATCAAAGTGACAAACTAATTCAAAATTTATTCTAAGACACTTAAAATTTATGGAATACAAATCTTTCTCATGCAATGTTCCCGATGACCTGGGTATTCCCACCAGTCTCCTATGACGTCACAACATGTCAGGGTTTTCTTATAGCCATCAAACAGGTTCCGTTTTATAGCTATCATGAGATGGATCCTATAAGAAGTTTAGCTGCATTGTTGCATTGCATCGACCCTCAAACTGATGAGGTGATCACAGATTACTTTGTTTATTAACTCGCTTTTATATCTTCACTTGTAACTATGTATAAAAATCAAAAAAATTAAATTTGACCTGCTTCCCGGTTTTCGATTGAGCTGTAATTTTGCATACATGTTAGGTTTGGATGACAATGCATGGTTTGCTAAGTGACGTAATTCTAAATCTAATATGATGGACTCCCAAAGATGGCGGACTAGTTATGTTTTATGCATTCCTAAATGAACGGGTTTGCTGAGAATAATACGAAAAATTATGTTTTTTTTATTTTTTTAAACTATGGGTAATATTATTTTGTCATTGTGATTCGGTGAGTCCACTAGTCTGTAACAAAAGTTGTCCTAAATGATTGGAGGTGCGACCAATAGCGGTGATACAAAAACTCAATATGAAAAACTGATTAAATTGAAACTAATTCTCAAATACAATTAATAATAAAATCTAATAAATAATCAATCAAATCTAATAATAATTAATCTCTGTGCAGAATAAATTATTTTTCTTTCTTTTTCTTCTTTTAATAGTAAAATTGAAGCAAAAATGTGACTTAAAGATGCTAGCTTTGACTGCATAGTTTATACGCCAGACAAGAAATGGCTTTGTGAAATAGCGGAACACTAATAACGACAAGATTTAAACCATTTATTGCTAGATGTTCTTGCTACCCTAAGAGATCAGCACAGTAAAGACAACCTTCACAGGTGGGGGTTCTTAGAGGGCCCCGATCTTTGGTGTTTGTGCGGCGTCTCTCTGCAGACCATGGCCCACCTCTCGTCTTGCTCCGCGGGGTCACCTGTACATGTGAGGACCTTTGGTTGCGTCAGCGAATGCTGTTCCCGTGGCTGAATACTAGGCCAAACATTGTATTCAAAAACTAAATTTGCTATCGACACGCTAAGAAGAAAAACAGATTGAAGCGCATCCTCGTGCCTATAATTTGATTGACGTTCATATGACACTTAGGAACCAAGTGATGGTTCTTTGGGGCAGAAAATTAAGATTTGGAGTTGGTTGTAGCGTGTGCCACATGTATTTAACAAATGTAAATATTTACAATTTACAAATACAATTAGTTATTTCAATACAGTTAATGCTCCCACGGTGTAAAGCGATATTAGTAATCAATACTATACTGATATCGTTACTAACAATACACCTAACATTGCTTGCGTTCTGATATATTTTATTTGGAAAATGAACACGATTGTATAATTTTGAGCCAATTTCCTTTTAATCTCGTCGAAATTCAAATATTTTTCCTGTTATGAATTGGTTTTATTTTTGACAGCAAAATTCTATGTAATCATTGAACAAAAAATTCCACTAGACTTGTAATATGGAAATGCCAGTGCCAATCTACATATCGGTAGGTGAGAAATTCTCAAACAAAGTTGCGTGTCTGTGTGACCGCTTCGATCTTCAAATCTACACCTATCATAAATTATAGAAGCCCAAGTTGTTTGGTTTCATCTTTCTCAATTTTGGTCCTTACATCGAGCCAAAGGCTCAATAGGCTGCCAAAAAGTTGGGCATTCTAGCAAAGGTGAGACGGTACTTGGGACGTCGTGGCGACTTCACGCTGGAACACACAACTTTTATGAAGTGCCAGTTTGATCGTGTATTAGGACCTACTGCTCTTATTTCAGAGACAGATCTGCCAGATATCAGCTGGATGCGCTTGAGTCTATTGAAAAATTACCCAGCAATGATGCATTCGTCGAGTCGTAGCTCCAATATCTAGTGTTTGAGCATCAACGCCAAGTTGCTAGCCTGTCGGCTTTCTCTCGGTTACATTTCAGGAAGTGTACGTCTGAATTGAGTGGTTTAATTCCGCCAAGCACTAATAATAAAACACAAAAAATTGTGAAACAGTTTTCACCATAATTTTGAGAATTTATTTCGGAATGTTTATGTGTATAATACATACATTAGTATTGGCACTTAGATTTAGCACAGACATTTTGATGTTTGATATGTCGGCAGTGCACTTGTGTGAAGAAAGGCGAGTCACTAGTTTATTTTTAGATAAGTCGGCTTTTAATATATTTTATGCAGAGAAAAAACTTCTTCTCATACAGGTAAGAAACGAGCATTGATGGTTCTTGTTGAGTGTGTGAGTGATAAAAAAATAAAATTTTATTTTCCTTGCGATGTTTTCCTTTATCATAAATCACTGCGCAGAAAAGTGAGGAGACCTGACCCCGAATGACAGGCCTAGAGACGGAAAAAGTTGTTGTGTATTAAGAACGTAAAAAATGTAAATGTCACTAGAATAAATTATATTATTTTGAACTGAACATAGTTAATAAACAAAACATAAGACGACGAGACGAACTTGACGGATTGTACCAAAATTGGTAAGAGGAAGTGCGAGTTTGCAAAAGGTGGAAAGAGTGAAGGGGCAAAATGGTATCGTTAGTCTCCTTGTAAAACATTATGAGTACTTTCAGCGATAATTCAGAGGAGGCACTTCGGACATGCGGTGTAAGTTCTGGTCATACCCCGAGTCGTGGGGGTAAAACTGGTTGCGAGTGACCGCATATGCGTACGCCAGCACTATGACTTTTGCACACGTTCATATTGCTTCACGCCTCACACAACACCGGAATGCCCCGTTAATTGGACGCACATTTTTGTCGAAGATTAAGCCCTGGAGTGGGACAGACCAGGCTATAATTTTTATAGCAATTTTTAACCGTTAGTTTTGCTGGGATAGCACAAAAATATCAAATCAAAGTGAAGTCTATTGTGGTGACAGATTTCACTCTAGCTTTACAGTTTTGATGCTAATCTCACAAAACCGTTAAATGTTCTTACATAGATTATTTAAAGATTCTAAAGTAAACAGACACAGATGTGGCCGAAATTGACCATAGTTGCAACGCATGTGGTGAAGTGAATCATGACTAAGGATAGGTCAGATCACATCAGGGGGGTTTTTAAAGATTGTTAAAAACCTCAGCTGCCTTACACGTACGTTTTAATATTCCATTGTGATTCTCAAAACGGTGAAGGAAAACATCGTGAGGAAACCTAGAACCAAAACTTCGAAAACATGTGACATCCACCAACCCACATTTGGCCCGTGTGGTGGATTACGGCCCACACCCTCAGAGAGGAGGTCTTTGTCCCAGCAGTGGGAACATTAAAAGGCTGATTCAATCAATCTGCCTAGCCTTTTCCCAACTATCTTGGAGTCGGCTTCCAGTCTAACCGGATGCAACGGAGCAACTGCCTATCTGACCTCCACAACCCAGTTACTGGGTAATACAATACCCCTTGATAAGTCTGGTTGTCAGACTTTCGGTCTTCCGACGACCCATCACGACTGTCAAAGATTGACGATTGACAGCCGGGACAAATGGCTTAACGTGCTTTACGAGGCACGGCGGAGTCTCGGTATGTAAATATGGTCACCCATCCATGGACCAACCTTGGCCAGCGTAATTTAACTTGATGGATCGACCCCCTGCGGCTGTCATTACTTTAGCTACTTAAGATTTTGGTGCTAGTGAGAGAGATGGAACTTATACATCATTTTAGCATTGATACTTCAGAATACGTTTCAGAGGGAGACCAGGAATCTATGGCGTGACCACTCAGATGCATTTATGAGAGACTGGCCAGCAACACACCGGGAAGAGTGGAAGGTTTTGAGGAGATCTTTAGCCAGCAGTCTGTTGTACAATATAGGTTGAAAAGAAATATATGGTGTTTTTGTGGTCCTTAGAGCAACGTTTCAGATTATAGATTAAAGAACCAACATTTAATATCATTGTTATTTCTTCGCCATTGCTCCCGAAGTGGCGGAAGAAATTGTAACACATCGTTAGGAAAGTGACGATATTTTGACATTCACCAACACGCACTGGGCACGTGTGGTGTGTTAGGGCTCACTCCCTATCACCGATACAAGACCTGTTTCATCTGAGAACGTCATAGACTGATTGTGTTCGCTACTAGTAGCGAACACAACACTTTTTCCTTGGCGGTGCTAGCACCGCCAGGGAAAAAGTTGGGTGAGAGGGACTGAATGCAGAAGGCAGAGAACTAGAGTGTTATGTGTAGCGCAAATTGAGAGATCCAGCAGTGAACTGCAACAGGCTGTGTTAACTGAAGTAGGTATTCATTTAAGACTTGTGATGTCAAAATCTGAACCTGAAGCCAACGAAAACCCTTAAAAATACAAACTGGACGATCAGAGATCTACTCGACCGCAAAGTTAACGTCAATTTGTACTAAAACAGTATAATCGCCGTCTGGTGACAATAACGGGTAACCTCTTTTTTCTGATGACTGTATCTAGCAAGCTCTCTTGGGCTAAACTTATGGAACAATGATTATCAGGATTTTAGTTTTGTGGTATTTAAACATTATTCTCTCCCCCGTTTCCCTTTTTCTTTTCCTAGAGTGATAGCCAATTTTTTTTAAGGGTGGGTTTCGGACTCTTTCTGACTAAAACCCAACACTGTTCCTTCAGTTGCCCTTTGCGCTCCAGGGTCGATGGCTCTTTTAAACACTCCAGCAACCCACGAGTGTGGGCCTGAGTCCCAACAGTGGGAACATTATAAGCCTGGTTATGTTATGTCAACATTATTGAATGCTACTTAAGAACAAACATCTGTATGGCTTAGAAGATTGTTGTCCATTGTTAGCTATGACATGAATGACATTGAGAATCCTCATTAATTGTACATTTACCTATAATTTTTTATTAATAATTAGATACCTAAAGACCATTTAACCTTAGCGAAGTTTTTGCTATCTGTAGACTAATTAGCATTTAGGAATCGTCCGACGATTTCCAGTTCTTGTTTTTAGCTTTAAGTGGCTTGACAAGTCTAGAGACTGGCTAAAATCGAAATTATTCCTGTAGATTGGCCTTATCGAGATATTCTTTTTTCATCAGATATGATATCAATGGCTACTTTGTAAGTTTTATTGGTTAGGATGAGAAAAACCGGTGTCGATGTACCTCTATGTTCAAAGTATGCATAAAATAAATACTAAAAACATAACGAGTTGTTAATGCCATTTAACAACTGCATGTCATTAAAAAAGTTGATATTCAGCGTTTTTTTATTACATTGATGTTTGAAGTGCATAAACAGTAGAAAACAGAGCTAAGCTAAAAATATAGGTAATTTTGCAGGATAATATTGAAAATAAGACTTAAAAATAAACCTATCTATGTATTTATTTATATTGATTACATACGAATACAAAATCCTCTGGTCCGCTTTAAAGTTTACCTGTTAAACAACACTATCTAAATAAAACTCTTTTGAGTATCACTTGAATTACATTAACATACCACTTCAATTGATCACTTAATCACTTCAACACTTGAACCACAGTCACAGGTATTTAGTTTAGTTTATTTTTTAGTTAACTTACTAAAACTGTACGCACTACTTCGTCTCCGAAATCGCACTAAATACTAACTGTGTTTTCAATATGACACTGCTAAAATGCCAGATAATACATTTAGTATACACCCACTTACAAATACCGTAACGCCACTAAACAATTCATTCGAACTTCAATCATATCTTCCATCAAACAAAGTTTACATTGCCTTTGTTTCCGAGTTCAACTTGCGTCATTCTCGAATCGGTACAAAAGATAAACACTGAAAAATGTAACAGGCAATCGATAATAAATTTTATTCGCAATATGTTAGAGTTTATATTTGTCCGCGGGAGGCACTTAGGAAAACGCTTCGAAAATCTCTGGGGGCATGTAATCCGTAAGTGCGAGTGAGATGGAATATGTCGACAAGGTCAGCATAACATAATAATATAAACTTTGAGAATTATTTCTCATAAATATTAAAGACTGGTTTTATATAATATGTAAATGATGTTCATAAATAATTGAGAATTTTTTGATTCCCAATGCTTTTAGTGGACACAGATTTCTTTTCAACCAATTCTAGTATATGTTTTAAGTGTCGTATATAATGTTGGAATTGCATAGTTTTACGGAGACACGTTTCTGAGACACGTGGGTCGGTACTAGAAGAGAAAAACATGGGATATTATTGAATCAGCTGTTTATCAGTTCTGTATTATTTCTTGCATATAATAGGCTATCGGCAATCTCATAGTGGGAGTTATAAAAGGCTATTAAGTACCAGATAATGATGTAAACAAAGCTGGCAGATGTCTCATGTGCATCTAGTAAATATTAATTAAAAATGCTAAAGTAAATGTCTGTTTGTAAAGTTTTCACGCTTCAACTGCTATGTTTTTTTTTTAGTATGAGAAAACATCTGATGAATTCTCCCTCTCTGGGTGTAGCAGGATGAGTGTCAGACTCTTACTGACTACCCACCCTTGTTACTTCCTTACCTGATTGCCCAGGGGCGCGGTAACTCTGTTAAAAATTTATCCGCGACCCCTTGGCATGCAGGCATCGGTCATGATGGGCCCCGTCAGTGGTGGTTGACATACATCTCTTTGAAGGGCGCGTGCGCCGCGGTCACGTTCAGACTTTTCCCAACTATGTTGAGGTCGCTTCCAGTCTAACATGATGCAGGTGTCTACCAGTATATTTCATAGAGTGATTGCTTGTACGACCTCCACAACCCAGTAACTGGGTAATATGATACCCAACACTCTCTAATCTAAATTGTCTTCATCTAAATTGTCTTCATTTACCTACGCCTTGTTTCAACTTAAGTTCAGCACAAACACAGAAACAGCACTATCGGCATACTACGCCTACGCATACTCGTGGCTAAGATATGGAGTGATGTTATGGGGAAACAGCGTTAACGCAGGTGAAGTATTTATAATTAAAAAAAAATGTGTTAGAATACTGGCCCATATTGACAATACCCAAAGCTGTAAACCATATTTTGTTAAATTAAAACTCCTAACTTTGCCTTCTATATATATACACGACCTTTGCATATTTGTATTTAAAAATAGCAACATTTTTCCAAAAACAAAAGATATTCATAGCTTAAACACACGCCATAAAAATAGTTTACATCTTCCACCCTCTCGGATCAAAATGCTTTACCATAGTCCATATTACATGGCAGCAAAAATTTTCAATAAATTACCGAAACATATAAAAGACGAACTCATATTCAATAAATTTAACCGAAAATTAAAAGAATACCTAATACAAAAATGCTTTTACTCGGTCGCAGAATACCTACAATAAAATCTATAGCAATAATTATAGAGAGGTAAAATTTTTGGTTGTAAGTTTGTGAGTTTGTATGTGGTGGCAGATCTCTGTAACTACTGAACCGATTTTGAAAATTCTTTCACCAGTTGAAAGTTGTATTGTTGGTGTCAAAGTCAATGTTTTTGAAATTCACGCGGATGAGGTCGCTGGCAGGGTGCTAGTATTTGGTAAAATAAATGTACATACCTAGTCTTAAATAATATAATAAGGGTCGTTCAACAACTGATGCTGGTGTTGAACTTTTGGGACACATTTATAATGCATGGGAAGATAAATGCGATGCGTTGGGCATTTTTTGCGATTTGTCTAAGGCTTTCGATTGCGTTCTCCATGATACATTGATCAGGAAGCTGCACTACTACGGAGTCCGGGGCGCCTCTCTGGATCTTCTTACTTCATACTTGAGTAATAGGATTCAGAGAGTTGATGTGAACGGCAAAAGGTCTTCCGGGTCTGTAGTCAGAATGGGGGTTCCTCAAGGCTCAATTCTGGGTCCTTTTTTGTTTCTAATCTATATCAACGACTTGCCTTACCTCATAAAGGATAAACATGATATAGTGCTGTTTGCAGATGACACTTCACTTTTATTTAAACTCAAACGTCAGCAGGTGGTTGTTGATAATGTAAATAATGCTCTTTCAACTGTAGTTAACTGGTTTAATGTCAATAATCTTCTCCTTAACGAGAAAAAAACAAAATGCATAAAGTTCACATTACCCAATGTAATACAAGTGAACACTAGTGTGTCAATAAAGGGTGAAGAGTTGAAACCCGAGGATTCCACAGTGTTCTTAGGTTTAACTTTGGATGCGCAGCTTCAGTGGAGCCTCCATATAGATAAACTGTCCAAAAAACTTAGCTCTGCAGCATACGCCGTAAGGAAAATTCGTGGTTTAACTGATTTAGAGACGGCTCGTTTAGTATACTTTAGTTATTTTCATAGTGTGATGTCGTACGGCATTCTGTTGTGGGGAAATGCCGCCGATATTCAGACAATTTTTGTTTTACAGAAAAGGGCTATTCGTGCAATTTATAAATTAAGTCCCAGACACTCCCTCAGAGACAAATTTAAAGAGATTAATATTATGACTGTTCCCTCTCAATATATTTATGAGAATCTCATGTATGCACATAAAAATATTAATCTGTTTAAAAGATACAGTGATATCCATAGCATAAATACTAGGAACAAACACAAATTTATTGTACCAAAAACCAGGCTCAAGAAAAAAATAGGTGGTTCGTTTAGTTGTCAATGTATACGTTTCTATAATAAACTTCCTAGCCAAATTCAAGAACTAAGCATAAATAAATTTAAATCATTTATTAAACGTAAGCTATGCCAGAAAGCTTTTTACACAATTAATGACTTTCTTGAGGACAAAAAGGCGTGGGATTGAGCTGCTTCAATGATATACATGAGCCATTGTTTTCATATGTACTACTTACTGATGAAAAATTTTTTATATATATATTTTTTTATTATTCGTTTTTGACATGAATACTTGTACAGTATTGTATTATATTTTTATTTTATTTTTTTATTGACATTTTATTATTATTATTTTTTTTTTTTTTTTGACTTGAATACTTTGTTAAGTATTATATTTATTTTTATTTTTTGATTGACATATTATGATTACTATTTTGTTTGACACAAATATTTACTTTGTAAAGTGTTATATTTTTATTTTTTTTTTGATTACTTAATTATTGTAAATGTGAGGACTATGTGGGTTATTATTATTATTTTCTCCTCCTTTTTACAGTAATTTTCAACGTTGTCTGACAGTCTGAGTACTTTTGCGGCCTACCCAAATGTCTTTTCTTTGGTATTGTTCGTCATGTCATTGAGCTCCTTAGTGGTTTTTAAGTTGAGCTATTCGACTATTGACAAATGCTTGCACTGACTGGACAGGTCCACTCAAATATGTTTGGTTCTTTCTTCAAAAGACCACTACAGACACTAAGCTGCATGGTCCTCATATAGAATAATGTGAATGCGAGAACTATGTATGTCGTTATATTCATGTAGATTTTATGATTGTCTGGCAGTTTGAGTATTTTTTGCGGCCTACTCAAATGTCCTTACTTTGGTATTGTTCGTCGGTTCGTTGAGCACCTCAGAGTTCTGAGTTGAGCTTCGCGATGACTGACAAATGCTTGCACTGTCTGGACAGGTCCACTCGAATTCGTGTGTTGCTTTCTTCATAAAGCTCATCCCAGACATAAACGTACATGGTTCTCATATGATCTAACCAGTCCACATTGTATGGATTTGAACACTAAAAGAGACTTTGACCTCTGAGTTTGTTTCGGTGTTTCTTCTCAGGGTAGTCAGCTAGGAAACACCGGCCTCATCTAGCTTAAACTGACAAAAAACATTGACGTGTAAAAGTGTTCCTTGTAACCTATTTACTGAATAAACATCATTTATCATTTATCATTTAATAATAAAGCAAATCCCAAAGTATAAAAAGTAACAAATTAAATCTAAAACATTCCATAATATCTAAACCTTTTCATGCATTATAAAATCATAAAACTAAATAAAAAATCTACAAAATACCCTATTATTCCAATTATATATTTAAATTATCAATTCAGAAATAGCAATAATAATTCAGTAATAACAACAATAATTCGATAATAACAATAGCAATAGTAGTAAGTTAATAATAACAAAAATAATTAAATTGTTACAGTAATTGTTCAAAGAATTAATAATTCATTCTAACTATAGACATTGCAGTTCAATTAGTGAATTTAAATTGATCAAAATATTATAGTCTAAGGTATTATGATTAGTAATTAAAGATTGGGATAAATATATATATACATAATCTTACTATTATATTATGTTATTATTATGATGTAAAAATTATTATTATGTTGCCGTGCCCAAACCGGGTTTCATGTTGGAACTTACTTACATATTTTCACAACTAAATGTAACACATGAATGCAATAAAGAGATTTGATTTGAAAAAAAAAAAAAAAAAAAAAAAAAAAAAACACACACAGGTAAGACTGGTGTCAGATTTCCTGGCTTCTGCTGACTACCCGTAACGATTGTATATCTCTGACCTCCGTAACCCCTGGATAACACGGTACCCCTTAGCAAAACTGGTGTCGGTTGCTGCTAAACCGATCTTAATGAAAAGATTAAGACATAGCCTTGAACTTGGATATGGGAAAATGATATTTTTTATCAACATAACACGTGGGCAAAACCGCGAGCAGAAGAAAAAAAATCAATCAGCCACCAAAAAAACCAAAACCAAACCAACCAACCGTCAACCACCAATCATCTTACTAACCACTATAAATTCAAAAGTTTGGATAGATATATTTTTATTTTTTTTATTTCGCCCCACACTAGGAATTACTCCTGTATCGTGGGTGCGTTCACAAACATGAAATCTCACATACACAAGACGGGTGTCTAGACCGGGAACAACTATCTGTAGGCCATACAAATATTTGTTCCGTGCGGGGATCGACCCCACGACATGCTAGTGCTTTGCTACTCAAACGCCAGAATAGCGGAACGAATCTGGATGAAATTTGGCACAGAGTTGGATTATAGTCTGGACTAGCACATAGGTTATCCATATAATTTTATCCCGAGAGTAAGTTTAGTTGGTATTATAATATTTAACTTTCACGCGGGCAAGGCCGCTGGCAGAAGCTGGTATTCATATAATTATGTATTTTGAACTAAAATTTCATCCATGCATTTTCAAGTTTGTTTATTATTAACACTGGTCTTTAAGTTACAAATTGTAGGCGGATCTAAGGACCACCTTAATAATAAAATAAAAATATGACTAAAATAAGGTAAACTATTACATCACCTGCCAAATTACTTGACCATGATATTATAGTAACGACCACGACTTTATGATATCATATTGTGTTGAAAAGATGGCTGGTTTGTGTGAAATGATCTGAAAGTAGTACCTGTAGCAAGTAAAATTTTGTAATTAATGAAAATTATGATACCATTTAATGTAATAATTTTAATTTAAATCATTAAAAAAAATTAACATAACTAAGCTCATACTGTGTTTTACTTTAATTTTATTTGTACTTTAAAATTTTTATTAATTCATCATCATCAGTCTTTTAATGTCCCCAATGCTGGGACACAAGCCTCCTCTCTGTGAGAGGGTGTGGCCCGCAACCCACAACGCGGGCCCAATGCGGATTGGTTAATGTCACATGTCTTCGAATTTTTGATTCTTGGACATGCCAGTTTCCTCACAATACAAATACAAATACAAATACAAATACGTTTATTGGTTCAAAACATCATAAAAGTACAACAACAAAACTCTGCCACTTAAAATAGGATTGCCTGTGCTATAAGTGACAGTAGACATCGCAGATGGCCTAATTTACAATTACAGTTTATCAGTCCGTATTTATTTGATTATAATTCTATTGTAGATAATAAAAAAGAAGAAAAGTAAAATAATAGTTTTGATGTAAACAATTTGAAGTTACCAGTTTAACATGTTTGATTAAATATGTATATGTGTGTGTGTGAGTGTATGAGTGCAAGTGTGAGAGAGAGTGTAGAATTGTGAGGTTGAAAGAATGGGGCATGACTAATTCATGATTGGTAGGATATGAACCAGATCAGGTAGGTACATAAAATAGTCGTTCAGTTTCTGAGTAGTCTAATACTTCGAGGAAGGCTTTTATTGTTATTTTAAACTTAAAACTTGTTAATTTGTACAGGGTAATTTTTTTACTGATTATATTGTATAGACGAGGAGCTGCAATGTAGGGATGACGTTTGGCAAATACTGTGTTATGCGGTGTTATTTGGAAGATGTCATACTGTCTTCGTCTGTAATTATTATTAGATGTACATTTTGGAATAGTTGAGTGGGCGTACTTAAGGTTGCGTAAGATAAATAGTTGCCGCACAGTAAGAACTCCTATCTCTTTATAGAGTGTGGATGTAGGGTAGAGTCTAGGTTTGCCTGTAAGTACTGCTCTTTGTGATCGTTCCACAGTTATGAGATGTGATTTATGAGTCCCTCCCCAGACGGATATGCAATATTCGAGAATGGATTTACATAATGAGTAGTAAATGATCTTCAAGGTGTGCTTGTCTTCTATATGACGAACCCTTTTAAAGATAGGCATTAACTTTCTTAAACGATTGGATAAAAGCTCAGTATGAGTATGCCAGTTGAGATTTTCGTCTACCCAGACACCTAAATATTTTATTCGTGCAACCTGCTCTAGATGAGTACAGTTACAATTATTAGTACTGTTTTTACTATTTATATCACGACAGATATGGGCTTTGATTTGTCTTGTGCTAAGTACAAGTCATTTAGTTTTAGTTATTGAGAAAGTTAAATATTTCGTTTTGTTAAGATTTATAGTAAGTTTATTTGCTTTTAGCCAATTAAGCATAGCTCGGAGTCCTGTTTCTGCTAAATTCATCACTTCATCCCAATTATTTCCGTGAAAGACCACCGCTGTGTCGTCAGCAAAAGCCACAATTTTTGCATTATTTAGCTTCATATCACAAAGTTCGTTCACATAAAGTAGGAAAAGTTGGGGGCCAAGAATGCTACCTTGGGGTACTCCGTAGGTGATTTCAGCAGCTCCACTTGTATAAGAACCGATTTTAATGCGTTGCTGTCTATTAGTTAGGTAACTAGTAAATAGGTCCAATGCTTTGTCACGAATACCTATATTTTCCATCTTTTTTAATAGAACCGGGATAGAGACAGTGTCAAAAGCTCTTGCAAGGTCCAAGAAGATTCCAATACATTTAAGCTTACTATCCAGTGCCCTAACCACAGTTTCAGTGAGAGTTCTAAGAGCGTCCTCCGTAGATTTTCCGGCGATAAACCCATATTGGTTGCTCGATAATATTTCATATTTCATTAGGTATTTCGTCAATCTTTTACTAATGAGCTTTTCAAGAATCTTGGACATCGCTGGGAGAACCGATATAGGTCGGTAGTTATTGACACTATCTCTATCCCCTGCCTTATGTATAGGATGTATGAGTGCGGTTTTAAAAAGTTTTGGAAAGATTCCCGTTTGGAAGCTCAGATTACAAATGAATGTTATGACTGGGGTTAAGGCAGGGCTTGCAGCTTTGAGCAATTTGTTGGAGATTCCGTCAATTCCTACGGCAGAGTCATCTTTTAGGTTCATTATAATTGCCTGTACTTCTGCTTCATCTGTATCCAATAGGGCAAATGTGTTTGCTAAATGACGGGCAGTGGTTTGAAACGATGTGTCATTACTGTGTGGTATGACCTCCGCTAAGTTTTTGCCAATTACAATGTTTTCCTAATTAATCATTCAAAATCTGCTCATAATTCTTAATTTTTAAGATATAGGCATCTGCCTATTTTAGAAGCCAGGGTTCATTTTTTTTGTAATTTTAGCCTTACGTCTGACAAAATAAAAATAAAAACTCTAAGTTGAATGATAGCGTCAGTCTAGCCTTCTCCCAAAGTGCCAACTAAACTACGAGTATGTTGGGGCCAGCCTTCAGTCTGAACCACTATTTTACATGGGGTTACTGCCTATATGACCTTCAAACCCCAGTAATTTAGTGACAAGACTGGTGTCAGAACTTTGATGTGTAACGTCTTTCCTAGCGCTTTCCTGCAATCTGTGGGAGTGATTTCGTGAAATGGGACGAAAGTGTGTAACAGGAAGCCGATGAAGCGCGCGCTATTTGATTTGACAAATGAATGCGCGCGGTGGTAGATTTGGCCGTCAGATAGTAGAGTACGCGCACGATAACGACGAAACCGGAACTAAACGTTTTAATTTAATTTTTCAGGATAGAATGTTAATGTTGCTTATTACTAAGGTGAGATGTCCAATGTTACACATCATATGCTGACTACTGTAAGACTCGCTTGTTTTATTTTTTATCTTAATGCATCATAGTAATTGTGTTTCCATACAAAGCCTTCGGTACTAAAACTGTATTCTTATCTTGCTATCTGCAGAATATTGTAAGGTTAATAATGCCATGTTTTGTCGCCGCCACAGTGTCACCACGTTTCTTAAGGATTTTATGTGTTTTTGCCGTTTTAGAAGTAGACACATATAATTTGTTTCAATGGACGTAAAAATAATCATATTGCTTTTGTCTTTTAAGACCGCCTCGTTGGTGTAGTTGTTGGAACGGATAGTCAAGTCAGGGTTCTGAGTTTGATCTCTAGGTCACTTCAGAGTTATTCCATCAGGATTTTTTGTTGCAGCTTAGAGTCTGGTTTTTTCTGTTTTGGTGTCTCAAAACTTAAAATTTTAGGACCCATTAATATTAGTGTTTTTAACCAGTGGTGCTTGGTAACTGGGCTTACCTTAGTTGTAAATACCCCCTTTATGTCTAATGGCCTAGCTTTGTTCTGTCTGCCGCTCCTAATCAGGAGGTAAGTGAAAATTATGTTTTCTTACTCCTTCGCTATCTTTTCTGATTAATTTCGTTGCGGAACTCAATACAGTTTAATCGTTTCTCTGAGACTCGTCGAGCTTCATTGCCTCGGCGTTTTTTCTGGTGGTCGCCACTGTTGATTCTGGCTTACAGAAGTTACAGTGGTTTGGGAATAGTGGCTGTGGCGGGCTTGTCTGAATACTCACAAATTGAGACACCAGCACGGACTTGGGTTCTTTTTTTTGAGGGTGGGAAATCATCAAATAATCTTAACAAGGAAGATGGAACGGCTCGGAATAAGAGGAATCCAACTCGCAATTTTTGAGGATTATCTGGGTGGGCGTACCCAGAGCGTCAAAATAGGAGCGAGTGTCAGTGATGATTGCCAAGTTAATTACGGTGTGCCACAAGACAGCGTGCTCGGTCCGACACTCTTTGTCATATAGGTATATAAACGAACTGGGTATGCTCACTCTCCCGAAAGGCAAAGTCATAACTTTCGCGGATGATACAGCCCTCTTATTCACTGCAGACACCTGGAGTGAGGTCTTTGAATGCGCCCAGTCAGGTTTCAATATTGTATCGAAGTGGCTGCGTGACAATGTTCTCATTCTAAATGTAGAAAAAACAAACTACGTCCCCTTTTCCATAAAACAGCATACACAGACTCCATCCATGACGCCGAACACTATCATAGCCCACACGTGTGCATCTCCTCACTCCACTACATGCACGTGTATTCAAATTAACAAGGCCGGTTGCATTAAATACCTTGGTTTAACTATAGACAGCACACTCAAATTCCAGGAACATATCAACACCTTAAGTAACCAACTGAGAAAACTGATATATGTTTTTAAGACCCTAAGAAACGTGACTGACGACAAAATAAAAAAAATGGTATACTATGCTCTTGCTCAGTCCTTAGTAACATACTGCATTACCTCCTGGGGTGGTGCTCCAAAAAGTACCCTCCTGAAACTGGAAAGAGCACAGAGAGCCATTCTCAAGGTGTCCTTGTCCTTACCTTATCGTCACCCTACAGCACTACTATACCAAAAAGCGAAAGTCTTGACGGTGCGTCAACTGTTTATTCAACAAACCATCCTGAAACAACATAGACTACTAACCTACAATCCATCACTCCCTCGAGCTAAGAGAAGATTTAATCCTGTTGTCAACTACCATATTTCGCCTTCAACTTCTTTTGCAAAACGTTTTTTTTTATCACCTCGGTCGGTATCTCTACAATAAAGTAAATAGGATCATATCTATATATGAACTCAATAAGATAAAGTGCAAAATGAAACTATATAGTTGGCTTCAGGAACTAAATTACAATGACACTGAAAACTTATTGACAGTTTTAACGTAAACATCAGTATGCAAATATGCTACGATCCAAAAAAAAAAAAATAACAGACACACACAACCTCCACGACCCCACCACACACACAACCACTGCACACACTCCTCTAACTACACAAACTACACACACTCTCCTGATATTAACAATACTAACTGCAAAAAAAAAAAAAAACTTTTTGTTTAAATGTTAACATTTCCTAATTGCATAGTTTGTACGAGTACATAACATAATTTGTTAAATTTAAATGGAGGAGTCCTGGTGACCTGAAATACAGGCCTTGAGCCTAGTTTAGGCACCAGTCTCCCACAATATAATTTATACCTTTATGTCACTTTAGAAATAAGGCTAGCAATTAAGAGTATTATTGTGGAGAAAAAATAAACAATTTATTATTGTTATTTATTAAATAACTTCTCCCGCTCTGGGTGGAGCAGGAGGGCGTGTCAGACTCTTACTGACTAAAACCCACCCGTGCTTCTTCAGTTACCTGTGCCAGGGCAAGGTGAGTCTTTCAAACACTGTCGCGACACGGACTTGGGTCTTGGGTTCGATTTCCAAGTCAAGTAAAGTGTTATTGAGTTTTCCCGTGGGGAAATTCTCATCAGTAACCCATAGTCTTAATAAAATCCGGTAAGCCTTAATAAAACAAATCTACCCCTAAAATATGAACGTGTCTACTTTTTCTTGGGAATAATTTTATCCATATCCGCTCTCAAACCGCGAGCCTGGATTTTATGATCTGCTTTGAGCTTGGTAAATTGTAATAAGCTTACTTTCTATTATATGAGACCTAACCATAACTCGTAACAAAATGTGTAAATATGTGTGTATTACACCTCTTATTTTTATGAAAACATCCTAAAACCGTAGCATTATCCGTAAACCTAAACCACAATCTGTCGAGAAAGACTGGATCCTCTGACACAAGGAATTCTAGTGCAGCATCAAGTTTTTTTTCTACACTAATATTATAAGGGGTAAAATTTATTGAAAGTATGTAGGGGTAATCTCTAGAACTAATGAAACATTTTTTTTTTCACTGGTATAAGTTATATTATTTTATTTTGGGCAGTATTTTCGAAGTCCACGAAAACCAAGTCGCGGGCGAAGTGCTAAAATGGAAATAAACCTTTATTGCACTCTATCTACTCCTTTTGGAAATGCAAGCGTGATGGTATATTCCATTAATTATGAGCGCAAACATTATATACCTACAGCCTATGCACAAAGCATGTAATTAGTTGCACATTCAGAGCGCAAGTGACAAAGACAGGAAAATCATGTAATTACTAACAATGTGGAGTTGTCTGATGTTTACCGGCCACCATTATTTGTAAGTATATAAATAACACCTTGTAGAGTGTGTGTTCAAGAAATTTTGTCATGTGCAGGGAAACAGCGATTGATAAAGTTAAGAGTCTAGAGTTCGGTTTAAAACTGGTACCTACACCCACATGGTTGGTACTAACTGCAGCGCCACTATAAAAATGACAATCTGTCTGCCTTTTCCCAACTATCTTGAGGTCGGCTTTCAGTCTAACCGGATGCAACTGAATACCAGTATTTTACATGAAGAGACTGTTTATCTGACCTCCACAATCCAGTTACTAGGTAATACGATACCCCTTACAAGTTGTTACAAGGAACACTTTTCCGCGGCAATATTATTTGTCAGTTTAAGCTAGATGAGGCCGGTATTTCCTAGCTGATCACCCTGAGAAGCAACACTGAAACAAACTCGGAGGTCAAAGTCTCTTTTAAAGTCCACTCCCACTATTGGTCCGTTCCCAGATCAGGAAAGTGCCGTTAGCTTGGTTCCGTAATGAATTTCTCAAAAGCACAACAGAGTCCGGGCACAAGCCTAGTTGGTGGCAGTAGGCTTACTCTTGTTACAAAAGCAGCACGGAGTCTGGGCACGAGCCTAGTTGATGGCAGTAGGCTAACTCTTGTTACTTAGAAATTTAACTCTGTCGAAATGGGGTGCACCTTCCTACCGTAGGTATACCTTTGCCTGACCTCTTCAAAAACAGGCATGATGTAAAATATGTTATGTAGTTTGTTCTTTGCCAAATATTCACACACTCCAAGGTTTGTGCTACGCGGTGATCTTGATGTTTGTCATTTGTTAGGGTTCTGAAGATCCAAATGTAAAAACGGAACCCTTATAGGATCACTCGTACGTCTGTCTGTCTGTCCTTCTATCACAGCGAATTTGTCCCTAATCTACTGGACTCATTCTATTGAAATTTGGTAGGTACACATACATTATGAATTTCTTTGACCAAAGCACTTTAGCAAATTAAGTGGAAAGTTGCTTGCAACGCTGGAAAATAAAGCACTAACCTCTTCTTCTAAGGCGACGGGGAACTGCGCTGGTGTCAGAGGTTTGACCGCTACGTCTTCTAACGCTGATTTCCGCCTGAAAATAAAATGAACACATTAGTCACTGCCAACTTTGCTAGAGACCTTTCAGAACAACTCATGTTCAGCGGTTTGTAGAAAAATAAATAATTCATCATCATTCTCCTGCCCATATCCCAATTTATTTGGGGACGGCGCAACATGTTTTTTTCTTCTATACACCTCTATTAGTCGACATCTCTGTAGTCACTCCCTTTTTACCCATATCTTCTTTCAAACAAAAACAAAAAAATAGTTTAAAAAAACTTAAAAACACGTTTTTTTTCATATTTTTCTCATCAAACTCTTTTATTTTATACCCATAACATAGGAATGCATAAAAAAGTAACTAGCCCGCCATGTTTGGGAGTCAACCATATTGTATTTAGAATGACGTCACTTGTCAGTTACACTTATCAAGGACCAATGACAACGTGTTAAAAATGGAATGCTTCCTCATTACAGATTTCCATTTTCTTTCTAGTCTAGTGGTCGCAAGAGCTTTTGTTGAACATGAATCACGAATTCCAGTTCAGTTACAATTTTATTGGGTTTTTCATCCGTAATCCCGAATGGAAATCTGGACGGCACGGTTAGCGCAGTGCTTGAGCGCTTAGCTGCTGCGCTGCGTGCCGCGTGTCGATTCACGCTCGGAACAAATACTTTTATGGCCTATAGATACTCGTAGATAGATAGTTGTTCCGGGTCTGGGTGTCTTGTGTATGTTAGTTTACATGTTTGTGAACGCACCTACGATAAAGGTGTAATTCCTAATGTGGTGCAATGTTTTTTAACCGACTTTCGAAAAAGGAGGAGGTTCTATATTCGACTGTATGTATGTTTTTTTTTTTTTTTTTTTTTATGTATGTCCGCCGATTTCTCCGTCAGTTGTGGACCGATTTTCAAAATTCTTTTTTTATCCGAAAGAATATACTCCCGAGGTGGTCCCATATAAATTTTATCGAAATTGCTTAAGTGCTTTCTGAGAAACTGAACAAAAACGAAAAATACGTTTACCTCGATGACGTTTTGGTGTACTCCAAATGTTTAAATTCTACGTTCCATGTTATTGGAGTTTTTAGTTGTGGGGTATAACAACTAAAAAGTGAAAAATAAAAAACTTAAAAAAAGATACCACCGACTTTAAAAAAAAAATACACTAAAAATTAAAAAATAACTTTAATTTCGGAAGTCGGTGTCAATAACGATGAAATAAATTACAAACACCAACTTCCAAAATTAAAGTTATTTTTTAATTTTTAGTGTATTTTTTTTTTAAAGTCGGTTGTTTTTATTTGTAAAAAGTTTTTTTTTAAACATGGGACATACATAATAGGCTAGTTTCTTAAAAAAAAAACTAATTCGACCGTTATTTAGATAACCAAAAAATTTTGGACACGTGTTTTTTCTTTTGTCACTTATACTAAAAATGAGTACGATACATTGCGTTGAAATTTCGTGTGACGTCACACCTCGATATATTTTGTACCGTTTAGTCCCTAACGAAACAAGGCCCCACTCCTGAACTTTGATTCGTTTTATCTTTGTCATTAACCGACTTCGTTAAAAGGAGGAGGTTCTATGTTCGACTGTATGTAGGTAAGTATGTATTTTTTTTTTACATGTTCACATAGTTTTCTGTCAGTTGTAGACCGACTTTCAAAATTCTTTTTTTATCCGAAAGAATATACTCCAGAGGTGATCTCATATAAATTTGTTCGAAATTGCTTTAGCGCTTTTTGAAAAAATCAACAAAAACAAAAAAAATATGTGTATACGTAGATGACGTTTTGGTCTCTTCCAATTACGAGTATGTTTAAATTCCATGTTCCATGTTATTGGGGTTATCAATTCGGACGTAACTTTAATTTATTTAGTTGTATTTCTGGGGTATAACAACTAAAGAGTAAAAAAAAAAACTTTTTTACAAAAAATACAACCGACTTTCAAAAAAGAAAATTCACAAAAAATTTAAAAATAACTTTAATTTCGGAAGTCGGTGTCAATTAACGAAAAAATAAAATACAAACACATACAAGTACGTATTTTTCAATTTTAAGTGTATTCCCTTTTTTGAAACTCGGTTGTATATTTTGTAAAAAAAATTTTTTTTTATTAGTTTGGTAAAGCTAAAAATACGTGTTCACAATTTTTTGATAAAGTTATTGTCACTTTTTGTTTTATTTTTCTTTTGTGTGCCCGGTGACTGTCGCCAAATAAATGTTTTCTTTCTTTCTTTCTGATAATCTTACTTACAGACTAAATTGAATTATTTATTTTATACCCAGGAAACAGCCCGGACATACAGGCTCGATGTAATATTATGTTAGACTAACTTCTATCAGTGGCTTCGCCCGAGTGGAATTAGTACTACTCCCCATTATAAATTATAGCCTATATGCTATTCCAGATTATAATCTATCTCTCTGCCACATTTCATCCAGATCGTTGAGCCTTTCTGGCGTGATAAGGTAACAAACCATGATCCATCCATACAAACTTTCACATTTATTACAATTAGTAGAATACCTAATAATGATAATAATGGCCTATTGGACCAGGCAATGGATTAAACTAAAAAGAAACTATTTTTAAGAAAAATGTCTTACATAAAACCAACTAAAGTAAGTACCTACTTTAGTTGGTTTTATGTAAGACATTTTTCTATATATATTCTATATATATTTTTCTTAAAAATAGTACAATATGTAATGAGATAGGTATCTCAATACATCTTGTAACGATCTCCGTGACGCTACGTCACTCGGTAACAGTCGGTAAATTATTGGAACCCGGCGAAATGGACCGCCGTCATTATATTCAAATTATCTGCTGCAAAGCGTTTTTTGCTTCACGCAGCCGCAGCCGGGCCAACGATTTGAACTCGAAGGTGATTGCACTCAATATTATGAGTTATTAGTATTGCTTGCTCGGCACCGCGTTAAAGTACTCTGATTTAAATCAGTTGATGATAACCTTGTACGGAAAGGCCAATTTTTAGGGTTCCCAAAGTCCGAATGAAAAATGGAACCCTTATAGGATCACTCGTGTGTCTGTCTGTTCGTCTGTCTCATTCAATGGGCTCCGAATCTACTGGACCGATTAAGTTGAAATTTTATATACACATGAATATCAGTCTGTGACCCAAACACGGAGGTGTATCGTAAATAAATGGATTTAGTATAATGTGGTCTTTTTTGGGGTGCAAATTGGAAAAAAAATTAAAAAGTTTTCCAAATTTTTAAAGGGCTTACTATAAGGGCCTCAAATATTTTTATTCCTAATTTTCATATTACAATTTTTAAGTTGTATAAGAAAAAAAAAAATAACCATACCTCCCCCTTATCTCCGAAACCACTAGGCCTAAAAAATTCAGAAGGTAGTTCTTTAGAGATTACAGGCATATATATAAGAAGTATGTATATAACTGGTTTAAAAATAAAACCTGAACAAAAAATTATTTGTTCGGAACCCTTTGCGCGCGAGTCCGACTCGAAACTAATCATGGTAATTTTTTTTTTCCTCGATATTAGTTTATATAACCACCATATGGTTTCTACCGGCAAAGTATTGATTCTCGTGGGTGTTGTAAAATAAAAGGCAAAGAGAGACAAGAACTAGGAGGATGGGTAGAGTAGACACCCACTTCCGCAGTTTAAAGAATCAAACAAAATAATTCTCGGGAAGAGTTTCGGTAAAATGTTATTCTTTACCAAGAACTGGTGAAACAAGTATTATATGGACATTAATAATCTTAAGGAAAACATAGTCTAAAATACTTCGACAACTTTGAATAATATATATCAGATAAGAATCAATTACGTCTTATCGAGAAAAGGCTAAGTAATAATAACAGAAGCACAGCTCTTCAAGGAGCATCGCTTACTCAGGCCGGTTCGACGAATGACCATACATTACATGCCGAGACTCCTCCGGGCCTCGGTAAGCACGCTAAACCGTTGGTCCCGGCTATCATTTGTAAATCTTTAACAGACGTGACTGGGAGTAGGAAACCAAATACTACCTACCTACTAGCTTGCTTCTGCTAGCGGCTTCATCCGTGTGGAAATATTACTTCCCCCGTTAAAGTTTCAGTCCCTTTTCACCCCCATATGGGTTGAATTTCGAAAAACCTTTTCTTAGTGGATACCTCACTACTTTACCTTAAAACAATAGGTGATTGGTTAAGATCCCTCACATATGAAGAAACACAAAACATTCTTATCAGAGTAAGCTAACATGCTGGATACCCACACACATACATATACACACACCATCACACGCACGCACAAAACACACACCTACGCACATATACATACGTGCACTGCTCACACATCGAGAGCTGCCTATTTATTATTTAATTTCTTTTCTTTTTCTGTTCATTAGTTTCAGTATTTTAATTGTTAAGATACCACATAAGGGAAGAGCGAGACAGCTCCGACACAAGTACTATTGTAACTTACTTGGGCTGCCTAAGTTTAAATATGAGATAAAATATACATTTTTATATGTTATATTTTGTACCTACACACAGAACACACCCTTCCAATTTCATGTCTCTAGGACCAGCGGTTTAGGCTGTGCGTTGATATATCAGTCAGTCAGGACTTGGATTTTATTTATACAGATTTGAACTGGGTACTTGGGTTTCTGCTTCAAAACACTAAAAAGAAAAAGACATACATGAATGACCTATCTCTGGTTACCTTAAATAGATTTTGTTTTGCCCCCAAAAGGTACAAAATCTCACACGTCTACCGTCCCTCTTATGCAGAAAGGGATGAAGATAAATAGAGCCATCAAGTGACAACAGTTAAAGGCTCGAGATGGCCCGAATTGGGGCAACCGGATAATAAATATGAGTCGTTTTGTCGTCACACACGTGGTAGATCTAGAAGTGACATAGAGGCGAAGGAAAAAAGTAAGAATGAAAGAAAACTACAGAAATATAACTTCTGAAGTTACTGCGGGAACGAAGAGATAAAAGGTCTTCCTAAACAATGTTATAAAATTGCTCTACAGTTAAAATAATTAATAGATCTACCTCAGGATTTTCCAATTTATTTATTTATTTAGGTGAACCAACAGCTTCTGTGTACAGTGCATCTTAGGTACAAGTTTTAATTAGCCTTAGTCTTAAGTCACCAATTATAGGTTAACTACGAGTAGCATTCACCGGAAAAAAATATGAAAACACAAAACACTCAACTCAAAACTATTGTATACTTCGTTAGATTGAATTTAATTTGAAACAGGACGATAACAGTACAAAATTGCAATAACACGATGAATCAATTAATTGGTAATAATACATAAAAACATAATCATGAATTGGAATTGAAATGAGATCTAATTTCAAAGAAACAAGATAAACAAAGTAATCAGGTATTTGAAAAAATCAAAGTAAATAAAGTAGGTAATCAAAATAATGAAAGTAATCAAAACAAATCAACTATGTTGTGATCAGCTTCAAGTCTAGCCGAATGCAGCTGAATACTAGTATAATACATAGAGAGATCTCGACACCAGGCGAGAAATCATCAAAAATAAGCTACCCTCCAACATCCAATGCCATTACGACATTGTGATTTAAATGTATTAGCCATATTAAGATAGGCTATATTAGCCATATTGGAGCACAAGGCTGCAGCCCATAATTGCACAAAAGTTAAGTCACCGTTGCTGAAATCGGCATGGGATATATATATGTATATATTACAAAGAGCGATTGCTTATCTGAACTCCACAAATCTTCAGCTGAGGAACACAATACTCCATGACTGTCAAACTCGAGCTTCTGACTACTGCCAAAGATCTACAAGTGACAGCCGGGACCAATGGTTTAACGTGCTTTTCGTGGCATGGAGGGGTCTCGGGATATGCAGTGGACCCGTCCACATGAAAATCGACATGAGTGGCTGTTATTGTGTTAGCTACAAGCCCGCTCTACATGTAGAGTAAACAGGAGTATTTTTAATACATGGTTTGATAGGGTGTCCATGGAGTTTCTTGCACGCTCTTCTCCATTGAGATCTACGCTTTGGAGTGTGCAATTAAATTCGTCTTTCTGACTGACCGACTTCCTGACAATTCAAAAGTGCCTATAAACGGTTTATTTGAAATACATGCTTTGAACAATTCCTATAAAATAATATGTCTTCGTATCTGTATTTAGAGTGTAATGGTTTAAATATAACAGTAGTAGATATAAAGTGTGGGTTTCAATCTTTTCAGAATCGATATTTAAGTCTTTCCTGTGGGAAGTCTTAGAGTGGGAAGATCGTGAACCATAATAAGTATGTGAAGATTGAATTGGAATGCTATTAATAAATAATGTTTTGAGTCAACACAATTATTATTTTTATTCTAGCAGGAAGCATTAAATCAATAAACAACTAAAGACCGCGTAATACTCATAAAATTCAATTTTTGATGGAAGACTTAAATAAATAAGGCCCCGAAACTCAGACAGTAAAATGCAAAGCTAACCTCTGAAGTCATTTCCTCTACTCGACTCAACTTCGTAGCTTGTAACTTATTGACATTAATTAAATGAGGACGAATCGTTTCTTTTCAGCTCCTATGGCGACTGAGTTAAGTGGAGTCGAGGACAAAAGTGCAATGATTTTATTTATTTATTTTAATTTATACACACGTTAAAAATTCTGTACAAAGACGAACTTAATGCCTTATGCATTTTCTACCAGTCGACCTTAGAAGAATCTTTTCAAGGTCTGACTTTATCTTTAACAACTTGGCTGTCACTTCCAGTTGTGCCACATCTATGTAAGGGGTTAGGGGCATCTTTTGTCAGTTTAATGTGGCCTCTACTTCTATAGTACCTATATGGTATATTATATCTATTGTGGAGGACACATCACCATTGCTCTTCTGATTACCAATCGATCGTTAGGGGAAGCAATCAAGAGTTATAGGTAGTGGATAGTTATCCTAACTTAGCGATACGGGAGTAGTGATTGATCAGGGTTTATTCGTATTACATCTTATTTATAACATGTTTAGATCTTTGTATGTCTGTTAATCAATCTTCTCTTCTTTTGATTCATCTCTGAATGGATGGTTTTCTAACTTTTAAATACTTTGGGCTCAAAGGTGGCAACATCCATTGCAGCATCAGTAGCGTTCATCAGGTCCTACATAATGCAGGTATATGGGCACTTGGGGCATTCAAGCATATGTGTCATGTACTGAACAGGGGTACCGCACTGACATTGGGTATCTGACGGGTCTATAAAACTCCATTTTCTCAAGTTTTTATTTGCAGCGGCCTGACTGAGTACGCAACCGATTGAGTGCTTACCATACAGGCTATCGTAGTTTTCGTCCGGATGGCAGGCGTTCCTGGGGTTTCAACCCCCAAACCCATATGGACGATGGGCACACGATACACCTTGGGCCTAGGGGTAGCGGATAAATTCGTAACAGAGTTACCGCTCCCCTGGGCACTCAGGCAGGGAAGGAACAGGGGTGGTTTTTAGTCAGTAAGAATCTGACACACTCTCCCGCTCCATCCAGAGCGGGAGATATCATTGGATGATTTCCAAGCCCATAAAAAAAACGGTACACCTTGAGCTGAATTATGAAATAAGAATATTTTTGTATCCCGGTAGTATGTTGCCGCGGGATGGTATCCGACATTTTCGGAAAACCCACTGGTAAAAGTTAGTCCTCACATAAATCTTTGAAAGTTTGCACCAAAATACCGGTCTGTCTTGAGATGTTATATAAACATGAAATATACAATTCTTCACAGTCAATTTTGACAGCTCTTCTTCAGATTTCGCTGTCTGCTGCTACGTTATAAACATTGTTTAAGTATTTACATAAATCTTGGGCTGCCTGTACTTCACCCAAATAGACAGTCTCTCAAATGGAAAGATATGCTGGAGTCTGTGTTTCCTAATAGCTGGAACCTGGGGGTCTTTAAGAAAGTGAAAGATTACTTTTAGGCAAGCGTGCTCCATCATCGACACGGCATCGCTTATCATCAGGTGATATAGTAGTCAAGCGCGAGCTTATTAATTTTAAAAAGTCAATATTTTTTCAATTTCAAATACACTTGATATCAAATATATCGCTACATAAAATCTATCTATGTAGCGTGAGGGGTCGAACTGCACGATCAAGGCCTCTCTTTCCACACACTTCTGTTCTCTGCTTATTCAGGCCTGTTTTTAAGGTTCTGAAAGTCCGAATGAAAAACGGAACACTAGGATCACTCGTGTGTCTGTCTGTCTGTCCGTCTGTCCCAGTGCATTTGCTCCAAATCTCTTAACCGATTAATTTGAAATTTGGTACACATACGAGTATCTGTGAGCCAAACACGAAAAAGTATAATATTAGGGTCACTTTTGGGTGCAAATCGGAAAACAAAAAAAAAGTTTTCTGGACTGTACCGTGCTACATATCGAATGAAAGGGCTTATAGTAAGGGTCTCAAATATTTTTTTAAATGACATAGTTCATAAGTTATTTAGGAAAATAGATGAAAAATTACCATTCCCCTCCTCTTATCTCCAAAACCACCGAGCCTAAAATTTTGAAAAAAATTCAGAGGATAGTTAGAAATATAATAGTTAAAAAAAAACCGGTAAAAAATATGATTTGTCCAGGACCCTTTGCGTGCGAATCCGACTCGCTCTTGGCCGGTTTTTCAGTTGGAGTTAAATGGTAACCATGGGAGTAATAACTCAAGGGAACGATTCTGAAAGCATTGGCACATATTTCTTTACATGCCATATCTACCCACACAATAGAAATCTATAAATAGCACCCGCTAAGTCGTTTTTAACGATATCTCTTCTGTATCGGTGTCTATTTACCAGTATTAGCTTGTATGAATATTCTGTCATTGTCATGGCTATGAATGAGACCTAAAAATACACAGAACAACATTATTGTGTTATGTTTTGTACGCTAGGTGACAGCCCTCCGACTGATAGCATCTTTGGCTTTAGCTAAGGAAACCGGAAATCATGATAAAGTAGCAAACATGTGATGGCAAAAGAAAAAGAGACAGACAAGCCGGGACCAACGGCTTAACGTGCTTTCCGAGGCACGGAGGCGTCTCGGTATGTAAAGATGGTCACATGTAACACGGAGGAGTCTCGGATGGATGGCCATAGACCGAACCCGGCAAGCGTAGCTTAACCTGATGGATGGACACGTGCGGCTGTTATTACTTTAGCCACGAGCTCCTTGCCACAGTAAACGATTAATAATTAAGGAAACTGGACCGGAACCGTTTTGAGAGCAGTGGTAACGGCCTCAACTTACGAGTTGTACATCGTGGATTCAAACCCAGGCAGGCGCTTTACTTTGAGTAAATTATTTCATCACCACTGCTCTCAAAACGGCGAAGGAAAACATTACGAGGAAACCATCATGTCTTAGAACCAAAAATTCGAAGACATGTAACATCTAGCAACCCCCACTGTGCGCGGGTGTAGGCATTCTCCCTAGGAGAGCGAATACCTGAGTCCCAGCAGTGGGGACATTTTAAGGCTGACAACCAGTTCAGAAACAAATTTATCCAACAGTACTCAGAGATTCTAGAATAGATAAGTGACACTCAATCAGCGATAGATTATCAAATAGTTTAAAATGTATTGGATAGACAAGTGCTACCGAAAAACTCACATTTAGACTTTTGGGTACTCAGGCAGGGAAAGAACAAGGATGGGTTTCAGTCAGTAAGAGTCTGACACGCCCTCCCACTCCACCCAGAGCGGGAAAAGTCATTGGAGGATTTTCCACCCCACAAAAAAAAAGAAGACTTTTTGAGGTAACCGACATACCCCGAAGTATCGCCAAATTGCAGTGGTAGTGGGCAGGGCACATTGCTCGAGGAACAAATAATCGATGAGGCCGAAAGGTTCTAGAGTGTCGACCGCGTACCGGAAGACGCAGCGTTGGAAGGTCTCCCACAAAGTGGACCAATGACCTGGTGAGGGTCGCAGGTAGCTGATAGATGCGAGACGCACAGGACTGGTCGGTGTGGTGACACTTGGGGGAGGCCTATGTCCAGAATTGGACGTCTCTTAGCTGACACCGTTCGATAATCTTTATCGCTTACAGAATGTCACTTAACTACAGCCTTTTTTTTTCTACGGTCCTAAGTCCAACGTCGACTTGAGCACCACGTACATTTCTGTGACGAGATTGGTTTTGAATTTCGCTACGAAGAATTTCTAGCCTTGAGTCTGATTTTCTTCCCGAAAGACCGCGACTTACAAATTGTAGGTCTTGAGTTCAAACCCAGGCAGGCGCTTTACTTTGTGTAAATTATTTCATCACCACTGCTCTCAAAACGTGAAGGAAAACATCGTGAGGAAATCGGCATGTCCTAGAACCAAAAATTCGAAAACATGTGACATCCACCAATCCGCATTGGGGCCGCGTGGTGGATTACGGCCCACACCCTCTCACAAAGAGATGGCCTGTGCCCCAGCAGTGGGGACATTATATAATAACTCTTAATAAACAGTGCGCGCGTTGGGACATTAAAAGGCTGACATCATAAAGATGATGAACATTTTCATATCTCTTCGGTCTTCCTACTCCTATGAAGAATACACTGATGTTATTCTCCTTCCTACTTAAGTAATTAATGTTATTAATGCGAAAGTTTGAATAGATAGATAGATGTTTGCTACTCAATCACGCCAGAACGGCTGAAGAGATCTGGACAAAATTTGGCTCAGAGATAGATTATAGTCTAGAATAGCACACAGGTTTTAATTTATAATGAGGGAAGTAGGTACTAATTCCTCTGCCCGGGGGTTGAGGATAAATTCGAAACAGAGTTAACTCGCCCCTGGGCACTCAGGGCAGGAAAGAACAGGGTTGGGTTTTAGTCACTAAAAGTCTGACACGCTCTCCCGTTCCACCCAGAGCGGGACAAGTCATTGGATGTTTCCCAACCCACAAAAAAAAAAGGTACTAATTCCACGCGTGCGAAGCCGCTGGCAGAAGCTGGGCCTGGCCCTGCAGTCTCGACATTGATAGCGATCGCTACGTCCTAACGATCAGTCGTTACGTCGGAAAAATAATTGATTTTCTTGAAATATGTACAGAGACCAGCAGATCAGTTGATCAGTTTTCATGAAAAATAGTGCTTGCAAGTTAAAAATTACGCCGTCTCTGTACATATTTCAAGAAAACCAATTATTTTTCCAACGTAGCGACAGGTCGTTATGATGTAGCGATCGCTATCAATGTCGAGACTGAAGGCCCTGCAGTCTCGACATAGATAGCGATCGCTACGTCCTAACGATCTGTCACATCGTCGGAAAAATAATTGGTTTTCTTGAAATATGTACAGAGACGGCGTAAATTTTAACATGCAAGTGTTGTAAATAGTGCTTGCAAGTTAAAATTTACGCCGTCCTTGTTGCCTATTTCAAGAAAATCAATTATTTTTCCGACGTAGCGATCAATCGTTAGGACGTAGCGATCGCTATTAATGTCGAGACTGCAGGCCCTGGTAATTATTATGAATGCGAAAGTTTCGATAGTTGGATGGACGTTTGTTACTCAATCACACCAGAACAACTGAACAGATCTGGATGTAATTTGGCATAGAGATAGATTACAGTCTGGAATAGCACACAGGTTATAATTTATAATGGGCGAAGTACTAATTCCACGCGGGCGAGGCGGCTTTCAGAAGCTACTGTTATAAAAGACACCTTACCTCAACAAGATGATCTTGAAAATAGGGCCGACCAGCCCCTTGATGATGGCAGACGCGTTGAGGTGACACCTGCCGTGTAACACGATGCCGTTGACCTGAAACAAGGTGATGATCAGTATGATGGTATACATTACTTCTCAGAATAATAACATATATTTTTGGGTTCACGTGATATCCACCTGACCAGCCTTTTCCCAACTATGTTGGAGTCAGCTTCCATTCTAATCATCATAACAGCTGAGTACTATCCTCCGTTCACAATAGCATATAATATTAGATAAAAGAGCCACATAGAAGCACGGATGCGAAACATTTTATGTCTAAGTTAAGTTAACACAATTATATGAATTCTTTAATTTTAATTTTAAAACAGTAACAAATCCTACTAATATTGTAATGTGACAGTTTGTGAGGATGTATGTTTGTTACTCTTTTACGCAAAAACTACTGAACGGATTTTGAAAAACACATAATAGGTGTTCTGTCCGAGTGCATTTCGCAACCTTTGGCTGTGACACCTTTTTTATAATCTGTGAGTTTTTACGCATCTGTAACTTGTCTTTTTTGACCATAGTAAAAAAACTCGTTAAATTATTATTTTGGGGCTTGTGATTTAAATCTAGCCGAGTCTATTGGTTTTGGACCTAATTGTTTGCAATTGAACTAATTTTGATTGAAACCCCATTTGATGTAGTGGTGAAACGGGTTATTTTGTAAAACTTATGGTGAAATCCCACATGTTATGTATCAAAATCTGTGTCACATTGGTAGTAAAGATACTTTAAAATTTAGTTGGTTCACGAGAGACCACACGCTGTGTGGGATGCACGGCGCCTGTTGGGGTCAACTTTTGAATCTGGTATACCCACTGAACAAACACTACACTCCTAATTTAACTCTGACATACACACATATAGCCAGGTTGGTCCCCGGACGAAACACTTCAGGCACCTTGGGTAAGTCTTGTAAAACATTTGTAGGTTATTCGATTAGCTCTGCGCATCGCAGATAGTTTGAGACCCAGTTGGAGCCAGGAGTCCGGCTGGCGCACTTCCACATCTCTTGTCTCCTCAAGTCGGATTCTTTGCCCTGGCTTGGTTGCATACAGGGGGCTATAATTTATAATGGGAGAAGTACTAATTTCACTGGCAGAAGCTAGTAACAACTAAATCACGAAAATTCGGCAATAACAATTAACAAGGCGTCGCATTCACAAGTATTCACATTGAATGACAATCACAGAACTTTATGTACCTACGTCAATTTAACAGACGATATAAACCGATCAAATTGGAAAACCCGGCTGCCACAACTTATGAAGGGACTGAGTACCATTTTAAATTTGGTAGAATTATACCAACGGCAAAAAACGTTCCGGGTATGTTCACTCCTGCTTCTTTTAGCTTTTTAGCATTGACACGGTAATTTTAAATTGAAATAAAGTAATATAAATAAATGAAAGCTACATAATTTCATAAGATAAATATTTAATATATTTAGAAATAAGTGTGACAGCTGCTGTATAAATTTATTATAATAAATTCTGCGTCTATCGTAACTGTAACATGTTTATTGTACTTTTGTTACAAAGTGTGTATTAAAAATAACCGTTTTTAACTTCTGTCTAATGCTAATGTGAATGGAGTACCAATAGTATTTTACAAAGAGCGTCTGAATAACTAACTGATCTCCACAACCCAGTAAATGATAAATGATATTTATTTTGTAAATACTCGTAGGTTATAAATAACACTTTTACACGTCAGTAACTGAGTGACACAATACCCTTTAGAAAGACTGGTGATTTTTTACGCCCGTAAGGACGGAAATGACGTCTCAGCTCTCAACTATATAAAAAGTTCACGATCGATATGATTGATATTTAGAGAAGGCACAGTCTTAACTACTGAAGAAGATAGAAACATTAAAAATCAGCCAAGAGCCAGTCGGACTTGCGCACAAAGGGTTCCGACGAAATCATATTATTAAAAAAATAAAAACGGTTTTTTTTCAGACTACCTCCTCCTTGTAGGTTTTTCTGTAATGTACAGGCTATAACGGAAAGGTGTGGTCATAGTTTAAGAACCGGTTCTGCCCATGAAAATGATAGAAATTTCCCAAAAAAAATATTGGACTTTCCATACAACGTTATCATCAGCCGATCAACATTTTTATGTGAAGTAAAAAAAATCTTTGAGATGTTCCTCATATTTTCTTCAAGAAAGTTGTTCATATCGATGAGCAGATGCTGTTCTGAAAATATGACCACAGCTTTCCGTTACACCCTGTATAAGAAAAGAACTACTTTCTGTATTTTTTTTTAAATTTTAGATAGAGTGGTTTCGGAGATAAGGGGGGAATGGTAATTTTTCATCTGTTTTCTTAAATAACTTTAATACTTTATATTTCAAATTATGAAAAAAATACATTCGAGACCCTCACACTGTGCCCTTTCATTTGATGTGTCGCACGGCACAGTTTGAAAATTTGTTTTTTTTTTCATTTTCCGAGTTTCACCCCAAAAGTCACACCCCCATATTGCATATTAATTTATTTAGGGTACACGTTCGTGTTGGGGTCACAGATATTCATTATGTGTACCAGATTTGGAGCAAATTGGTGACAGACGGACAGACGAACAGACAGACAGACACACGAGTGATCCTATAAGGGCTTGGTTTTTCTTTCAGACTTTCGAAACCCTAAAAATAGAATATTATTCATTTATTTATTTACACTTTATGCAACAAAAGTACTAAGGCGAACTTAATGCCTAAGGCATTTTTTACCAGTCAACCATTAAAACGGTATTAAAAATGTAAAGGTACGTTTTAAAGGTATTAGGTTAAATTTAAAATGTTATAGGTAAGAAAATAAAGGTCTTTCAACAAACAACAACAACAACAAGACAAACAACAGGTTAGCAAACAAACAACAACAACAACAATAGGTAACAATAGGTTAAGATTTTACTAACACTATTATGGATCAATGGTCTGAATTAAATAAATTATTATTATTATTATTAAAAGAAGAAGATCTCAAGCAGTTCCATACGGGTCTGGTTTATTTGAAAAAGAAGTCGCAGGCTACAGTCGTCGGAAAAGAAATCTTTCTATAGACTTTTTTCTGGAGGAAACTTCGTTGCACTGAAATGGTTTTCGTCTAAGATTTAATCATAACCGACACAGAGAAGCTCATGCCTCAGTATTATGGCAGTTCAGCATCTGGGTTGATGTTCAAAGTTACGACGCTTGTCGAAGTCGGTCCGTGGATGGGTGACCATCCATTACATACCGAGACTCCTCCGTGCCTCTGAAAGCACGTTAATGTTGACTGTCCACTGGAGCGGAGAGGAGATGAGAGGAGCGGAGTGGAGCTTTGCCAATATTAACCAATGGAATTTCATAAAATCTCTGCGCCGCGTTAGTGGACTGGGATTTGCGAATTAGTTAAAAATTCATACAGAACCGGGAAGCGGAGTGAGGAAGCGGAGCGGGGAAGCGGAGCAGGGAAGCTGTAGGTAAGGCGGAACCATATAAGTGAACTGATTTCCCATCGCCGCGCTGCCCGTTTAATTTACTCATCGCGTGAAAACGACCTAGCTCATACCTACCTCTCACTACCTCGCTCCACATCAATGGATAGACACAGCTCGCAATTCCGCTCCGCATTAGTACCACGCTCCGCTCCGCGTCAATGGTCAGGCAGCTTAAGCCGTTGGTCTCTGCTGTCATTTGGAGATCTTTAACAGTCGTTAAGGTATACCTAAAATCTGACGCCAGTCTTCGCAAAGAGCATCAAATTACCCAGTTTCTGGGTTGTCGAGGTCAGACAAGAAGTCACTCAATGTCAAATACTGGTGGGTGGCATCCAGTTGGACTGGAAGCCGATTCCGACATAGTTGGTAAGGCCTAGGCAGATTAATTCGTTATCAAAACATAAGAAAGACACCGTATCTTCAATAGGATACCGTCATCATCAGCCTTTTAAATGTCTCCACTGCTCGGTGCACAGGCCTCCTCTCTGTGAGAGGGTGTGGGCCGTAATCCACCACGCGGGCCCAAGACGGGTTGGTGGATGTCACATGTCTTTGAATAGGATATATCTTAATAGTATCCCTTCTGTACACCTTTGGCTAGCAACAAACTCATTATTATTAGGTAGGTACCTTTACGGTTCCCCACGTGACCACCAACATATGGCTCTGATCCGTCAAATAGTCACGTGATGAATAAATGTGATCCTCATACATACTCATACATTTTACATGGCAGGAAGTTTACCTACATTGCAAACAACGTTTAGTATTAAAATCTATTTAAATAAATACACTACATTGACAATTTTCTATTTTATGGAGATCGTAAATTTATCGGTTGATATCTACTATATTATATCTCTATCTATACTTTTACTTTTTAATATACTTTACTTAATATTAAGAGGTAAAGTTTGTGACTTTGTGAAATATGAAACTTCTTTTACCAATAGAAAGCCACGTTATTTGTGAGCGTGTCACAGGCAAATTTTTGAAATCCACGCTGACGAAATCGCGGGCGAAGTGCTAGTAAGATTTATAGTTATTTACTTAACAATGATTGCTATCTTATATTCGTAGGCGCAAACCAATAAAAAAAAGTATTTGTTTGATCTTGCCTGACATTTTCAAAATCCTAAATATCTTGTTTCTGATACAAACTTTTTGTTATGTAGCAAGACTAAATAGTGTATCTATAAGACAAACGATAGAAACAACATAACGCCTAGTGAAATGTTTATAGCAATAAGACATTGAAACGCAACATTTGCTTTACCAAACTGTAAGGCGTTTCGCGTTATTGTCAGAATTATCTAATATCTGTTCATCCACTGGCTAATTTGCTTATGCTTCACTAGTTGCAGCCTTAGAAGGAATTTGAAATTGTAGATTCATGCACAAATTTAACAGTTATCCGTCAAGTTTAAGCTTCCTTATCGTCAAATCTAAGTTGACCTTTCATGTTTATAAATTCAGTGCTAGCTAGTGAGTCAGTGATTTACAATGACTATTTCGTATGATTAATTTTTACAGTGGCGACCCTTTTTTTAGGTTTGCGACCAATGCAGAACATTATTACACTAACTTAATCTTCCTTTTTCTTCCACACATCTCTATAGCCATAATCTCAATTTATTATCATCATTAATGATCATAATTTATTAATCGTTTTCAAACAGTCAATCAGTTTTTCCTTAGAGATTTTCCTTCTCCTAGCTATTCAAGGTAACGTCAAATTACTTCCAATTTTCTTCGCAAATATTCTAAAGAATATTTTCATACCGTTTTGTCCGATAGCCCTTTACGATAACATAATATTTATTCTCATTGTCCGTGTGTTCACTCTCTTGATCCGTGAGATTGAACAAACGATGTGTACAGCGGTACCCTTTAGACAGTGGTGTAGCTAGCTAAAAACGGGCCCTGAATCAAATATTTTTGGGGGGCCCCTTTTCACCTCACTGGGGCTAAAAAGGGGTATTGGTTTTAGTCATCATGAAAGACCAAACTCGAAACCGGGAGTACTCTGACTGGTAGAGTTTTATGTCTTCGTTGCTGATGAGTTCGTCTGACTAGAGTAGACTGGACTAGGACAACCTAAGTTTTCACGGTGATTTCATTAAGAGAATGTACCCACGAACGAAGTGAGCTAGTAAAACATTTTCTTGCTTCCACACGTCGGGGCCCTGTAGCCCGGGGGCCCCGTATCATTGATACGGCACACGGCGACAGATATCGTCCTTGTTAAAAAGATTCAGGACCTTTGGTTATAACTCTATATTGTTTATAGGTATGTGAAAGAAAGCGTGTAGGTACCTATGAATGTGGAAAATAATTTTGGAGAGCTGTTTCAGTAGGGAATATGCGTGAAAAAAATATTTGTTATCTAACCGGTATAAGTATATCGATGAATATACTAAAATAGAGTACGAACAGTGAAAGCAGAATCAAAATTGATTGAAAATTGAACGAGATATAACAATTTTAAACAAATATATCTGTCCCTTTCTCGAAAACGCTGTTTTCTATGGCAGTTGTATGGGCGTCATGTCCTTTGACGTCCAAGAACACGTCGGACTTCTCTTTCTAATTATCAACTTTATAACTTTGTCGCTAATGATGATATTTTGAAAATTCCTTCATATTTGTTCACTATAGTAAGTCTTCAATTGAACAAATAAAAAAATATCATGCATATTCCCTATTAGGGTCAACAATGTTGTAGGTTTTTTTTAAGTAATTTGAGGTTGTATGATAAATAGAAAGTTTTTTTTAAAATCAGTTTTAGACACCTCATCATGTGCAATAGAAAATAAATAGTTATGATAACAAGACATACTAGCAATTACCATCATCAGTTCAGGTTCCTACATCCCGAAGCAATCATTAGATCTGCTCGATGGTATCATAAGTATGCAAAATTTCAGCTCTATCGGAAACAAAGAAGTGGTCGAAAAATGTTTGCAAATTTTGAAGCGGACAATATACGAACATTACTAGTTAAATAAAAGCTAGTAAGTTATTCTGGGTAAGCTCGCTCTATCGTCAACTTTGTCTCTCTCACCTCTGACCTAGACTAGAGTCAAGAGCAACCCCATCTAAAATAAAATTAAACCTTCTGTATTTTTTTTTTAATTTTAGGCCCAGTGGTTTCGGAGATAAGGAGGGAATGGTCATTATTCATCTATTTTCCTAAATAACTTCAAAATTATACCTATATAATAATAATAAATTTTTATTGTTCATAAAAAGAGTAAACATCCATCATTTACATGACATTGAAACCCCACACTAGGATACCCTGTGTCGTGGGGTTTAGTCTCTTTCGTCTAAGAAATAGTATACAGTATTGTGTTTAAACTGGTTCTGGATTCCGTACATTTTATAGCGATAAAGTAAATTGAAAAAGTAAAAACTATAATAATACTGAAGGTTTCTAAAAATGTTACAGCTGCTGACAGCGCTTATGGCATCCTGAGAGTGTATGTGTGTATGCGTGTATGTGTGTATGCGTGTATGTGTGTGAGTGTGTTTGAGTTTTGATTTGATGAGAAGTTGGTGCAAGTGATTGTTAGAAGTAGTGTGTGTTTGTGTGTGCATGGGTTATGAATTTCTGAGGGTATGTGTGACTAAGTGGTTTGAGTTAGCTAATAGATTGATATCACATGTTCAGTTTCATCGTCGTATAAACCTTGAAGCCATTCCGTTACAAGTTTTTTGCATGAGTACTTGGTCAAGGAAATTAAGTTCAGGTATTTATTTGCTTTGCTGTATAAGTGTAAGAAAACGCTTTATGTCCAAACACCCTACGGTAAAACGTTTTTCCCCACTTAGGTAGTCTACGTGAACGTTTGTCTTGTACCATGGTGGTTGTTGCTGTGGAATGGAACCTAAGTATGACTGCCCTGATATACAGCTGACGAACTGTTAACATACCAGTGTCTCGGTACATCTATAGCGTAACATAACCTTTTGTTATATGATGTTTTTAGGATGGCTGTTTGCGCTCGTTCAGCAGTAATTAGGATGCTTTTGCCTGCAGAGCCCCAAGCTACTATACAATACCCTAAGATTGCCTGACACAGTGCGTAGTAGGTTGTTTTCATAGTTAGTTTCTACTATCGATCTCAGTTTTCTGAATACATATAGCAGCTTTCTCACACGTGTGTTCAGAGAGTCAATATGCCTACTAATTATATATTTTTAAATTATGAAAAAAATATATTCGAAACCCTCACAATATGCCCTTTCATTTGATATGTCGTACAACACAGTTTGAAAAACTTTTATTTTTAATTTTCCGATTTTCACCACAAAAGTGACTCCCATATTCCAAATTAATTTATTTAGGGTACACGTCCTTGGGTCACAGATATTTGTGTACCAAATTTCAACTCTATCGGCCCAGCAGATTCGAAGCAAATTGGCTATGACACACAGACAAACACACGAGTGATCTTATAAGGGTTCCGTTTTTTCATTCGGACTTTCGGAACTCTAAAAAATTAAAAAAGTAAAAAAAATTGGTGATTGTAGAATTTGAAGTTAAGAACGCGTCAAACCCATTCCAGAGTTTGACAGAATTCCAAAACAGAGCAGAAATTGACAAATACCCAACTTCAAATTCTTAATTCAGAAACGGTAATAACTCTAAAACTCGATCAACCAAAAAAGCTAGATTTTAATATAGTGCCTGTCACTGTCAGTTTGTTTCTTTATTATTTACTTGGAGGATATATCCTACCCGACTTTAACATCAAAGTCACTGACACTGACCTCACCTGAACTTCCGAACAAACTACGAGAAAACAACTGAACATCGAACTAATGAACAAGTGAAACCGAGTAGGATCAGTTTCAGTTTGCGCGTTACTATGGAGGTAATGTTTCAATCGTAACATGCGTTACACGGGAATAGTTACCATCTCGTTGCGGGTTGGGATGCGGCTGAAGTGAAAAGCGGAGCGCAGGCGGGAGCGATTTTAAAGATTTTAATTGCCAGCCTTTTTGAGTAAGTTGATTATGTTTGGCAAGACGTATAATAAACAATAAACCGTTATTAATAAACTAAAGTTATTTAACTATTTTAATGAAACTTGGTTCATAAACCATGTTGAAAGATGGGAAGACAGAACCAACGAGTAGTAGAATTCTGCAGGGCAATGATGCTTTTTTATTTCACTGGCTAGGCTATCTTCTGACTTGAGTAATGTTTAAAGTTTTCTTCTAACTTGCAAAGAAAAGTAGGCTTTAATTTTGAAATTTTATTTTATAGCTTGTCTCGGCCAAATGATACATAAAACTATTTCTTTATAAAAATATCATATTTATGTGTGATAGGACTGTACTATTTCCGTTCTTTTGTTTATAGGACCATTTGCTCATAGGACGATTTGCTAATAGGACATTTTGCTAATGCCTAGGGGTAGCAGATAAATTCGTAACAGAGTTACCGTTCCCCTGGGCACTAAGGCAAGGAAGGACCAGAGCGGGAGATGTCGATAAATGAATTAAAAAGGGCATTATTTTTGCTAAAGTGTCGTTTTAATTACGGGTCGTATTTTGCTAATAGGAACATTAATTGCTTGTATGACGTTTTGATACGGAGGGATTAGACCTGAAGCCTAAAGCTTTCAGGTCTAATCTTATCTTGACACTTTGGAAGACATAGGTCATGTGGATTAAAAAATAATAAAAAAAAAACAAGGCCGGGGCGTATGGTACTTTAGTCGTACTTTTTGTAACATAGTAATATGGGGAGTCAAAATAAAGGGCTCGAATAGACTAATCTGAAACTCAGAGACGACAATCATGAACACTGAATTTTCGAGATTGTCGTCTCAGAATAGGTGCCATTAAACTTCGATCATTTTATACCGGTACATGGTGGGCATCCCACCCACACGCATAAAACGTTTTGGGAACACATTCATTGTGTATACAGCTAGGGAGTGGAATGCCCTGCCAGAGTCTGTTTCCTGATAGCTGCAACCTGGGAGTCTATAAGTCAAGAGTGAATAGGTTACATCTACATCATCATATCGGCATCATCTCCTACCATCAGGTGGGATAATGTTCAAACGCGAACCTATCAATAAAAAAAAAACAAAAGTAGCGGCCCGCCCTGGCTTCACAACGAGGCAAATTATACACACAAACTTTCCTCGTTTATCGCTCTTTCTATATATTTGTGAAAACTGTATCAAAATTCGTCGCGTGGTTTAGAATGTCTGCTTTTGTTTTAAGCGTTAGGGTTATTCAATTATTATTTTAATTGTTATCTGGTTTTACATGAGTAGATAGTTAGTTACAAGTCCGCCACACTATTCCCAAACCACTGTAACTTTTGTAAGCCAAAATCAAAATAGTGGTGACCACCAGTAAAAACGCCGAGGCTAGACGAGTCCCAGAGAAACGATTAAACTGTCTTGGGTCCCGCAACGAAATTAATCAGAAAAGACAGCGCAAGAGTAAGAAAAAAGCTAGGCCATTAGACACAAAGGGGGTATTTACAACTAGGGTAAGCCCAATTGTCATGCACCACTGGTTAAAAACAATAATAATAATGGGTTCTAAAATTGTGAGCTTGTTAAACTTGATTCCAATAATAGGTATGGCAAAAACGCTTGAACGCACGGGAATTCGCTTAAAGTGGCGGTGAAGCTACTAAAAGTGTACGCTCCGCTGTCATCTCCGCTACTCTCAGCCACCTTCCCTATCTGGCTCCCTGCCAGTACCACACGAAACAACACACGCGCCGCTAATTTATGTAAATATATCAACAGCCGTGCTCTCGTCTACTCCATCATGATTCTACTTCTAATTGTTGACTTAGCTTGATTAATTCAACAATTCTTTACTGGCTTTCTGGAAATTGTTTTGCTTTGACTGTAAATCAAGGAACAGGCTTCTGAGGAATTCATTTGCATTTCCAAATAAGAAATTGGTGAGTCTTCTTTCCCACCCACACGGACAAAACGTGTTGGGAACATATTCTGCCGGATTCTGTGCGTCCTGATAGCTACTACCTGGAGTTTTTAAGTCAAGAGTACTTCTAGGGAGGCATGCGCGGTCGTCGACTACATCATCGCTTACTATCAGGTGAGATAGTGGTCAAGCGTGAGCCTATCAATTATAAAACCTGTCTCATCATCCAGCCATCCACATTATTACGATCATCACTGGAGTCAAAAGATTCCTTATCAACTTTTCTGTGACCTGCGCCACTTGATCACCTTCAAGAGTTTCATATAAAAAAAAATCAAACAAACTGAGTATTTTATCTTCATCACATTATCTCCTCATCTCTCATTTTAAGATAAGAAAGAAAGAAAGAAAGAAAGAAAGAAAAGAATTTATTTGCCACATATTAACGACATACACAACAATATGATTTTGCTAACTCCCTTATCGATAGTGTTAGTAGATCTTATATTTCTATGTTAGTAACAAGTTTAACAAAAAAAAAAGGAAAGAAAAAAAAATGTTAAATAGGTAAGATAATATACTTATATAACAGTGTATTGTAAAGATAATAGTTTCATTGTAATGTTAACGCATAAAAAAGAAGAAAGGTAAGCTTAAAGAAATGGTAAAGTTATGAGACGTTACTTCAAGTTCAAAAAGCTGGTCTATAAATAGAAACTGAACATCTTTAGAGTCACATTTTTACATAATAGATACATGCAACTCGGTGGGAAATCGTGGCTTACCAGCAAGCCATAGAGCGCAGAAATGAACAACACTGCGCGCCAAAACCAAAATCATGAACGTTGCCCAAAAAATTGCTAAGTTCAAGTGAGATTGGGCCGGACATGTCTGCCGCATGTCAAACGAGAATTGGGCAAAATTAACCATTCGTTGGTTCCGTTAAATGCCAGACGACATCGCGGCAGACCGAAGCGAGGAGATGGCAGAACAATATCGACTCCTACCCAAGGGACCCCGTACGTACTAAAAAAGACAGAGTTGTATCGAAGGGAGACAGGGAGGTCTTTACCCAGTAGTGGAACGAAATACCAGGCCGCCGGCCACCGGCCTCATCTAGCTTAAACTGACAAAAACCATTGACGTGTAAAAGTGTTCCTTGTAACCTATTTACTGAATAAACATCATTTATCATTTATTTATCATAAATAGGCTAGGTACAAAAATAATAATTCTATTCAGTTCATTTAAGTTACATTATCAAAAATTATTGGACGCGTATTTTCTTGGTTTACCAAACCAATAAAAAATTACAAAGATAAAACGATAAAGATGACTTCTTTGAAATAAATGTTTACCTAAACGGTACGACGTGTATTGAGGTGTGACGTCACGCGAAATTTCAACGCACTGTATCATCCTCATTTTTAGTTTGCGTGAAAAAAGAAAAAACTACGTGTCCATTTTTTTTTGGTAGGTAATCTAACTGACAGACTAAAAACTAGATTTTTTTAGGAAACTAGCCTATTATTATGGCCTTGCGATTATCTATCGTTTTATTTAATATCCAATAACATCACTATTTTTAGTGCAGCAGTTAGAATTAACCCATGTTCACGTGCTTCGAAAATCATATAAATATTTCACGCCACAAAGATACACCGATACACATCACAATATGTATCAGCTGCCGATAGCCGGCTTTAACTGTTTCTATTGTGGGCATATAACAGATCGCTTCACATCTGAACACGGAGAGGAATGTGGGCCAATCGTCTTGTATCTAACCTATAATAGTACTAGCTTCTGCCCGCGGCTCCACTTGCGGATAACCAGTACCCTACTTCCATTTCCAGGACCTAAAATGTATCTACGTTACGTTTCCTTAGGATCGGTTTAACTACTTTGGCGTGATAACGTTACAAAGAGACACAGTAACTTTTGCTTTTATTACTCACTTGTTTCCGGGGCTTCGCCTGCGTGAAATTAATTATTTACCGATGTGCAAGTGAAGTTAAACCCCGCCCCTACGCTTTAAGCCACGTAGATACTTGTTGGATATGTTTGATATTCATTGCGTTTTATAACTGCAAATGCGTAATTTCGAAATTTTGAAAAAAAATATCGAAAATTCTGGTAGTTTGTTTGGAAAAAAGTTTAGTGATATAGCGACATCTATGACGCTACATACGAACTAAAACAGCAAAATTCCTACATCGCGCAAGCAGAGTTCTCCGCGCGATTTGAACATATACAACAGCCCGAAATCAACTATCGGGCAGTTGCCCGGACCAGACACTACACCCCAGACGGGTGTTGTGTCTGGTCGCCGACAGCGATACGCCGACAACGATAACGCCGACAACGATACGCCGACAACGATAACGCCGACAACGATACGCCGACAACGATAACGCCGGCAACGATACGCCGACAACGATAACGCCGACAACGAAACGACGCACCGCTCTGACTCACTGGAGCCCGCAGCAGTACTCCGACTCACTGGAGCCCGCAGCATCATCCCGACTCACTGGGATATCATCACCGCAGACAGTTCCGACTCACCGCGAACTATGCGCCTCTTTCGGTTCCGACTCACTGGAACCAGCCTTCCACTGGCCCGGCAAGCATCACGTATGAACGACTCATCGAGAAGAGAACCATCGATCTGCGATCTCTGGAGGGGAGTGATGTAGCGACATCTATGACGCTACATACGAACTAGAACAGCAAAATTCCTACATCGCGCAAGCAGAGTGCTCCTCGCGATTTGAACATATACAACAGCCCGAAATCAACTATCGGGCAGTTGCCCGGACCAGACACAACACCCGTCTTGTCGGAGGATCCCCCCTTTTCAACGGAGGTTTGCGGGACTTCACACCCTGTTCCGCATACCTCTAAAATGGTGACCCTCGACTATGAACGTGAGCGCAGCCTTCGTCATGACATCATCACTTCCACAATGATGACCCTCGACTGTGAACGTGAGCGCAGCCTTTGTCATGACGTCATCACCTCCATAGTAATAACACTTAGAATTCATATTCCTAAAAAATAAAAAATAAATTGCGACTTTGTCCTTCAATATCTCCAGAACCAGTAGATTCCCAGGTATGGTCTAGTGGAAAAAAATGATCCAAATAATGGGTAGAATATGTGGCTTTCAGCTTCGGAAACTGTCTTTTTACACTCGATATTATGTGCCAAATCTGTATCCATATTTGTTCAGCCATTCTGGCGTGATTGACTAACAAACATCTATCCATCCATCCAAACTTTATCATTAATTCATCGTCAGCATCATCATTTTAGCCGAAAGACGTCTACTGCTGGACATGAGCCTCCCCCAAGTGTTGACAAAACCACCGGTCCTCTGCGTCTTGCACCCATCTGATTCTCGCGACTTTCACTAGATGATCAGTCCACCTTGTGGGAGGCCTTCCAACGCTACGTCTTCCGGTACGCGGTCACCACTCCAGAATCATTCAGCCCCAACGACCATCTGTTCTGCGAGGAGAAATGTGTTTTCAGTGCCACTGCGACTTCAGTTTGGCTATTCTTAGGATTATGTCGGCAACCTCGAAAAGTCTAAATTGGATGTTTTACTAGCACTTGTCAATCTCGTATAGTTTGAATTATTTGACAATCGTTATGGCCGATAGTGTCAATTTGAAACATGTTGTTAGTTTATAAATATTACGAGAGGAAATGGCGGTGAGCAATCCGATTGGTATCGGTTTCGTTGATAGAATACAACACTACTAAATGGAAAGGATTAGGATACTTTTTTCATGGAGTTAATTGCATGCGCTTCTATTTTAATAGATACTTTAAGACTACGGATCTTTTTGCAGCTTTATTTGAAATAAAATATGTTCTGAGCAGAGGTGGCCCAGTGGTATTGGCCGCGACTTCCAGTGTAGGTTGTGAGTCCAAACCCAGACAGGCGCTTTACTTTGTGTAAATTATTTTCACCTCAAATTAACACCACTGCTCTCAAAACGGTGAAGGAAAACAACGTGAGGAAACCGGCACGTCCTAGAACCAAAAAATCGAAGAAATGTGACATCCACCAATCCGCATTGGGCCCGCGTGGTGGATTACGGTCCACACCCTCTCACAGAGAGGAGGCCTGTGCCCCAGCAGTGGGTACATTATATAATAACTCTAAATAAACAGTGCGCGCGTTGGGATTTCCCATATAATACGGGGCGAACCTATTGCCAACAACCACGTCAAATTTAATTCAGACTGCGGACTGCTTCTGAAATACATATTTCAGATGAAAAACCTAATAATAATAATCTTCCCGACCGAATTGCGAACACGGTGGCTAATCTCAACCGAGATTAGCCATGACTAGGAGATAGTATAGTAGACAAGCGTGTGCGTAGACACAGGTGCCCTCTCTGTTCCTTCACTCTCATAGTCCGATGGGACGGCAATCCGACACAACCGGGGAGAGGTCAGACGCAGGACCAACAGTTTTATGTACTTTCCGAGGCACGGAAATGTTACACCACGGTAGACATGGTGGACATCCCACCCATACGCACAAAACGTTTTGAGAACACATTCATTGCGTACAGCTGGGAGTGCAATTCCCTGCCGGAGTCTGTGTTTCCTGATAGCTACAACCTGGAAGTTTTAAAGTCAAGAGTGAATAGGTTACTTCTAGGCAAGCGTGCTCCATCTTCGTCTGTCTGTCTGACAGCGGACTGTATCTCATGAACCGTAATAGGTAGACAGTTAAAATTTTCACAGTGTGTATTTCTGTTGCCGCTATAACAACAAATACGTAATAAAAATAATTAAACCAAACCGAATTATAGGGAAGAACCCATACATGAAACGTGATTTTCTTGGTTTACGGTCCGGAACCCTTTATGCGAATCCAACTCGCACTTGGCAAATTCTTTGACTTTCACTCGGGTAAATTCTTTGACTTTCACTCGGGTTTCTGATAAACGCTAGTACATAATTATTATATCGTTAAGATAAATCGTTCTCACGAGTAGTTGGGCGGGATCCAAGGTGGCATGTAAAGCATGGCGGGTGACTTGACACGCTCGTTTGTTTGCTTCAGTTTTTGAAGAGTATGAGTAATTATACCTACTCTTGTAGAAACAATAATTAGTAAGTTGTTCATCTTGGCAAGGCGCAGTGCAGTGATGAGAGGTGTCGTAACGTTATGACCGAGTTGCGTTCAATGACTGGTAGAAGTATGGTCGTCTTTCAATATTCACGTATCAAATTACGAAGTAAATTGTCTAGAGTAACATATTACATTTTTTCGAAGAAATAAGACTAGTCGTTAAGACGTGATGTTCAATTTAAAATCATTACAAGTCGTATATCTACGCCTTAAACAAAACTTTGCTAAACCTATCTTATCAGCACTAAAGTGCTAGTGGAGAATATTGTCCAACAGAGGCTGATCGAGTACAATCCATTGAATATTACATAGCACTAACAAGACATGACAATCACTAGTAACATGTCTTGGGTTACGACAACTCAGGTTCTCAGGTCATCAATATGCATGTACAACGAGGTGACAACTAATTTGTGACGAGGGTCTTAGTGCTATAGACCACTAAGTTAGTAATATAGCAGTACTATCTTCTTCTTCCTGCCCTTATCCCATGTTACTTGGGGTCGGCGCAACACGTTTTTTTCTTCCATTCTGTCCTGTCAGCCGTCTCGCTATCACTAACTTCCTTTTCTTTGGCCTCCCTCTCCCTCTCACTATACATATATGGTGTTAAAAAATTAACCCTCGAAACTTTAAGGAGTGCTTTGGACCATCAAAATGAATAACTTTAACTATGGGACCACCTTTGAAATCGCAAAAAAAAAAATCAGCTGTTCCGTACATTTTGACGAGTTTTGCGAACATAAATGTAGGATCGAGCGCGCCGCGCCGCCCGTTGGTATTCGGTATTAGGCTGGCGACGTGAATGAACTCTAGCGAAACAGCAGTACGTATTTTATTTACATTGCTGTTTTAGTGTAATTAACGATTTAATTACTTTTTAATTAAAACTCTTCTTGGGTTGGATAGAAATAACGATTTTGAACAGTCTAAAGTAAAAAAAACTGCAGAAAAAATCTAAAAATTGAGGAAAACGCCGACGAAAATTTTCAACGCTAGGGGGTCCAGAATCATGTACTGAATCACTGGTACACGTATATGCGTTTATGTGTCTTACACGGTGTATAGCAGTACTATACTGGGTGTAACGGAAAGGTGTGGTCATATTTCAGAAGCCGGTTCTACCCATGGAAATGAACAACTTTCTTTAAGAAAAAATAAAATTTCACAAAAAAAAAATTGAACTTTCCATACAAAGTTATCATCAGCTGATCAATATTTGTACGGGGAGTAAACAATTTTTTTAGAATTTCCTCGTATTTTCATGAAGTTCTTAAAATATGAGCACACCTTTCCATTACACCCTGTAGAACTGAAAAACCTCTTGAGAAGTTATTGTACTCATAGTTCTGGTAGACTTTAAAATAGTTCAGCAGTCCAGTCACCTCGTGATCGAGACACAATTAAAATCTATTGTGTCCGCTAATTTGGACGCGCAAAGAGTTAACAGGAAAAAAATAGTTTTCATTTTCCACTTTTTTTTTCTACCCTTTGTTAATTTACATGGACAAAACTATATGCAATATGCAAAATGCTATTTCGACAAATTTATTTAAATATACGTAGTGTGTGAGCACTTGAACCCCTCTAACCAAGAGTTCCAACCCCGTTCGGGGTTAAAACTATGTGGCTTCAAAATACAGAATAGAGTTCTTTACTTACAGATTACAGGAAAACCTATAAGAAGTCTATGGTTAAAACAGTCGGGTAAAACAAACATATTAAAAAAACTTTTTTACAAATAAATAGAACCGACTTCCAAAAAAGTGCAAAATAACTTTAATTTCGGAAGTCGGTGTTCCTGTTTTGTGTTTTCGTTTTTTGACACCGACTTCCGAAATTAAAGTTATTTTGCACTTTTTTGGAAGTCGGTTCTATTTTTTTGTAAAAAAGTTTTTTATTTTTCACTTTTTAGTTGTGGTTCCCCATTAAACTGTGTTAACAATTCATAGACATACGATAGCAGCAATCGCGGTTGATTTGCTGTCAATTTTTGAAGAGTTCCGTTGTCTCTCTCCGAAACCCATCATCAGATCTTTTTGAAATTTAACTGGGACCATTTCGGAATAAACCTCTTTCAAACAAAAAAATAATTTTGCAAATCCGTCAATATATGACGGAGTTATGCCCGAAAATACATAAAAAAATATAAATATCCGAATTGATAACCTACTCCTTTTTCGAAGTCGGTTAAAAAATATATTTCATTCGGAACCCTTTGCTCGCGAGTCAAACTCGCACTTGGCCGGTTTTTTCTTCCACCTTCTGTTTTCAAGCAGGCCAAAAAAAATTGTTACCTATTTAAAATGTTCCAATAAGTTGGTCACAAGGCAAAATTATGACCCCTTTATACCAATCTTAGTTATTCCAGAAACGTAACGTAAATCTGAGCGTCAAATTATACAAGTTCTATTGATCTGGCCCAGCTTAGCAACGTGTGTTGAATACTTAAAACTTAAGATCTTGCATAACTGCTATATCAAGCCTTTCATGATTACTTTCACAAAGGTTGGTTTTCAGAGTTTGATTTACACTGTCTTCATCATCGTCATTAGCATTTCTGCCGAAAGCCATCCACTGCTTGACAAAGGCTTCACTAAAGAGTTCCCTCTATCTGGCAGAATCTTGATGCTCAGAAATTTGTTTGGCATAACACACTTGGCATAATCTTCTCTAAACGAATATTTTGAAGGCATGAAAATTATAATTATTATTGTTTGGCCGAATGTTTTGTTTGTTTGTGTTTGTTGTGTTTTTGTTTGGAATAATTTTACTAGACATATTTCCATTCCTATAAAATAGCACGTTTATCCTTAAATTAAAATTTAAATATTTTCTTAAAAAGTTAGCACTTTTGTAGCCAAAAGTTACTGACTGAAACGAATTGCTGCAAAACCGACTCAACGTAGTCTTGTCTGCTCTACCCCTTGTTTTTTTTTTAAATATAAATGATAGTTCTGCCTTTTAATTAATATCGATATGAAAAGTATGCCACTCCAGAACCTTTCGGACCCATCAACCATCTGTTCTGCGAGCAATATGCCGCCCACTGCTACATCATTTTCTTAAAAACAGATAATCGCATTTTTCGTTTAACTACTTCCGAAAAGAACTGAAATTAAGATGAATCTTAAGATAACAAAAGGCGCCCAGAGGACACGGTGGAGCATACAGTAGAGGTCTGCCCCGCTTGGGCGGAGCACCGCCGTGTCCTCGTGGATGCTATAGGTGGCGGCGACCTCTCACGCCCGGCCCTGATTCAGGCCATGATACAGAGCGAAAGGGAATGGGAAGTAGTCTCCGCTTCTGCGAAGCAGTAATGCTCACGAAGGTGGAGGTGGGACGCGTGAGAGAAGTGCAACGGAGTGGCCCTCACGGCCCCGGCCGCTACCACCGCAGAAGAGGCACTGGGCGTAGGACGTCGCGAGACGACCTCCAGCCACCGTAGACCCGGGCCTGCGAACGGCGAGCAGTGGGTAGCTCGCCGTCCGACCAGCACCAGGCCCGTGAGTCGACGTTCCACGTGCGCCTCAACCAGATGAGAGTCAGCCACCACTGACGGACCCATCGTGGCCGGTGCCTGCATGCCAAGGGGTAGCGAATAAATTCTCAACATGTTACCACACCCCTGGGCACTCAGGCAGGGAAGGAATAGGGCTGGGTTTTAGTCAGTAAGAGTCTTACACGCCCTCCCGCTCCACCCAGAGGGGGAGAAGTCATTGGACGATTTACCACGCCCAAAAAAAGATAAAGGCCCTCTAAGATAACAATTGTGAATTTAAAGTGTGTGTTTGTAAGTGTACCTACTGATACGGCTTCGGAATGATAAGTAAGACAAAACGAAGTGAAATTAAAACGCATGACCACTACAATAAATTACATGAAACTTTCCAGAAAAAAGTAAAGCATTCCCTGCCGAAGTCTGATAACTATAAACTGCGGATATTTATGTCAAGCGTGAATTGGTGACTTCTTAGCCAGCGTGATCCATCGTCGACCATATATAGTTATATAGTGATCAATAGCGAGCAAATTTCTAAATCTTAAAAAGTAAAATCGACCTCTGCCTCAGAGGATGATTTTGCTTTCTGTTGTTCCACTTATTTTTTTAAACAACGCAATGGAATTTAATACGGTCCCATTCATGGGAGGAAGTTCACTCGTTGTCATCATTTTAGACGAAAGACGTCCACTGTTGGACATAGGCCTCCCCCAATTGTCGCCACAACGACCAGTCCTGTGCGCATCGCATTCATCGGATGCCCGCGACCGTCACCAGGTCAGCGGTATACCTTGTCTCCTACAAGGTAGACCGGCGGGTCACTAATCAATAATAAAATAAATCTAGATTGTTATTGCCAATATTTGATGAGTCTTCCTCATTGCAATAATCCTCGTAACATTCCTCTACCGGTGGCCCAATCTTAACCTAAGCCCACACTAACACAAATACCCAACCAAGCAAAATAAACATTGCATACACCCCGGTGATTCAGTGCAGGGACCAATAAATAACAGCTCTGTATACACAGCAGTATGTGTGTCCGTATATATCACTCTATCTTGTAGCTGATCGTGCCAAGAGCACAATGTTACTGAGGCAGGCATTTATATATATTTGTTCTGCTTTTGTTGCTGTGTGTTCTAAGCGATGTGATAATCGGTTTTGCAAAAGGAGTTTGGACTGATTTTCTTGATAACTGTCTCGTTGGTTAGTTATCGCATACTGCCATGAGGTCCTCGGTTCGATTTCTGCGGCGTAAAAAATGTTATTGAGTCTCCCTCTCTGGACTTTCTCAATCCGGAGTTTTTTTTTAGGGTTCTATACCCGAAGGGTAACCAACGGGACCCTATTACTAAGCCTCCGCTGACTTTTTTGCTCGATCTTAATAATGGCAACAAGTAGACGGTTATAATCGTGCACGATGGTACGGAACCCTTAATGAGCGAGTCCGATTCGCACTTGGCTGGTTTTTTTAGTAGTTACCAAAATCGCCCCGCTTGGCAGTTGGGTTGGCGATCGCAGTGTAGTTGTTACAATGCACAGAGATTGCTTCTACTCATTCTCTGGTGCGATGACCTGATGAGGGTCACGCAAATCAGATGGATGCGAGACGCACAGGACCGGTCATTGTAACGACACTTGAGGGAGGCCTATGTCCAGCAGTAGACGTCTTTCGGCTGAAATGACGATGAAGAGTCCGGAGTTCGGACTTGTGTCCGATTGATATTAATAGGCGCTCCCTCTATTACATGGAACTTAACAAGCTACCAAATAAATAATGGCGCCTAAAAGAAAAGAGAACATTTAAGAAACACAAAAGAGCTGATGACATTGAAACAGCTGAACCGATTTTGATGAAATATATCTAAGAACCATCGCTAGAAAATCTGCTTCCAAGAAAGGAAACCGCATTCAAATGGGTTCACTCGTTTAAGCTACGGTGCCACAGACAGACACACATGTAGCGGTCAAACTTGTAACACCCCACATTTTGCGTCGGGGGTTAAAATCATAACTGGCTAGATGTGGGTGTACCTACTATACAGCATGTAACAAAAACCCTGTCCGATCCTGAAGGGTATTACTTGGTATCGTACAGCGTACATACGTAATAATTTAATGGATACGAGATAATTATTTTTCCCCAGTGAAAATAATTAATTTAAAAATAAAAGAAAACTTATCTAAGGCAACACTGAGCGCTCGACAAAGTTCACCTACTGTTTCGTTTTAAAGATGCCGCCTGAGCGAGACAGAACGCCTACAGCGCGGCAGGTGCAGGGCGGTATCGTTTGAAATAAAAATAGGTAAAAATGAAAAGATTTCGCTGGCCGGTGCAGTGTTGTCAACTTATGAAAATTTGCCATATTTAGTGTTAAGTTTCGCATATTTAACAAAAATAAAAAATCTATAACTTTTGGTTTTTATGAGTAAAATTTGTTTTACAACTTTTTCTAGTACGTACGAGTATGTTAAACCAGGAATACGCCTACGGACGGGGCTTTTGTTACATACTGTAGATGCACCTGTGCCAAACTTTCGGGGATAAAGGTGGGGTGTCATGTTACGTTTCTTGAAAACTTTAATTCTGTTTAACAGTCCAAATCACAATTATTTTAGAATCGGTGAAGCATATTTAATTCTTCTTCTTTCATACATCTCCATCTCTCGTCATCTCAGCATGCACTCCTAAATTTTCACATCTAATAATCATGTTTTATAAAATCACCAATTTGGCTGAAATATAACACAATTTTATAGTTCGCCCCCTAACTTACGAATGTGGGAAAAACTTTCATAACTTTGCATGTTCTTGAATAACAAGGTTCTCAACATTTTGCCAAAGTATGTGCTAATTTGATAAGTTAAAGTATGTAGGTAATTACCTCCGTTATATGAAGACTAGCTTCTACCAGCGGCTTCGCTCGCTTGGAATTAATACTACCCCTGTTATAAACTTTCAACCCCAATGTCACCCTCTCAGGGGTGGAATTTCGAAAAACCCTTGCTTAGTGGATACCTACTCTTCACAAAGAACACACCCTGGTGTGGCGAGTTGCCGCCACTCTGCAAGTTGGGTGGGGTTGGTATCACGTCGCGTGTGTGTCTCGCTTTAATTTGTCAGACAGACGTGAGTGGCCGGCTTTAAGCGAGCTATAGACAATTTAAAATGCAACAATCGACGTCACGTCAGTTTGACGTCAGTGTGTGTGTCTAACGCCGCGAGGCACAGCGCGCATCTCACCGCAGACTAAATTAATGTCTTAAAATAATATCGTCCCCGCAAATACGCTAAAATCCCGAGTAAATCCCGTAAACGTTGGGGATCCACCGGGAATAATAAATAACCCATATTTACCGCGTCCGTTAACTACTGAACAAGCATAATCAGGAGTGTTGGTGTGAAGAGAACGAGTGGCCACTCGACAATTCGACGTGCAACCATCGAGAACAGCCCGGAAAGTAAGGTACCACTTGTTTTACAAATTGTGAGTAGGGCCACATTCGCCGACTGCTGCCGACCACTCCTAACTTGAAGTTATACAGACAAATATAGGCAATTTTGGGCCAGCATTCCCTCCAAGTGCTTGGTCGTATTTACTGTTCTACATCCGCAGAGACCCACGGCTATTTACACGCTTGGGAAACTCCACACCCTCCAAATGTCATGTCTCTAGGACCAGCGGTTTAGGCTGTGCAGACTATATCAGTCAGTCAGGACTTTGAATTTTATATAATTATACAGATGTAACATATTTATGTAGACGTAATATCAAAGTAATTAAACCCTACACGGTCGTTAATAATAATGCCGAACCTACTCCTAAAGTGATTTCATTGAATCAGAGATGGCAAAAAAGACTAATCTTTTTTTTGCATAAGATCATGTGATCGCACCTACCAACGCAAGATAATAATTAAATTATTACTAAGTAACACAATGGACACTGTCTGCAATAAAATTTATTTATGTATCGATGCTATCCATCCCAGGCGGGCAAAGGTTATTTCAAACCCGAAAAAAATTGTATAACATCTTTGTATAAAATCAAGACCATACTCAAATAATCTTTTTAACTTATGGCATGTTTCTTCCGTTTGTGAACTGATTTCGGTCATACATTTATCTTCATTATTTAAAGTCAAATGACTTAACCTGTGTCTATATTGCGACCCCTATCAGTCTATCGGTACATCTCCATGTTATATGATTGATCTAAATACCCAACTCACCTCCAGAATCACATCGCCATCCTGCCAGCATGGCAATGCCTGACAATCGCTGGATTCCTTCTTATCGAATCGACCTTCACTAATATGGTCCACCTTGTGCTCCGCTATACCCTTGCCTATAAGATTGATGAAAAGTCACTCACCTCCAAAATCTCATCGCCAACTTTAACAGCGGGCACAGCTTTAGCGGCGGCGCCAGCAGGATGCAGCCCACAGACGAACACCGCCATGCGACTGCGGTCCCTGTGGCCGGCCAGGCTGAGCCCCAGCGTGCCGCGCGGGGAGCGCTCCAGCCGGACCGACACCACCGAGTCGCCCAGGCCCGCGTACTTCTTGCGGATTTTATCTGGAAAGAAGGGAGTTGTTAATAGTGAAATGTGCTTCGATAGATCAATTATTCATAGTCACCCTGTATGCCCAGCATTAGATAAAAGCATAACATAACGCCTGTTTAGCCCGAAGGATTAAGCAGAGTTGTGTTTATTAAATGTGGTACACTTAACTTCAGCAGTTACGTTCAAGAAAAAAACTACTCTATATCTCGTACCTCTAGTCTACTCCTGTGTTGTGGGTGCGTTCAAAAACATTTAAACTCACATACACAAGACACCTAGATCCGGAATAACTATCTGTAGGTTATACAAATATTTGTACGCTGCGGGAATCGAACCGGCGACACGTAGCGCAATAGCCAATCGCTCAATCACTACGCCAACCGTGGCGTTAAAAGTTATACCCATGTGATAGGGGACGAGTCTATTGCTATCAACTGGGCACAAGTCCAGACTCCGGACTGCTACTGAGAATGGCTGATGAAAAAACCCAATAACACATTGCCCATCCTGATAATCAAGCCCAGGACTTCACGCTCAGGTCGCGGATAAATTCAAAATAGAGTTCCCGCGGCCCTTGGCACTCAGGCAACTGAAGAAACAGGGTTGGGTTTTAGTCAGTAAAAGTCTGTCACGCCCTCCCGCTCAAGCCAGAGCGGGAGAAGTCATAGGATGATTTCCCACCCCACAAAAATATAAACCGGTCAAGAACGAGTCGGACTCGCACGCAAAGAGAACGACCGAACAAATCATATTTTTTTCAGGTTTTTTGAAACTGCCTCCACCTTATAGGTTTTCCTGTATTCTATAAGTGTAGAACTACTTTCTGAATTTTTTTTGTAAATTTTAGGCTCAGTGGTTTCAGAGAATGGTAATTTTTCATCTATTTTCTTAAATAACTTCAAAATTATATATTTCAAAATTATGACAAAAGTATATTCGAAACTCTCACAATGTGCTCTTTCATTTGATATGTCACACGACACAGTTTGAAAAACTTTCATTTTTAATTTTCCGATTTTCACCCCAAAAGGGACCCTTTTATTCCAAATTAATTTAATTAGGGTACAAGTCCGTGTACGGACGGACAGACGGACAGACAGACAGACAGACACACGAGTGTTCCCATAAGGGTTCCGTTTTATCATTCGGACTTTCGGAACCCTAAAAAGGGCCTCACGCTCAACTGTAGTAATTTTAGTTGTAGCTTGACTTAAGAGCCAGTGGTGTTGATTCTGTTGTGCACAAACTAAACTTAATTTAGGCTATTGCTATCTTTTTCTCTCTAATATAACAAGAAAGAGACGGACGTAAATTAGAGCGGTCAAATTTAGTTTGAACTAATATTTCCATACAAATTAAGGGTACACGTAAAAACATGTCGTCTAAAAACACGGCACGGTAAACTAGTTTGACATCTCTAACTTAGTTCATAGCTATAGCCGTCCTTTTCTTGCACTGCCTTTTAGCAATTCTCTAATTTTAGTTTAGTTATTGAACAAGAGAATCCGCGCCAATATCAAAGATCATACAAGATTAAATACACTCATATCCTGAAATCATCAAAATAAGCATTTGTCCAATGATTTGTAATTTACAGAGTTTTTTTATCATTGATAACCTCACTTTCAACTACTATCTCACCTGATGGTAAGCGATGATGTGGTCGAACGATGCGATGGAGCACGCGCTTACCTAGAAGTAACCTATTCACTCTTGACTTATGACCCAGATGTCTATAAAGCGCGGTCACTCTCGGATTGCATAGAAAAGACAGAGATGCGCTACGACAAATAGTCGCAATTTATTGTAAAATATGAATTATTTTATCGATTTACTTAGGATTTACTAATAAATTTATAAAAAGTAATCCATCACTGGATGCAACTTAGCTTTTGAAATTTTATGGTATATTTTTTATTATGATTATAATTGTTAATGAAGGGATAAACTGCTTTTTAAAGATAATTTAGAGGTATGTTAGAAGATTTTTTTGATGCATTAAAGTATGTTAAATTATGTTTCTAGCTCCATCACTGTATGCAAGTAGGACTTGAAAATATCAAAAAAAAATTATTTCTCAAAACTATTTACGGTGTGATACACTGCTTTAAAAAAAACACCTTTCTGACCATTTTTGGGAACCTCCGCCTTAAAGACCAAGAAAAGAATCCAAGATTTTCTACCCAAACAGTATCAATAGTGTTCAGTGGTAACCGAATTACATTGTTTTCCCAGAGCTTCCTGAGTCATAAATAGCCCCGAGCTATTCGCCGTCTAACACAATTTCTATCGACGTTCGGCAGTTTGATCTTGGTGTTATCGTCTAAGGTTTGTTTGGCAACTCTTGTGTTGGTCCTCGCTTCTTCGTAATAGTGTTTAGTCTACAGGGATTTGTCGCTGTACGAGATATCAGATTTAGAAATTCCTTAGATTCTATTCTGTGTTCGTTTTCAATAAAAACTGATGATCGGAGAAGATATAAAATATAACAGGGTGTCTTTTAATTCATGGGTTTGGTAGTACTCTTGAATATAAACTGCTTTAAAAATTGGGAGCAGGATCAAATAAACTTAATATCACAAACCAAAATCAGTAGTTCCTTAATTGATTAATTAAAAGTTATGTGATCGTAAGTGTCCTGAACAGACGAAAATTTTTCAGATGTTTATAACTAAAATCCGTCTTCAAAAAACTTTTTGACAAAAAAAACAACCGACTTCCAAAAAAAAAAAAAAAATTAAAAAATAACTTTAATTTCGGAAGTCGGTGTTTGTATTTTACTTCTTCGCTATTTGACACCGACTTCCGAAATGAAAGTTATTTTTTAATTTTTAGTGTATTTTTTTTTGGGAGTCGTTTGTTTTATTTGTAAAAAAGTTTTTTATTTTTCACTTTTTAGTTGTTATACCCCAGATCTGAAACCCCCAATAACATGAAACGTGGAATTTAAACATTTGGAGAACACCAAAACGTCATCGAGGTATATATATTTTTCGTTTTTGTTCAGTTTCTCAAAAAGCGCTGAAGCAATTTCAATAAAATTTATATGGGACCACCTCGGAAGTATATTCTTTCGGATAAAAAAGAATTTTGAAAATCGGTCCACAACTGACGGAGAAATTGGCGGACATACATAAAAAATAAAAAAATACATACAGTCGAACATAGAACCACCTCCTTTTTCGAAAGTCGGTTAAAAATTAGAATTATAGATAACGTCGATCAAAGACTTTGATTTAAAAACCTGCACCATAACTTACCAAATCGGTAAAATTCATAATAACAGTAATGACTGGAATTCCTTGCCGGAGTCAGTATTTCCTGATAGCTATAAACTGGGGGACTTTAAGTCAAAAGTGAATAGGTGACTTCTAGGCAAGCGTTCACTACATCATCGCTTTCCGTCAGGTGAGATAGTCTTCAAATGCGAACCTAACAATGATAAAAAAGTCCTAACACCAAAAAGAAAAAGTTCCTCTCAATTAAAGACCCTGTGACGTGTTTAATCGTGGGAACATTAAACTGTCCGGGCACCATCGACGTTGTAACTCGCCTTCTCTCAAAATGAGTGCACTCGTGGAATGACTGCCAAATTGCGAGGATGAGGACGCCAGTGTCTTAACTGTGCGCTTTTGAACTGAAAACTTTTGTCTTTGTCGTGGCTAATGCGATACTTGGTTGATGTCTGTCGTGGCTCTGTTTTAGATTTGTAAGGATTTCAACTGAAGACAGTATGTTTACTTAAAGTTACGTCCTTATTTAAGTTATTCTCTCCAATTGATTAAAACTCGTAATCTAGCTCAATCATGTTGACAGAACAGTTGTTACTTACAACAGCTTTTTATCGCCGACGCGAAAAGAGGTTCATTAGGTTTGTGTGTCTCTCTGTGGCATCGTATCTCTTAAACGGGTGAACAGTTTTGAATGCGGATTTCTTTATTTGAAAGCAGGTTTTCTAGCGATGGCTCTTAGATATGTTTTATCAAAATCGGTTCAGACGTTTCAAGGTCATCAGCCCTTTTGTGTTTTTTAAATGTTTTTTTTTCTTTTAAACTTTGGGTTTTTTTTTATTTAATTGGTATCTTAGAAAGAGGAAAGCAAAATACGTTTATTTACGGTAAAAATGAAGCAAAAAAACAAAGAAACACAACAAAAAAAGAAAAACTGGGGGAAAACATGCGTCACATCCACGCAAAACGACCATCGCTCAGCTTAGTGCTGTGTTACTTATTTACACAAACCTCTTCAACAGACTTTTTGTGTCTACATGTGAAGTGGAGGAAGTCCCATTCGAAACTACTTAGGTACACTTAGTGTTGATCTGTACCACGGGGTCTCATCTCGAACAAAGAAAATTTAGTTCAAATAAATATCAATAGATGGCGTAACATGCTTCAATTTCTTATTGAAGTGTATCACTAATGTTTTGGAAAAAAAAGGGTAAAAACTGTATTTTCTTATTTAATAAACTACCCTAAGCATAAAAATTGTGGAATAATTGGCTCCTGTTTCAAATTTAGATGTTTATTGGATCGAATCCTTAGGCATTTATATTTATTGTACCAATAGATGGCGCTGTTTGAAGTTTTAGAGTTTATCCATTCTAAAGAGGCGAATGGATAAACTCTAAAACTTCAAACAGCGCCATCTATTGGTATTAACTTTTGTATAGTGACACATTTTCAAACAGTAACAGTAATTCATTCAATATGCAAGCCGTCGCTGTTAACAACATCTAGCGAGGTGTAGAGGACGGGCCCGAAAAAGAACAAAAGTTGCTTGTGCAAGTCGAAAACCCGTAGTTACGGCGGTACCGTTTCTTTGTATGGGATGAGGCATCTGTACGCTAATACTATATTATCTGTGTCTCTACCTACATAATATAAATTAAAGTCGCTTTCCGAGTTTGTCTGTTTCTTCGCGTACTCCTCCTAAACCACGCAACGGATCTTAATGCGGTTTTCATTAATATAAACAGTAATAAACGAGAAAAGTTTGTGTGTATAATTTGTACCCGAGCGGAGCCGGGCGGGTCACTTGTTTTGATTGTGAGTAAAATAAGTGGTCAGTTTAAAATTATGCTCTGTAGTAGGTATTTAAATTGAAATTGATATTTATTTCAGTAATTATACAGGTCCATAATGTGTTAGTAAGTATATAGATATTTATAGCTATGTTAGTAAAGCAGTGTTGGAAGGGCTCCCTTGAGGTGGGCCGATGACCTGGGGGCCTAGACAAACTATGTTTACATTAACGATAGCGAAACGATAACGAATTTTATTAAATCCGACTCACTAATCACATTCACGTGATCAATCGTTTTAGATCGCTAAAAAAAAAGCTTATGCCATTTCAATTCATTTCGAATTTATCTAATTTCGTTATCGTTTCGCTATCGTTAATGTAAATGTGACTTTATCTAGGCCTCCTCGCCAGGTTTGCGGGGATCCGATGGATGCGAGATGCACAGGACCCATCGTTGTGGCGATACCCTGGTCTATTAGCAGTGGACGTATTTCGGTTGTAATGATGATGATGAGTATGGAAAGACCTTCATATCATATCATATCATCATACTCATCATATGTCATACTGGACAAATAAGTGCATTTCTAATCATAATAAAATTGCTAAAACACTAAATAAAAGTTAGTTTTCACCAGCTTTTGATCAACTAAATCTGAATAACGGACCACACTGAAACTCCGCGCAAGTTTTCCTACTAAAGGTGCAAATGCTCAGAAAACTTACGGACATTCTTGCAATAAATCACGGCGGTTCCTTACAATAAAATATAATCTTTACGCAGATGCATTCAATAGGCTAGAAATACTGGCCATTCTTACAATAAAACCTCTTCTTTACACAGTAGGTCAGGAAAATAAAAAAAGAGCTGTGGACACCTCAGGGTCATCACATCGGCACAATCGGTGTGCATTTAAGTACAAAGGAACATAATTCGCACAGCCCTCGCGGAGACGCGGAGACGCGGTGACGCGGTAACGGCCAGTAAAGACGACATTTCATATAGCTACATCGTTGTTAGATGATAGAAGAAGACACAGAAGGCTAAGTTTTTTTTATTACTATTTGCCTTAAACATTGTAGAATGTTGTTACAGTCTGGTTTTGAAATATTGGCCACATGTTTAGCTACACAAAATAATGTATCAATTGCATGCAAAATAATTGATATACAAGTTAAAGGTGAACTATAGTCAATAGATTAATTATTGATGTATAATAATTATGTCCTTCAAACCATACACCACTAACATTTTCTATAATACCTGTACTTACATAATATTTTATAATTTTCAAGTGAAAGAAATCTTTTGTCATAAAAGTTATGTCCATTCAGCCATTTAAATAATTTGTATTTAAAAGAATTAATATTATTAATTTAATAATTTCAGTTCTTTTGGTTTTTTATTGTAATTATATACGTACACACATCACAAGGTAGCTTTTACTTTTACGTTTGAATGGTTGTTCTGCTTTCATAAGTTTTTCGTCAAAATCTAGGGCAACTGCTGTTTGAATGCATTGATGTTTGTTTCTCAATCACGCCAGAACGGCTGAATGGATCTGAATAAAATTTGACAAAGAGATAGATTATAGTCTGGAAAAGCACATAGGCTATAATTTATACCTAATGCGGGAAGTAGGTATTAATTTCAGGTGGTCGAAGCTGCTGGCAGAAGTTACTATGAAGAATGTTATATGTGAACTATGAAGCCCTTTTATGGACACGCTCAGCGAAAGTTTAATGTATTATTACGTATACCTTTTTTACCTTGTGCTTGTAAGTGTTGTGTAGTGTCCTTGTCTAATTAATGTTTTCTATTTTATTTCAGTTACTGTTTTAAAATGACTGCTTTAGAAGTGGCTAATTTTCAGGGGTCTCCAGGGTTACTAAAGTTGCCACTCACTATTTATTAAATATGGAACAAGACAAAATATAAACAGAAACATCACAAAAACCTTAGAAGGTCTGTCCGGATGTTGAAATAAATATCAAACCGTGCATTTTGACTCACGAGAGTGTTTTAATACAAATACATTCAGTATTGAGGCATACATCAACTTCTTCAGTTCCATGTGGTGATGTATAGCCGCAAAATTACTATAATCCTTAAAAATATATTTAATAATAAATATACATCAAAATATCGAGGTTTTTGACGTATTTTCAGTGTAGCTAGCGGATAGGTAAATTACGCACGTGTATTTACTTAGTTTCGCTCTGCAAGAAAACGTCGGCGGGATCGTCCACTGTGACCATAGAGTATATTTGACTGTGACCCATGACCCGCGACACACGAAACAAATCCTGGTCAATAAAAAACCAGCCACGTGCGTGTCGGACTTCGCACATTTAGGGTTCCGTATCAAATGAGAAAATTTCAAAGAAAAAAACTGAGAAAAGAAGAGTGGCACTCCGGGAGTGCCGACAGAAGTGAAAATTTGAACCAAAATGCCCAACGCGCCTATTGAAGTTTTCACTTTCATCCGCTACGTGAACCTCCCGATCCTCGAGATCCAGCCGCTACGAGTGCTATAACGCGTGGCGTCGTAGCACTCGTAGCCGGTTGGTGTCGCGCGAGTTCAATAGTTTTTTCCCATCTCAAAAATGCCCAATGCGCCTAAAGAGGTTTTCACTTCAAAAAATTGTTCTATCAATATTGATATTTGTTAGTAAAATATACGTAATAATAAACATTATCACCAAAGTTCAAGTTCATAGATCAATGGGAAGTTTAAAAATTCTTCGTAACAAAGTTTTGTGACAGATGACGGAGAGACGGACACGTGAGTGACAGCAATAGGGCTCCGTTTGGAGGGTCCAAGTGTCCGGTACGAAACTCTTAGAATGAATCGCGGAGATAACTCGGCAAATGCACATCCTACATAAGCGCAGAATGGATGGTCGATGGGGCCGAAAATTTCTGGAGTGGCGACCGCGTACTGGAAGATGCAGCGTTGGAAGGGCTTTCACAAGGTGGACTGTGCACCTGGTCAGGGGTCGCGGGTAGCGGGTGAATGCGAGACGCACAGGAACAGTCGTTGTGGCGACACTGGCGGAAGGCTTGTGTCCAGCAGTGGACGTCTTTCGGCTGAAATGATGATGATGATGATGATGACATCATACTTAGAATTGGAGTGTCAACTTTAAATCAAGTGGAACTTCTGTGCTTCTCCATACTCTGTGCCATTTTCACATAGTCTCCCCTCAAGCGATATATCGGGGATATCGGGGCGTGATCGACGCATAAACTCAATTTGTGCGAGGGGAGGCGCGGGTCCTAGTAATGGATGGAGAGACTTTCTTGTAGCTTTCTTTAAAGGTTAAAGGGTGGAGGTTAAGGAAAATGTTGCTAAATATTCTGTTGGGGAATATGGACAAGAGTTATTAATCACTGTCCATGGAGGAGAATCATGTTTTCAAGGACACATAATTATGATAAAGCATTATTTATTTAAGGGCCTACCTCCGCATAAGTGGCGCCCTCATTGAATAAAAAATCGTATCTTAGCACAGAAAATAAAGATGAAAGAATTCTATGTTGCGTTTATTACAAAGAGGATAAGGTATTTTAAAGTTGTTGAAACATGACTCAAAGTGTTTCCTATCCAAAGTAGTAAGCAAAACTTGGTACTTTTGCTTACTACTTTGGATGGATGGAAACGGCTGTTTTTGTCCTGACGGATTAACCGACTTCCAAAAGGAGGAGGTTCTCAATTCGTCGGAACCTTTTTTTATTTTATTTTTTTAGGGTTCCGTATCCGAAGGGTCCAAACGGAGCCCTATTGCTGTCACTCACGTGTCCGTCTGTCCATCTGTCTGTCCGTCGTCTGACACGACGGTGAGGACGTAAGTGTCAGTTTGTGGCGTCTTTGTTAAATAACCTGTACACTTACTAGTCAGGGCCTTCCTAATCTTGATAACCAAATAAAGAAAATCACTATAGTAACAGCTTATATTTTTACTAGTTGTTACCCACGACTTTGTACGCGTCAAGTTCTTACACCTGCACAAATAAAACAATTCTGTGCATGTGATTCATTCCGAAAGGATCTTATTCATTTGTAGCAGCTGACATTCGCAGTTTCAGTCTACACCATTAGAAATGGCGTGATTTAATGTATGTTTGTAGTCCATTTTATGAAAAAACCACGTTGTATGATTTTCAAACGAATTGTCAGTCAAACACAATACGTACATGCACAACTTCACTCAGTAACCAAACTGAGAGCTCCAAATGTAGTAAAATCAGCAAGTTTACATTTTATCGAGTTATTTTTTTTTTTGTGTGGGTTGGGAAATCATCCAATGACTTCTCCCGCTCTGGGTAGAGCGGGAGGGCGTGTCAGACTCTTACTGACTAAAACCCACCCCTGCTCCTTCCCTGCCTGAGTGCCCAGGGGTGCGGTAACTCATTTTCAGAATTTATCCGCTACCCCTAGGCATGCAGGCACCGGCCTCGATGGGCCCCGTCAGTGGTGGCTGACTACATCTCTTTGAGGCGCGCGTGGAACACTACGCGCCGTCGAATCACGGGCCTGGTGCTGATCGGACGGCGAGCTACCCACTGCTCGCTGTCCGCTGGCCCGGGTCTACGGTGGCCGGAAATTGTCTCGCGACGTCCTACGCCGAATACGCCCGGTACCTCTCCTGCGGTGGTAGCGGCCGGGGCCGTGAGGGCCACTTTGTTGAGCTTCCCTCACGCGTCCCGCCTCCGCCTTCACAAGCATTACTGCTTCGCAGAAGGCGGAGACTGCCTCCCATTCCCTCTCGCTCCGTACCATGGCCTGAACCAGGGCAGGGCGCGAGAGGTCGCCGCCATGCGAGGATAATCTAACTAAACGGCTGATTTTATTTTTAGCAATTATAATGTTATGCATTTAGAAAATAATATTCAGAACGATGAGTACAGTGATAATTCACAAGGTTGTAGGTATATATTAAACAAACAAGTAAAACTAACTAAAATTACTAAAATAAAATTGACTAAAATTTATTTATCATTTATCAAAAATATAAAAAAATAACTATAACTGTAAATATATATTTACACATAGATAAATAAGAGAAGCCTTTTAAGTTATTTAGTAGTGTTAAATTTGTTTACATCTTAAATTTGAAATAAAAATTAAAAATTATTCTTATATTAAAGTTATAAATAGGGTATGTTACTAAAAAAAGTAATTAGTCAGTCAGTTAAATAACCAAAATATATTGGACAGTATTTTTTCTTTTGTCACGTAATCAAAAAATGAGGGAGATACAGTGCGTTGAAATGAGGGAGATACAGTGGGTTGAAATGAGGGAGATACAGTGGGTTGAAATGTATACTGATCACCATAAAAAACTGAATCACATCCGTGCACGTCAACGTAAGGTTCAGTTGAAAACCAGCGTCAGGCAACTACTAGTTGTCTGGCATTTTGCTGAACTGGACCTATTTGGCGCAGCCGCGGGGCACACAATGGTGCGGATTCTCTTGTTTAATATCTAAACTAAAATTAGAGAATTGTTATCTTTTACTAAAAGGCTGTGCGAGAAAAGGACGGCTATAGCTATGAACTAAGTTAGAGATGTCAAACTAGTTTACGCCTTGCGCTTCGGCATGTTTTTAGACGACATGTTTTTACGTGTACCCTTAATATGTATGGAAATATTAGTTCAAACTAAATTTGACAGCACTAATTTACGTCCGTCTCTTTCTTGTTTTATTAGAGAGAAAAAGATAGCAATAGCCTAAATTAAGTTTAGTTTGTGCACAACAGAATCAACACCATTGTCATTGTTTTAAAATTAAGTTGTTTTTATTATTATTTTCTATTTATACCCACATTGTGTGTATCTGTGTGTGCCAAATAAACTCGTTTTCTTTCTTTTCTTTTTCTAAATGTCGCGTGACAACCTTTTTTACCATCAAAGTGACGTAACGAGCCCCCATGATTTTTTAGTAAAATACCCTATTTTAATTAAGGTTTTCAGTAATTCCGATAACAGCATGTAAAAAGATGTAAAATTCATCATTGTATTGATGTGTTACAAAGAGTTGGCCGTGATCGAATAGAGCAAGATTCCTAGTGAAAATCCTCATGAATATTAAAACTGTACTTCTTTTCCACACTATAAAGTACAAAGTTAGGGCAGGCGCACACTTGACCCGGACACCCTCGGCTAACAAAGCAGTGACACACTGAACTGTGAATAACGGTAGGAATTAGCCTTATTATTTTATTCTACCAGCGTCTTCACCTGGATGGAATCAGTCCTGAATTTCCTCCAGATCCGTCCAGCCGTTCTGTCGTGATTGAGTAACAAACATACATCCATCCAAACTTTCGCATTTATAATATTAGTAGGATAAGCAATCATGGTCAGTAAAATATAATAAATCGGAGGAAGCAGGACATAAATAACTCAATAATTAATCTCTATAGCCATTTCCCAACTATATTCAGATTGGCTTCCAGTCGAACCTAATGCAGACCAGAGTTTCTGGCTTCTGACTATCAGTAACGACTGTCAAAGATGTACTAATGACAACCGTGACTTAAGGCTTAACGTGCTTAAGTCTTGGTATGTAAAGGATGGTCACCCATCCACGAACCAACCTCGGCAAGCGTTGCTTAACCACGAAGATCAACCCGTGCGGCTTTTATTATTTAACCACCAGCTCTTGTAGGACATTATTAAGCAACCACTTTAATTTAATGATAATTAACTCGTGATTAAGATAATAGTGGTCAATTGACCACTATTATCCTTATTATCAAATCATATTATTAGATACACTGCCTTCATTATGTAACATGGAGCCAGTTTAATTGCTACGCTCTGATGGTGTCGGCCTACGGCGTAGCTTGTTTGCTACGAGCCCTAAGAGCGTCTACGAACTTTTCAAACCAAAGTTCATACTTACTTGTAACATTTTAAAACGGTTTATGTAAACAGTATACTCGTATTATCTGCAAAGTGAATGAAAAAAAATATAGCTATTAAGTTAGTGGGTATTATGAAAATTATGGGATCTTTAAAAAATAAATAAACAGTTTAGCTAACAGCAGCTTAGTCAAATCACTTTCAGATATCTTAACTGTATATAATAAGTGCATTCGAATGGTATTTGAAAGAAAATCGAAAAAGAACATACCTACAGACGTGCCAACTTTTCTCATCTCCAAGCGCCATTCAAAATTTCTAAGCACATTGCTTTCCCATATAAAACATCGCATTCACGACATACTCGTAACTTCTAGGTCAAGAGCTAACTTGAATGCTGCAGCCGAAGATCGCGATACAACATGCACTGCCAAGCGAACAGATCACTATAAGGCACTCCACAGACGGAGCAACTTTGATTTCCGAGTGTCGGCAACTGGCAACCCGCTACTATTTGTTAATTTCATGATGTTTGTATACGCCTAGGTGCTATCAACTGAACGTCTCAGGCAACACAGACTTGGGCAGGGATTTCCACTCCTGCCACTATTTGGCAATTATAGTTTGATAATATTATTGATACACTGTTGCCCAACTAAATATCATTTTTTATTTACGTATTCAAAACTGTTTGAGTTAATCGCCGAGATTGACAACAGTTTTCAGTTGCTACCATCGATGAAAAAGTCAATCAATTCCAAACTGCTGCAACCACCAACTGACACTTGTATCAAAATGCTCGTTTCCGCAATTTGCAGCTACTACTCGTCGAGCGACTTCACTTCCTCCTCGACTCCCGTAGCGCCTTGCGCCAGTTTTCCTCACCGTCTTTTTTAATATCATTATTGATAAGCTCGCGTTTCACCACTATCACAACCGATCGTAAGCGATGATTTGGTCGACAATGGAGCACGTTTTGCCTAAAAGTAACCTATTCACTCTGCCTTAAAGACTGTAGCTATCAAAAAACACAGACTCCGGCAAGGAATACCACTCCTTAGCTGTACGCACAATTATCGTATTTCCAAAACGTTTTGTGCATGTGATCGATGTCCACCATGTAAACGTCAATCGAAAAACTGTAAACTAGTCCTTTTCGAAAAGTTGCTTGATCCGTCAACCAAGTTGCCCCGTGTGGGGAGCGCCTAACTGTGCTATACTACAGGCCTATAGTCGGTAAAGAGGCTATTTTCCACTCTCATATAAATGTCACTGAGCTTGAAGGTATTCTGAGAATGGTGAAGGAAATAAGTGAGATGGCAAACGTTGGATAAACAGCAAGGGATTCCTCGAAGGAAATTTCGACATTTTGTTGTTCTTCTTTCTCATCATGGTATTTTAAGTTTGCTGGAAGTGTGCTAGTTATCTTGATAGTATAACTAGCGCATTTTTTATTACATTTTAATTTAGTCTAAGGTATTCATAAATGTGATTTTTATAACGACGATTATGGCATGTGGTATGTTAAGGATCCAAGATATTCTACTAAACAATTAAATTTTTTTTTCGAGAGCAGTTTTGGCCACTGGTAACCACCGCGACTTACAAGTTGTAGGTCGTGAGTTCAAACCCAGGCAGGCGCTTTACTTTGTGTAAAATTATTTCATCACCACTGCTCTCAAAACGGTGAAGGAAAACATCGTGAGGAAACCGGCATGTACTAGAACCAAAAATTCGAAGACATGTGACATCCACCAACCCGCATTGGGCCCGCGTGGTGAATTACGGCCCACACCCTCTCACAGAGAGGAGGCCTGTGCCCTAACAGTGGGGACATTAAAAGGCTGATGATGATGATTACATTTTATTGAATTTACCACAGCCCCTTGCACAGGCAACTGAAGGAACACGGGTGGATTTTAGTCAGTTAGAGTCTGACACGCCCTCCCGCTCCACCCAAAGCGGGAGAAGTTATTTGATGATTTCCCACCCAAAAAAACAGGGCTGGTTTCTGAATTCAGTATTTGGAGTTAAGAACGTGTCAAACCCTACTTTAATGCCAAAGTTTGTCCAGTTTTCAGGCTTAATTTGAGTTTAACAAATACTCAACCTAACAATCTTAACTCAGAAATCGGTAGGTTTATGATAATACACTAGTCACCTGAAAATACAACAGATGGCTAAAAATATATTTTGTTCCGTCAGTGATTACCAAAAAAGGTATTTAACACGTATTTTTTAGGGTTCCGTACCCGAAGGGTCCAAACATTCTCACTCCCTTTGGACCCTTGCTGTCAATCAAGTGTCCTTCTCTCCTTCGTCTGTCACACAGGTTTTTACAGCCAAACAGTTAGACGAGATAGCCAAACGGTTGGTCTTAAAATTTTCACAGTATAAGCACCTTGTTGACCCAAAGCCATACAAATTATCAATACTTAAATGTTTTTAAGGGGCCCGGTCTCCCATACATCTAAAGGGGGGCGCGAAATAAAATGTTGACCAACCCCATCAAGTCCGGTATCGTTGAGTAAAAAAATACCGTATTTTATGTTTTAAAAAATATTGGGAAACAAAGGAATGAGAAGCCACCAAATTCAGGTTTTTTTTTACAATTTTTTTTGATCTTAGCAATCATCCTTAAACCGACAGTATGAAACTTATTGGGGACTTAAAAGTTGAATTGCATAATTACTGACCAAACTCCGTCTAAGTCTTTCCGCCCCAGTGTTTAAGTTACAGGCAGATTAATAATCTTCCCATAACCTACTTCATAAGTTCCATTAGTTGTAAATAAATAGTTAAGACCGCAATCACAGTGGCGAGACAAGCCGGTGGTGCTGGCCTGAATTAATTGCTTTTTAATGAAAATCTTACAGCATAGTCGCACCATAGACACGTTCATTAAGATTTTAAACAACCTCATTTGTATGTATTGAGGGTAAGATGTGTGGCATATTGAAGATTATAAGAATATACTCTTAACATTTACATAAGATTGTAAGATGGTAAAAAAAATACGTTAGTATTCTAGTGGTGTGAATAAGTTTTCAGGAGCTTGTAAAAAAATGTGTTTTAGAAAAGCTGTTAGAAAACGATCAACGGTTTTTATCATATTTCCTACTAGCTTCTTCTCCCAGCGGCTTTGCCCGCGTGGAATTAGTAAGTACTTCCCACATTATATAAATAATAGCCTATGTGCAAATTTATAATATATACGAGTACTTTCGCATATTGTAATATTAGTAGGACGTAGGATTGGGTTTGTGGATAAATTCGAAACAGACTAACCGCGCCCTGCACCTGGCACTCAGGGCAGGGAAGGAACAGGAGTGGGTGAGTCTGACACGCCCTCCCGTTCCACCATAGAGCGGGAGATGACATCGCATGATTTTTTTTAAATTTTATTATCCCAGAAGGGAAGGCGAAAGTCTTTTGACCTTATTGCCTAGTCTTACGTAGTGTATTTATACTTTTTTTCCATTAGAATGCAGATGTAACACATTCTAATGTTATTTGCAGTATTTGGCAATAAATGTGTCGAGTCAGCCTTCTCGGCAAACTTCGCTGAGGTAGTCAATACTACAATAAAATTCTCAGCTCCATTTTCCCGAGATAGCGCCTATTTCAATGATTCCACATATTGTCCATTTGCGTTGACACTTGAGACACAAAACTACACCAATTTTACATCACAATATCCACTAGGAATCAATAAACGAATAATTAAAACAGCCACTGAACTTCACTCGACAAAATCCCGCCAAAAACTTAAACGTCAAGATCTGTCATCGCATGATTTCCAAACCCACAAAAAAAAGAAAGAAGAGAAAAAAAAGGTAGTCAGAGTTGAAACATTTCGCTCATGTATCTTATAAGTATATTACAATTCGATTTAAACCTGCTGACTTTTAAAATTGTCGAATTGATAAATTATTTTAATTTTGTAAGTCTACACGAAAAACATTTTTTTTTTTGTTTGATTTAGCTAGATGAGACCGGATAGGTCATCATCATCATTACCAGCCTTTTAATGTCCCCACTGCTGAGGCATAGACCTCCTCTCTGTGAGAAGGTGTGGGCTATAATCCACCACGCGGGCCCAATGCGGGCTGGTTTTGGATATTGAATTGATATGATGTGTACCTAGTATATCAAAATAGTTACGATTTTTTACTTTGACGTCCTCGTCAAACCTGCAAACCTGTATAATTATGATAAAGAAATAAAAATATGTCATCCATTTATGTCAGACCAATACCATGATAGCTTGTCGACTCTTTACGTGACCAGAAAGCTGGGCTTTTCTTTGGACAACGAATCAGTATTGCTATTGAACGTGGCTTTGATGCCACTTTCTGAGCACTTTTCCCATTGACATAGATATGAATGAATATTTTGATGCCCAATGAGTTTCTTTCATACGCGTTTGTACATATTTTTATTTTCAGTTTTTATCCATACCGATTAAGTTATTCATTGGTTTAGTTATGAGTAAATACCTATCAATCTGCGTAGCCTTTGCCCAACTATCTTGGGATTGGCTTCCAGTCTAACCGGATGCAGCTGAATACCAATATTTTACATGGAGTGACTGCTTATCTGACCTCCACAACCCTGTAACTGGGTAATACGATACCCCTTGATAAGACTGATTGTAAGACTTTTGCGCTTCTGACGACCCGTAACGACTGTCAAAGATCCACGATTGACAGCCGGGACCAACGGCTTAACGTGCTTTCCGAGGCACGGAGGAGTTTCGGAATGTAAAGATGGTCACCCATCCATAGACCAACCCCGGCAAGCGTAGCTTAACCTGATGAATAGACCCGTGCGACTGTTATTACTTTAGACACGAGCTTCTCGAGATGAATACCTATGTAGGTAAACAATAAATACCATGAAAGGGGAATGCCAATTTGCCATACAAAAAAATGCCTGGAATGGACAGAAACTATTAATAGTCCTTTATTCTATTTAGAATAAAACACATATAGTGAAATTATTCTTGAGTTTGTTTAACTAGGGTAAAAATATAACGATCACTGAATATATTTAACTTGATATCCGCTTATATTTTTACGGAAGTCGTGTTTATTTGACTTGAGTAAGTGACATTCAGCCAAAGAGGAATCATCAAATAATTCATATGGAACTATTTTATACATTTAGTGTACAGTTATCATTAATTTAGTATTAAACGATCTATATGTACCGTAAGTCTAATAAAATAATATATTCTTGTCAATATTAATTTAAATTAATTATTTTTTAAATACTCGTAGAAAACGTATCTAGGCTGTATGATCCACATGTCCTTTGCTTTAGTGACAGTTTGCCATTACTGCTCATGTCAAATAAACACGACCTCCTTAAAAATATAAGCGGATATCAAGTGAAATATATTTTTCAACACATTTGCTCAAAAAATGCACTTACGAAGCCTGTATACATTGTTCGAAAGTTCAAAATTACGCACCATACAATGGAACGTGCGGTAAAATAGATACTCTCACCTAAGTACCTATTTTACCGCACGCTCCGGTGTATAGCGGCGTGCGTATCCTTTACGGTTTTTTTTAATTTCCATATAAAATATATACATACGAATTACACCAAGGAGTTTCGCATTACGAGAAAAAAAAATATTGGCCGTCACGGGACGCCCGGCAGATGTGATACATCTATTTCGTGTGTTGTTTTTTTTCCGTTGTAGTTGTTTGTGTTGTTGATGGTGTGGTGGTTGTTGTTGTTGGTAGTGTTGTTGTTGTTAGTTGTGGTTTGTTTGTTGTTGTTGTTAGTTGTGGTGGCTGTTGTTGGTTGTTGTTGGTTGTTGTTGTTGGTTGTTGTTGGTTGTTGTTGTTGTTAGTTGTGGTGGTTGTTGTTGCTACTAGTATTGTTGTTGGTGGTTGTGGTGTTTGTTGTTGTTTGTTGGTTGTTGTTGTTGTTAGTTGTGGTGGTTGTTGTTGCTGCTAGTGTTGTTGTTAGTTGTGGTTGTTGTTGGTTGTTGTTATTGTTTGTTTGTTGTTGGTTGTTGTTATTGATGTTGGTTGTGGTGGTTGTTGTTGCTGGTAGTGTTGTTGTTGTCGGTGGTTGTTGTTGTTATTGTTAAGTGTTGTTGTTAGTTGTGGTTGTTGTAGTTGTTGTTACTGCTTGTTGCCGGTTGTCGTTTGTTGTTGTTGTTATTGATAGTGTTGTTGTTGGTTATTGTTTGTTATTGTTGTTTGTTGTTGTTGGTTGTTAGTTGTTGTTGGTTGTTGTTGAGTTCCTTTTTTTCGCATAGATGTTTCTAGGGAGAAGGGGGTCGAGAGCGGTGGCGTAGTGGGATCATCGTGGCACGACGGCGTCATGCCGTTTTTTGTCACGACATTCGAGTCGGTTTTACTGCCAAGCCGGGCCAATAGATGATTTACATCAAAAATAAAAGATTTTTCATTACCTAGTAGGTACTGTTTTCTCGCAATATGTGTTGAAAAACGTTGTATGTCATAACATACGTGCGGAATGGTATTTACAAACTCGTGACTATGGTAAGCCCTCGACTACGTCTCGGGCTTACATTCGTCTACTCGTTTGTAAAAACCAACTTACCGCACTAGTATCATAAATAACTACAGTGATCGTTATATTTTTACCCTAGCTAAACAAACTTAATAATTATTTCATTATATCTATTTTATTCTAAATAGAATTAAGAACTATTAGTAGTTTCTGTCCATTTCAGGCATTTTTTTGGCATTCCCCTTTGCATAATCAATATTTGCAGCCAGCTACAAAACGTAGCGGTATCAGCCTCTCTCGTTTAGTCATTTCAAATAAAAGACCAATTCAACAAACAGTTTCAATAGACTGAAACTCCATTAATTCGCCGAAAACCGAAAGCAGTTAATTCCGTATAAAAGTAACGGTTCCTTTTGTAAAAACTCTATCTGCATCTCGTTATCTGTTTTACTGGTACATAAAGCGCTTTAAAGCGAAGAAAGCAAGGAGCGATAACTTTAATGGGCACTCAAATGGTCCGGAGATGTCCCCAACATCTTGCGGTAGAAGCAAATATTTTTATGTGAAATAAATTAAGAGGGGATGACTAAAAAATCTATATTCCGTCAGTTAGATTACCAAAGTCTATTTGACATGTGTTTTTAGGGTTCTGTATCCGAAGGGTCCAAACGGAGCCCTATTGTTGTCACTCATGTGTCCGTTCGTCTGTTCATCCGTCGTCTGTCACAAAATTTTGTTACGAAGAATTTTTTAACTTCCCATTGACCTAAGAACTTGAAATTTGGTGATAATGTTTATTATTACGTATACTTTACTAACAAATACCAATATTTGGTACGGAACCCTTAATGTGTGAAATCCGATACGCAAATAGCCAGTTTATGTAGTACTTTTTACCAAGAAGTGACAAACCCCCACTCCTGAGCTTTGATGCCTTTTATCTGTGTAATTATTTATTGGTTTGGTAAAGAAAAAATATGTGTGATTTATTTTTTTATAATGTAACTTAACGAAGTAAATAAAATTATTTTTTTGTACTCAGGAATCATTAGATATATTTTAGAAGATATTTGTTAGAATGTACAAAGTCATGTAATCATGCAGGAATTAACTTGTAAGGAATATAAGCAACGAATTAGCACTAGAAAATCTCGTGAAAAGATAGAGACTATTGGAAAAATAAGAAATTATTGAAGATGTTAATTTTAAGACCTGTGTCATGAAACTTACAATAATCAAAATTGTAGCGTCTATAGAAGACAACGCTAAACATGACTGAGGTTCTCAAAATAAAATCACTGAAGTTAAATATTTACATGCATACAAGTACGGAGGCGGACTTCATGCCTCAGGCATTTTCTACCTGTCAACCATGTGATGTGATGGTGATGTAGAGACAAATGGATTAAAACAAGAATATACTTTATTCTACGCCGACTCTACTAATTAAACACTCAACTACACGGAGCGCACATTACAGGTTCATTTATATATTAAACTTTCACATACGTACACTCACAGGCATAACATAATAGACACTCTCTCGACACCAACAAAACTATCTAAATTTTACACCCCCATAAAAACATGTTAGGTAACCTTTATTTCTGTATACCTGGCTAGATTATGATAAGATATATAACTAACATATATATTTAAATTTATTATACAGGGTGTAAAAAGACACATCACATAACCGTCAACTACGCATACTGTACATCTAACAAAGTATTTTTGGCGCTCTAAGCCACGTAGGTACTTTTCGGATACGTTTGATATTCATTGCGTTTTTATAACTGCAAATGCATAATTTCGAAAAAAAAAAATCGAAAATTCAGATGCCTATTGTTTGTTTGGAATAAAGTTTAGTAATAACAGTTGGAATTAATCTACGAAAAAAGTAAAAAAAAAATTGTGACTTTGACCTTCAATATCTCCAGGACCAGTGGATGCCCAGGTATGGTCTAGTGGATAAAAATATCCAAATAATGGGTAGAATGTGTGGCTTTCGGCTTCGGAAACTGTCTTTTTACACCCGATATAGCACTAAATGTAACCAGAACAAAGAAGCTTTGATCACGACACAGGAAATCCTAGTGTGAGTTCCAGGAATTCAACCGACGAAATGTAATTTCTTATATACCTATATATTATAATCTATTCTACATTGTAACACCACTCTTATAATATTATTAGATGCAGTAAAAGTGAAAAAGAGTTGATGGTTTGATTGAGTTATTTGAACTGTTAGTTACTGTAGTAGCAGAATATAGTTAACAACCGAATGACTACTTATCAAAACAAATAACAAATGAACCAAGTCTAAATACCAAAGTTTTCATTAGCATGTCTACATCCAAATCAATTAGAGAATTCATTCATTTCTATCACTCTATATAAACATAGAAACATGGACGAAAGAACAACAAAATGAACAGATTGTATAACAGTGTATTGGGGAGAGTAGGTCAATGCCCACGGAACATAAACACCAGGCTACCCACGAGAAAACTAATTGTGGGGCAGAGCTAATTGTTTGTTGATACCTTTCATACTGGCTGCAGAGATATATCTGTTTACTATCAAGCGAAAGAATGGAAAAGTCGACAAAAAAAAGTATGAAAAAGAATAAAGAAAGAAAAAATTAAAAAGAAAACAATAAAGAAAAAAGAAACCGGCCGAGTGCTTGTTCTCTTCGCACTTTTACGGTTTGGTACCAAATGTATTGTTGACTATTTGTACGGCTTTGGGTCAACAAGCTGCTTAAACTGTGAAAATTTGAAGACGTAGCTCCAACCGATTGGCTGTAAAACCTGTGTGACAGACGACGGATAGACGTGAGTGACAGCAATAGGGTTCCGTTTGGACCCTTCGGGTACGGAACCCTAAAAAGAAGAAAAAACCAAAAGAGAATAAAGTAAGTATAAAGAAGCAGGAATTGAATATTGTGATTGTCAGCATGTGATTTGAATTGTCAGCACGTCGAAAGGATACTAAGGATTAAATTTGAATTTCCTAGTGGACCATCAACAGAACATCAACAGAAGAACCTTTTATCGGAAATAATTTAAAATTTGGTGACAGTGTAACTTTTATAATCTCTTGAATTCTGATCCACATTCTGAACCAGGATCTACACAGCGATGCAAAAACTAAGAATAATGGACAAACATATAATTATCTATACTTATTATTATAACAAGCCTGTGCTTTGCAGATGTCTAAACCAAAATTATAACCTCAAAAATAACTTTGACTGTCTGTATGTTTTTTAGTTCAATTTTTGCTCCTAAACCGCTGCACTAACTTTGTTGAAATTTTGATACAAAAAAAAGATTGTTCTTTTCTGCCTAGCGTTTTCCCAACTATCTTATCTAACCGGATGCAGCTGAATACCAATATTTTACATGGAGCGACTGCCTATCTGACCTCCACAACCCAGTAACTGGGTAACACGATACCCCTTGGTAAGACTGGTTGTCAGATTTTCGGGCTTCTGACGGCCCGTAACGACTGTCAAAAGATCCACGATTGACAACTGGGACCAACGGCTTAACGTGCTTTCCGAGGCATGGAGGAGTCTCGGTATGTAAAGACGGTCACCCATCCATGGACCAACTCCGTCAAGCGCAGCTTAATCTGATGGATCGACCCATGCGGCTGTTATTACTTTAGCCACGAGCTCCTGAAAAGTTTATGAAAAAAAAAGACTGAACTTTAAAAATGATATAGATACATATTCTTTGGGATATTTTTCGACTTTAACACGGTCGAAGTTACTGGCAGAAGTTGTAAAAGAATAAATCCTACTAATATTATAACTAAGAAAGTTCGAATGGATGTATGTTTGTTACTCAATCACGTCAGAACGGCTGAACGGATCTCGATGATATTTGGCACAGAGATAGATACTGGGTAGTCTGGAATAGTACACAGGCTATAAGTATAATATCCACGCGGGCGAAACCGCTGGCAGAAGCTTGTCTAACATACTTGAAGAAGGTTTAACAAATATTCTAGCAGCAGTTGAGTACAATGGCTATTGGCAATGGCAATGGTTGGTGTTGACGACATGGTTGGCGCAGTGGTTGAGCGTTCGGCTGCTGCGCTGCGTGTCGCGGGTTCGATTCCCGCACGGAACAAATATTTGTATGACTTACAGAATATAGTTGTTCCGGGTCTGGGTATCTTGTGTATGTGAGTATACATGTTTGTGAACGCATCCACGATACAGGAGTTATTCCTAGTGTGGGGCAACGTTTTTTTAAAAAAGAAAAGAAAGAATGGCTTCAGGATTGTATTTGGTTATTGTTAGCTTGAAAAACATATAAATATGCATTCAAAAAATGACCCTCCAATACTGTAACATGCCCAGTAGTAACGGATCCGACTTACGAGATGTATCTGTCGCAGCCATCTGGTTGAATCAGCCAGTCAATTGAATGCCTAGGCCGCTTAAACGCCGGCATTCAATTAAATGGCTGAAGTACGACCAGCCAAGTTGTTGAACACAACGTTTAACCAGATGGCTGGATATTGACTATTCATTTAGTTAAATTCAATATTGATGAATTTGTGATAAGTTATGCAAAAGCGAGCGAAGTGAGCTCGGGACATGGGGCACCCCGACTCGGATAGGTTAAGTTCGTGGTTATTTTCTTTTAAACCATTGAGTCCCGTCAAGCAGAGCTCCGACTTATTAAATAAATTGAATAACTATTAAAAGATCGTTTGAATAATTTTTCACTTAACTTGAAGTAAATTTGAATCACTTGGCTGAGCCTTGGTCAGTTATCTTCAAAGGGCTGACTTTCAATACGCCAAGTCGTTAAATGTTGAGTGATTCTAGTTGAATTAACTATCAGCCTTGCCATTTAATTGAATGCTGACGTTTAATGAACGGCCTAGGCGTTCAATTAGATGGCTAAATCAACCAGATAGCTGCGACATATCTACGTCGTGGGTTCAAACCCACGCGGAGCTTTACTTTTTTCTTTTGTGGGGTGGGAAATCATCCAATGACTTCGCCCGCTCCGGGTAGAGCAGGAGGGCGTGTCAGATTCTTACTGACCAAAACCCACCCCTGTTCCTTCCCAGCCTGAGTGCCCATTGTGTTATTTATCTCATTACAACCGCTCTAAAAACGGTGTCGAAAACATCGTGAGGAAACTGGCATGTCCTAGAAACAAAAATTCGAAGACATTGTGAGATCCACCAACCTGCACTAGGCCCGCGTGTTGGATTACGGCCCATTCCTCTCCTAGAGAGGAGGCCTGTGTCGCAGCAGTGAGAGCATGTCATAATCAATATTATATTACTGATTATGCCATGCTAATACTACACACACAGTTGCCATAGTAACTGCACAATCTATTTAAAGCTCATGCAATTGAATCAGTTTCCAAACAAAGCATCGTCGCGGTAATATTTCAATCGCAGCTGATAAATATTTATCGACTGGCCACACTGAGCCGAATGCGGCTGAGAACGAATTAATGCAAAGGATAGTTTTCCGGCTTCCGCGCTTTGAGAGATACTGACTCATGCTTAGTTAAGTTAGTCTTTGAAGGAGAAATTCTAACTTTTTTGGCTATTTTGTTGTGCTTATTTGCTTGGGCAACAAAGCGGGGCATTTACATAAACATAAGGTCAATTTTTATTTAAAGACGTAAACTTATAATATATATTACAAAGAGGCAAAATTTTTTATATGTTTGTTAAATATAATCTCTGAAATTACCTATCTCATCATTCACCTGCCCTTATCCCAATTTATTTGGGGTCGGCGCAACATGTATTTTTCTTCCATACTCCTCTATTAGTCGTCATCTCTGCAGTCACCCCCTTTTTACCCATATCCTCTTTCACACAGTCCAACCATCGTTTCTTTGGCCTTCCCCTACTCTTATAGCCATCCACATCCATACACAAGACTTTCCTCACGACATTTTCTTCATTCCTCCGCATCACATGCCCATACCACGATAACCGATTTCCACACAATTTTTCAGTCTGCGGTGCCACTTTCAGACTTCCTCTGAAATTACCTATCTGATTACGAAAATTCTTTTATTGATGAAAAACTACATTAGCACATAGTGCCATAGATTACTCGTTTTTCTTTTTGCTGGTAACGCTGTTCCACTCCTGGAAAACAGTCCTACCCTAAATTGTGAAGATGTCTTCACAATTTTTTTCAAGCGTTTATTTAAGTATGTCCGTCAAAATTTACATTTTTCGATCCGATTGAGCTGGAATTTTGAATACACCTTTGGTTCTGATGACGATGCATTTATATGATAAGCATGACCTGAATCGAAATTCAAGGTTAGCTCCAGATAAAGGAACTCTTCAATGCTCTACAGCACGGACACAAAGTTTTGCGTACAATTTAATTGATGTAGCCGGTATAAAAACTTATTAAACGAAAAATGCATTGAGGACAGTAGCGAAGGGTAGGGACAGGAGTGAAACGGGGGGAGAAAGCTAGCTTATCAATATCAGTCTAGAAATCATCGAATTTTGCCTTACAATAACTCGTTAAAATCTCGATATTTTTGTTAATGTAGAAAGTTTGAGTTAAATGTAGATTATCTGTGTAATTTTAGATTTCACGCTGTCTGTCCCATGTCAATATGTTTTATCTATGCTCTCCTCTCTGTGGAACATTGAACGTGTTGTACGATTCCAAATTACTTTAATGAAAAGTATTCTTAAAATCATCAAAGTTCTTTAATTGTAATAGTTATTTGACTTACAATTCGATTCAATTCAAATTCTTTATTGCATCCATAATGAATATAGAGGTGGTAATTTTATTGTATAATAGTGACACACACAATTATGGACCCTGTTGGGTAGGTACAGCAAGTATGATTACACAGAAACTAAATACGAAAATTTTGTCTACCGCAGTCTAAACTTTCTTATGCGGAAAGGATCTATGCCTATGTCATGTACCCTCACAGTAAAACTTTTTTATTACATTTGCGCATAATTTCCAGTTTTCGGTGTGTTCTTAGGATCCTACGGGTATAATGTAATCCGCTCTTTTTACTGAGGGTATCTAATGTTTTTGCCATTTGTTCGTTTTCTGCAGAACTTGGAGCTTTAGGATTTTAGGATTTACATAGCACTTATTGGCAAATTCTTATGTATGTTGGCGACTTTCTTGTTCCTAGTGGATATATTTAATCATTAATAAATTATCATTATTCTCGCGCTTGACCTCTATCTCACGTGATGGTGTGCGATGATGTGGTCGAATATGAAGCACGCTTGTCCAAAAGCAACCTATTTACTCTTGACTTAAAGACTTCCAAATCTGCCAAACCTTTTCCTAACTACGTTGGTGTCAACTTCCAGTCTAACTGGACGCAGCTGTTTACCAATGAGCAAGGAGCTACGGCCTTTCTGACCTCCACAACCCAGTAACTGGGAAACACGATACGCCTTGGCACGACTGTTGCTAGATTTTCTGACTTCTGACTACCCGTAGCGACTGTCAGAGATCTACAAATGACCGCAAGGACCATTCTCCTAATTAAATATTTTATTCATTGATTTTATGGTAAAAATCGTTTCGTTTTTTTTGTAAAAAAAAATTTGCCACTTTTTATGTTATGGCAAACAAGTCTATTACTCACTTACCATTAGTGATAAGTAGGTATTAATTATGAGGAGTGGTGGTCCTGTGGTAATGACTTAAGAGTACGTCGTGGTTTCAAACCCAGGCAGGCGCTCTCCAAACGATTAAGGAATCTGGCATGTCCTAGAACCAAAATTTTGAAGACACCCACCAAAACGCACAGGGCCCACACGATGTGTTACGGCCTTTTTCCGTACTAGGGAGGAGGCCTGAGTCCAAGCAGTGGCAACAGTATAAGGCTGATATGATTATGCTCATGCTTATGGTCATTACCACCTATCACAGACACGTCAGCATTACCACACAGATCACAGATGCGTTCCTACCCCACATACAAAGCTGTAACGTCCCCTGGAAATATACCAGCACCCAATCAATCTGCCTAGCCTTTTTCCAACTATCTTGGGGTCGGCTTCCAGTCTAACTGGATACAGCTGAATACCAGTATTTTACATGGAGCGACTGCCTATCTGACCTCCACAACCCAGTTACTGGGCAATACGATACCCATTGGTAAGACTGGATGTCAAACTTTCTGGCTTTTGACGAACCGTAAGGACTGTCAAAGATCCACGATTGGCAGCCGGGACCAACGGCTTTACGTGCTTTCCGAGGCATGGAAGAGTCTTGGTATGTAAAGATGGTAACCCATCCTTGAACCAACCCCGGCAAGCGTAGCTACTTTAGCCACGAGCTCCTCCAGTACACATATATCAAATACACCAGCACCCATACCCTTCAAATACAGCAACGCCACTTGATCTGTCGTCATCCCTCCTACCTTCATTTACATTCACCTGCTTCCCTTCATAAATGGTCGACAATCATACAAATGACCACATTTAAGTGAACTATTGTTTCGGCGTCGGTTCGTCTGCGGGTCTCCGGGGCTGTCCCAACTAATGGAGGAGTTTGACCCACTTTGAAAACCACGATACTATCCAAACCGTCCATAGTGTGTCGATCGACTGATAAAATGGATTTGTTTGATCCAGAGGTAAAATTGAAAGTTTTTGATAAAACTGGAGGGAAACTCTTGTGAAGGGGAGAAAAAATGCAGATGATATTGATGCTGAGAGTGAATTATTGTTTAAGATAACTTAACTACTACTTATAGTCCTCTCAGACGTAGTTTGGTCCTCGTCGCAGTAATTGTACTTTTTTTTTTGTTTTTATATTGTAATATTTGGTATTTATAATATTTAATAGCAAATTATTGTTGCTTATAAATGTATTTTATTATTAGTATAGTAATTTCGATTTTTAAGATTTATATTTTTTTATTTGTTGTTGTACACCTAACACAGAGTGGTCTATTTAATCCAAAGGTTGACTGGTAGAGAATGCCTTGTTGCATTTATACTTAAGACTCCATGACTCACTAGTGAGTCAGGGCGAAAATACCGTTTGCCTTGTCAAAAAAATTGCCAAAAATCCGATTCACGCGTTTCAAACCTCTATTATTACTATTACGCAAGGTCTTTTATCCTGTGGCAAGGTTCACACACTTGGAACATGATATAGTCAGTAGTTGAACGATGGCCGACTGTCAATGGGGCTTGACAGATGTTGACGTTTGACGAGTCCGCCTATGTACCACTAATTTGTACATGAATTTTAAATAAATAAATAGATTATCATCTACAGACATCTACTGTTTGTAACAGAAATTAGTAGTTATCTTTTAAATACTGCTTCAACCCATAGAAATGAACAACAATCTTCAAGAAAGTCATACACAATCCCAAAAAATTATATTTGTAGGGACACAATGTAAGTACTTACAAAAGGCAGAACGCTTGATAAGCTAAAGTTTATGTTAGCGAGACGTTGATCGGTCGGCCAGTTACTGCGCACTGGTCGACACGAAAGGTTGTATTTCTGGGTTTTTCACATAGTAAAGGTGAACATTATTAAGTTATCAAAATACTTTAACGCGTTAGTCCCCTCGCGTCGACATAACAATAGGTTTTTAATTGTGTCTGCTAATGAGGGACTTGACGCGTTAATTAAACGGCATTTAACCTTCTATGACCAGACGAAGCAGTATAAATTAGGAGTTTACGAACCGCAACATACTAAACATAGATTCCTAAATATTGGTCCTTTCATACTAATTTGGATCAGCTAATGACAACTTTTATTCGGAAATCCATTTTTTTTGTTTTTTGGGAACTTACTAGGTATGGCTTCCTAGAAGAAAGTCACACTCACACTCATTCCCGTTACACACCGTCTACATTTGGAAATGATGTGATCGTGGGTGCTATAATCTATGAGCAAACAAATTATATTATCAAACAGGAATCTGTTGCAAAAGATGTATCATGCGGTAAGGAGTTAAAAATAGCTATAGCACACTAAATAACTAAAAAGTCCATTATTATTTTATATTACTATCAATGGTTCTTCCATCACTATACTATAGTCATCTTAATAATGCTAGCCTCTTAGGCTTTTTTTTTGGCTTGACTTTGACTTTTTCAGTCAGGGGAACATTCAGACTGTATAAACATTCTGTAATCTATAAAAAAACATAAATTTCATGACAAAACCTATAAGTTTAATCTCAAGCACTTTCAATGTAAGTATATTCCAGATCAGATCCTCAAGACATACATATTATATTCAATATAATATGAAAATTCAAGTACAATCGCTGTCAGAGCGCCAAAACGATGTTATAAGTGAATAGTGGTGCCGACGTTTATCGATATTGCATTACGAACATGTAAAACGGTACACGCGAGGGCTAAAGTGTTTCGAGAGTTTTAGCAAGATTTTTATGAATATGTTTTGGTGATGTGACAATGTTTAAGGCTTTTTCTCAAAAAGCAATTTAGGAATTATCCGAAATTAATATTATGAATGCAAAAGATTTAAACAGTAATCATAAATTTACACTCAACTAAATATATCTACAATAAAACTAAAAATCTTAAAGTAACTACGTACATATTATACAATAACAAAATGTTTTCAGGCGTTTATGCAAAATTAAGTTTGAATGTTTCCCGGGCCTGCGGACGGCGAGCAGTGGGTAGCTCGCCGTTCGATCAGTACCAGGCCCGTGAGTCGACGGCGCGTAGTGTTCCACGCGCGCCGAGCAAGAGATGTTGTCAGCCATCACTGACGGGGCCCATCGTGGCCGGTGCCTGCATGCCTAGGGGTAGCGGATAAATTCTGAAAATGAGTTACCGTACCCCTGGGCACTCAGGCAGGGAAGGAACAGGGGTGGGTTTTAGTCAGTAAGAGTCTGACACGTCCTCCTGCTCCACCCAGAGCGGGAGAAGTCATTGTATGATTTCCCACCTCAAAAAAAAAAAAGTTTGATTGTTTCCCTTTCACGCCTATATCACTGAACTGATCATCATGAAATTTAGCATAAACGTTGTCAGAGGTACAGGAAAGGGCAAAGGGAACCTTTCATCAAGAAAAAAAGTACTGTTTCCGACAGAAACAACAATAACTTTTGACGGTCACAATTGATTTAGGACGCTAGATGGCGCGTCAAACATTTTGCTCCCGTGCGAAGTCGGGGCGGATCCTACCGTTTTTATAAATAACAGCATTTGCCTGTCTTAATGACGGATATTGGTAACCGAATAAAACAATTGTAGCTTATGACTGATAATTATAATTGTATTGCTAATTAATGTCTGCCTCTTTAGTGTAGTGAAACAAAGTGCGATTGCTGAGATTGAGGGTTCAACCCTTATTCTTTCAAAGAGTTATTGGGTTTTCCCATTTTTGAAAGGCCAAGGTCTGGATGCCCTATTTTATTTTTAAACGACTTCGAAAAGGAGGAGGTTCTCAATTCGTCTGTATTTTTTTTATTTGTGTATTTGTTTTTTTTTTCAATTTAAGCTTATTCCTAAGTGATTCTTCCCAAAAGCTGCTTAATATCTGTGCTCTCAACGAAATTTAGCGGATTTAGTAAGTATTAGTTCTAATATTAGACTAATTGCTCGTCTTTCAGGGTTTAAACTACCAAAGTTTTATCTAAGACCAGACGCGCACAAGTCTCAATGCTCAAAAAGCTATAACTCATCTCTCATCCATCTATCTTCAGACAGACTTGGCTCATTGTTGCCAAACGCAGACACGACCGTTACAGATGATATCAAAGCAATACTCGACTGGCAATAGTCCAGGAACTAGAAGATTTTTTATAATATTTTAAACTTAAATTAAGTTGGTATTGCTTTTCTAATCTTGCAAAGGACAGAGTAAAGTCAAACGCATGTCAGTGGTAAGGTCGTGACCTTGAGCTTAGCTAGCGAAGTAAAGAGTTTTACTATAGTAGGCATGCGGAATAGTGTGTTACGTCCCGCCAACAGCCATTGATAAGGAAGGATCGTAAATAAAGGAAGGTTGTGTCTGGTGGGTCACTGCCCGATGCTTGATTTCGAATGGTTGTATAATGTTCAAATCGCTCGGAGAACTTTGATTGATTGCGCGATGCAGGATTTGTGAGTTTAATTCGTATGTGTTGACATAGATGGCGCTACAGTTATACGGATTAATTATACGATATAGAGACCAGCTTTACTTTACTACTTCGACTTTTAAACTATTAACCTTTATAGTCCCGATGACAACCCGGGCTGTCACCGGGCTTCTTCGACAACCCAAGGTTAACGTTTGCTTGGAAAAAAATTTAATCTCTTAGGATCCGAAACTCAACTGAGTTTGAAAATAAAAAAAAACCAGCCTCCTACCTCTTAAGATCCGCGGACAAACCCGGGTTGTCGAAGAAGCCCGATGACAACCCGGGTTGTCATCGGGACTATAAGGGTTAAGAGCTAAAACTATTTTGTTAGGTTCGTCTATAGTAATATCAGAACCAGGGTTACCGGCATAGCCCGAATAATAGCCAAAGTTAAGTCGCACTGGACAGTGGAAACTACTCGAAAAACAGATGGTCGATGGGGCCGAAAAGTTCTGAACGGGCTACTGCGTAGGTATCGAAAGACGCAGCGTTTGAAGGCCTTCCACAAAGTGGACCTATGATCTGATGAGGGTCGTGGGAATCCGATGGATGCGAGTCACTCCGGAGCGGTCATTGTGATAACACTTGGGGAGGCCTATGTCCAGCAGTGGACGTATTTCGGCTGAAATGATGATGATGATGAATCTCTGAAAGTTTTTATTTCAATACGTGCTACACTGACTGTCACTGGCCACTTTTTATTCCGGAAAATGCACGGTACCTGTGGGGCAAGCCACGGGCGGGAAACCACGGTAAAAAGCTAGTCGTGAATAATGAAAAGAAGGAAAGTAAATAATTATCGAGAAATGAGCAAAAATATCAAGAGGATGTATCATTACAATCATCGTCATTGTCAATATCCCAATATATTTGGGGTCGGCGCAACATGTCTTTTCTTCCATACTTCTCTATTAGTCGTCATCTCTGTAGTAACCCCTTTTTACCCATATCCTCTTTCACACAGTCCATCCAACGTTCCACATCAAGACTATTAGTATCATTACAATCATGTAGAGCTAATTCTGACGAATTAATTAAATCCAGACAACAAAGGCAAAAGAACACAATGCTATATTTTTCATTTACCACAAAATTTGCAGAACCATTCCCACTTTAATGATGAGAAATAATACAAGTTAGAAGAGCACCCCTTTACAAACAAAAGTCCAGTCGTCCTAGAACAGCTGGCAACACTAATTCTGTTTAATTTAATAAACGCGGTAACAAAAGATGAAAGTACACTAGAGCATTCACGCTAGCAGGGTTGCCAACATACTAAACTTTTAGAACAGAAACAAAATTCGCACCTGTGGTGGTGTAAATTACTTTCTCGTTTTATTTTGTTAACTTGCAACTTTTTCTTTACTTTGTAGAAGTTTGTATTAATAAATACATATTTATCCTTAAAACATTATGGGTAAATGGAAAAAAACACATTTGTTCTGTTGTGCCTGGTTGAAGGCACAACAGAACAAATGTGTTTTTTTCGTTGTTCTTGTCTAACCTAAAATTCAAACCAGCTGGAAATTACAACAACTACAGATACCTAAAACCCATTTTTTAAGGTTCCGTAGCCAACAAGGAACCTGTATAGTTTCGCCATGTCCGTCTGTACGTCCGTCAGCAGCTTAGCTCAGAGAGTCTTAGTACTAGAAAGCTGTAATTTGGCATGGAAATTTTTATTAAGTGACAAAGTGGTTAAATAAAATCATAAAATAATATTTTTTCAGGGTCTCTATTCTGTACAAGTAAAGTGGCGATGTTTTTTTTTCTAGTCTAACCCTTGGTGTGGTGTGTCGTTGGATAGACCATTCAAAAATATTACGGGTCTGTGAAAACCATTTTTCTATTTAGCGATGCGTTTGCGTAAAATTAAGTTTTAAATTGCAAATTTTTGTTAGAGTCAAGTGTCGGATCCCACTGCCAGCTAAATGATTACTTTTGGATAAGTGAAAAATTCACAACTTAAAAGAAATTAAAAAGAAAACTATCACGGCTAAGTTCTATTAGTTTTAGTGTACCTACCTAATAGTCGCCCAACTTATAAAATGTTTCTACTTGTTAAATTTCGAACAAAATACAAAATCCTTGGAAAAAAATTACTTAGGTAAAGTACGGTCTACGGAACCCTACTTTTCGCGAGGCCCGACACGCACTTGGCCGGTGTTTTTGGGTATTATTCTAGATTTTTTTTTTTTATTTGACACCCACTCCCAAAAGATTTACACTTTATAGAGTTTTATTTAGAAGTTGTATTTATTTCGTTTATACATACTCATACATGTTATTACGTGTGAGAAAATCATAACCCTTTCTCCTTTCGTCTTTGCCTATAATCATAACCCTTCCTTTTGTCATTACCTACATATAGATCAAAAAGTTACCAAGAAACATTCACATAACTTATTTAGGTACATAAACAAACCTCTATAACAACTCTAGCATTACCCATCACGTTCCCACCACGTGCCACCCCTACATAGTATCAGTTACCGCGGCTCGGGTACCCTCATTATAAACTTTTAATGGTTTTATCAAACGTTACGAGTGGCTCACCCTGGCCCGCCGTGGCCCAGCGTGGCGTGGCCCACCGCTGAACAATGTTTACGTCTGTTTGTGCTACTTACCGACTCTTTTAGGGGCTTTAAAAGAATTAGTTATAACTTTTTGTTGGTATAGGCTGAGTAATGTATTTTGTTTGTGAATTGAGAAAGAGACTTGAAAAGAGTCAATTTTTGTTTCTAGATTTTTTTATTGACTCTTGTTTTTAAATCTATGCCTACTTTCAATTGAATGTAAATAAGTACCAACATTTGGTATGGTGAGGTGGTTTGCATTATACTTATAAACTTATATAAAGATACAATTGTTTGTTAACATTTCAGTGTCTAGCGGCACACCGGTGTGCCAGTGGGGTAATTCCGTTTGCCTTGCCAAAAACATTGCCAAAAACCCGATTCACGTGTTTTAAACCGCTATTATTACTATTACCCAAGGTCTTTAGACCTGTGGCAAGGTTTATACACCCGGAACATGACATAGTCTGTAGATACACGATGGCCGACTGTCAACGGAACTTGACAGATGTTGACATTTGACGCGCGCAGGGCCTGAAAGAAACTGCTTCCTCTCTCCTCCCATTCTTGGCCTTTGCGTTCAAGGGCCGCGGTGACTCTCTCGAACACTTCCGCGAATTCAAACAGTACCTAAGCTATGAAACTGTTATGACCCGAAGGGTCCAAACAGAGCCCTAGTGCTGTCACTCACGTATCCGTCTGTCCGTCCGTCATCTATCACACAGGTTTTACAGCCAAACGGTTAGAACTACAGTCTTCAAATTTTCTCAGTATAAGCATCTTGTTGACCCAAAGCCATACAAACAGTAAGAATACATTTGGTACGGAACCCTAAATGTGCGAAGTCTTGGCACGCACTTGGCCGGTTTTTATTAACCGTTGAACCTCCGGGTGCTTTAACATCAAAAGCCGTCAACAACCGTCAGCTCCGGGAAAGATTCTCGCTGAGCGTATGTTTACGACCCTGCTCACAAAAAAGGTTTACTGACGTTTCTATTGGCGCGTGGCACTTAATATAAACTGTTTTGGGTTCTTGAATAAACAACTTATCATAAAATGTTAATAATATTTGTATTACGATAGTTGAATAATAAACAAATGATGTTATCAGCGAACTGGCTGAAAGTGTCTGTTCCGTGTTAGGTTGATTTCTAATAAAACTACTGTATCAATCTACACGAAACTTTGCATGTTACATTATGAAACAAATAATTTAAACAAACTTTCGACTCTTATTGACGAATCTGCCATAGCGTACATTTTGTTTCTCTCAAAATACTACCAATGCAAATATTTGTTAGAAAATTTTTGGTGCCACAGGATATAAGACCTTTTGTTATTTAATAATAGATGTTTAAACCGCGTGAGAAGTTGCGCACACCGGTGTGCCCAAGGTATTTAACGGTTGAGAACGATTTGGGCACTTCATCGAGCCTTATGGTAAGTAAGAGGACTGTTTACTTCTCACATCATCATCTAAGCAAACTCATTCATCGTTGAACTGTAGAGCAACTAAACTCGTTAGTTCGTCGCAATCCTCTCCATCCATCATGTGATCGTTTTCCGCCATTGACTGCTGTACGACACACCCTGATCGATTAGTCGGATAGTGTGTTCAAGCCTTTACTTTTACCAAACATAACATGTTAGAAGGGTAAGGTTGCTTTGAACTTGAGTTCGAGATTTTAGGTTATTTGAGACAATGGAAAAGCTGTTTTTCACTACCGCTAGGCTTTTCTAAGAATGTGGTCTGATCGATTAAGAGTGTAACTGGATGCAGTTGTACCAGTATCAGTGTCTATGTTATTTTCCGACTGCCAGAGAAGAAGGGTACTTAATGTTTCTTATTATTTAATGTGAAATCATTTTTTTTATAATGCTATGTGGTTTAAAAAAATATTAAATAATATTAATATATATCAATATTTTTCTCAATTATACTAATAAATAACTTAATAGGTATAATTATACAATTATGTACAGACGCATATGACAACAACTCTTTGGGTATCAAAAAATTCATCCACATTGCTGTCAATGGGAAAAGTGCTCAGAACGAAGGCAACATTGCCACGTTCGAGGCGGCGGCCGACCTTATGACACGCGGGGTTGCGACAGTCATAGAGAGGATCCGGCAACTGGGACTCGAGGTGGCATTGCACAAGTCCGAGGCCATGTGTTTTCATGGTCGTCGGAACGCGCCACCTGCGGGTTCCCAGATCACGGTAGGAGGGGTTCGCATCGGCGTCGAGGGTACGATGAAGTACCTGGGACTCGTCCTCGACAGCCGGTGGAACTTCGTCGAACATTTTCGACGTTTGGCTCCCAGATTGGACAGGGCCGGGGCCGCCTTGAAGCGGCTCCTACCCAATCTGAGGGGGCCAAACGCCTCCTGCCGGAGGCTCTACGCGGGGATCGTGCGGTCCATGGCCCTCTACGGGGCACCGGTGTGGGCGCGTTCGTTGAGGCAGCGATCAGCTCGCCTGATGAACGCGTCCCAGAGGGTCATGGCGATCCGCATCATCCGCGGATACCGCACGATCTCCCGTGAGGCGGCGAGCCTCCTTGCCGGACTGTCACCGTGGGATCTGGAGGCAAAAATCCTCGCGCACCTGTACGAGTGGCGCGAGGAGGCCAAACGCCGGGGCGAAACTCCGCTGCCGCGACAACTCGCGGCTCGGCGGACCGAGCTCCGGCAGGATCTCATGGTGACATGGAGAGAGCGACTGTCGCAACCCAGCGCTGGGCACGCCACCATCGAGGCGGTAGTGCCCCTCTTTGAGGAGTGGCTGGAGAGGCGTCACGGCGCCCTCACCTTCCGCCTGACGCAGGTGCTCACCGGACACGGCTGTTTCGGGAGGTACCTGTGTCGTGTCAAGGCGGAGGTGACCCCTGAGTGTTTCCATTGCGAGGATCGCCCAGAGGACACGGTGGAGCATACGGTGGAGGTTTGCCCCGCTTGGGCAGAACACCGCCGTGTCCTCGTGGATGCGATAGGCGACAGCGACCTCTCGCGCCGTGCCCTGGTTCAGGCCATGGTACGGAGCGAGAGGGAATGGGAGGCCGTCTCCTCCTTCTGCGAAGCAGTAATGCTCGCGAAGAGGGAGGCGGCATACGTTAGGGAGGCTCAACAACAGCCGAGTCGCCCTAGCGCCCCCAGCCGCGACCGCCGCAGGAGACGCCAGGGGCCGCGAGACGATCTCCGGCCACCGTAGACCCGGGCCTGCGGACGACGAGTAGTGGGTAACTCGCCGTCCGATCAGCACCAGGCCCGAGAGTCGACGGCGCGTAGTGTTCCACGCGCGCCTCAAAGAGTTGTCAGCCAAGTGAAGGGGCCTGCCAAGGCCGGTGCCTGCCCGGGGGTGGAGGATAAATTCGAAAGAGTTACCTCGCCCCCGGGCACTCGAGGCAGGGAGGAACAGGGGTGGGTTTTAGTCAGTAAGAGTCTGACACACCCTTCCGCTCCACCCTAGAGCGGAAGAAGTCATAGGATGATTTCCCACCGCCCAAAAAAAAAAAAAAACATTGCCACGTTGAATAGCAATGTTAAGAAAACAAATCTTTTTACAAGCTTTTATTTAATTTGTAATGTTTGTTTGTATGTATGTTTGTTTGTATGTAGGTATGTTTGTTTGTAAGTATGTCTGTTTGTACGTATGTTCGTTTGTATGTATGTTTGTTTGTACGTATGTTTGTTTGTATGTATGTTTGTTCGGGTCAAATATTGCAAGCTGAGTTAGAACCACTACCTCTTATCCTACGGAGTTGAATTTTTACATGTTGGTTCAGTTCCGATGACAATACATTTTTATTATAGTAAACATGACCAGAATCGACATCCAGGATTAGCTCCAGATAGAGGAAATCTTCAATGTTCAACAGCACGGGGCACGAAATTTTTTGTACACATTTAATTGTATATCCAGTATAAAAGGTTGCCTGGAAGAGATCGCGGAATGCGATAAGGCCGCCAATTGTATGTTTTTAGTATAAGTTTTCCTTAATGTGTGTGTATTTTTTTAACCGACGTCGAAAAAGGAGGAAGTTCTATGTTCGAACGTTTTTTTTTTATGTATGTCCACCGATTTCTGTGTCAATTGATGACCGATTTTCAAAATTATGTTTTTATCTGAAAGAATATACTCCCGAGTTGGTCCTATATAAATTTAATCGAAATTGCTTCAGCGCTTTTTGAAAAACTGAACAAAAACGAAAAGTACTCGTACGTACACCTAGATGACGTTTTGGTGTTCTCCAATTACGAGTAAGTATGTTTAAATTCCACGTTCCATGTTATAGGGGTTTTTAGTTCTGGGGTATAACAACTAAAAAGTAAAAAATCAAAAACTTTTTTTGCAAAAAAAACAACCGACTTCCTAAAAAAATACACAAAAGTTTAAAAAATAACTTTTATTTTGGAAGTCGGTGTCAAATAATGAAGAAATAAAATACAAACACCGACTTCCAAAATTAAAGTTTTTGGAAGTCGGTTGTTTTTTTTTGGTGTACAATAAAGTATATATAAATAAATAAATAAAACCTTGTTTAAAAATTGTTTTTTAACTTTCAACTTATTAAAATTAAAAGCAATTACAACATTTTGTGATACTAGATAGATATTATATAGGTGGTATAGATTTACTATTAGAATAGATACTTATGTAAGGGTCAAAGTAAATACCATTCTGTAGTTTTTTGCGGCACGGAGAAGTCACGGTATGTAAAGATGGTCACCCATCCATGGACCAACCCCTGCAAGCGTAGCTTAACCTGATGGATCGACCCGTGCGGCTGTTATTACTTTGATCACGAGCTCCTCATCAGGTACCTACTAAGTAATATTTACGCTGTATCAATCAAAAGCTTGTTTAACCACCAAATCGATAAAAATCGGAAAAACGTAAAGAAAAACAATAGATTAGTCACTGCGAGGTCGTGGCTAAAAGAAATATAATAATGAAGAATTAATTACGACCCTTTGATCTCTGACCTTTTATTTTGGTTACGGTCTCAGCGCGTGGCCAGCTTCATTAATTTCTGTGTAGCTGTGAACTGCGACTTCGCTCGTAAATTTCATAATTATTTATGAAAACTGGTCAAGGATAATGAAAACAACAGTAGGTACTTAATCTCCGCAGGTGGTGTGACGATTATATAGATTCAAGTTCTTCAAACTTAACAGACAGATGTGTTGCTGGGGAGTTTGTTGGCCACTTCTTCTTCACAGCTAAAACACTAGGAAGTGGTGACGGGCGGGCGTTTTTGGAGGACTGTCTTTATGTAGAACTTTGACGTTCAAAAAGTGTTGGTTCTCAGCCTAGTTTGAATAAATGACTTTTGATTTTGATTTTGACGTTCTGATCATGTTTGTGGGGCAAACTTGGCCAAAAATTGCTCAAAGCAGAGAGGACTGGAAGGAGAAAGGGGAGGTCTTTGCCCAGCAATGGGACAACGTAGGCTAACAATAAAAAAACGAGCGAGCCTTACAGCAGTCGCATATAATGTGTTCCATTTGACATCTCACCTTGGTAATAAGCAACATTAACATTCTATCGTGAAAAATAAAATTAAAACGATTTGTCCCAATTTCGACCGCGCGCAGACTTATTATGCGCGCGCTCTACCATCTGACAACCACCGCGCGCGCTCATTCGTCAAATTAAATAACGTGCGCTTCCCCAGCTTCCTGTTACACTCTTCCGTCCTATAACACGAAATATCTCCCACACATTGCAGGAAAGCGAAAGAAAAGATGTTACACAAAAAAAAAACACTTTCTCGCTGAAAATTCTGACAGTCTTACCAAAGGAAAGGGGAGGTCAGATAGGTAGTGGCTCCATTTAAAATACTCGTATTTTGCTGCATCCAGCTGGACTGGAAGCCAACAGAGATGGGAAAAGGCGAGACAGACGGACTAGTTAGCTTCTACTACCTCATCTTTCGGTATATTGTTTTTTTTTTTTTTTCTTTATTTTAAACTGTATTCAGATGTGTTCTCGGATTAATGTCTTGTAGAGTGCTTCTTCTAGCGAGGACAGCTATTCTTATGTACAAAATAGCTTTTTTTTTTTTTTTTTTTTGGGGGGTGGGAAATCATCCTATGACTTCTTCCGCTCTAGGGTGGAGCGGAAGGGTGTGTCAGACTCTTACTGACTAAAACCCACCCCTGTTCCTCCCTGCCTCGAGTGCCCGGGGGCGAGGTAACTCTTTCGAATTTATCCTCCACCCCCGGGCAGGCACCGGCCGTGGCAGGCCCCTTCCCTTGGCTGACAACTCTTTGAGGCGCGCGTGGAACACTACGCGCCGTCGACTCTCGGGCATGTACAAAATAGCTACCATCTGTAATTGTGCAGCTTCTTTATGTCAGGTTTTTAAGACGGTTGGTGTAATTTTGGCACGTCCGTGAAACTTCACTTGGATAGTAAGAAAGTCGCTGTTGAGTTTCTTCTTTACTAATAAGTGTTAATTTGTACGTATTGGTGTATTTCGTTGTTTGTTATGAACAATTGAACATTGCTTATCGTTCTCAGCATGATGTTCTGTAGATGCTCGAGCATCGAGATGTTTAGAATGGATATAAAAAATTCTTCGGTCTATTTGGTGCTTTTTTTTCATATTAACTGAATACTTATCCACCAGCTAGGTGAAAATGAAACTAATAAACGGACAGACAGAGAAACGTTGCCTTTATTACTATTATAGGAGAAAACCACAAACAAACGATTCTATTTACGTTTTACTTTTCCTTATTTTGGTAATTCATTTTCATTAAATTCTCTTTATTTTGACACGAGTCCTTTTATACAGTTGTATTTCCTATGGCTTAAAGATGGAATTATTGTGAACATATTTCCATATAATAAAATGTTAAAATTTCCAAAACGTCGATACTTGGAACTGGTTGAGTTCCAAGTATCACCGTTTTGTTTTGGTTTGTTATTTTGAGTTGATTGGATTTAAAATGCGACTGCTTAGTTTTATGGGATGTGTTTAATTTCTTAAATGTACTCATATCTGTATCGTCTGTTGATTGTTTTAGTTACAATGATTTGGGTCGAGGTATTTCATTTGTGAGAATCGCCAAACTTAAGTGGCAGCGGGCACATTACTTGCAGAACAGATGGTTGATGGGGCCAAAAGGTTCTGGAGTGGTGACCGCGTACCGGAAGACGTAGGCCTCTCACACGTTGGTGAATTAATGATCTGTTGAGAACTGCTGAGTCTGTCAGATGCGAGAATCATGGGACCGGTTGATGTGGCGAAAATTTAGCGAGGTCTATGTCTAGCAGAGGACGCCTTTCGGTTGAAATGATGCTGAGGGATTTTCTTGTGGTCTTTTGCATTGTTTTGCTCTATTTTTAAAAGTCACCATCATCATCTTTTTGATCTTATCCCATGTTACTTGGGGACTGGGGTCCGCGCAACACGTTTTTCTCTTCCATTCTGTCCTGTCAGCCGTCACGCTATCACTAGCTCCCTTTTCTTTCCTATCACACCACTCCTCACACAATCCATCCATCTTTTCTTTGGCCTCGGGATCCCCCTTTCCATTCATCCACATTTATGTTCATAACTCTTTTAGTTACATGTTTTTCATCCCTCCTCTTCACATGTCCATACCAAGATAAGCGGTTCCCTTTCAACTTTTCTGTCACTGGCGCGACTTTTAAACTACCTCTAATGTACTCATTTCTCACTTTATCCATTCTCGTTACTCCACACATCCATCTCAACATTCTCATCTCCGCCACAAGCAATCATTTTTAATCTGTCTTTTTCACAGCCCAACATTCTGATGCATACAGGTACCTACTCTATTTTTAAAATTATAGTTTAAAATTTATGTTTTTGCGAACACCTTACAATGATTTATGATTGTACATGGATGAATAAACTCTAAAATAAATGGACAAAACATTGCACTCATTTCACGAAATAAAACGTGTCAAAGCATTGTCATCAAAAACGTAATTAAAACTATCTACTCGATAACTCTTTTGTCATCGCCAGTACTGCTGTAAACTTGACGCTTCGCTGGGCTCTCCTTTCATACAGGATTGCATTCAACGCGACTGTACCTGCGTACCTTTTTTTATAGTGATAATATTGTGTTGCACGTTATGAAAACATTCTATTGATAATTAATCATTTTTGAAGTGGCAATAATTATTGTTAACCATTTTTTCCATGACTGTGTTGTAACCCGAAATGAGGATATTCTTTTAAAGTACGATAAATTCAACACATTGATACCATAATTAACTAATTCTACTGATTAATTAATATCTGATATAATTGTTTTATAAAATGTTTACATACACGCATAGATAGGCTCACGCCTTTTTTCCATAGGAGTAAGCAGAAACTGTAGAATGCCACCTGCTATGATCTTTACATAACTCCTCTTTTTGCTTCATTTCGTTTATTATTTAAGAATAGTTTATTTTTTCCATTTTTAGGGTTCCGTACCCGAAGGGTCCAAACGGAGCCCTATTGTTGTCACTCACGTGCGTCTGTCTGTTTATCCGTCCGTCGCCTGTCACAAAATTATTCCCATTGACCTATGAACTTGAAATTTGGTGATAATGCTTATTATTACGTATACTTTACTAACAAATACCAATATATTATGGTACGGAACACTTAATGTGCGAAATCCGACATGCACTTGGCCAGTTTTATAAAAAACTAAGGATCCGCCTCAACTTTGCACGGGTACAAAATATACACCTAAAGCTTACTCATGAACTCGGGCCTGCGGACGGCGAGTAGTGGGTAACTCGCCGTCCGATCAGCACCAGGCCCGAGAGTCGACGGCGCGTCGTGTTCCACGCTCGCCTCAAAGAGTTGTCAGCAAATAGGACGGGGCCCGTCATGGCCGATGCCTGCCCGGGGGTTGAGGATAAATTCGAAAGAGTTACCTCGCCCCTGGGCATTCAGGGCAGGATGGGTTTTAGTCAGTATGAGTCTGACACGCCCTTCCGCTCCACCCTAGTACGGGAGAAGTCATTGGATGATTTTCCACCCCCCAAAAAAAAAAAAACTTCCTCATTAATCACTTTGTCTATTGGTAAAAACCGCATGAGAATCCGTTCAGTAGTTTTTGAGTTTATCGCAAACAGACAGACAGACGTGACGGGTGACTTTGTTTTATATTATGTAGTGATGAAGTGATAATTATCAATATATTCAACGTTCCCACATAAATCTACATCACAATAAATAACCACATAATATTAACAAATGAACGAGTGCCGTCATATAACAGGGAACAGCCCGAACTCGGTGCCAAGCGGCTGTCAGCATGACAGTTAGTTAATTATCGCTGTCCTCTTACTGAGATGAATGGGGATCGACTTTACTGGTATTGAAGGATATTAAATGAAAATAAATAGTAGTTTTTAAGGGCTTATTATTATTATTTTTTATGTTTGGAAATCACCAGTGAGCTCTCCCACTCTGGCTGGAGCGGGAGGGCGTGTCAGACTCTTTCTGACTAAAATCCGCCCGTGTTCCTTCAGCTGCTTGTACCAGGGCCTCAGTGATTCTTTCAAACACGCCTGCGACCCTGGTAGAATCAAATCAATAAGGTCTGGATGAGACTCACACATACCAGGGAAACATGGCAAACAAAAATAAAAACCGGATCTATGCAATTTAGTAAACGATCAGCTCAATTATATAACAAAATAAATAAAGAAATTTTCGTATATTATGCAAAATCTTATTATATATGTTAAGAAATGTTGATTGACTGGATAAAACCACTGTCGTAGGAAAATACTGAAGCTCTCCTACAAAACGTAACTTAATGTAAGTACACGACCCACTCACACACACACAGAGACTCTCCCTTACTGTAGATAAGGGAGAGTCTCGTACATTCACACACCCTTACACTTACAACCACACATACATAACACTCATGTACAGTCAACAAGACATGCACACGCACACACTCGTTCACATACTCGTAATTATACTTATTTTGTTTTACTTCTCCCATGTACTGTTTTTATTGTGTTTTAAGTAAGTACCTACTGTTGTGAAGGAGCGGAGTCTTTTCATACAGGCATTATTTGCTTAAATGAAGACTCCAAACCCAAAATTGTTTGTGTATAACTTTTGGACACAATAAACGTTATTATTATTATTAAAAACCGGCCAGGTGCGTGTCGGACTTCGCGCATTTAGGGTTCCATACCATATAAGGGAATTATCAAAGAAAAATCTGATTTATCATTATTATGTGTTGCTATTTGTTAGTAAAATATACGCAATAATAAACATTATCACCAAATTTCAAGTTCAGAAATCAATCAATCTGCCTAGCATTTTCCCAACTATCTTGGAGTCGGCTTCCATTCTAACCGGATGCATCTGAATACCAGTACTTTACATGGAGCGACTGCTTATCTGACCTCCACAACCCCGTTACTGGGTAATACGATACGCCTTGGTAAGACTGGTTGTCAGACTTTTCAGGCTTTTGACGACCCGTAACGACTGTCACAGATCCACGATTGACGGCCGGGACCAACGGCTTAACGTGCTTTCCGAGGCACACGTCTCGGTATGTAAAGATGGTCACCAATCCATGGACCAACCCCGGCAAGCGTAGCTAAACCTAAAGGATCGACCCGTGCGACTGTTATTACTTTAGCCACCAGCTCCTCCAAATTTCAAGTTCAAAATTTTATGACAGATGACTTACAGACGGACACGTGAGTGACAGCAATAGGGCTCCGTTTGGATCCTTCGGGTACGGAATCCAAAAAAAAGCTTTATTAACAGTGAGTCGGACAGGGCTGCCAAATGACGATCATGCATGAATTTGATTGAATTAATTTTTTTTACAAAACTGAGATCACTAAGGAGTTAAAAAAAAGGCTCTGGCCACCCGCTGCACGCGTAGCATAATCACCATAGAAACGGGTTTTGTCGACGGAAGAATAGACAAAATGACAGATTGTAGAAAGATTTCTACCGTTCGTTCTAAGCAAGCGATGTTAAAACTGAAGAGAAGAAATGTTTCTATTCTTCAGTCGACAAAAGTCAACAATGTCAAACATGATGCTCGGGTAGAAAGATGTCAAGTTATATAAAAAGACCTTTGTCTATTCTTGGTAGAATAGAGATAGAATTGGTCATGCTACGCCTGTTGGTGGTCCAAAATCGAAAGAGACCTCAAGTTAGCCGAATTGCCAGAGCCGACAACCCAGGATTTAACAACCTGGCGCAAAATTGAGAGGAGACCCGACCCTAAATAAAGGTAACAAGAGTCGTCAAAGAAGAAGTAGGTAGTAAGTACCTCATCGCCAATTTAGGGTCAGATTCAATGAAAATTCAAAATTACCTATTATGACATTTAAATCAATCAGTAAACAGTAATAAAAGACTATTTATACGGTGTTCATAGTACCAGGCCCTCATAAATCAAAGAAGCGTTCTGTATCGTAAACAAATTGATCGCGCGCCATGCACGTCGATCAAGTCGACTATTTCACTGAATTATTTAACCTATTGTACTAGTCAATTACTAGTTCCAGTCCATCATTATTGGTTTTCTATGTTTGTTCGTCATTCGTTGTTAGTAATATTTAATGAGCCTTCCTTCTAACTAACATCACTTAACGACTGATTTCCACCAAGTTATAGGTAGAGATGTAGACGTATTTCCAGTCTTTTTGGCGTATTACGTATATAGTCGACAGCTATGAGGAGTTTTTCGACGTCATCTTTAATTTTTTAACAGACTTCGAAAAAGGAGGAGGTTCTGTGTTCGGCTGTACGTATGTTTTTTTTTATATTTATATATGTCCACCGATTTCTCTTTCAGTTGAGGACCAATTTTCAAATTTCTTTTTATCCGAAAGAATATACTGAAAATTTAGCAGAGCAGTGTGGCTTTTTAGAGAGGTTTTTACCTCACTGAAGCCATGTGCATTGCCGGGATATGTGGTGCGCCGAATGGCTTAATTAATAATAAGAAAGAAGACCACTTTACTCGCGGTTCATTTTTGGCTATCCATAGGTGGACTCTGCTGCGACATGTACCTCTCATAGGTAGGGCCTTCGCAGTAGGTTTAGGTAGGCCTCAATCGGCTTTTCAAATATTTAGTTGAATAGAAGACTTACTAGCGTCTGCGCTTCTATTCGTAGGGGCGTAGCTCATGTGACGACCTTATGTTGGCGACCTTATGGTGGAGACTGGCACGTTGGAAGTTTGGAACGCCGATTGAAAATTAAGAAGAAGGAAGACTTTTGTTTTTGTGTTGACTTCTAGTAGCCCGCTCGAAGAGGGCACATGTATTAATCTGATTATTCAATATAACGTATTAGTGTGCCAGTTCTCTTTCTTTTATAACACATCACACATAAGCAGTCACTCTTATACACCACACTCTCGCACCGCTAGCGAGTCAGACAAACCCCCAGGAACCTAAAAGGAATCTCCAGGGACCAGCACCAAGAGAAGCTGCTCCAGGTCCCTATAATACTCCCGAGGTGGTCCCATAGAACCTCCTCCTTTTTCGCAAGTCGGTTAAAAAAAGGAAAAATATGTATACGTTTTGGGTTTCTCCAAATACCTATCTAGTAGAGTATCTTAGAGTATCTTTAAATTCCACGTTCCATTTTATTGCGGTTTTTGGTTTGGGGTATAACAACTTAAAAGTGACAAAATAAAAAACTTTAGGTGTATTTTCTTTTGTGGAAGTCGTTTGTTTTTTTTTTTTGTACAAAGGTTTCTCTATAAGCTTTAGTTTTTGTTTTAAGTGTAGCATTTTGTACATTGCTATAGTATTCATTTTAGGGCTCCGAATGAAAAAACGGAACGCTTATAGGATCACTCGTGTGTCTGTCTGTCTGTCCGTCTGTCACAGCCAATTTGCTTCGCCGAATCTGCGGAACCGGTAGAGTTGAAATTTGGTACACACATGAATATCTGTGACCCAAACACGAACGTGTACACGTAACACTTGCACACGGCACTTTTTTCAAACTGTGCCGTGCGACATATTAAATGAAAGGGTACATTGTGAGGGTATTAAAGTTTTTGAAGAAAATAGATGGTAAATGACCACCCCCCAACCCCTTATCTCCGAAAACACTGGGCATAGTAGTTGTTTACTTATAGATTACAGGAAAACCTGTAAGAAGGAAGTAGTTTAAAAAAGAACTTGAAAAAATTTGATTTTTTCGGAACCTTTTGCCCGTGAGTGCGACTCGCTATTGGCTGGTTTTTTCAGGGTGAGAAATCATAAGAGAACTTCTCCCACTCTGGGTGGAGCGGGAAGGCATGTCAGACTCTTACTGACTAAATCCCACCCGTGTTCCTTCAGTTGCCATTTGCGTTCCATTTCATCATCAGCCTTTTAATGTCCCCACTGCTGGGGCACAGGCCTTCTCTCTGTGAGAGGGAGTGGGCCATAATCCATCACGCGGGCCCAATGCGGGTTGGTGGATGTCACATGTCTTCGAATTTTTAGTTCTAGAATATACCGGATTCCTCACGATGTTTTCCTTCGCCGTTTTGAGAGCAGTGGTGATGAAATAATTTACACAAACTAAAGCGCCTGCCTGGGTTTGAACTCACTACCTACATCTTTTAAGTCGCGGCCAATACCACTGGGCCATCACTGCTCCTTAAAAGAATGCTATTAATTTACACAAACACAAAAACAATATTGCCATCACAATAATATGTATTTAACCAACCAAACGTCCTGCCAAGAAAATTATCGTCCGCCAAACTACTAATAAAGCATTTCGCTTTGACCAATAACTTATTGAATATTAGTTCTCTTACCCCGATTGCTCTTATTGCCAAGCAAAGTGCCATACTGCCAAAACTAAGAGGTCGGCGACCTTGTACCTCATATCGGTGACGTAAACAGTACTGTGGGGAATGTAGCGTACTATTGTTTATTACTTCTTGTTTTTCATGCGAGCCTAGTACCTACTTGGTTGTGAGTGTTTTGAAAGAGTATGACGAATTAGGAATGCTTTAGGAATTTTTCTCTAATAACAATATCAGATTTTCCTTCAAGGAAGATGCTATTTTTTACCCAACTACGCGACGCAAGGGAGGGTAATGTGTTTATCAGCCTATGTATGTATGTATAATTGTTTCTTTTATGACGCTTTAGAGATCAAACGCGTGGATCGATTTTACGTTTACGTCAATTGATTCATCTTCATCTTGCGAGTGCTATTAAAGACATGACAGTAATCAAAATACAATATGACGAAAACCAGCCGCCATATTGTGAGAAAGCAAAAAAAAATTAAGTCGCCGACCTATTTTAAGTGGGGTATCAAAATAAAAATTCGAAGAGGCGTAACTCACTAAAAATAAGAAAAAAAATATTTTCAAAAACCCGACTGTAATAAACAACTAAAAAGTTCAAAAAAAATCACTTTTCAAGCAGTCTGATACAGTTGGTGACATGAAATCAATAATTTTATTAAACTAAAATAACAGACACCAACTGCATCAGACTGCTTGAAAAGTGACTTGTTTGGCACTTTTTGGTTTTTTTACAGCCGCGTTTTTCGAAAATATTCAATATGACGTGCTTCTTTTCCTTTTCGTGTCGTGTTACATTTGCATTGTTATACTGTTGGGCCCCAGTAAGTGGGCACGTTTATAGTGGTGACGCAGACCTTGTTCAGATCATCGAGGGTGCAGGTGAAAGCTCAATTGGGACATTCCAGCAGATGGAACATGGTTTGTTCCCAATGGAGCGCAGTATACTTAGTGTTAAATTAACGGATCGCATTCGAGACACTACTGCGCTCCAAGACACAGATCGCTGACGTGGTACAGAAGGCTGCCCAGCTTAATTGTAACTGTGCAGGACATATTCATATCTGCCACATGGCCAGGTGGGCTCTTAAACAAAATTGGAGCCCTGATTGGCCTTATAGGCCTTGACAGACCAAAATAGAGATGGTGGAACCACTTGGAAGTCTTCCTCAGGAATTGCCAAGAAGAGGTTCAGTACCGGGAAAAATGGAAGCAGCAGTGGGACAATTCATCTTTTTTTTATAGGGTAAGAAATCATCAAATTACTTCTCACGCTCTGGGTGGAACGGGAGGGTGTGTCAGACTCTTACTGACTAGTACCCACCCGTGTTTCTTCAGTTGCCCGTGCTAGGGCCTCCCTCAATAGTCTGCAATGTAGCGCAACTCGCATGCAAGTTCTTGCATCGTCTAAATGAGGCTTAAAGAAGAATTTGTATAGTCATCAAGCTTCGCACATTAGTAAATGAAAATTAATATTATAACAAAAAAAAACGCTATTGCCTATCCTCCTAAGCAACCAATGAAGAAAGAAGAAACCATATATACTCTTCTTACGCACCACAAACTTGTGATACAACATCAAACAGATTTGCAATACCAATAAATTATAATCATCCCCAAAAATTGATTCCCCTAACTTCCTCCTGTCATACATCTGACGCCTCACTTCCTGCCCCACAAAAACAAGTCTAACAAACATGGAACCCTATTAAAAACAATCGAATCAACAAACAACAAAGAACAACGGATAACAACGTGATTGTTTTGTTTCTATCTACGCAAATCCGATGGAATTGTGCTGAGGAGTTTGTAATTGGAGGATGAAAGTGGTAGGTACCTGATTTATTTGTCATAGGTACTTCATTTGCTTTATTTTTCAGTTGTTTCTAATAGGGATGTTTCTTGGGTATAAAAATAATAATGAAAGGGGAATGCAAATCTGCCATACAAAAAAATGCCTGGAATGGACAGAAACTATTAATAGTCCCTAATTCTATTTAGAATGAAACACGTATAGTGAAATAACTAACTAATATTTAACTTGATATCCGCTTATATTTTTACGGAAGTCGTGTTTATTTGACATGAGTAAGTGACATTCAGCCAAAGAGGAATCATCAAAAAATCCGGAACTATTTTATACATTTAGTGCACAGTTATCATTAATTTAGTATTATACGATCTATATGTACCGTAAGTCTAATTAAAATAATATATGCTTGTCTATATTAATTCAAATTAATTATTTTTTAAATAGAAAACGTATCTAGGCTGTATGAACCACATGTTCTTTGCTTTAGTGACAGTTTACTGCTCATGTCAAAAAAACACTACCTCCATATAAATATAAGCGGATATCAAGTGAAATATATTAAGTGATCGTTATATTTTTACCTTAGTTAAACAAAATAAAGAATTATTTCATTATACCTATTTTATTCTAAATAGAATTAAGGACTATTAGTAGTTTCTGTCCGTTTCAGGCATTTTTCGGCATTCCCCTTTACTCCGTAAGTCAGATTATCAAAAATTTTAGACTCTTAGTCTTTTCTTTACCAAACCAATAAAAATGACTAAGATAAAACGCTTCAAAGTTTAGAAGTGGGCGCTTGTTACGTCACTAAAAGATACAAAGTGTATCGAGGGGTGACGTCACGCGAAATTTCAGCGCACTCTTTCTTCCTCTTTTTTAGGGTTCCGTTCTCGAAGGGTCCAAACGGTGCCCTATTGCTGTCACTCACGTGTCCGTCTGTCCGTCGTCTGTCACAAAATTTTGTTTGGAAGAATTTTTTAACTTCCCATTGATCTAAGAATTTTTATGGTTAGGTACGGACAAATAGAAAGAAGAAAACTAGAAAGAAAACTAATTTATTTGACACACACAGATACACACAATGTAGGTACAATAAAATTTAAAAAAAAAACAACTTAATTTATAACAATAAGGTACATCGTGTGCCCCGCGGCTGCGCCAAACAGGTCTAGTTCAGCAAAATGCCAGACAACTAGTAGTTGCCTGACGCTGGTTTTCAACTAAACCTAATTTTGAAGTGTACGGATGTAAATCAGGTTATATACAGTTAAATAGATATTTTTTTTATATATTAGTATAATAATTTGGCGTTCAGTGATAAATATAACAAATAAAATAAAACAATAAGTTAGTGTTTAAAACAAAAAATAAAATGAAGCAACATGCCATTTTTAACCCACAGGCCTCCCAACTTAGAAGGAAAGCAGGCATTATATGTTTGCAACTTAATTCGCAACCCAATACAAACAGACCAAATATATTCAACTGCAAATAGGCTCGACATCATATCAGTGAAATGTTCAAGTGAATCAAGTCTAGCTGCCGTAAACGTCTTCTAAATGTATCTATTGTGTTTATTGCTCTAATAGGCGGCGGTAGATTATTCCATACTTTGGATGCTGCGTAACGGAAACTCCCTCTAAAAGCTGCTGAACTATGCAAATACTTTATATAAATAAAGAATATAAAGAATATTGATAACTGAAATTCTCTAATTTGGTACGAAACCCTAAATGTGCGGTCCGACATGGACTTGGCCGGTTTTCTCTGATATCTATTCTATTCTTTAATCTGTTAATCAGTGTTTAAACTAATCAATCTTCCCGCGCCTTTTCCCAACTATCTTGGGGTCGGCTTTTAGTCTTGCCGGATGCAGCTTAATACCAGTAGTTTACGTGGAGCGACTGCCTATCTGACCTCCACAACCCAGTTACTGGGTAAACGGTACACCTTGTATTGGTAAGACTGGTTGACAGTCTTTCGGACTTCTGACGACCCGTAACGACTGTCAAAGATTCACGATTGACAGCCGTGACCAAAGGCTTAACGTGCTTTCCGAGGCATGGAGGAGTCGCGGTATGTACAGATGGTCACCCATCCATGGACCAACCCCGGCAATTGTAGCTTAACCCGATGGATCAACCTGTGTGTGTTTAAACTAATCGCATGGTTATTTTATTATAAACTAGCACTTCAACCGCGACTTCGTCCACGAGAATTTCTAAAATACAGGCCTTAATAAATATAATTTATAGCATACCCATAAATAATGTAGCTTTCTACTGGTGAAAGAATTTTTTAAATCGGTTCAGTAGTTCCAGAGATTACTTCCTACATACAAACTCACAAACTTTACCTCTTTATAATATTAGTATGGAAAAGGTTCATAATGTTTCCACTGCGGGGACAACAGCCTTCCTCTCTGTGATCCATCACGTGGCCCTAGGGAATGCTGGTGGATGACGCATGTCATCAATTTTTTGTTTTTAGGACTTGCCGGTTCCCTGACGATGTTTTCCAACACAAGTTTTCTTCAGTTTTATTATGGCTAGTATATTTTATCATCGCTTCATTCGAGGGTGTGAAAGAGAACAATAAGGGACAATAATTAATTATTGTATGTAATTGTGGAATAATTGAAAAGTAGCCAGCAGTTTTTGTCTTTCACTTGCCATTCTAGAATAGCTGCGTTCACCATTCTTGAACAGCATAAACGAATATACTATTTTTTACCCCATCGTCTGCTCATTGTAGCGCTTTTTATGATGTCCAGGTAGTATTCTTTTGATTAAAAATTTTAACCAACAAAATAACACTAAGAAATAACAAAAGAATCAACACAATAGGACATTGTGCCCTTAATCCTAGAAAATCAAGCACTTTTGAAGAGAAAAATGCCTTGAAATTCACAAAATCTTCCTCATCAAATTCTTGTATTCACAAACAGACAATGAAAAGCCTAGATCGCTGGGTCCTAGAAACGTGAGATTTTGCACCAGAGTTCTTCTTACATAACTTAAGTGAGCATTATTGAAGGAATTTTGAAAATATATCTTCTGAAGGCTTTATATTTAACCCGTGAGCTCTCGCGCTTTTGGCATGAAAGATTGCATGGTACCTAAAATTTCATGAGAAATCTTCCTATCCTTACTAGTCTTAACTATATTATTATAAATGAAGCATATTATAATAAGTTTGTTCGTTTGTTTGTTACCTTTTCACGCATAAACCGATCATCATTAAATTTTGCATATACGTTGTCAGGGGTACAGAAAAAGACATACGGTACCTTTCATTCAGTAAAAAGTACTAAGAGGAGCTCGTGGCTAAAGTAATGACAGCCACACGGGTCGTTCCATCAGGTTAAGCTACGCTTGCCAGGGTTGGTCCATAGATGATTTACATACCGAGACTCCTCCGTGCCTCGGAAAGCACGTTAAGCTGTTGGTCCCGGCTGTCAATCGTGGATCTTTGTCAGTCGTTAGGGGTCGTCAGAAGCCCGAAAGTCTGTTAACCAGTCTTACGAAGGGGTATCATATTACCCAGTTACGGGGCTGTGTAGGTCAGCTAGGCAGTCGCTCCATGTAAAATACTGGTATTCAGCTGCATCCGGTTAGACTTTTTTTTTTTTAGATTGGATGCCGACCCCAACTTAGTTAGGAAAAGGCTAGGCAGATTGCAGATTGATTGTTGACATTAACAATTGCTTTAGGAAGCTAGATGGCGCTACGTATCTTTCGAATCATTTTGCTCTAGTGCAAAGCCAGGAAGGGTTGCTTATCTTTATATCGGGTGTAAAAAGACAGTTTCCGAAGCCGAAAGCCACATATTCTACCCATTATTTGCATCATTTTTTTCCACTAGGCCATACCTACATGGGAAACCCTGATTCTGGAGATATTGAAGGTAAAAGTCGCAATTTTTTTTTTTTTTTTTACGAAAATGAATTCTAAGTGTTCTTACTAAACTTTTTTTTTTCAAACAAACATTACTTGAATTTCCGTTTTATTTTTTTCGAAAATTCGAAATTACAAATTTGCAGTTACGAAAACGCAATGAATATCAAACGTATCCGACAAGTACCTACGTGACTTAGCGAAGGGGCGAGGTTTAACTCCACTTACCTATGTTCGCGTTACATTGCGCGGAATAAAAAAAATGTTTTATTAGAAAAAAATCACGAAAAAAAGTTATGATGGAAATTAATTTTCACAAACATTTTGTATGAAACTGCTTTTTTATTGATCCTGAGGCGGTACGAAGTTCTCCGGGACAGCTAGTTCAGCTAATTCAAAATAGAAATATGCACTAAGAAATAGAATCCCAGGAAACCACGGCTATACACAATTATAATAATATTAGGTATCATACTCATACAGGATAAAATCGAGAACATTTATCTCGTCGAGCAGAAAATGCTGGCGTCTACAATATTCCCGCTTTCCATATGAATGGAGAGAAATCATGAGCTGAATTGATAATTGGTATACTTTACATATTGTAATGCTGTTATCTTCAAATGGAAATTCTTGAAGTGAATCTTTGTTCTTTCATGGGTTCAGTTCAGAGGTCGGTAACCTTTTTTTTTTTGAATGCGTTATATCATCAGATGACTCCTAACACTCTGAGCGGAGTGGGAGGGCGTGTCAGACTCTTACTGACTAAAACCGATCTCATAACCTTCCTGCCCTTATGCCATGTTACTTGGGGTCGGCGCAACACGTTTTTTCTCTCATTCTGTCCTGTCAGCCGTCACGCTATCACTAACTCCCTTTTCTATCATATGACTCCTCACTCAATCCATCCATCCTTTCTTTGGCCTCCCTCTCCCTCTCCATCCACCCACATTTATTTTCATAACTCTTTTAGTTACATGTGTTTCATCCCTCCTCTTCACATGACCATACCAAGATAAGCTGTTCCCTTTCAACTTTTCTGTGACTGGCGCCACTTTTAAACTACCTCTAATGTACTCATTTCTCACTTTATCCATTTTCGTTACTCCACACATCCATCTCAACATTCTCATCTCAGCCACATGCAATCTTTTTCACAGCCCGGAATAAAACCCATCTGTGATTCTTAATTTGAACTTTGCTATCCAGGGGCGCGGTAACTCTTTCAAACAGTCCCGTGACCTTGAGGTCAGCAACTTAAGATAGTATTTTCATTAGGAAACGAGACAGGGGTCTTATTAATTCAAAGTTGTGGTTGTCCTTTAATTGTAAATAAAAATACAAGTAGAAATGGAGGTAGAATATCTAGTCGAATAAAAGCTTCGCACCTTAGAACATATTAACGCCAAATAAAATGACTGCGTTTTTCTTAATTTTCCGCTTTTCACAGTAAAAGGTATTGCATTCTTAGTTTTACCTAATGCCTGTTTCGATAGTCTAGTGGTTACTGGCGCTTTTGTTATACATGAGTTACTAGCTTCGATTCCTTGGTCAAACAGTGTTGTTGGGTATTTCCATTTTTAATTTCCCAGTAGATGTCTGGAGCATCTGTTCCTCGCTGATGGCAATAGGCTCACCCCCTAGTAATAAGGGACAAACATTACGTGTGAATTGTGGGAGAACTATAAATACACCCCAGCCTAGCCCTACGAGTAATACATGCGTGGTGTTTATCTGGAATGGTACAAGCTGATATTTTTTCAGTACCTAGTAAAATTAGCTTTTGCCGCCCGCCATGGAAAAAGGCGCGAGTGGTGTATGTAATACAAAATCAACAATTATTTTTAGTCATTTTTCTCAACGCTTTGGGTGTCTAGCGGACACATGGTGCGCGAGACACATTTTAAATCTATTGTGTCTGCTAATTGAACGCACCACGGGTTAAAGGCAGTACAGACACACAGATACGGACCTAAGATCTCAGACTTATCAGATAATCAAGTTAGTTTCAAGATAGTCTCACAAAACATACAAACTGTCAGTTAGTAAATAGACCTCGTACAATATGAAATTGGAGGAAAGAATCCGCCATATCTCCTGGCAAGGGTAGGGAGAGAGAATAAGATTAATTACGCAAGTAATGGGCCTTGTCTTGTAGACTACAGTAGGGAGGTAATGGAGGTCATCTTAACGGAGGCGGAGGTGAAAAAAAAGAAATACAAGTGGCTCGCGTTTAACCACCATCTCACCTGATGGTAAGCGATAATGTGGTCGATGTTGGAGAACATTTGAAAGACCTCCAGGTTGTAGTTATCAGGAAACACAAAACTCAGGCAGGGAGTTACACTCCTTAGCTGTACGCACAATGAATGTGTACCCAAAACGTTTTGTGCGTCTGGGACCATGTAACGGTGGCGCATCGCCGTAAGTCTAGTGGTCCGATGAAGGAGAGGGCTTGGCGGAATTAAACTATGTAATTCTGAGGCACGCTCCCGAAAATGTAAGCGATAGAAAACCGACAGGCTGGCTACACGGCGATTTCTTTATAAGACCTCAGTTACCCCAAATACGATTTTTTTAAATCGGTTGTTGGCACGCGTTTGACCTCTATCTCACCTGATGGTAAGCGATGATGTGGTCGAAGATAGAGCACGCTTGCCCAGAAGTAACCTACTCACTCTTGACTTAAAGACTCGCAGGTTGTAGCTATCAGGAGACTCCGGCAGGAAATGCCACTCCTTAGCTGTACGCACAATGAATGTGTTCCCAAAATGTTTTGTGCGTGTTGGTGGGATGTCCACCATGTACCGGTGGCGCATCGCCATACGTCTAATGGTCCGATGATGGAACGGGCTTAGTGGAATTAAACTATGAAATTCCGCCGCACACTCTCCAAAATGCAACCGATAGAAAACCGACAGGCTAGCAACTAGCAACTAAATAATTTCTTACAGAAGTTCCGCATTTCGGAGGCAAATGCGACTAGGTTTTTCTACAACCCTGATCTACAGTTTACTGTCAGAGAGTTACGGCGCTCAAAAATTGGTCCTTTTCTCCCAAATTACACTACTGTTGCGTATATTTATTTTGGTTGTGTAACAAGCTTGGTTTTTTGCAGGGTAGAGACGTCTTACAGTCAACATTTGCTTCAAAAAGGTTTTTATTTATTCCAATTTGGGTTAAAAATTGGCCTTTTGGTCCAAAATCTTGAAATATATCTTTAAATATTGAATCATCATTCACTTCACATCCCAATTTCTTTGGGGCCGACGCAATATTTCTACTTCTTTCATTACTTTTATTTATTTATTTTATTTCATTGTGTTTGGGTGGCTTACAGCTATTAATACAAGAGTAATAGTAATGTAATTCACAACACGCCATTTACAAGCCGCAGTTAGCAATAGCGAATTGCTGTACAAGTTGTAAAATCGATTACTATTCACTAACAATGACTAAGTTTAAGAATAAAATAACTATTAAATTAAGTACCTGCGTAGGTAGAAATGCATGCGCAATTACTATTAGAAAGCATCAGTAACCGTGTAAGTGTTTGAATAAAGAAGTACTAATGGTCGCTAAACTGCTTGCAAACGAATCTATTTAAAGGTGTTCATCCTCAATAATTTTCTTGAATGCTTTGGCTGAGTCTTTGATTACAGTTCCTTCATTACACGTCATCTCAGTAGTCACTCTCTACCCAGCACGTCAAAACATTGAATCAAAATTCTGAACTTTTCTTATAAATCTGTAAAAGCACTAGGACAACAGAAATTACTCACTTTCTATATAACACTAGTAATGTGAATAACACGTAACTGCAACGAAATGTGTTAGTCATGTACAACATCTTTTCATTCGAAATTCGCGAGATATCTGGCGTGGCTATAAATAGGACACAATCGGGAACACCTGGCCTGCGCGAATTAAATCAGTAAACAGTTGGATCACACCGTTCCCTGCTCTCGGATCCAAAGAGTTGTAAGATAGAGTTTTACCCTTTAAGAGGGTCCTTCCCGGTCCGTCTATCGTCCACGCGAGCATGGTCGAAAAGCTTGTTGTTTCCCTTGATATAGGTACTTACCTACCTATCTACACAAAATATGCGATAACAATAATTTGTTAGGTTGTTGGTAGGTACTTATCTAGGTACCTATATACAGGGTGTAAGGTACGAGTACATGAACGCACATACGTGTACTAATATTTCGTCGGCTTTTTCCTAATTTTTTCAAAAATTAGGAAATGGCCGACGAAAAATTCCAACGCTAGGGGGTCCAGAATCATGTACTGAATCACTAGTACACGTATGTGCGTTCATGTACCTTACACCTTGAATATAATAACAAAATTTCACAAAAATAATGTTCGAAAATTTCATAAAACTTGTTCCACTAAATACGAGTTTTGAATAAGCCTTACAAGTTGGTGAAATAAATATTTGTCATTTAGAATCTTCATTACACGTGTAAGGTTTCAATTACAATATTTTCTTTACTTTTATAATGTATGAGTACGTTATGAACGGCCAACGCTCAGGTAAAATTTGGCTTATACATAATAATGAATTGGTTTCTCCAAATTTTTATATTCATAGAAACCTAAATAGAGCATGTAACAGAAACCCTGTGCGATCCTGAAGTGTATTATTTGGTATCGAACTGCGTACACATATACGTAATCATTTAACGGATACGAGATTATTATTTTTTCCCAATGAAAATATTTAATTAAAGAAAAATTTATCAAAGGCAACACTGAGCACTCGACAAAGTTCACCTACAGTTTCATGTCAAAGAAGCCGCCTGAGCGAGACAGTCTTTTTGATCCTTTGTTAAAGAGTGCCTACAGCGCGGCTAGTGCAGGGCGGTATCCTTTAAAATAAAAACAGGTAAAAATTAAAAGATTTCGCCGGCCGGTGGAGTATTGTCAACTTGTGAAAATTTGGCATATTTAGTGTGCCCATATTTTATAAAAATAAAAAATCTATAACTTCTAGTTTTATAAGTTACTTTTTTACTATTTTTTCAAGTTCGTATGTTAAACCAGGAATACGCCTTTATCGGATCGGACAGGGTTTTTGTTACATGCTGTATAGTTCCAAAAATACCTACTAGTTAAAAAAAATCATAGACGTGTAACAGCGGCATAATCTCGTACGAGCGTTTGTATGAAAAGTATGACGGGTTGACTGCTCTTAAAGTCAGACCAAGAATTTCATACCAATTTCTCACAATAATTTGTGAGTAAATATTATGTTTAAGAAGTTTTATTTAGTACTAGCTCACCCGACAGACGTTGTCTTGTCTTAGCTATGAACTGTCAAATGCGCGAAGTTTAAATCATCGTTAAGTTTTCTGAAGTTTTCCAATTTGCCGCGCAACTTTCAAATTTTTTTTTTCTTCTTATAAACCTTCTCTTGACAATAATAAACACAACAAAAAAAGAATTAGCGAAATCGGTCCAACCGTTCACGCGTGATGCCATGGCCAAGGAAATAGGGATTAATTTTTATTTATATAGATTATTGAGTAAGTGTGTTGAAAAACGGCGCTTGATACACATGGGCAGTTGCCATTGCAGTTTTCGGCTTCAAAACGACCTAGCCTTCGGTTCGGACGTGCATTTCGCCTCGGCTGCAAGGACAAACTTTACCCACTTGCATAAAAATGTATATTTCATATTTGTGTGCAGCCTGGAACTATGTAAACTAAGCTTATAAAATATATAAATAACCGCAGCTGTGTGAACCACTGTCAAGGTCACGGGTCTGTTTGAAATAGTCACCTTGCCCTGGCACAGGCAACTGAAGGGACACGGGTGGGCTTTAGTCAGTAAGAGTCTGACACGCCCTCCCGCTCCACCCAGAGCGGGAGAAGTTGTTTGATGATTTTCCACCCTATCATCATCTTTTGATCTGCAACCGGCTGAGCTTAAGGCGCAGTTCTACGACTTCTAATGATTTTTAATTGAACATCACGTCTTAACGACTAGTCTTATTTCTTTGAAAAAAATATATGTTACTCTAGACATACTTACCTTTTTAATTTGAGATGTGAATATTTGAAATTGTATTTTTATAACTTAGTGTAATTAATTTGTAAAGTTATATCTAACGCGGATAAAAAATTGAGAATCACGCAAAAACTATCAAACGTATTTTTATGAAACCTTCACCATTTTAAAAATAATTTAATTATTTAAATTTTAGTATACGTGTTTTAGTATAGTACTTGTTGTTTTATGTATAATAAAATGCGTTTAATTTCGGACAGCGCTCCTTGATGGGCGAGTCCTATTACTGGGTGGACGTACGACGCGTTACGTGAGCTCAGCACAAAACACGTAAGCTAGCATTTAATGTATTTTATTTTATTTGGGTTGGGTTTCCTCTCGACTCAAGTTTAGGTCAGAGGTGAGAGGCAGAGTCGAGCTTACCCAGAAGAACCCTGTTCACTCTAACTTTGAAGAGATTAGGGTTCTATGCGTTCGGAAACATAGACGCAAGTAGAGAGTTCAAAGGAGTGGCCTTTGATGTGCGCATTATGAAACGCGTTTGGAAACGCTTAGTGCGAATTGGTCGAATAGCAAATGATTTGTGCAACGTAATGTATTTGGCAAACGGGCAGACGTCTTACCCAATAAGTGTCTTCTGACCTGCATAAGGGGATTTCCGATGTGATTTCACACCCGAGTCACAGAGCCTAGAACTATCCACAATCCTACAAATTGAAGCTGAACATAGGCAGACACCGTTACTAATCTATTTACTGAAAGGGGTGCTGAAAGCATAATCCCTCTATAAACGTTCATTGATGCTGACAGTGGGAAACACATATGTTGCACTCCTGTATTTCTGTGAGTGTGTCTCTGTATTAATGTGAGTAGCATTATGCTAGCCTTTTAAATCCGTTTAGATAAAATTCAAAGTCCTGACTGACTGACTGATATGTCAACGAACAGCCTAAACCGCTGGTGCTGGAGACATGAAATATAGAGCGTGTGTCTTTGTAAAGAATAGGTATCTACTAAGAAAGGATTTTTCGAAATTCTACCCTTAAGGGGGTGAGAAAGGGGTTAAGTTTATAATGGGGGAAGTACTAATTCCACGCCGGCGAAGCCGCTGACAGAAGCTAGTATAATATGAAACTATTTCGGATAGTTTAATATTATACAGGGTGTAACGGAAAGGTGTGGTCATATTTTAAGAACTGCATCTGCCCATGGATAATTAAGAATTAAGAACAACTTTCTTCAAGAAAATCCGAGGAAATTCTAAATTTTTTTTTTATCTCCCATACAAATATTGATCAGCTGATGATAACTTTGTAAGGAAAGTCCATTTTTTTTTGGGCATTTTCTATTTTTTCTTGCAGAAAGTTGTTCATTTCCATGGGCAGAACCGGCTCTTAAAATATGACCACACCTTTCCGTTACACCCTGTATATAACTATTTCGGATAGTATAATAATAATATATAACTATTTCGGATAGTATGACCTTGTGCGAAATCCACGAGAACCTACTGCCGACAAACTGCTTCGCAGTTTGGTAGATGTTATGTTAAGATTATCTTTATATCAGTTCTTTTTAAATAAATATTAAAAAAAGCCATGCCATTTTTAATAGTAACATAAAAAAAACTGGCCAAGTGCGTGGCGGATTTCGCACATTAAGGGTTCCGTACGAAATATTGATATTTGTTAGTAAAGTATACGTAATAATAAACATTATCACCAAATTTCAAGTTCATAGATCAAAGGGTAGTTAAAAATTCTTCGGAACAAAATTTTGTAACAGACGACGGACGGACAGACAGGCAGACACGTGAGTGACAGCAATGGGGCTCTGTTTGGACCCTTCAGGTGCGGAACCCTAAGAATTATAGCATCTAAAATAGTAATTTCTAGACGGCACGGTTTGAGCAGTGGTTGAGCGATTGGCTGCGCTGTGTGTCGCTGAGTCGATTCCCGCACAGAACAAATATTTGTTTGGCCTACAGATAGTTGTTCCGGGTCTGGGTGTCTTGTGTAAGTGAGTTTACAGGTTTGTGAACGCAACCAAGATACAGGATTAATTCCTAGTGCAGGGCAACGTTTTCTTTTAAAGATAAGAAAAGATAAAAGTAGCAGGAAAAAACCAACAAGAAACTCAACAATAAAAATCCACGTGAAACTTCAAACACAATCGCGAGCAAGTAATTGTGTTAACTGCGCCCTCATTCCGACGTTCAACCCTTTTGATACACGTGACATACAACTTGTACAAACTTTCAGCCCTTTACAACGTGACCCCAGGTATTGCCCAACCCTTTGAAAAAATCTCCAAGTGCGGTCCAAATCTAACGTAAGGTTTCGTCGTGACTCGTTTCCACGGTAAAATAAGAATAGAAAAAAATCTCAACTGTGATGACAAAACTTAAATTGCATTTGGCATTTGTGTGGTTTTAAGAACGATTTGTACTACCCCATTGTTATATAGGTTTGCATCAAGTACCTAAATGTTTTTCATAAAGCAACTTCGCCCGCTCGCTCTGGGTGGAGTGGGAGGACGTGTCAGACTCTTATTGACTAAAACCCACCCGTATTCCTTCAGTTACCTGTGCCAGGGCAAGGTGACTCTTTCAATCACACCCGTGACCCTGATAGATTTATGGAGGTCAGATAGGCAGTCGCTTCATGTAAAACACCGTTGTTCAGCAGCGTCTGGTTAGACTGGCAGCCAGCCGACTCCAGCGTAGCAGCGTAGATAGGACAACGTTGGACAGTTTGATCGATTTACAGTAGTGCCTGTAGTTCTACAGTAGTGCCTGTAGTTTTACAGTAGTGCCTGTAATTTACAGTAGTGCCTGTAATTAACAGTAGTGCCTGTTATTTAGAGTACTGCCTGTAACTTACAGTAGTGCCTATAATTTACAGTAGTGCCTGTAGTTTTACAGTAGTACCTGTAGTTTTACAATAGTGCCTGTAATTTACAGTAGTGCCTGTTATTTAGAGTACTGCCTGTAACTTACAGTAGTGCCTATAATTTACAGTAGTGCCTGTAATTTACAGTGGTACCCGTAATTTACAGTAGTGCATGTAACTTACAGTAGTGCCTGTAATTTTACAGTAGTGCCTGTAGTTTTACAGTAGTGCCTGTAATTTTACAGTAGTGCCTGTAATTTACAGTAGTGCCTGTAATTTTTCAGGGTTTAGTTATCATTTGTTTTCCAAAGCAGTATTTTATCCTACTTTCCTACTTACTATCTTAACTTAATATTATAAATGCGAAAGTTTGGATGGATATTCCAGAACGACTGAATGGATTTGTATAAAATTTGCCACAGAGATAGACAGATTATAGTGAGGAGTAGCATAATATAGGCTATAATGTTGTTGGTTGTTGTTATTTATAATAATAATAATTTAATTTATTCAAATAACAATGATCCATTGGGTTATTAACAATAGTCTGAACCTATGTTAGTACCTACTTAACTAATAATGACAGTGTTCAGGTGACAAGTGACCTCACTAACGGGCTGTCATGTCTCCCGGCTACAGCACGTAGAATGCTGTTGGGGCTGCCATGGAGTCTGTTTAGCAGCTAGGCCGCTTTCATTGAAGCAGTCGGTATGAGCCTCAGCGAACATAGATGACGCGCTCCAGAACCGAGGTAGACGCAACAGCACTCTAAATGCGTTGTTGTACTGGATCCACAGGGCATTGTAGGCCGTCTATCTGAACCACAGGCTCGCCGAGTACAGTGACATGCAATATGATTTAATTGTTGGGCACCGACATGTACAAAATTCTACATGTCGACTCCGCTACCCTCAGGCACCGCATGTACAAAAGTGTACATGTCGACTCACACCCGGGCCTGCGAACGGCGAGTAGTGGGTAACTCGCCGTCCGATCAGCACCAGGCCCGAGAGTCGACGGCGCGTAGTGTTCCACGCGCGCCTCAAAGAGTTGTCAGCAAAAGGACGGGGCCTGCCACGGCCAATGCCTGCCCGGGGGTTGAGGATAAATTCGAAAGAGTTACCTCGCCCCTGGGAATGTAGGGCAGGGAGGAACAGGGGTGGGTTTTAGTCAGTAAGAGTCTGACACGCCCTTCCGCTCCACCCTAGAGCGGAAGAAGTCATAAGATGATTTCCCACCCCAAAAAAAAAAAAAAAAACATGTCGACTCACGCGTTTTAAACCTCTATTATTACTATAACGCAAGGTGTTTTATACTCGGTGGAGGTCTGCCCCGCTTCGGCGGAGCAACGCCGTGTCCTCGTGGATGCGATAGGCGGCAGCGACCTCTCTCGCCCTGCCCTGGTTCAGGCCATGGTACGGAGCGAGAGGGAATGGGAAGCCGTCTCCTCCTTCTGCGAAGCAGTAATGCTCGCGAAGGCGGAGGCGGGACGCGTGAGAGAGCACCAACAGCGGAGTCGCCCTCACGCCCTCAGCATCAGCCGCCTCAGGAGACGCCGGGGACTTCCGGCGCCGCGAGACGATCTCCGGCCACCGTAGACCCGGGCCTGCGGACGGCGAGTAGTGGGTAACTCGCCGTCCGATCAGCACCAGGCCCGAGAGTCGACGGCGCGTAGTGTTCCATGCGTGCCTCAAAAAGTTGTCTGCAAGAGACGGGGCCCGTCATGGCCGATGCCTGCCCGGGGGTTGAGGATAAATTCGAAACAGAGTTACCTCGCCCCTGGGCACTCAAAGGCAGGAAGGAACAGGGGTGGGTTTTAGTCAGTAAGAGTCTGACACGCCCTCCCGCTCCGCCCAGAGCGGGAGAAGTCATAGGATGATTTCCCACCCCATAAAAAAAAAAAAAAAAGAAAAGGTGTTTTATACTGTGATAAGGTTCAATCACTCGGGGCATGATAAAATATAGTCTATAGTTACCATAGATTTTTACCAAAAATATGCATTGAGCGTATTTTTTAAAAAAGTTTTAAAACGTAAAAATGTCAAATGCGGGACCGCCCGTGGTGCCTCACAGGGCTTAAACAGAGTTATTTTGACCGCAGCTGTACATCGGAAGAACCGGCGGACCAGTATATTGGCTCTCCATATCTGCGTGTGTATTTATTATGTTGTGTTGAAACATTGCTCCAGTATTTCAGCTAAAATGCTGAAGCAATTACTACTTATTTGTTTGTGAATGTTTTTGTTATTATTGCGTCACTAACATAGTTATTTATGTTTATTTATTGTTAGGTACTAACACTTTATGAGAATCATTGCTATTCGCAATATTTTTTTTTTTTTTGCTTGAGATGGTTTTGCTCTTGACTGTAGTCTAGGTCAGAGGTAATTTGTAGTGGGTACGTGAGAAAATAAGCACAATTTTTAACCGACTTCAATAAAGAGAGGTTCTCAATTCGTCTCCATGTTTTTTTTTTTGTATGTTTGTTACGCGATATCTCCGCCATTTGTGAATCGATTTTGATGATTCTTTTTTTGTTTGTTTGGTCATACTTCAGAAGTGGTCCCATATAAATTTTATTGAAATCGATTCAGCACTTTTTGAAAAAATCAACATAAACAAAAAATATGTAAACACAGATTACTCCAAATGTTAAAATTTCATGTTATTGGGGTTATCCATTCGGGCATAACTTTAATATTTAGTTTTACTTCTGGGGTACAACAACTAAAAAGTGAAAAATAAAAAACTTTTTTACAAAAAATACAACCGACTTCTAAAAATTACAAAATAACTTTATTTTCGGAAGTCGGTGTCAAATAACGAAGAAACAAAATATAAACACCTAACAAAGTTTTTTATTCATGCGTGCCTCTAAATGTTGGAACCAATTACAGAGCTGGTCAATATTCAAACTATTGGAACTCTGTGTAGGTATTGGTGAAGGGCAGTCGATGGTCTATTTATAGGGAATTCGGTATTGAGTAAATAATAGAAAACTGGGCGTGGATACTGTTTGCATACATTCAATGGAAATGGTTTTAGCCTTTCGTTGTACTAATCTGGCGAGTGCAAAAAGCCTACTAATTAAGTTAATTTGCCAATAGCATGAAATTTCCATTCAATCAGCTGACGTAAAACTTGGTTGGCAAAGCGTGTTTAAAGTAAGTTACCCATTCAATAAGAATCTTAAAAAAACAAGGCAAATAAAGGAGATATTCCTAAAATGAAAATATAGTTTTGAACAAAATTAATATCTAAAAGCAGACAGGCGCGACGCAACAATGTGACAACCCTAGTATATAGTTTTACATGTTTATTATTCTATCCCTTGGGAATAGTACTTTTTTTTTTGATAAAAGGTAACCATGTCCTTTTCTGTAACCATGACAACGTATTTGCTAAATTTCATGATGATTGGTTTCATGTTTTAGGCGTGAAAAAGTTACACACAAACTTACTTTCGCATTTATATTTATATGAATACACGCTATCCCATCATTGCTGCATTATCGCATCGTACCAGTCTATAGGCCGTTTGTCAAGTTCCCTAAGTTATGGCGCAGATAGACGACTTCTAATGAATTTAAATTGAACATCACGTCTAGACGCCGAGTTTAATTTCTTTGAAAAAAATATATGTTACTCTAAAAAATAAAACCGTAATTTGATATGTGAATATTTGAAATTATATTTCTATAACATAGTGTAATTAATTCTAACGCGGATAAAAAATTGAGAATCACGCAAAATCTCTTAAGCGTATTTTTATAAAGCCTTCACCATTTTAAAGATAATTTAATTCATTATCTTTTAGTATACATTTTTTAGTATAGTACTTGTTGTTTTATATATAATAAATTAATGATGCATCTAAAACCTAAATAAGAGATGGGAATTTACTAACCAGCAAACAATTTTGAACAGAACATTCATTTAACTTCAAGAAATAATGTAGGGCTCGCAGTTGAAATGATTGACAGATCATTTGTTTGAACAAATTAAACTCTAAGAGAAATGCTGAAGTTCTTTTCACTTTGAAACATTGAAGCTACATGTTTTCCTTGTGCTTTTTATAAGTAATTGTTTTAGAAGTTATTTCAGAAGTAAATTATTACGCGAACCATTCAGACTATTTATTGCTCTTGTTTTGCTATCGGGTGAGGACCTGGTGATTTGTAATAAAGGCATTTGTGTGCTGCTCACATATTCTAGACCAAGAGAATAAAAAAAAGCCGGCCAAGAGCGAGTAGGAGTCGCGCGCAAAGTGTTCCGAACAAATCATATTTTTTTCGGTTTTCCTTTGCACTACCTGCTCTGGTTTAGGTTTTCCTGTAATCTTTAAGTGAAGAACTACTTTCTGTATTTTTTCCAAAATTTTAAGCCCTGTCGTTTCGGAGATAAAGACCCCGGGAATGATCATTATTTTTCATCTATTTTCTTATATAACTAGATATTATATTTTAAAATTATTAAAATAAAAAAATAAAAAATTGAGACCCTCACAACACCTTTCATTTTTTTCAACCTTTCAACCTTTTCAACCTTTCATTTCATATGTCGCACAGCACAGTTTGAAAAGCTATGTTTTTAAATTTTCCAATTTTGACCCCAAAAGTGTATTCCAAATTAATTTATTTAGGGTACACTTTCGTGTTCGGGTCACCAATATTTATGTCTGTAATAAAATTTCAACCTTATCGGTGCAGCAGATTCGATGCAAATTATTAATTAATTATTAATTATTGTTTAACGTTTAGAATGGTTTGTAAAATAAAAAGATTCATGATACGGTTCAAAAGACCAAACCACAAAAAAAAAACTTTTACCAAAATTATTTTTTTTTTTTGCAAAATTATTTTAATTTCGGAAATCGATGTTTCTAGTTTTGTTTCTTCGTTATTTGACACCGACTTCGAAAACAGACCCCTTTTGAAGTCGGTTAATAATGATCTAGTCTGAAATCAGTTTGCTGAAATAAGGCCTTTGCATTTTGTAACTTGTCTTGTAATTAAGATTTAATTAACTTGTTGCTTGTTGGATAACTCGATTGCGACACTTAAGTATGTCCAAGAGCCGTCCTACGATCGACATTTGCTGCTTAGTCAAAGAACGAACCAAGACAAAAAAAATAGTTCCTACAACCTAAGTTAACAACATTCATCATCATTATGATAATAATTATCATTCTCTTGTTCTTATCCCAATTTAATTTGAGTCAGTGTTACATGTATTATTCTTCGATATTTAATTTTTTCTGTTAGTTATCATCTCAGTAGTCACCTTTTTCCTAGACGAACATAATTATAGTCTTTCGAAAACACTATCCATTTTCTTTTTTTTGTCTTCCTCTATTCTTCCTCATCGTCATATCAGCCTGATGTCTAGGCCTCCGTTCCTTTTTGCCATGCTCCTGGTGTCTGTGCATCTCTCATACCCCTACTCTTATATTATTACCTACCTGTGAAGCCCCGCAACTCACCGGTGAGTCGGACAAAAAAAAAAAAATTAAAGAGAAAAAAATATAAAACAAATCGGCTGTCAACCCGGGTTGTCGTCGGGGTTCAATTTGACAACCCGGATTTGGCCGCGGGGCTTCACAGGTTAACATTAAGTTGGTGGCTCACAGCCAAGTTTGAATGAATGACTGTGAGCCTTTTGATTTTTACTCTTAATACCAACATTATAAACACGGAAATTACCAAGTTCCAATTCAGCCTCAGCATCTTCGGAGATGGTCTCCATGACCCGTTCAGCGCATGGCTCGAGGTCGCGCGCGAGCGTGCTACGCGCGCGCCCGGCACGCCGCGCGCACTCCCCGCACGTCGTCAGCAACAACGTGGCTGTTTTTGTTGTTACGCGGAAGAAACAACCGTCACTGTTGTTGTTGTTACGGAGAGGTCACTGACTCAAACATCACTGAGTTGTTGTTGCACTTAACTGGTGAGGCTTTTGAGTTGTTGCACTTAACTGAGATTTACTTTGCACTTTCTTGTAAAATTATTATTTGTAGGTTTGTTGCACTGTATTGGTTTGTAGCACTTTTTGTTTTAAGATTTTATAACATAGTTTTGGCGGTGTTTGAGCTTTCAGCAAATTTTGTTAAATTTTAAGCTACCTGAGGTGTTAAGAGATAGTTAATGTTATGTTTCCATTTGATATTCGATGATAGTAATCATAAGTGGCAAAAAGTTGGTTAAATACAGCTTATAATTGGCTAGGTAAGTTTTTGTTGGATACAGTGGGAGGTACAAATTTTAGGTTCCTGAAATTGGGCCGATATTATTTAAGCCACGGAGCAAAATTAGTGCTTTCGATGAAGTTATAATAACCTAACCGAATCTGAAACTAGGCGGGTTAGTTTCCAATAGAAATAACTCAATACAAAAGCTGGTTTAGCTTTGACAGACCTTCCTTAACTTTGTTCTAAGAACAATATTAGATTTCAGGAGCGTACGTTGTTGGTACTGCATAATTGGTTTGATATTAAATATAAGGCTGTTTCAGTATCATACACGCTTAGGTAACTAAAATTAAATCTTTTCAGAGGACTATGAAACTGAGGAGAACAGTTTAAAAAAATGGCCAAGTGCGTGTTGGACTTCGCACATTGAGGGTTCCGTACCAAATGAGGATTATTAAGAGCGCATTATCTAAGAGAGCATTATCAAAGAAAAAATCTGATTTATCAATATATTGGTATTTGTTATTAAAATATATGTAGTAATAAACATTACCACCAAATTTCAAGTTCATTGGTCAATGAGAAGTTAAAAAAATCTTTGAAACAAACTATTGTGACAGACGACGGAGAGACAGACGGACAGACGGTACGGAACCCTGAAAATGGTTGGCACTCAATACTTTACCTTCTAAACAGTATCTTACTAACACTGTCAAGATGTTAAATTGTATGTTTATAATCCTACTAGATTACAGCCTGGAATAGCACATAAGCATAATGAAGGAAATTCTAATGCCACGCGGGCGAAGCCGCTGGCAGAAGCTAGATTGTATTTATGTAAAAGAATTTATTTAATACTTAATATAACTTAGTTATGTTAAGTATATAGGTATTGTAACTGTTTATTATGTATATTCTACTCTTGTGAGGAGGAATACATAAATTATTATTACTAAAAATATTATTATTATTTGGAAATTTCTCTGATAGATAAATGTACTAAGTATCGTGTATTATGTTTCATGAGAGCATTTCATTCTCCTGCCCTTATCCCAATAAGAGAGAGCAAAGCAGCATTAAAGTTAGTTACTAACATTTATATCTCCATATGAACAAAATCGTCGATGTCATAGAAAAACTCAATACTTCAACTGTCGACGAGCATTGTTTAGATATTTTTTTTCAATTATCATAGGCCTGGCATACTTTTGTCATATTATTATAATTTTCTTACCTACGACGCTATTACCGTGTGAAAACCAACAGCCGCTTATTGACGCGAGTACCAGGCGATAATTACTTGAAAACATCGTGTACTTCAACATGATTGTGTTGAATAGTCCCAACAATATTAGAAATTCTTGCCATTGCGTGATCATAAAAGGTAGAATATTCTTTTTTAACTGTGTTTGAAGGTTGAAGGACCGATAAAATTGATGAAGACAACTTGGTGTAATTAATTTTCAAGGAAAAATTGGAAGAAATACTTGAATTCTTGGAAAGGATTCAAGTATATCGTAGTAAATATAAAACACCCAAAAAATTAAGAAACGAATAATCATAACACAGCTAGAGAAGATAATGGCACATTAAATAACTTTAATAGAATCAGAATAATAGTCAACGAACAATACAAGTGTGCAAATCAAAATTATACTCGAGGGCAACAGGACCCATGTATACAGGGTGTAAAAAGACACATCACAGAGCCGTTAACTACGCATACTGTACGTCTAACAAAGTAGTTTTGCGCAAAAATTATTGCTGGGAAACGACTTTTATTTTTAGGTATGAAAAAAATACTGTTTTTTATTGCGCGCAATGTAACCCAAACCCAGGCAAGTGGAGTTAAACCCTGCCCCTTCGCTCTAAGCCACGTAGGTACTTGTCAGATACGTTTGATATTCATTGCGTTTTTGTAACTGCAAATGCGTAATTTCAAAATTTAGATTTTTTTTTCGAAAATTCAGGTAATGTTTGTTAGGAAAAAGTTTAGTAATAAATAACACTTGGAATTCATTTTCGTAAAAAAGTTAAAAAAAATTGCAACTTTGACCTTCAATATCTCCAGAACCAGTGGATTCCCAGGTATGGTCTAGTGGAAAAAAATGATCCAAATAATGGGTAGAATATGTGGCTTTCGGCTTCGGAAACTGTCTTTTTACACCCGTTACATATGTGAGAAAAAGAAGATGGGGAGAGAAAAACTGAAATCCTTGGAAAGGTGCAATATAAAATACCCCTGCTTTGAGGAAGACACCAAATTAACGATCTTACCAAATACGATGATGATGGTGCAACTATTAAAAATAGTATCAAACAAGTAATCTACGTTCAACAAACCAACGCACCAATCAACAATCAGCTGACAATAACGATAGAATCACATGACAGTCAAATAACATACTGTCATACATCGGCCATGAGATGTGACCACTAATTGTATGAGTGACACGTTTTAGTACAGGCACAGAATAGATAGGTAAGCACAGAAGTTCAACTCAATATATGGAGTGACAATGCACGCACACATAACCACACTTCACCTACGGCGAATGCTAGCAAGTGCTGATATTTTTTTGAAATCGCCGTGCTGACGCGTCTATGTGTATTTGCTTTTGCGTTCGTTATATAGAACCAACCTTTTGTAGCAATCTATTTTGTGGTAGACTCACGTAGAATACTCGTGCCATCAAGGAGAATTAGCTACCAGCACGTTCGACCATTATATTACGCTTAGTTAATGAAGATGTGTAGGACTTTCAAAAGCCTACCTTTATGAAGGTAAATTAGATAATATTTTGCTTAATCGAGTTTACGTTGGTTCTTAGTGGCATTAGCTGGCAAATCCTTGGCAAGGTTACGAGAAGGGATTCAAGGAAAGCATTTGGGTTCTACGTTTGATTATTAATCAGTAATTTGTATTCTAATGTCATCAGCAATCTATCTGTAGCTGCGTGTTGAATTATTAATGACGTCATAGTAAGTTATAATATCTTCAGTAAGAGGAAAGAAAATTCTTGTTTTGTAACTTTTATCTTTGAAGGATTTATTGAGGGTAGAAATTGCATTCCTTTCTTTGAAATAGCTAATAAGATAAAGAAGAGGAAATCTAACATCATAAGACTGTTGGCAGACAATAATGAAAGGTGAAAGAGAGAGAAAAATGTTTATCTTCATTTTCATATCATGAGCAGTGGTGGTCTAGTGGTAAATGACGAGGCCCATCATGGCCGATGCCTGCCCAGGGGTTGAGGATAAATTCGAAACAGAGTGAGATAGTTTGACACGCCCTCCCGCTCCACCCTAGAGCGGGAGATGTCATTGGAAGATTTCCCACCAGACAAAAAAAATAATAATAACAAGGCAGGCGCTTTATTATATTTTATTCCATCACCACTGCTTTCAAAACGGTGAAGGAAAACATCGACATGTCCTTGAACCAAAATTCAAAGACATTCACATGTGATATTCGCAAACCCGCACTGGGCCAGCGTGTTGAATTACGGCCTATTCCCTCTTCTAGAGGGGAGGCCTGAGTCCCAGCAGTGGGAACATTACAAAGACTCATCATCATCTTATCCCATGTTACATGGGGTCGACGCAACACGTTTTTTTCTTCCATTCTGTCCTGTCAGCCGTCACGCTATCATTAACTCCCTTTCCTTTCATATCACTCCTCACACAATCCATCCAACATTACAAAGACTGATTATGCATATTTATTATGCTTTATTTTCAACACCTGAATACATAACAATTTTGTCCCACTTTTTAAGTGTACATAGGACATACAAAAGTAATAAAGACAGAACACAAAGTAAGGAGTAATTAGCCACATCGCAACGACAGCTCATAAACATATAATAAAAGGACAGTTAACACATCCATCCACGGCCGAATAAAACAAACAACACTGTTGTGTCAAAGCATCGTAAAGAAACTAACATAAAAATTATTGGGTTAATTGGAAAAATTTATTAAAATTTTACAGGTCATCCACATATTTGTGGCTTTTAATTTTAGTATCGTGAGCTCATCTTTATGCGAGGATGAATATACACAGTCTATTAAAAAGCTGTCGTCTTGCTGAAATTATAATGACCCATCAAAAACAAGCTCTAATAGCTGTAGCAAATGCTATAAAACGTAAATTTTATAATTATCTTTATGAAGATCAAACAAATCTGAACGGAAGTCGCTTACAACAATTTATTACGAAATTCTTGAAGACTATTACTGACTAGTATTTGAAGTTTTGAATAATTCATATGTACGGGTTTGGCAGAAACTACAGCACGCCACTTGCTATGATCCCGTAATGCTCCTATTGCTTCGATTACGTTTATTTATCTTGTCTGAAGCACAGGCACAGGTTGCGAGTATTACGCACTTGATCATGACATATTATACAGACCTCTTTGTATGTCCTTTTAGGGATTCCCATATCACATCTGCCTTGTAAATACCTTTTGTTAGACGCCTTCAATAATACATACACATACATTATTTAGGTTACTTCTACTCCATCATATGAGATAGTGGTCAAGCGCGAACCTATCAATGTAAAAAAGAAAAGAGTAGCCACTCCGGGAGTGCCGACAGAAGTGAAAACTTGACGCGCCTAAAGAAGTTTTCACTTCCAAATAGCGGCGTCGGTGTCGGTGTCGAGTTCAATTGTTTTTTCCCATCTCAAAAACGCCCAACGCGCCTAAAAAAGTTTTCACTTCAAAAATCCTCTTAACATAACCAAAATAATCATAAAAGCATACTTTTTCCGAATGAAGATGATCATGAACCTAGATCTGACCCGATTAAAGTACAAAAAGAAGAGTCAAAGTCGGACAAAACACTCGTTCCCAGTCCAATAACTTTTGTAACACAAACACAACTAATTCAAAAGAGTTCACGTCAAAATACCAAAGAGAATGTAACAATACAAACGTCGGTTATAATCTATAAGCATGCAGTGTGTGGCGCAGAGGAACGTGCCAATTTTAGCGCGTTGCATCGCATCAACTTTAAGTCCATTGCCTAAATTTTCGCTTATAGCATTGGCTGGAATAGGGCTGGCTGAAAAGGTATATTTAGGCCTCCATCTAATATTACTTACAGCATCACTGCCCATTATAACACCCTTTTTCAGTTTCAAAGTTTCTGGTTGAAAGTCATATTTCATAGAATATATTATAGACATATGAAAAATATTCCATTTTACCAGCAATCTCGAACAATTATTGGGGATTCTGGTCCTTTAGTGGACCAAAGCACCGGAAGTCCCCTTGCTAATCCAGTTGGTCTTTACCACCCTAATCAATTCGAAAAAGGCATCCGTCAATATGATTATCAAATTGAGGTGTTGAAACAAAGACCAATCAAGAAGGAATTTACTTTGATCCTTTAATCCAAATTATTTTCTCTGATCATTCTGCCTTTTTCAAGACAGAAAGTCTAGCCACTATTTTTACCAGGGGTTGATCTAGTAACTGGGTTGCAGAGTTCACCAGTCTCTCCATTAAAAATGTTGGTTCAGCTGCAACCGGCTAGATTTAAACCAGACCACAACATAGTTAAAAAAAAGGCCAGGCAAATTAATCAATTTATCAAACAATTTTTTATAATATTGTGAAGTTCTTAAAATTTGCCAACCTTAGATATAAGACCGATGCAATCGATCAATAGCATGGAACAATAATCTCTTGATACATTGCTTGGGATTCATCCCATGTAAATGTTCAGAGGTAGCTACGAGTATTTATATGATATTATGAATTTCCATTTTTAACGTCATGACGTTATCCGTATTGTTAAACAAAGTTCTTGACCGCGTGCTTTTGTGTTCTGACGTTCATCTTGAATAGTGATCGAGCATACGTCATTGCAATGATTTTCAAATGTATCGTAGAGACGTAGTTATTCTTCATTCATGTGAAAATTTCTCAATGTTATAATACTCGTAGCTAACAGTAACGAGTAAATATATCGGTTTTGCTGAGCACTGACGTGCCAAATCGTAATCTACCTATTTTTTAGGGTTCCGTACCTAAAGGGTAAAACGGGAACCTATTACTAAGACTGCTGTCCGTCCATCAGTCCAATTGTCACCACGCTGTATCTCATGAACCGTGATAGTTAGACAGTTGAAATATTCACAGATGACGTATTTCTGTTGCCGCTATTACAATAAATACAAAAAAAAACAGAGTAAAAATATATTTAACTGGGCTCCCATACAACAGACTTGATTTTTGACGCTTTTAAAGACAATGATACCGAACCCTTCGTTCGCAAATCCGACTCGCAATTGGCCGGTTTTTTTCCTAACTATGTTGGAGTCGGTTTCCAGTCATACCAGATGAGAAAGAGTCACCTCCCCTGGCATAGGAAAGTGAAGGGAAACGGGTGAGTTTAATTAAGTCAGTAATAGCCTGACACGTCCTAGAGCTCCTAGCGGAGAACCGGAGAGCGGAAAATGTTATTTGATAATTTCTCCTCCACAACCCAGTGACTGGGTAACAAGATATCTTTTTGTAAAACTGGCTGTCGAATTTTCAGGCTTCTGACTACCCGCAACCACATAAAGATAAAAAATTCTGCATAATTTCAAATAAAATTGCAAGAAAGACACCGAAGAATAAGACCAAAACAATTAATGACCACAATTTAAAATCAAAGCCGTTAAAACTATTAGGTAACAAAGACATAACAAAACATCACATTAGAGTTGTGATAAAGGCTAGAACCAACAAACGGCTTTTGTACGTGATGCTCTGAAACGATTCCACGTTTATAGCAGTATTTAATACTCACATAAAACTGTGAGACTATCTTGTAACGATAAATTACAAAACTACATACAAAAGCGAGCGTGTTTCTGAGTATCTCCGTTTAGGTTTTGATAGACTCGCGTTTGACCACTAGCTCATTTGATGTTAAGCGATGATTTGGTCGACAATGCAGCACGCTCGCCTAGTAGTTACCTACTCACTCTTGACATAAAGGTTGTAGCTACCAGGAAACACAGAATCTAACTATCTAACTTTATATATATATTTATTTTTATATATGTAGATATTTTATGTACCATATATATATATGTATATTTATTTTAACTATACCTATACTTTCGTAACCATTTTCTTATTCGTAATATTTTCTCAGTTTATGCACCTGCCATGTTATCTCTCCACCACCCTTGGTTGACTGGTAGAGAATGCCTATAAGGCATTAAGTCCGCCTTTGTACATATGTGTTGCATGAAGTTGTAATAAATAAACTAATAAATCTGGCCGGGAATTCACCTTCTACTCCTAGTTGAGGTTAAATATATTTTATTATTTGCTTCCTTATGCAGTGCAGTCGTTGAACCGCAGTAAGCATCCAGCTTACCGAATAAATTACTAAGTAAAATGGATAGTCCACTAACTGTAAATTTCTGTGTTTCTTTCTATTTATTCAGGCTCTCACGCAGAATTAAGACAGAATTGCTCCAGTTGAACGCGTCCCAAAGGGTCATGGCCATTTGGCTCATTCGAGGATACCGCACGGTCTCCTGTGAGGCGGCGAGCCTCCTTGTCGGACTGTCGCCAAGGGATCTGGAGGCCAAAGTCCATGCACTGTTCTGGGAGTGGCGCGAAGAGGCCAAACGCCGGGGCGAAACTCTACTGCCGCGACACCACGCGGCTCGGCGGACGCAGCTTCGGCAGGATCTCATGGCGACATGGAGACAGCGGCTGTCGCAACCCAGCGCTGGGCATGCCACCGTTGCGGCGGTAGTGCCCCTCTTTGAGGAGTGGCTGGAGAGGCGTCAAAGCATCCTCACCTTCCGCCTGACACAGGTCCTCACCGGACACGGTTGATTCGGGAGGTTCCTGCATCAGATAAGGCGGGAGGAAACGCCCGGGTGTTACCACTGCGCGGATCGCCTAGAGGACACGGTGGAGCATACGTTGGAGGTCTGCCCCGCTTGGGCGGAGCACCGCCGTGTAGTCGTGGATGCGATAGGTGGTGGCGAACTCTCGCGCCCGGGTCTGGTTCAGGCCATGGTACGGAGCGAGAGGGAATAGGAAGCAATCTCCTCCTTTTGCGAAGCAGTAATGCTCGCGAAGGCAGAGGCGGGACGAGTGAGGGAAGCTCAACGGAGTGGCCCTCACGGCCCCGGCCGCTACCACCGCAGGAGAGGTACTGGGCGTACTGAGTGTAGGACGTCGCGAGACGATCTTCGGCCACCGTAGACCCGGGCCTGCGGACGGCGAGCAGTGGGTAGCTTGCCATCCGATCAACACCAGGGCCGTGAGTCGACGGCGCGTAGTTTTCCACGCGCGCCTCAAAGATATGATTGTCAGCCACCACTGACGGGGCCCATCATGGCCGGTGCCTGCATGCCTAGGGATAGCGGATAAATTCTTAACATGAGTTACAGCACCCCTGGGCACTCAGGCAGGGTTTTACTCAGTAAGAGTCAGAGATACGCCCTCCCGCTCCACCCAGAGCGGGAGATGTCATTGGATGATTTCTCAACCCACAATAAAAAAATAAATATTTCGTCACCCACGTCATCTCTCGCCATCAGGTTTTTATTTTTTTATTCTTGTGTCAATATCCCTATCATAAGACTACAAGCCCAAAATTAATAGCTATTTATTCCAAGCCTTACCCCTTTAAAACTTACTGATAACTTATCAAATGTTTCTCAAGTTCTTGAATAAATTATGCTACAACATGCAAATTCCCACGGATTGGAAGTTGGTGAGGAAATCAGATTGTCAACGGGAGGGATCTTTTGATCCTTTTCGGTCGACATGATTTTCACTCAGTTTTAATTTATGGGAGTTTAAATGATTGCTAACTCCCATCATGATTAAATTCAATGTTGTTTTTTTTAATAAAGTGTTCATGTGACCCCAGTAATTTATAAACAACTAACTTCTGCTAGAATACAATTATCCTATTATGTCATGGCTAGATCAACCCGTGAGCCAATTTTTAGGGTTCCGTACCCGAACTGTCCAAACGGAGCCCTATTGCTGTCACTTACGTGTCTTTTGTCCACCTGCAGTCCGTCGTCTGTCATAAAACATTACACCGATTTTTTATTTTAACTTCCCATTGACCTATGAACTTGAAATTTGATGATAATGTTCATTACTACATATATTTTACTAACAAATACATTGATAAATCAGATTTTTCCTCTGAAATTCCCTCATTTGGTACGGAACCCTTAACGTACGAAGTCTGACACGCACTTGGCCGGGTTTTTATCCAAATTTGTTCAGCAGACGAGGCGTCACATCCAAACACACAGACTTTCACATTAATTTATAAAATTGGTAAGATTTCTAATACTACGAGTAATTTGTAAGTATTAATCGATCCACCGAATTAGTCTTTTAGCCATTTTTTTTTTTTGCTAAACCATGTAATAAAAATTCCCAAACATGCTTTTGAATATTGTCAAGTAAGAGATTAAAAATTTCTCTAATTCTATGGCGGAAAGGGCATTTGAGATAATACGACATAACACCATAATATATAATTTTTTTCCAAGCAAGCTCTTTTTAAACTCCAGTTTATTATCTCTTTTACTCCATTTCACGACATCATACAAAATACGTATGCGTATGTATAATACATGTATTTGTATTAAAGAACATGTTCGCAACGACCTATTTTGTTTTCAGACAATCTTTTCAGGAATTTCCATTTTTGTGATTACATTTCAGCTCAGTTTCAAATAGTTATATTTTCCTTTATATTTGTGCAGCGTCGTGAGAGTGTTTATTCTCTTTTTAGAGAGCAAGGCTTTACAAATGGCTAACTTTTGAGATTAGCTAGCTAAGAACACTAACAAAACATAACGCCCCACAATCCCTAAAAGGTTAAACGTCCCTATAGTACCCATTCATTTCGCTGGTAATGTTTAAGTCCTAAGTAATAGAGAGCGAGCCTTTTGTTTCAACCAGGCAGGAATCCTAAACTCCGGGTTGCTACTTACAAATTTCACGTGGAAAAACCCAATAACATTTTACCTGACCCGGGAATTGAACCTAGGCCCTCATACTCAACAGTAGCGCTAGCAACCACTACACCTATGAAGCAGTAGATAGATAGATTAGATAGTCATCATTCTATTAATAGAACATAATCCTAAAACTTGTACCTTGATACTTATTTTTAATTGGTCCTTCCAGCCGGAATATTTTACCAAACGTGGGTGTATACGTAGGTCTATTCAAATTAGAATTCTCAGTGGAACTTCATGATCAGCATTTATCTTACAACTGCTTTTAAAGCGATAGTGGAAAATTGATACAAGAGAACAAACAGAATAAAGGTGAAAGTTTTTTTATCAAGGAATAGTGACATCATATATGCCTTTTTTTTAGAGTGCGAGACCAAAAATGTTCTCCCGCTCTTGGCGGAGCGGGAGGCGTGTCAGACTTTACTGACTAAAATCCACCCGTGTTTCTTCAGCTGCCTGTGCCAGGGCAAGGTCACTCTTTCGATCACTCCTGGCAGATCTTACAAACCTAATCCTATAATATTACTACCCACATAAATTATTTTATGAACCACTCAATATCATGAAATAATTGCTTATGGACATGCAAAAAATACCTACACAAAATGGTCGATCAATGAAATCTAATCGAATGACAATTTATTATTGGGATATACCGTCTGTTCTAGTCGATACCTATAAAATGACTATAAAAGCTAATTAATTGGGACAGTTTCTGATGAATTGGATTTGCAGGTTTTTGGCCTTCACATTTTAAGCTAAACGAATGGAAAACATTTCGGTTTTAAAAGTGTTTAGCGTTGAATGCATTTAGTGATTTGAAAACCCACACATTCACCCATTCATTTTGCGTACAGCTAAGGAGTGGAATCCCTTGCCAGAGTCTGTTTCCTGATAGCTACAACCTGGGAGTCTTTAAGTCAAGAGTGAATAGGTTACTTCTAGGCAAGCGTGCTCCATCATCGACCACATCATCGCTTACCATCAGGTCAGATATTGAAAAGATATGTGATTTTTTCACACTTCTACCGTGAACCTTAGTATTGCTCATCAGTTATTTTTTCTTGCCTTTTAAAACCATCCCATTGATATTCCCGTCTGTATTTCTCAGACTTTAATCTAGGACAAGAAAACAAACACTACGCTGTTTTTCTTCCATCCAACGCTCGATCAGATAAAAACAAATGTCGCACAGTTAAAATCGAAGGAGATCGCATCACGACCTGTTTGTTGGTGGAAAACCTCCGAAGTTACCCCTATTATGACTTTACAACCTAGTTTAAAATGGAGTCTATTTGCTTCAAAAGAAAAAAACTTTTGACTGTTCTGTGTGTGTTCAAATAAACTGTTCTTTCTTTCTTTCTTTAATGTACTTTTGACAGGTTGAACAGTGTAGTCTTTTGTAGAGGAGGAACTTTGCTCTTAGAATCGCTATTTTGGTTTTTATGAATGAAATATCTTGTGCCAGCTTCTTCGCTCTCATGGATTATTTCACAAGAACCTCGATTTGTTCGGGATTGAAAGAAGCCTATAGTTTTGAGCCAGACTACAATCTAACGGAATAGGGTATTTAAAAAAAAGATCTAATTAGTTAATTAGTTCCGTCAGTTAAATAACCAAAAACTATTGGACATGTATTTTTTGCTTTACCAAATCAATACAAAGATAAAAAATATCAAAGTTCAGGAGTGGGAGCTCGTTACGTCACTTTGATTGGAAAAAGTTTCACGCAGTGTGACGTCACGCGAAATTTCAACGCACTGTATCGCCCTCATTTTTTGTTTACGTGACAAAACAAGAAACACGTGTCCAATATTTTTTGGTTATTTAACTGATAGATTAATTAGATTTTTTTAGTAAAATACCTTATTGAATGGCGAGAGATCGTGAGGCGAATTATATCAACCATGACCACGACCACTCTGTCAAGAGTGAAACGAAGAAGAATACAGTTTTGAGTATGAAAATGAGAATGACTATGAGATTAGAAGACCAAAGAAAGGATGGGGAGTCCATGTGGAAGAAAAAACCTGGCACTCCGAGAGTACCGTCAGAAGTGAAAACAAAAAAGTCGAACAAATATGCCCATCGCGCCTCGCGATCCGCTACGAGAGTACTCGTAGCGGATCGCGTAGCGGTGTCGGTGGTGCGCGAGTTCAATTGTTTTTTCCCACCTCAAAATTGCCCAACGCGCATAAAGAAGTTTTCACTACAAAAATACATGCACAGACTTCAAATAAGTTAGGATAAAGGCAAGAGACATGATGTCAAAGCTGCCTACACCTCTTTAGAGTAAATTTAGACTTAAATCGACTTTGCAGTCCACATGGTGGACATCACAACCACACACACAAAACGTTTTGGATACACATTCATTGTGCTTACAGCTGAGGGGTGGAATTCTCTAGCGCAGTCTGTGTTTCCTGATAACTGCAACCTGAGGGTCTTTTAAGAAACGAGTGAATAGTTTACTTCAAGGCAAGCGTGCTCTATCTTAGTGGTCAAGCACGAGCTTAAAAAGTAAATATATAAGAAAAATATTACACCATAATTAAGCGGTAACCAAACGCATGTCTATAAGTAATAAACAGATGTGATATACGGCACTGGATCCATTCTCATAAACGATTTGTGGCATTAAATCAATTGGGGTCAATTGTCAGAGGCGGCGAATGAAACAGTGCTGTCTTTTGGACGTGGTTTATAGATACTCTGTCATCATATGGGCTCATTTTAGTTAATTGTATTTAAAACTGGGAAAGATACTTGGTAGTCTATAATTTTTTTTGGTTTGAGGGTGAGAAATCATCAGATCACTCCTGCTCTGGGTTGAGCGGGGGGCGTGTCAGACTCTTACTGACTAAAACTCATCCGTGCTCCTTCAGTTGCGTGCTGCTTCTCCTGCGTTCCAGGGTCGCGGTGACATTTTTGAACCCGCCCGCGACCCTGATGATTGTATGATTTAACTTTAATTAACTGTATGTAAAACTGGGAAAGATATCTAGAAGTGTATCATGTGTCCCTGACTCATGGCAGCGGTAGGAACTATGGGGTTCTAGTCAGCAGGAGTTTGAAGTAACCCTACGTTCTGTTCAAGAGAACTAATAAATTGGAAAAATATCAAGGCGCTTACACAACAAATCGAGCTTAAGGAAAGCTCATCAAAACCGGAATGTAAGTTTTCTTAAGCTCGTGAGTGACGTATGTATTTACAGCCGGGTGCAGTGGCTACCTACAATTTGGCAGTATTGACATACTAGAAAATAACTTATGCCGTGATATAGTTTTGACAGACAGCAGATTGGCAGCTTAGGATTAAAAAAATAATATTGCACTTGTAAAGGAGGAGCTCGTGGCTAAAGTAATAACAGCCACACGGGTTGATCCATCAGTTTAAGCTACGCTTGCCGGGGTTGGTCCATGGATGGGTGATCTTTACATACCGAGACTCCCCGTGCCTCAGATAGCACGTCCCGGCTGTCAATTGTGAAACTTTGACAGTCGTTACGGGTCGTCAGAAGCCCGAAAGTCTGAAACCAGTCTTGCCAAGGGGTATCGAATTACCCAGTAACTGAGTTGTGGAGGTCAGATAGGCAGTCGCTCCATGTAAAATACTGGTATTCAGCTGCATCCGGTTAGACTGGAAGCCGACCCCAAGATAGTTGGGAAAAGGCGCGGGTAGATTGATTGACTTCTGTAGGCTTTATATATAGCTTTACTAATTTAAAATGATTCGAAAGACACGTAGCGCCATCTAGCGCCCAAGCAATGGTGATCGTCAAAAGTTATTGTTCTTCCCTCGGGAACAGTACTTTTTGCTGGATGAAAGGTATCCAATATTCTTTTCTGTACCCCTGACAACGTATAAGTAAAGTTTCATGGTGATCGGTTCGGTGGCTTAGGCGTTAAACAAACAAACAAACTTACTTTCGCATTTGTAACATTAGAGATAACAATCAAGACAGCCACTCAGAGAGTTTGGACGTATCAGTGGAGATATTCAATATTTGATTTTATTTCCTTATTTTTTTTCTGTTTTCATGACTTTTTCCAAATAAGGGCTAGAAGCTATAAGGGGTACCTACTCACCCCATGGTAATAAAGGGGATAGCCGATACTTTTCCTGGGGCGAAACGTCTTCTTAAGTATCTACAAAATCTTTTGAGTTTTTATGATATTTGGGTTTGATTTTACGAGCTTTTTGTTTTTTTTTTTTGATGACTTACGGAGCCAAAACGTGGACACTCACGGTACGGCTGGTCCATAATTTCAAGGTCACTCAGCAACCTATGGAACGGGCTTGGAGTCTCATTGAGGGATCGAATACGGAACGAGATGATCCGGCTGAGAACCAACATTGTTGACATATCTCACAGAATAAGCAAGCTGAAGTGGCAAAAGGCCGGACATATTAGCCGTAGAACCGATGTTCGTTGGGGTAGACGTGTTCTCGAGTGGAGACCTCGAATCGGCAAACGTAAGGTAGGACGCCCTCAGGCTAGGTGGAGCAATGATTTTCGCAGGGTGGCTGGTGGTCCCGGGCCTGCGGACGGCGAGTAGTGGGTAGCTCACCGTCTGATCAGCACCAGGCCCGAGAGTCGACGGCGCGTAGTGTTCCACGCGCGCCTCAAAGAGTTGTCATCAAACCATGAAATTCGAAACAGAGTTACCTCGCCCCTGGGCATTCAGGGCAGGGAAGGAACAGGGTTGAGTTTTAGTCAGTAAGAGTCTGACACGCTCTCCCGCTCCACCCAGAGCGGGAGATGTCATTGGATGATTTTCCACCACTCCAAAAAAAAAAAAGGTTGGCTGGTGGTGGCTTCGGAGGGTGGCAATTGGAGAGGCCTATGTCCAACAGTGGACTGCTATAGGCTGATGATGATAATGATGGGTTTGATTTTTGATAATAAGAAATAGATTATAGTATTTAATAGCTCAAGCACATTTATAGCGGGTGACGTACAAATTTCAAAGTTTTTAATAAAACTGTGTCCATTCATATATCAAATACCAAAGTTAAATTAGAGTCCTCATTGTCATTTGTCATTCTCGGCTTTTCAACGCAAAGCTTAACTAGACGAGCATCAAAATAGTAGGTAAATGAAAAGTGCTTACTGAAAAGAAACTATTTTAATATATGATGGCCGCCCCCTCAGGGAATCCCACAGCACTTAAGCCAATAGGATCAATATCATATCGAACACAGCAGCTATTGTATGCAAACAACATCGGTTTTTTTATAATGTCTAGTCTATTGGTAATTTCACATAAGTGAAAGGAAACGTTATAACGAAACCTGGACTTATCTGTGCAAATCGAAAAAAATCGTGTTAGATTGCTTCACAAATAAAGACAAGTATAATCACAACTATTTGCTACATAAGTATACGTTTCAAATTTCGCACTGTTAAATATTCTGAACTAAACTAAATGTAATAATATTACTAAATTATTATATAGGTATCAAATTTCGCATGAACTAATCTAAATAATGTGAGTTTAACTTGATTTTTTGGGTTCCGTACCCGAGGGATAACTAATAGAATCCTATTATTAAGCCTCTGCTATCTGTCTGTCAGTGGGCTGTATCTTATCTGTACATAGTATAAATCAAAGACACTTTCCACATCTCTCTGTTTATCCGCTAATTCCTCCTAAACCACGCACCTAATTTTAATGCGGTTTTCATCAACAGAAAGAGCGATAAACGAGGAAGGTTTGAATGTATAATATGTACCCGTGTGAAGCCGGGGCGGTTCGCTAGTGATTAATATAAGTCTAAACTCGCCAACCAGCCTTGAGAAAGCGTGATGCTCGTGCCTTCTCTGTTTGAGAAGAAGCCTTTGCTCTACAGTGGGAGAGTCCCAAGTTGAAACGGTAGGTAATTTCAGAAAACTTAACAGTCAAAGAAATGAAATAAGCTAGAATAACTTTTTATATCTTACATCTTACAAGTTACAGAGAAATTATAATTACAGTGATACCTACACGTTTACACCCACATTTAGTAATCCGCCTCGAAGGACCAAATATAACTATAAGTAAGTATCAAAGAACACGTTAAAGGATTATGTTCTGTTTATAGAATGGTGACTATGTACTGCTTCATTGCTCTAGTAGTCGCAAGCATTGAGCATGTGGTCCTGGATTGGGTTCCCAGGTCGGGGAACGTGGGCTATTGGATTTTTTTCATCTGTAATTTCCTTGTAGCGACGTTTGGGTTTATGCTCAGTTGATGGCAATAGTCTCGCCTCCAATTACATAGGACTTCATTATATCTGGCGAAATGTGAGTATATAGTTACGTAGACCTTTGCCAAAAGCTTCAGGGAATTCATAATTCCATACTAACAATCTAAATATAAATCAATTGCCGAACGTGTGTGAGCGCATTACTTCAGAACGGCTGCACCTATTTGGCTAATTATTTTTTAGGGTTCCGTACCCGAATGGATCAAACGGAGCCCTATTCCTGTTACTCACGCGTCCGTCTGTCCGTCGTCTGTCACAAAATTTTGTTCTAAACAATTTTTGAACTTCAAATTTGTTATTATCCTACGTACATTTTACTAACAAATACCAATATATTGATAAATCAGATTTTTTCTTTGATAATTCCCTCATTTGGTACGGAACCCTCAATGTGCGAAGTCCGACACGGACTTGGCCGGTTTATTTTTGTGTTAGTATTTGTCAGGACATGGTTTTTTCGATTTCCCAAATTTCGAAATCGAAAAAAAATATGACACCCGTGCGAAGCCGCAGCGGATTACTTGTATAATACAAAAGTTACTCTGTCTGTATCTGTCCGTTTATTACGTTTTCATGTTTTAACGGCTCAATGGATTTGTATATAACTTGGTACACGTGTAGACACATGGTCTACCTGGTTAGGTATTATGTCCTACATAGAAAAAACTATATATAAAATTGTGTTTGTATTCTGTTTCTTCGTTATTTGACACCGACTACCGAAATTAAAGTTATTTTGCAATTTTTAGAAGTCGGTTGTATTTTTTGTAAAAAGTTTATTTTTTATTTTTCACTTTTTATTTGTCCCAGAACTAAAACTAAATAATAAAGTTATGCCCAAATAGATAACTCCATGGAATTTGAGCACAATTGGAGACAGGCAAAACGTTATGTGTGTATGCATATTTTTTGTTTAAGTTAATTTTTTCAATAAGTGCTATATCAACTTCGATAAAATTTATAAGGGACTACCTCTGAAGTATGGCCCACCAAACAAAAAATGAATCATCAAAATCTATTCACAAGTGAGTACAAAAAAAAACATACAGCCGAATTGAGAAACTACTCCTTTTGGAACTCGGTTAAAAATATTTTTTATTCTAGCAATATTTTCCTCACGATAATTCCCCACTTACATGCAGAAAGTCGCTGGCAGAAACTAGTACAATATATATATATATATATATTTATAAGGTTGTCTGGTAGATATCGCTGTCAGAGATAAGACCACCATTGTACCCATAGATTGAAGTTAATGTATAAGAGTTATGTAACTATTTTGGTGTACAATAAATTAGTGTATTCTATCTATCGCACGGCGAAGTGCCACCGGTAGGTACATGATGGACATCCCGCCCACTTGCACTAAACGTTTTGCGAACACATTCATTGTGCGTACAGCTAAGGAATGGAATTCCCTGCCAGAGTCTGTGTTTCCTGATAGCTACATCCTGGGAGTCTTTAAGTCAATAGCGAATAGATCACTTCTAGGCAAGCGTGCTACTGCATCTTCGACCTCATCATCGCTTACCATCGGGTGAGATAGCAGTCAAACGTGTGCCTATAAAATATTTAAAAAACCTATCTATTTGTTTGTTGTGTTTATCTACCAGCAGCACGTTCCCTGACCACTTTTGACTGATCATGTTGTCAGAACAGTGCACGCGGTACAATTTATTGCATTCTACGGTCCTTAACGGTCACTGCTGGATAGGGACCAACAATGGATCGATTACTACTGCGATTAACGGGACATGTTTCTACATTGTATCACACTTTCACAGTGTGACCAACTATTTTAGTAGTACAACTATGATTATACAATCTACTTTTATAAAGACGAATTTTTTGTTTGTTTGTTTGTAGTCTCTGGAAGTACTGATCTTATTAGGAAAATTCTTTTACATATATAAAACAGACGACGAAAAAGAATTCCTGGAGGGAGTGAAAGGAAGCCTTGACAGGCTCGCGTTTGACCACTATCTCACCTGCTGGTTAGCGATAATGTGGTCGACGATGGAGCACGCTTGTCTAGAAGTAACCTATTCATTCTTGACTTACATGTGCTAAACACAAAAAAGGAACAAAGCTACGAGTGGCTTATCCTGTCTTTATATTGGAAAGATCCACTAATTTTTTGGCATAGAGGAAGCGAAGCTGCGGGATAAAGCTAGTTCGAAAATAATTCCAAGTAAGATTATTTATTTCTGTACTATTCTGTCTCTAGCCACACAATCACGACACCGCCCACTCACCTAAATGAAGGCTCTCTCTTAAAACAAATCTTAATGAAATCTGTTATCTAAGCTGTTACAAAGATAGTGTGCTACTAAACAGACATAGAACAAAATGTCGGAAAAAGATAGGCCTTCAGAGTTTAGTGTGCATTAAATACGAAAAGATGGACATGAGAAACAAATTTTTTATTAGATAATAATAATTTTACGAAAATCCCACTTTTAATAATTAATAATTGCCTTGGCTCGCCAGGTTGTGGGATGAGAACTCAACGATCATTGTACCGATAGTCGTGTCAGCCAATGGCTTAATAGCCATGAGCCTCGACCAACAGCTCAAGAGGCTCTCGTCAGGCGGCTGGATCAAGGGCTTGATTCAGAAAGAGGTGCTTCTGGACATGGCTCGTATTGTTAGGAGGTTCCTCTCTCTGGAGCCCTGACCGCCGGTATCTTGGACCCTATTCCCGATATCAGTGGGCTACAATTTTTTTTTATATTGTTGAATGTTTTTTTTTAAATTATTTAATTGGTTCTACACATGTCACGAATCTGTCTATTTGTTCTCGATAAACTCAAAAACTACAAACAGATTTTCATGCGGTTTTCACCAATAGACAGAGTTATTCATGAAGAATGCTGAAGTGTGTAATGTGTACCCGTGCGAAGCTGGGACGGGACGCTAGTTTGTAACAAAATATCTCTTATGTTAGGATAGTAGTATGTACTTACTCACAAAGGAAATTAGCTATAAGGTAGCTGTTTAATTGAACACTACACCTTTAAGAGCAACCTCAAGAAACTACCCTTCCCAATACCTCCTTGTTTACATTAGAAAGACACCCTAAGTGGCCCTCACAAGTTTGAAGTACGTCCATTGTGTGCACGGGTCAGAGCTGGCCTCTTAATTTTTTTGAGGGTGTAAATCATCAGATAACTTCTCCCGCTCTGGGTGGAACGGGAGGGAGTGTCAGACTCAGACTCAGACTGACTAAAATCCACCCCTGTTCCTTCACTTGCCTGTGCCAGGTCCGCCGTCACTCTTTCATACACACCCACAATCCTGGCAGGGGGTCAGACCAGGCTGGCCTTAAATCAATTAGTGTTGCTATCATTTAAAATGCTATTCAAGGTGATTTGGGTTATTTTGGATCAACTACCATGAAATTACAGACTTTGTATGCTGGAGCTATTATTATTCTGACATTATATATGAGCAACTAATCATATAGTAATTGTACTGTATTTGTATGGCCCGGAAGGACCATTAAATTTCAATTTATTACAGCTAATATTACAAATCAACTGCAGGAAATAGAATGCATTTTTATCAAGCTCTTTTTAGGGTCAGTCACGTGTCCGTCTATCCGTCGTCTGTCACACAGGTTTTACAGCCAAACGGTTGGAGCTACAGTCTTCAAATTTTCACAGTATAAGTATGTTGTTGACCCGAAGCCATACAAGTAGTCAAAAATACATTTGGTACTAAACCCTAAATATGCGAGGTCCGACACACACTTGGAAGATTTTCTCTCTGAGGTTTGAGTACAAAGTAGAGAACGCCATTTTCAAGAAATACGACTTTTCTTTAATTCTTGCTTAACTTCTGCCAGCGGCTCCTCCCGCGTGAAAATCGAAAATCGTCCCAGAGGAACATGCTCTTGGGATAAAATCTATTCCATGTACTATTCCAGACTCTATCGATCTATCTCTGTGTCAAATTTCATTCAGAACCGTCCACCCGTTCTGGCGTGATTGAGTAACAAACATTCATACAAACTTTCGCAGTTAAAATATTAGGAGCTTATTTTTATGGGTCGTTTTTAATACTAAGCGGCAGACCGTATTCTTATTCTACATGATATGGGCTTCCAATAACTATTATAGTCACCGATAGAAAGACTTTTTCGAATCTTTTTTTTCTACTGTCTTAACGCTTTGTAGTTGTTATGTGAGGAGTGTTTAGTATTGGTGATTACTTTGAACAATAAAAATATATTTAATTTCGTAAGACTTTTCTTGGTCAGGCCGAATTATTTTCAATCTACACTCGTATTTACGGTTCGTGCGGGATTGATCGAGAAAATAAGCTGTAGATATTTTATACGCAAACTGACAACAATAATTAGGTTAATTTCAAGATCTGGTGGCTCTGGGATATTGGACTATAAACAAAATAAGTATGTAGAAACAATATTTTACACGAAATAAAAATTCTGGCCAAAGTCACAAGTAGTCTGCGACTGTATGTCATGATTTACATCTCGTTTACGTATTTTCAGTTCATTTAATTTTCTATACCTAAACTCTTTTTTACCATCGCTGGTAAAACATGGATGAGACTGGCACAGGAGCGTGGGGATTAGTACGACTTGGGCTGTGGATGATGACGATGAAAGTAATTTTTAGGGTTCTGTACCCAAAGGGTAACCAACGGGACCCTATTACTAAGCCTCCGCTGTCCGTCTGTCTGTCAGCGGGTTGTATCTCATGATCCGTAATAGGTAGACAGTTGAAATTTTCACAGAATGTGTATTTCTGTTGCCGCTAAAACGCGGTTCAAGAAACGTGTTTTTTTGTTGTTTTTTTTTCAGTTTATGGTACGGAACCCTTTGTGTGCGAGTCCGACTCGTACTTGGCTGGTTTTTTGTAAATCCAACTAACACTGGTCAACCAAACCTATTACGAACTCCATTGACCAACTAATCTCGAAACCACGACATAAACTATTGTCACAGAAATTATAACGTCACGAGGAAAACCACACTCGAAAAACGTTAATTATTATTTGTTTAGCTATCAAATAATACCAAAGTTAATAATAGTATATTGGATATATTTCCTTACTAGTTTTTTCCAGCGGTATCGCCCACGTAGAATTAGTCCTTCTCCCAATATAAATTATAGCCTAAGTGCTATTCCAGACTGTAATCTATCTCTGAGCAAAATTTCATTCAGATCCTTTCAGACGTTCCGGCGTGATTGAGTAACTAACATACATTCATACAAACTTTCGCATTTATAATATTAGTAGGATTATAATTTAAGTAGGATTTTCGTTTCAGGGCTCTATCTGTAGTAATGGATAGTAACTTTGTGAGTTGTATGAAAGCAAAGTGTTGAGTGTTAATTGTGAAATAATTCAATGTTCCCAGATCCTATAACTTACCGACCGATCTACTCGTACCTAATATATTAGTACTAGTATTTATGTTTAGGAGATTTAAAAGTGGCGCCAGTCGCAGAAAAGTTGAAAGGGAACCGCTTATCTTGGTATGGTCATGTGAAGAGGAGGGATGAAATACATGTAACTAAATGAGTTATGAATATAAATGTGGATGGATGGAGAGGGAGAGGGAGGCCAAAGAAAATATGGATGGATTGTGTGAGGAGTGATATGAAAGAAAAGGGAGTTAGTGATATCGTGACGGCTGACAGGACAGAATGGACGAAAAAAACGTGTTGCGCCGACCCCAAGTAACACGGGATAAGGGCAGGAAGATGATGATGTTTAGGAGAGCGTTTCGTAATTTGGAAGTTTTTACATTTGTAACCTTGTGAAATGAAACTTATTTTATATAGTGGTGAAAAATAACACTTTAATTGTTAGGGTTCCGTACCCGAAGGGTCCAAACGGAGCCCTATTGCTGTCACTCACGTGTCCGTCTATAAGTCTGTCTGTCCGTCGTCTGTCACACAGGATTTACATTCAAACTGTTGGAGCTACAGTCTTCAAATTTTCACAGTATAAGCATCTTGTTGACCAAAGCCATACAAACACACAAAAATACATTTGGTACCGAACCCTAAATGTTTGAAGTCCAACACACACTTGGCCGGTTTTTTATGATGGAGACTCGTATTTGTGTGTGGGGTAGAGTGTTACTTTTTTAAATTCAGTAATTCCCTCACTCGTACTAAGTATTGCGATTAAATTTAGGCTCAGGTTAAAAATAACTTACTGTTATGGCTCGTTATCAACTAAGGAAGGAAAACTTATTTCCATTGACTAATTATTTTGATAGTTAAAATATTACTGATGATGACGTAGTTATGACGTTACTTTACCGTTTACTGAAAATCCATCAAAACATAATGTTTAATTTACATATTTTTACACTTTGTTTACATTTAAAACTATGTAAAAACAAAAACAACTCATATTTAAACACAAACACTGGTTTTTGAACTCGTAACAAATACACTGTTAGAACATAATGCAAACTCGCGAAATTAAAGTGAAAAGAAAATACGGCATGAAAAGGAAAAACGCGCGAAAATCGTCACACAAGACGTCTGACCTCGAGCATAGCTGACGCGGCACTGAAGGAAAACCAAACACGTGGTTCCTCATTCACCCACACACAAACGACATTTAACCTTATCTCCTTTTATCTAAAGTTCAATTTCAAAAACTCCGTTCTCGAATTCAGCTGGAGAAAATAGAAGCATGAATAAAAACATGCATTCGACATCAAGCCATATTTTAATATCAATAGAGTGAGTTATGACTTGGCAAGTGGCCCTTGAGTATTTTTCAAATATGGAAAAGTTGACAATTCGTGAAAATTCGTCACCGGTCGGAAGTTATCGCTCGTTAGCAAAAGCTTGTTTGCATGCTATTGGTTTTCCGAATGTGAGAAACTAAACGATTGTATCGCGTTATTTTAAAGATGATATTGGAATGGCAAATTAAAATCTAGAGTTTGATGACACTAAATATAAGTTGGTAATTATGATAAAACATTATTTAGGTAATGATCTGAGAAATATTCATGAACGATAGGATTTCTGCTTGAAATTCAATGTTTACGAGTGAATTCATTGCAAAATAATATGGGATCGTCTGGATTGGCTCCGATTAAGTTTAAAACGGCCTGTTGGTCAGAGGACCACTTACAAAAACGTTTATTTATCTACTCTATTGACCATGTAATTCAGCTAAGGTTCTATTGAAAGAGGATGAAGTTTAATCATACTAATATAATAAATGTGAATGTAAGTTTGTTTCTTACGCTTTCACGCAAAAACTACTTAACCGATCATCATGAAACTTTCTACATTCTTGCAGGTATTAGAAGTAACATAGGATACTTTTTATGAAAAAAAAAAACGAAATATACATAAACGCGGATAAAACCGCGGGCACAGCTAATAAATAATAAAACTAAAAATCGCACCTGTATTCCCCGAATGGTAAGGCAAAAGAGTACCAATAGTGCACGTTATATAGTGCTATTTTAAAGAGTCATATTATAAAGGCAAGCTTATTGCCATAAACTGGACTCCAATCCAGACTCCGGGCTACTACTAAGAAATTCCAAATGGAAAAACAGAATAGCACTTTGCCCGATTCAGGAGTCAAACCTAGAAAACTCAATGACACTGCTCGACCTGGTAATCGACCCCAAGACCACGGCCTTAGTACAAGTACTAAGAAAAGAGTGAAATAAATATATTAATTTATGAAATTAACCACTATAAGCTTAAATGGGTTTGAGCCGGACATGACTGCCGCATGTCAAACCAGAAATTGGATAAATAAACCACCGAATGGGTCCCATTAAATCTCAGACAACATCACGGCAGACCAAAGCGAAGATGGCGAGCGAGTTCGACACCTACTGAAGAAACTGGATTGTATTAGCAAAGGATAGAGTTGTGTAATGTAGGCCTCTGCTCAGCAGTGGGACCAAATAGGCTAGTTAGTATGAAATTACAACCAATCCATCTATTATCTTAGAAAACAAACATTCTTAATTCCCATAAAAATCTTATCCCTTTACTTACCCATGGTCTGTCAAAAAGAACAACGAAACAGAAAGCGATCGCCTTACAATTGGAAGGTTGTCTCATGATTCATAGCAGTTAGTAATGTATGGAGTTTCGTTGCCAAAGTTTAATAGTTATGTTCGATTAAATGCACCACAGTTGGCGCAAACATCTAAACATTGGCGTAAGTGAAGCGAATGCTTATAGTGTTACAAATCGACATATTAATAGTAGATGAAGTAAAACTGTGTGTATGTCCTAGAAGTGAAAAATCGAAAACGTGCTATCTTAATTGAAGAGCCTGTTACCGAAGCAGTTTAAAGATATTCTGGAGTCCTATATTCTAAACAGAAAGACAGGATGATGCCTACACAGTACTGAAAGAAATAAAAGCTGGCGTACCGCATGGAAGCGTATTGGGTCCGGTCCTGTACCAAATATACACGTGTGATATTCCGGAATCTGACTATCATTGGGGCCTTTGCGGATGGCACATCCCTCATAACTGGAAGAAACAGCCACGAAGACGCAACAGAAAATGTCCAAATAGCTGTCAATCAAGTCTTAACTGGACCAAAAATTAAGGATCAAATGAATCCCAATCTATACACATTTATGTATTAATTTTTTAAAACTTCATGCAACACAAATGTACAAAGGCGGACTTAATGCCTTAGGCATTCTCTACCAGTCAACCAAGGGTGGTGGAGAGATAACATGGCAGTGCATAAACTGAAAAAAATAAATAATACTAAGACGAAAATAATTACAAAAGTATATATATACTAGTTTAAATAAACATACATATATATTTAATATAATATACCTACATATATAACAATAATATATAAAGTTAGAGATAAGGATTTTGAGACGACTCCTTTACTTGTTAACACATCTAAATTACGGACAAACTGTCCATTTTCAGTATTCTATAACAGTAATATTTCTTTACAAAACGTTTTTCCATGTCTAAGTTCAAGTCTATCGTATACTAACACACGGTTACTAAATCTAATTCTAAAATATTTAAACGTCGGCGTACAAAATAACGCGGTACACAAATTCGCGCAGTTTCCACTTGAATGCATTCAGGTGCCCCGTTCAGAATACCACGTTGTGATACACACGGTGCGGAAGGACTGACAGCTATGCAAGTGTACTTGTAGAAATAATATGTTTTATATTCTATTCTGCCACAAGGTGGAGTACTGACCTGGTGAGGTAAATCGAATGGATGTTTACCGGCACTTGTTAGGGGCCTATGTTCAGCAGTGGACGTCTTTCCGCTGTAATGATGACGATGACGATATTCTGTTCTGCATAACATAAAATGATATGCCGTTGGTGGTTAGAAAACCTGGCCAAAGGCGCAATCAAGGTTTGGATACGAGAGGCTGAGTATAATGCCGTACAATGGAGAAGACCTACACTCAGCATTAGATGAACACGGGTCGAAGAAGACAGAGAGATAGCATAAAATAACCACGTCTTTTAATGATCAAAAATACAGGTCAAAAGACCAACAAATAGAGATATGCCGCTTGCTCGATTGCAACTCAATTGGCTTAAAAGTAATATTCTAAGATCCCTGAAAAAAATTGGCCGTCAGCCCAACCTAGCAGGTGTGCGTAAGTTCAAAGTAGTAAATAGTAACACTACTAAGTCCCACAAATTTTATTAATCAGAAAATAAGTAATATTATTATGTGGTGGCTCTCGGAACTCACTCACTAAAGGTTTTCACGCACCCATGAATATATATGTACCTATATCACAAAATCACAACTAAATTGTCATTTCCTCTTTTGTGGAATTATCACAATTTATTATGAAGAATTGAATTTCTTGAACAAAATATTCGCCAACAAGCTAGACGTCCCAACCACTCGTATACCCCAAAACAAAAATAGAAAGCATTCCAGTACACACATAGTAATATTTTTACGACACTATAAAACAACACATATCTCCATCCCGACGATACATCATAAGATCGGTCTTCGGACAGACGCTGTGTATACTCTGACGAATTAATCAAATCACATGTAAGTCGTAAACTATGCTTATTTTTATAGAAGAGTTCCGGTACTGAACAGTTTTTGTAAAGTAATATAAATGTTGGAGTAAAAATATGGTGATGTAATAATTTATAAGATGGTGTGTATGCTTCGAGTTACAGTGAAGATGTAAAGTGGACAGTCATGTTCATTGTAACCTTAAATGTTTATTAAGCGCGTCTCATAAATGATGAAACTTTATAGCCTAGGTAAAACATAGTAGAGAAGGCAGTCAAAAGTTTACTTCACAGGTTACTAACCCCGTTTTTTTTTAGGGGGTGGGAAGTCATCCAATGACATCTCCCGCTCTAGGTGGAGCGGGAAGGCGGTGTCAGACTCTTACTGAGTAAAACCCACCCCTGTTCCTTCCCTGCCCTGAGTGTCAAACAAATGCGCTCGCGGTCACGAACAAATTCGAAACAGAGTTACCGCGCCTCTGGGCACTCAGGCAAGGAAGAACAGGGGTGGGATTTAGTCAGTAAAAATATGACACGCCCGCCCGCTCCACCTAGAGCGGGAGAAGTCATTGGATGATTCCCCAATCCCACAAAAAAAAAAAAAAGTTCCTAACCCCTACATTTATGTATGCATAAGCTTCTGACAGCGGCATTGCCTGCGTGGAATTAGTCCTCAGTACCTACTTACGTATTATAGCCTATATGCTATTCCAGACTATAATCTCTAACCATGCCAAATTTCATTCTGATCCAGAGATAGCCAGCAACATATTTGAACTTGTTCAGCAATATTTTTTATTTGCAATAGAAATTTAAAAAAATAACTGGCAAAGTGTGCGTCAGACTTCTGACATTTATGGTGCCGCACCATATGAGGGAAATCAATATTTTGGTATTTGCTAGCTCATAGGTCAATGGAAAGTTAAAAAAATCTTCGGAACAAAATTTTGTGACAGGCGACGGACAGACGGACACGTGAGCGACAGCAATAGGGCTCCATTTAGACCCGTCGGGTACGGAAACCTAAAAATAAAAGACCGCATCAAAATTGCAAGAAAAAGCGGTGCAATAGAACTCTCTCGGTAATATCCACCAACCGGATGTTTTGAATAGAAGCTGTAGGAACATTCGTGTACAATCTAATGTAAGTAGAAATAGTTATAATCCAATGTATTACACTACTATTCATAAATCTCTACATAGCTTGAAGCTTGATGATCTAAAACAGTTGAAGGTCGGGATGTGACTTGTGACAATATTTGTCACTCGATTGTAGTGTTTCAAAATTATTGGAAATATTTTAATTAATTTGGCGAAACTCTACATATCCTAACTTAGCCTACGTCTGGAGTTGTCAATAGACAACTCCAGACATAGGCTAAGTTAGACATGGTTCTAGACCAAACGAACGAACTAACCGAACGAACCGAACGTTCGGATTAGAACGAATTTCCGTGCGTTCAAGCGTTTTTGCCATACCTATTATTGGAATCAAGTGTAACAGCTCACAATTTTAGGACCCATTAATATTAGTGTTTTAACCAGTGGTGCTTTGCAACTGGGCTTACCCCAGTTGTAAAAACTCCCTTTGTGCCTAATGGCCTAGTTTTGTTCTGTCTCCCGCTTGATTAGGAGGGAAGTGGAAATTATGTTTTTCTTACTCCTCCGCTGTCTTTTCTGATAAATTTCGTTGCGGGACCCAAGACAGTTTAATCGTTTCTCTGGGACTCGTCGAGCTTCATTGCCTCGGCGTTTTTTCTGGTGGTCGCCACTGTTGATTCTGGCTTACAGAAGTTACAGTGGTTTGGGAATAGTGTGGAGGGCTTGTCCCAAAAAAAAAAAAAATATTCTAACTTACCTATTGACCTATTCTAATATTTTAAATTGGAGTGACATCTTAGAGGAGACCTCGCATCCCAGCAAGGTTTTTAAGTTCGATGATGTTATTATGCTCGCGACAAAGCCCGAAGAATCACTGAATTTAAATCGCAGTGGGCAGGGCACATTGCTCGCAGAACAGATGGTCGATCGGGTCGAACAGTTTTGGAGTGGCGACCGCGTACTGGAAGACGCAGCATTGGAAGGCCTCCTCTCCCACAAAGTGGACTGATGATCTGGTGAGGGTAACGGGTAGCCGATGGATGCGAGACGCATAAGACCGTTTGTTGTGGCGTCACTTGAAGGAGAGGAGGGAACGCTGTTGCCGTCGCTGAATACTAGACCACACATGAAGGGCCAGGGTAACCCGCAAAATTCAAATTATCTTTTATTTTTTCTTACGTTTTTAGCAATTTGCAGGTCAGTATCAAGTTGTATGTTGATCAAAATATGATTGCCGGCCGTAGCAAGTACGTCATCAATACAACCTTCTAAGCTCATATTATATTGATGTATGGAATAACTTTGTCATGAAATCATGACATTTGACATCAAGTCTAACTGAAAGAGTTGTATTGATGATTTTAATGATCACAGTGCTATAAATACATAGGTACTTGCTACGGCTGCGAAGCATATTTTGACCGACATACAATCAGACACTGACCTGCAAATTGCAAAAAAACGTAAGAAAATTTGAATTTCACGGACTACCCTGGCACTTTCACCTTAAAGACTAAATTTGAAAGCAATACGCTGAAAGAAGAAGAATCTGAAATGTAACGTCATATATTGCCAATAAAATAGGCAGAATAACCATTTTCGTTAGCTCTTAGATCAACATGAAAAACAAGTTTTCGTGTCGGTAAACACAACACGGGTTTACCTAATCCTTCCGACTTTCGAGCTAATGTAACTTTCATTCTTATGTTGAATGGGATCGATCGCGATATGTGTGTGTACTTACAAGAAAAATATACAGAAGGACCATTATTTGTTTCAAGAGTTTCAAATCCCATGCTCACTTGGACAACGGCCGATGTTCAAGACCACTTGGATATAATCAGAGGTTGTTAAATCTTGTACTCCATAACTAGCAATATAAGAATAATCGCTTCATCATCAACCGGAAGATGTTCACTGCTGGACATGGGCCTGCCCAAGTGTCACCACAACGAATGGTTCCGAGCATCTCGCATCCATCGACTACCCGCAACCCTCACCTTCCAACGCTGCTTCTTCCGCTACGCGGTCGCCACTAGTAATCGCTTAGCAAATAATAATTGCCAAATGAATTCCCCAAAAAAAGCAGCTAAGCCTTGCAGATTGAGACAAAATTTCAGCTGTTTATAAAATGATAAATGGGCTAAAAATATCACCGAATAATTTCCATTAAATGCTGGAGACAATCACGGCAGACCAGAGCGAAGATGAGAGACGAGATTGATTACTACTGAAAGGACTGACCCGCAGTAGCAGATAACAGAATTGTATGGATAAGGGCGGGTCATGGATAAATTCGAAAGAGAGTTACCGCGGCCCTTGGCACAGGCAACTGACGGAACAGGGATGTGTTTTAGTCAGTAAAAGTCTGACACGCTCTCCCGCTCCATCCAAAGTGGGAGAAGTCATTGGATGATTTTCAAACCTCAAAAAAAAAAACTATCTAAGTGCGTGTCGCAATTCGCACATTAAGGGTTCCGTACCAAATATTGGTATTTGTTAGTAGATAAAATTGTTTTTTACATTATCACCAAATTTTAAGTTCTTATGTCAATAAGATGTAAAAAAAATTTTAGAATTCTAGAGACTACACAATGCCGTGGGGTTGTGCTACCCATCTGGTGTTGAAAGAAAGAAAGAAAGAAAAAAAAGAAAGAAAGTGTTGCATGTCTATCTACAGGGTGTAAACGAAATGGGTGGTTAAATTTTAAGTGAAGGTGGTTAAATTTTAGATACCTACTGCTTCTGCCCATGGAATTGAACAACTTTCCACAAGGATTGCTAGTCCGTCCACAAAAAAAAAGAAACTTTTCGAACAAAGTTATCATCAGCTGATCAAAATTAGTATGAAAGGGCAATTTTTTTTTCGGATTTAACTGTTTTACTTGTAGAAGGTTGTTCATTACTCTGTATAGATACTGTCATGTGGCGCGTGTGCACTCTGCGCACAGACAGCACATATGGACCGGGCACTGCTGGCTGGTTTGTGTTCGTGATTTAAAGAGAAATTCGAATGGTTAATTTAGAATAGGATTTTCAAACTTTAAAACTGTTTTACGTCCGTGACACCTCAGGTCCAGTTGAAAACCAGCGTCAGGCACTAGTTGTCTGGCATTTATGCTGAACTGGACCTATTTGGCGCAGCCGCGTGGCGCACACTTCTTTTTTGTTCCTTTTATCTTTTTTTTTTAAGGGTCTACTACCGCTCAAGTGGCGCCCTCATTGAATAAAAAATCGTAGCATAGCAAAAACGGCTGTTTCTGACACTTTTGCCTACTACTTTGGATACGAAATATTCTGAGACCTGTTTTAACAACGTAAAAATACTTTATCCTCTTTGTAACAAACGTGACGTTGGATTCTTTAACATTTATTTTCTATGCTATGCTACAATTTTTTATTTAATGAGGGCGCCACTTGGCCGGTAGTAGGGCCTTAAGCACTTATTTAACTCTTTTTTTTGTTTTGTTCTCAAATCCACTATTTTTTTATTTTGTTTATTTCTTTTTTGTTGTGTACCTCTAACTGTGGCCAATAAATGTATTTTCTTTGTTTTTTTTTTCCATATGTTTTTCGTTTCAAACGCTAGTTCGGAATATGTATTATTTTAAATAATCAATATAGTTAAGAGTGCCGTTCCGTCCTCTATCATTTCTTACACTTCACACGTAATTCAGTCACTTCCACACACGACTCTCGCAGTCATCGAGTAAGACAGTTCCCCAAGCTATTAAACCCCTGGAGCCCTGAGGGCTCCACAATACCTAAAAACTTTTCAACGGTTGTTTGACAGACCAAAATTTATACGACACAATAAGCAGAGTCTTGTACGTCTGGTCCTTCTGTCAACTAACTCCACATTATGTGTATAAACATCTATTTTTGCCAGAGAAGGTCGCTCTCAATAAACAATACACGGAGCAGGTGTACACCGAGCGGTGTGTTTAATTAATTATGTATTTTTACACATTTCCATTGAATAACGGAGCGATTCGCGATGTTGGCAGTGATGAGCTCGGCCTTGACGTGTGGGAGATTGACTCGTGGGTGAGGAATGACTATGATGGATTAGAGTGTATTGTACGGGTTTTATAGCTGGGAACTACTTTTTTATTTTTTTTGTATATGGGAAATCATCCTATGACTTCTTCGTCGTGTGCCTTCTCCGCCTTCTCTATGGCGTGTCAGACTCTGACTGACTAAAACCCAACCCTGTTCCTTTCCTGCCTTGAGTGCCCAGGGGCGCGGTAACTCTGTTTCGAGTAACGACTGATTTATCCACGACCCCTGGGCAGGCATCGGCCATGACGGGCCCCGCCATGCATTGCTGACAACTCTTTCAGGCGCGCGTAGAACACTACGCGCCTTCGACTCTCGGGCCTGATCCTGATCGGACCGCAAGCTACCCACTACTCGCCATCCTCAGGCCCACGTCTATGGTGGAGCTGGGAACTACTTACTACCCAAATATCAATACAATTTGTTATCTTACAGTCTTACTATAATATTATAAATGCGAAAGTTTTGATAGATGGATGTTTGTAACTTCATCACGCCAGAACGGCTGAACAGAACTGGGTGCAATTTGGCACAGAGATAGAATACAGTTTAGAATAGCACATGGACTATAATTTATAACGGGGTAAGTAATAATTCCACGCGGGTGAAACCGCTGGTAGGAGCTGGTATTATAAATGCTAATGTAAGTTTGTTTATTTGTTACGATTTCACGCATAAATCGCTGTCCCGATCATCATGAAATTTTGCCTATACGTAGTCAGGGGTACAGAAAAGAACATAGGGTACCAGTCATCCGGAAAAAAAAATACTGTTCCCGAGGGAAAGAATTATAACTTTCGACGGTCATAATTGACTTAGGACGCTAGATGGCGCTACGTGTCTTTTGAATCATTTTGCTCCCGTGCGAAGTCGGGCGGTCTCGTGGCTAAAATATTAACAGCCGCACGGGTTGAAGCTACGCTTGCCGGGGTTGGTCCATGGACCGAGACTCCTCCATGCCTCAGAAAGCACGTTAAGCCGTTGGTCCGGCTGTCAATCTCAATCTTTGACAGTCGTTACGGGTCGTCAGAAGCGCGAAAGTCTGACAACCAGTCCTACAAAGGGGTATCGTATTACCCAGTAACTGGGTTGTGGAGGTCAGATAGGCAGTCGCTCCATATAAAATACTGGTATTCGGTTAGACTGGAAGCAGACCCCAAGATAGTTGGGAAAAGGCTAGGCAAATGATGAAGTCGGGGCGGGTCACAAGTATCAAATAATTTATTAATCTCCTGTTTTTCAGGTGCACTTGACAAGACTGTTCAAAATGAAATTACTTCAATAAATAAGTGTTCTTCCGTTCGATTACTGTTGTGGTGGCGGGAGAGCAGTTTCTTGTCTGCTTTAAGGCGCTGATATACGACTTCTAATGATTTTAAATTAAACATCACGTTTAAACGACTAGTCTTATTTCTTTGAAAAAAATATATGTTACTCTAGATAATTTTTTTTGAAATTTGATATGTGAATATTTGAAATCATATTTTTTAACATATTGTAATTAATTTGTAAAGTTATGTCTAACGCGGATAAAAAATTGAGAATCAAGCAAAAACTATTAAGCGTATTTTTATGAAACCTTCACCATTTTGATCAAGATAGTTAAACTATTTATCTTTCAGTATACGTGTATACCTGTTGTCTTATGCTTCTTGATGGGCGAGTCCTATTACTGGGTGACCTTACGACGCGTTGCGTGAGCTTAGCACAGAACACGCAAGCTAACCACTCAAGGCCGTTGGCATAGCAACTGCAATCACAAATCCTTCAGTCGGCATTGTTGGTAATTAGTCTTTTTGAAGGTACGTTCTATCATCAGACCACTAGACGTACGGCGATGCGCCACCGGTACATGAGGAACATCTTACCCATTTGCACAATTACGACACATTCATTGTGCGTACAGCTACTTAAGGTGTGGAATTTTCTTAGCCGTAGTCTGTGTTCCCTGATAGCTACAACCTGGGGATCTTTATGTCAAGAGTAAATAGGTTACTACTACGCAAGTGTACTCCATCGACCATCGCTTACCGTTAGGTGAGATAGTGGTCGAATATATACAAAAAGGTAGTGTAGGTTTATACAATGCTATTATTATTTGTTGAATTAACTTCAATAACTTTCCTAAGGAATTAGAAAGTTGACAAATTCTCTGTACACGTGTACTCAGTATTGATTACCATGTTAACCTGTAGTGTCTGATAAGACTATCGCTAACGGTGACTGATAAAAATATGCGCTAACATAACATGCGTATTAATTTTATTCAAACATGTAAGGAACATGATTTAATTTGGTCATCACTGAATACGGAGCATTTTTGTTACCCAACTGGGGATGCCTGGTTGGATAACGTGTTATCAGCCTATGTATGTATGTTTGTTCCTTCGATGCGCTTTAGAGACCAAACGCGTAGGCTGATCTTGATAATTCTTACGTCAATTGATTTGTATTAACCTTGCGAGTGCTACTAAAGACATGACAGTAATCAAAATACAATATGGCGACAACTAGTCGCCATATTTTGAAAAAGAAAAAAATGAAAGTTGTCGAACTATATTAAGTGGGGTATCAGGTATATTATATGCAGTTAGTGGCAGTTATTTCAGTTCAATTACTGATTTCATGCCATCAACTGCATCAGACTGCTTGAAAAGTGAATTGTTGGGAACTTTTTAGTTGTTTTATACAGTCGGGTTTTTTTTGAAAATATTCCTTTTTTTTATTTTCTACATTTTAGACATTTATATTTTTGGAATAGCCTCCTAGAACCCTTTATTTTGATAACCCACTAATATAGTTCGTTGACTTATTTTTTTTTCTGTTTCACATTAAGGCGTGTGGTTGCCGTCATATTGTATTTTGATTACTGTCATGTCTTTAGTAGCACTCGCAGGATTAAGACGAATCAATTGACGTAAGAATTATCAAATTTGGCCCACACGTTTGGAGTCTATAGTTCCACAAAGGAACATACTGTATATTGATAAACACGTTACCCTCCCTTGTGTTGCAGAGTCGGGTAAAAAGTTCCAAACAAATCACTCTCAAGCATTTTGATGCAGTTGGTGCCATTTACACAATTAATAATTGATCTAATAAAATAACTACCACCAAATCATCAGACTGCTTGAAAAGTGGCTTGTTTGGAACTTTTTAGTTGTTTTTTTACAGTCGGGTTTCTTTGAAAATATTCAATTTTATGAAGAGAAGAAGCCTTGACAATTTTAATACCTACGCATCTTAATATTTTGAAATCGCTACAAGCAGCTCAAAAACTCGTTCATTTTCTGCTTGTAAAGAACACTGTAATTTTTTGTCCTGCAGATGACGAGACAGCTTACGAAACTTACAACGGTTCATTTTCAGCTAATGATTTCCGATTTTCTTTTTAATTAAGTAGTATAGATTTCTGCAATACAGTGGCATTACAATTATAAAATAAGGGATGCACTTGTGAGAATGCAAGCAGGCACTATGATTAAGTAGGTACTACATAACAGACATAGGGTAGTGCAAGCAAATAATAAAAATTCTGAAAAAAAATATACATTTATATTTACAAAACTAACACAATTTTACAAACAAATAAATAACACAAGCAGTGAAAAGATACATTATTTAAATAAATGGAAATAAATTCAAACTACGGAATATCTACTAGTGAGAATGAGTCGGAATATATTTTCTAAGAGACTATTGGCGCCCATATTATTATGCGACCTTGCTACGATTCTGTAAAATTTGGTCTTTTGAACTTGCCTTTTAAAATTATTTTTCACGTTAAATAAAGTATTCAATCGAAAAAAAAATATTAGGCAAAGAAACGAGATTTATATAACACTAATCTTAAACGTGAAACATCACATTAGGTACCTAACGTGAAAAATAACATTGTTATTCATAATATTAGATCAAACAAAACTATTGGAAACGCTTTTGCTACAGTTACTGTCTGGCAACTTTCCTTTTGAAATATAAAGCGGGCTGGTAAGTGGAGTTATAAGCAAGAAATTCAGCACATCGGATAAGATCGGTATCTTCGGGGAAAAGGACCAATTTATTAACCTAACGTTAAATTGGTCCTTAGAGCCGAGATCGGTACTTGCATTTTTAAGGCATGTGTTAATTTTCCTATCATTACCATTTTTATATTGAATTCAAACTGATATCAATTAAAGGAAGGTTTATAGTGTTCGGAACGGTGTTTGTCTATCAGTATAAATATTACCATAAATAATTTCTGAACGAATCATAAACAAGCTACAAATTTTTAGAACATCAAAAATAAAAAATGCATAATCCAAAACGACGAAATGAAAATAGGCCGAAAAAGAAATTTCCCTAGCCGCTAGAACACAGTACACCTAAACCAACGTTATAACTTTTCCACCACAAAACCTTGAAGTTCACTAAATCCTTTCAACAATGCGCTGAAAGGTATTTTCGTTCGGTTTACCCAAAAAGTAAGAAAGTTAACTTTTCTCGTTTATATTTTTGGGTTCGATTTAAACTTTCCCTAACAGCATTTATATCACAATTTCCAGTAGAGTAAAATGTAGTTTTTCTTGTTGTTAAAGTAAGATTCATTTCTGCGTAGTCTGTTTAGATACGACAGTTTCTAGAAGCATTCTCTGGTCTTTGGTCAATCGATGTCTATTTGTTGTTTCTTATAATTGTAACATATAGGTTAAAGGAATTTGGTGTCGTTTTGCTGTCAATACATTCATCGTTTTCCAGCCCGTTACTTAAGGTTGGTGCAACATGTTTTCTTCGTTCATTGTGCCCCGTCAGCCGTCACGCTATGGCTGACTCCCTTTTCTTTCATATCATTCCTCATAAAAAACATCCATCATTTCTTTGGCCTCCCAGTCTCTCTTCATTATACAAACAGAAACACAATGGACACAATATAACTGACAAAAATGATAGCATGTGTGGCACTTTTCTGTCAACAACCGAGATGAAAATCAAGAAATTTCTAAAAAAAAACAGCTTTGTTCTTGAAAGAGTGATCGTGGTACTCGTAACTATCGACGATCTGTGGTCATCTAGTTTTGTTAGATGACGACAGATCGTCTTCTAACAAAACTAGATGACGACAGTAGTCGTAGTCTGGCGCATTCATTTACAGGACCTCCAACCTCAAAAAAAAAAAAAAGGACCTACAACCGCAGATTTAAGCTGGTCGGTTTACCTAATCGGTGACCTCCCGCTTGGCCTATTGCCTTCCAATCTGCTCCAAATACTGCTTTGCATTGCATACTTTCCTTCTGCTCCTTTTAAATTTATTACTTTCCAGAATGTAAAGAAATAATAAATCAAATAGTTTTTCAGTTGGAACCCCTTAAAGGCTTTCAACCAAAACCATGTCTTAAGCCACTCGCAGACCGAGAACTAAACTAAGTTCAGCATGCTCAAATAAAGCAGCTTACAGCCAATATTTTCCGAAAACTTTTCATACTGTAAATAGCTTATATACTAAGCCGTTGGAGGCTTTCCTGGAAAAGTTTATCGTGGAAAACTTACATTTTTAGTAGGTACTTATACAGGTTGTAACGGAAAGGTGTGGTCATATTTTAAGAGCAGGTTCTACCCATGGAAAAGCTGCCCGGGGGTGGAGGATAAATTCGAAAGAGTTACCTCGCCCCCGGGCGCGTAGGGCAGGGAGGAACAGGGGTGGGTTTTAGTCAGTAAGAGTCTGACACGCCCTTCCGCTCCACCCCAGAGCGGAAAGAGTCATTGGATGATTTCCCACCCCCCAAAAAAAAAAAAAAAAAAAAAAAAAAAAAAAAAAAAAAAAAAAAAAAAAAAAAAAAAAAAACCCATGGAAAAGAACAACTTTCTCTAAGAAAAAAAAAATTCCAAAAAAAAATTGGATTTTCCATACAAAGCTATCAGCTGATCAATATTTGTATGTGAGGTAAAAAAATTTTTTAGAATTTCCTCGGATTTTCTTGAAGAAAGTTGTTCATATCGATGGGCAGATGCAGTTCTTAAAATATGACCACACCTTTCCGTTACACCCTGTATACATTGGTCTTTCAGTACGGATGACAATCTGGGCCAAACAGATTTCTTTTAAGTGCAACAAGACTATGAAGTGCTCGACGCAGCGAGAGCTCTTGGAGGAGATATTGATCAATGAGCAATCTTTTAAATGGAGATCTTCCACAGTGTCTCAAATATTAAAAAGGTTTTTTAAACGTTTTTAAGTTATATCCACAGAAGATGCACGTGATGTGTCGTAGGAGTTTACAGTTTTACGCGATTTCATAGTTTCAACCAGAACAAAGCAATTTTGCTTGGTGGCAAAAATAGTTTTACCTCTCCATGCGGCTTCGAAAATACTTAGCAACAGGTAACCATAGGATTCCTATATTTAACTGTCGGTAACCTTGAACTACGGATGCTGGTTAGACCGCAAACTTCCGTCTCTGGTACAACATTGTGCTGTTTATGTAATAATTAACTGCTGGTTAGCATGGTTTCCTGGTGATTTGTGGTTGCTGGACGGGTGTTTTATGAGTACTGTGTGTAATATATTACAATAAAGTTTGGAAATAATGTACTGTTGCTTGTTGTAAATTGATTTAAGAAGATCGGAATAAGGAATGTTAAAATATTTGTCAAAATACTAAAGAATCCGATTAAAAGGTAAGAAATTAGGCAACGTAGTATAACTATACGTTAGCTAATTTCTAGCGAACGAAGGAAATGAAAGTAAATTTCATATGTTTTCGCGCAAACTTAAACAATTGCGATCGTAATATTTTCAAGGCTTCGAAATGTTGCCACAAAGAAATAATAATCACCTTAAAGTGTATCTTTCCACTCACTTCTATTAAAATACAGGAGTTGTGCTTAAATTTCTATAAAGCTTACGTAGATTCGTCAACTTTTCTTGTCTAACCAGTATATGGATAATTTTTTCTATCTAATCCGTATACATGTCAAAATATAAAATATTAAAGACGGCATTGAGCTAACCAAATTTTTTTTTTGTTTCTATAAGTCCGATAGAAAACTATCAATCTTTAAAACCATCAAAATCTCGAAGACGTTGCAGATTTTCACAGCCCGTTCAAACATCTACATATTCACGTCGGAATGACAAAACATTATCTAAATCTATTAAAAAAAATGACAGTCGTAGGACTGTACGTCAGAAGTGAAAACTTCTTTACGTCACACGAGTTCACTGCTTTTTCCACATCCCAAAAGTGCACAACGTGCCTAAAGTAGTTTTCACTTCAAAAATTGTTTAATAATAAAAATCCGTATAACGCTCTTCGTATTAAATCTATCAAAGAAAATAGTTTCAATAAAATCAGTAAAATGTTCTTCTTCTAATAAAACTTCACCTATTGTGTTCAATAAGGCAGGCGTAGAAGTAGACGTGAACAATGTAAAAAGAGAAGTTGATGAGCGTGAACAATGTATCTTTCCACTCACTTGTGGTGTAGCCGAAGTCATCTTCTTGTTCTGGGTCCGCCTCTTTCTCTTCTTTGCTGCGTTTGACTGCTCCAGCTGATGCGCGATCAATCTAGAGGAAAAGGGGGAACACAATGAGATCTTTTGAAATTCCTAGGACCACTTGCAACTACAAAATATCTTACACTAGTGACCCGCGCCATCTTCGCACGGGTCCAAATTATACACTTAAATCTTCATCATGCATTACTCTGCCTATTAGTGAAAACCGTGTGAAAATCTGTTCAGTAGTTTTTGAGTTTATCGCGAACAGACAGCGACACAGCGTTGGACTTTGTTTTATAATATGTAGTGATAATGGGTCCATGATACCAACTAACTCTGGCTAATTAAGATAAACTCGGCTGGCGCAAGCGAGCCTTAAAAGTATCACAACCATACATTTAAACCCAGGAATGAAAGGGCGAACTTTTCTTATCCTCGTATGAAAAATTGGTCCTACGAGTAAGCTACGTGGTTTAAAAACTATTGGGTAAGAGTTTATAACAGTTATTGAAAGTGGTCAAACACGACCGCGGAGACACTTTTATTTTTCGTAGTTTTAAATAGAACAGCTAGATTACCTCAAAAATTAAAATTATACGGATCATGCAAGAACCCCTTATCTGTCAAATTA